>OX297854.1:26311760-27034990 GCA_946477585.1 Cheilosia urbana | reverse complement strand
GGGCGCGAGTTAAGTATCCATAGCAAAACATATTGAGAAAAAAGATAACATTATTTGTATTCAATGATATCTTTAGTCTCTAGTACAGTCTTGCACACAACGCTACAATGATAACATATGTAAAAGAGATAATATCGTTTGTATACAATGTTGGAATATTATCTCTTCTTCATTATCAAGCAAGACGATTGTACGCTTGGGTCTCCTTGTAGATAGATAAGAAAAGTATATAAATACGACTGTATGATGAATTTATCAACAGTCTTATTGTAACTACATAGTAGCCTTAAGCTCCTTTTAGAATTAGTAAAAAGTATTTCAATAATAAAGGACATAGTTCCAAATAAATATTGTTTAATTTTAAAAGTAAGAAACAAGTGTTTTAATTGGCGATCCTGCCAGGAGGTTAAATATACTTTTTAACTTCAATCGAGCGGACCTCGGGAACAAGTAGTGAAATCTAGTATAAACAGAACACTCGCGTTACCGGTTACAAGAATTACCTAGCATAGCAGGTACAAATATAGCTTCTTCGTACGAAGCAGCAAAGCAATTCAGTGAAAGTGTATATGTGGAGAAAAAAAACACACAAATTCGACGACAACAGACACGAGTTCAAAATGGAACAACTCGCAGTATTAATGGCAAGATTAGAAGCTTTAGAAACCAGGAGCAACACAGTAACACAAACCCTAGAGCACACACGCACAGAGAATGCAAGGTTAGCAGCAATAATAACTAACCAAAATCAAATAAACACTAATTTAGAAACAAAACTAAATGAAGTAAAATCTGGATTAGGCATAGTACCAAACATACCTGTGCTAGAGGAAATAAGAACCACATATACAGATGGTAGTGAAATACAGTTAGACGCATTTAAAAGCCTACCTATTTTCAACGGCGATCAATCAAATTATCGGTCGTGGCGCGAAGAAGCATCCAGATTAATGGACAGCATTAAAAACTTCAAAACACACAGTAAGTACGCAGCAGCATTGACTATAGTGAAAAGTAAAATACAGGGTGCAGCCGCGAATGTGTTAACTAATTATAACACAATTTTTAATTTTGAGGCGATACGTAACAGATTAGATTATACGTACTCTAATCAAGAACCTCTATACGTGCTACAAGACATGATGAAAGCCATCACGCAAAAAAGAAGCACACTGTCTGAATACCACGACGAGATAAATAAAAATCTCAATTTAATAATATCAAAAATCACTATGTCAGGTGATCCGCCGAATATAATCGACAGACTAATTAAAAATGCTAACGACGACGCAGTTCGTATATTCATTGATGGTATGAGTGACAACTTTACAAGAGGATCATTATATTCAGCTACAATAAATGATCTAGAACACGCATTCGCAATTGCTCGCAGAATAGAACATGATAATGTGCACAGGCATTTACATCTCACTCAGGATAAGCACCACAAAAATATGCCACATGAACGCAGAAACGAAAGAAGACCAAATTATTCGAGCCAAACAACGAATTATCAACCCCAGAAGCAATACGATAATATGCAGCAACACAATCAAGGACCACAGCCGATGGAGATAAACTCGAGACAAATTGTACATGCACAGCGACAAAATTGGAATCAATACAAACCCGATGTATATAATCCACCAGCGAAACGTGAACACAGCGGGAGTTTCAACACACACAACAGACCGCAACGATCTTATCAGCAGAACTTCAAGCAGCAGAGAGTAAATAACTCCCGACAACAACGCAGAGACGATGTCAGCAGTACATATGCAGAAGCAGATGAAACGGAATGTATGGTAAATAATAACATAAGAATAGATCATTTAAACTAGTAGACGGGTTGCCCTGCTTAAATTTAACTAGTACTATTTCTAAGAAAATTTATAAAATTCTTATTGATACTGGTGCAACCCATAATTACATTAATAGAAAATGCGATTCTAGCAAAAAAATTAAAATTAAACCTATAAAAATAAAAACAATGCATGGTTATTCTATGGTAGATACAAAGAAAGTAGTTAGGATATTAAAGAAAAATATAACATTTTTTGAATTAGAGGATATTCAGTCTTTTGATATGATATTAGGATATGAAGGACTTAAAGTTCTAAACGCGGAAATAAATTTCAGTAATATGACTCTAACTACCATAAGCAGTGTCGAATCTATTCAGAAAATTAATTACATAATTGGGGAAAATAATATTTATAAAGCAGACATAGATAGACTGATGAAGATTAATAACAGCATAGGACCGTTACCCTTTACAGATACTATAGAAGCAAGCATTAGGACGACCAATGATAATCCGGTTTATGTTAAACAATATCCATATCCCATAGCAGATAACGAATTCGTAAACAAAGAAATACAGAAACTCTTACATGACGATATAATAGAAAAAAGCCATAGTCCTTATAACAGTCCCATATGGACAGTACCTAAAAAAGGTTTGGACGAAAAAGGAAAACCAAAACGGCGCATGGTTGTTGATTTCCAAAAACTTAACGCTCACACTGTAACAGACAGATACCCCATTCCGGATGTCAACATGACAATTCAAAATTTAGGTAAAGCCAAGTACTTTACAACATTAGATTTGGAGTCAGGTTTCCACCAAATTAAAATCAAAACAGATGATAAAGAAAAAACAGCTTTTGCTATAAATGGCGCAAAATATCATTTTAAACGAATGCCTTTCGGGCTCAAAAATGCACCAAGCATATTTCAGAGATGCGTGGACGACATTTTGAGAGACTTTGTAGGTAAATTCGTACACGTTTACATTGATGACGTATTGATATATTCTTCATCTGAGGAAGAACATATACAGCACATAAGTCAAGTATTCGACGTACTCAATAAAGCCACATTAAAAATATCTGATGAGAAAAGTAAGTTTTTTCAAGAAGAAGTAGAATACTTAGGTCACATAATCAGACATGGTAGAATCACTACGAACCCTGAGAAAATAGCAGCTATAGAAAATTTTCCAGTCCCACAAACGGTAAAGGATTTGAGAGGATTTTTAGGTCTTACAGGTTACTATCGTAAGTTTATAAAAGGATACGCAAGCATAGCCAAGCCCCTGACATTATATTTACGAGGAGATAACGGTAAAGTAAACAAAAAACAAAGTAAAAATATTAAGTTAAATCTGAATGATTCAGCATTAGAAGCGATTAGAATTTTAAAAAATTATTTGAAAGAACAAGTCGAACTTTTTCAACCGGATTATAGTAAACCATTCGAGCTTACTACTGATGCATCCAACATAGCTATTGGAGCCGTACTAAGTCAGAATAAGCAACCTATACACTTCTTGTCAAGAACACTGAGTAAGACAGAAGAGAACTATAGCACAAACGAGAAAGAGCTATTAGCGATCATATGGTCCTTACAAAAACTCAGAAACTACATATATGGTATAGCAGACTTAACCATATATACCGATCACCAGAGCCTTATATATTCTGTATCAGAAAAAAATCCCAACACAAAGCTGAAACGTTGGAAGGGAATCATTGAAGACTTTGGAGCAAAATTAGTTTATAAACCAGGAAACCTAAATCTTGTAGCTGACGCATTATCACGTCAACGCATAAATACTTCTACCATAGAAACAGCACATTCAGCTGAAAGTTCTTCTAATGATATAATAAAAACTGTGAATCAGCCTTTTAATGCATACACTGCACAGTTCGAACTTATTGAAGATATAACAAATAATATCGAAACACAAATCTATTTTAGTAACAAAATAAGACTCATAATAAAGTTTAAGGACAAAGACTCTTTACTAAGGCAGATGAAAGAAGTTATACAACCCCAAAAGATTGTAGCTTTGCATACGAAATTTGAAAACATATACAAATATGGTGAAAACATAAAAAAAGAATTCCCACTAGTAAGATTTATATTCACACCAAGAAAACTTCAAGACGTGACAAATTTGGAGGAACAACTAAAACTTGTAAGGGTAACTCACGAAAGAGCACACCGAGGGTTACGTAACAATATACAAGAAATCTCAGAGAAATATTACTGGCCCGATCTAAATAAACAAGCAAAGAGTTTCAACAGAAAATGCATAGCATGTCTATTTGGAAAATATGAAAGAAAACCTATCAGAGAACCTCTGAATAATTCAGAAATACCAACACATGTGGGAACACACATTCATATGGACATATACTTCAACGACAAGTATACTTTCCTTGTAACAGTAGATAAGTATTCTAAATATACAATCCTTCGGGAAATCGAAACTCGAAACAGACTGTACGACGTTATGGAAGAGGTCTTATCTAATTATTTCCCAAAATGTGAACGACTCATGACAGATAACGAGAAGGGATTCAAAACAGAAATGGTGAACCAAATGTGTTTGAAATACAACATAACTAAAGTAGAAACTCCAGTATACAGATCGACAGCGAACGGTCAGGTAGAACGTGTAAACGGTACAATAACTGAACTGTCTAGAATATTCACAATTCAGAATAAAACAAGACTTATCGAAGAAATATTTAGAACAGTGCGTGAATTAAATAATTCTATACACTCAGTTACCGGTTTGAAACCTAGAGACATTTTCTTTAATCAAAATAAATATAGCAATAGTGAAATTATAATAAATAAACTAAACTCAGCATCCAAAAAAGTGATCGAACGTCTAAATAAAGGAACTCGACACAGAGAGTATAAAAAAGGAGATAAGATAATGGTAAGAATCACAGGTCTTAGAAAGAAATCTAACGCCAGATACATAACAAGAATAGTAGAAGAAGATAAAGGAGACACTGTAATCTCTAAAGAAGGAATAAAAATTCACAAGGATAACATAAAGAATTATCATTTTTCAGATGACGAAAATATTAATATTCCTAACATTACTAGGAATTGTACAGAGTCAAGAAGGGCAAGGAAACGTTCAAATAACTGAGTTACTAAACAAGAAGTTTATACTTACGCAAACAGATGACGTGTATTTATTCAAAGAACAAACTTATTTGTTACATGCCACCAACCTGACTTCGATATTTCAACCTTACGTAAATATCGTAACTAGTAAATATCAACCTACACAAGAAGAAAAAATTTGGTTAAGTAAAATTAAGAATTTAGCAGACCAATTACAAGAACATACTAGGCATACTAGATCAATTAACTTTTTAGGAACAGCTTTCAAATATGTGTTTGGTAATCCTGACCATTATGACTTAGTTAACATAGAAACGAGTATAAATAATCTCATAGAAAACAATAATAAACAAAAAACTATAAATTCTAGATTTGAACAAATTTTGCAACAATTCGAAGGTCAGAGCCTTAAAGAACATTTAGTAATAGAACAAGTGTACGAACAATTATTATTATTGACCAGAACAATTAATGCAGCAAAAAATAATGAATATTTATCAGAAAGCCTAGACTTAGATGACATTAAAAATATTATTCAACATGAAATAATTCAAGTACCCATAATAAATATACTTGAGTACTCTAAAATATTATTAGCTAGAACTGATGAATTCTTCATCACAATATATAAATATCCAGTTCTAATTAAATCATGTAAATTGTATAAAGTAACACCTTTAAATTCAAAACATGGAAAAATCATTACAGATAAAACAATTGCCTTATGTAACCAAACTTATTTAAGAACAAGAAATTGTCAAAATCATCTAAGTAAAAACATTTGTGAAATTAACTTTGAAGAAGAAAATTGTCTTATTCCACTTTTAAAGAATATAACTTCAAAATGCAACATTAAACAAGAATACGATTACGACTTAGAAATTGAATCCGGTGTTATGTTATTAAGCGGTAAGCATAAGTTAAATAATCAAACAATTAATGGTATAAACTTAGTTACTTATGAAAATACTATAAATCTAGACGATAAAATATACAAAAACATGCATAAGCAAATTAAAGAAGTTATATTAAGAAATCATAATTCAGAGTCTTACATCGACCAAATAATTAAAGAAGATACAATGTACAAATTCGATAACATAGATACTTTAAAAAAACTAATTATTCCTTTTGAAGAAAAACCGATATTATCAACTATATACACAATTGTAACACTGATTGTTATTCTAGCATTTACGTACGTAATGATAAAAACTATACAATGTATAACAGATCGTCAAAAACAAAAAAAGATTGACGCATATAACAAAACTTATGAAAGAGAAATGTTAAAAATAGCGTCGAAAAATCGGGACGATTTCGTTTAACAAGGGGGGGAGTTAAGTATCCATAGCAAAACATATTGAGAAAAAAGATAACATTATTTGTATTCAATGATATCTTTAGTCTCTAGTACAGTCTTGCACACAACGCTACAATGATAACATATGTAAAAGAGATAATATCGTTTGTATACAATGTTGGAATATTATCTCTTCTTCATTATCAAGCAAGACGATTGTACGCTTGGGTCTCCTTGTAGATAGATAAGAAAAGTATATAAATACGACTGTATGATGAATTTATCAACAGTCTTATTGTAACTACATAGTAGCCTTAAGCTCCTTTTAGAATTAGTAAAAAGTATTTCAATAATAAAGGACATAGTTCCAAATAAATATTGTTTAATTTTAAAAGTAAGAAACAAGTGTTTTAATTCGCGCTCAAGTGGAAGGGGACCTCAACCAACTTGGTGTGCGCAACTGGAGGCAGTTAGCCAAAGATCGCGCTAACTGGAGAGGCGTATTGGTTGAGGCCCAGGTCCACCCCGGACTGTAGCGCCACCTTAAGTAAGTAAGTAAGTTATTCATATTCTATATAGCTAATTAGTAACCAAATTCAATCTCTTAAGCCTCCTTAGTGAATTTCTATTCTTTTCCACCTAAATTCCATTATATCCATACGAGTCTTCGGATCTGCTTATAAATCAAGAGTTTGTCTTCAATTGAAAGTTGGGAGCTTTTACCCATTAGCCAATGCAAATTTCTTAGTTTAATACCTAGCTCTTCTTTTTTAGGGTTCCGTAGTCAAATGGCAAAAAACGGAACCCTCATAGATTCGTCATGTCTGTCTGTCTGTCCGTCCGTATGTCACAGCCACTTTTTTCCGAATTTTTAACAACTATACTGTTGAAACTTCGTAATTAGATGTATTCTGTGAACCGCATTAAGATTTTACACAAAAATAGAAAAAAAAAAAAAATAAATAAATAAATTTTGGGGGTTCTATACATAGAACTGAAACTCAATTATTTTTTTTTTTTTTTCATCAAACCCATTGGTGTGGGGTATCTATGGATAGGTCTTCAAAAATTATATTTAAGTTTCTAATATCATTTTTTTCTTTTTTTTCCAAACTGAATAGTTTGCGCGAGAGACACTTCCAAAGTGGTAAAATGTGTTAAGCATCTAGTGTTGGGTTGTATTGTTGTGCGCTTAGGCCCGTTTGCTTATAGCGATTTAAGTTCCACTTAAAATCTTATGTGACAGTTTATGACATAAAAAAATAACCCATAACGTATTTAAGTAGAACTTTAATCACTATGAATATATTATCAGCAAACGGGCCTTATAAAGGCCATTTATGAGTATCGCAGGATGGTAATTTAATTTTGCAGACAAAGTTTTGTAGTGTTATACTTGAAATTTTAAAAAATGTAATTCATCACTACCGTAGAGTGGATTACAAGCGATGAAGGGTTATTAAAATACATCTCACTGTCGTTCCGCAAACTCCACAAAAGTGTTATGGTCCATGACTGATTTTTTTCAATTTGTTAGTAAATATATATTATCCAAGAGAGTAGTGTATGCTTTTTAATTAATTTTGCAAAATGTTTGCAAATTAAAATTCCCATGCAGGTGTGTTTTTTTCCACACTATACACAAGTGAATAATTTACAAGTACGCAAAGGTACATGCAACTCACTCATGGTATTATGCTGATATTTGAGAAGTCATTTTATTAAACGTTCCCTCTACCTACTGCAAAAGTTTCGCGATTTTAAGTTCAATTGCATGGGCAAAATGCCAACTTTTACCCCGGACAGTCAAGTGCGATTATTTTTCCACTATATGGCGTTGTAGTAATTTTTCAGCGAGTTTCAATGAGTTTTTTACCCCAAAAAAATAGTTATTCCATAAAGAACTTTCAATGAGAATGGGAAATTTGTTTCCCTTTCGAAACTCCATTTAATTATGGAACAACATCTCATTTTTTACACACAGGACACCATTAATATGTTAATATCCGCGTCGCATTTAAAACATATATTTACTTAAAAAATAATGAAAAATGTTTAATGGTAGGTACGAACTTTACCAAGTGCGGAGCTGAGAGCTGCTTTTTGTAAACTCCACTCCAATGTAGCCATTGCTATATTTTTGTTTCCGATAAAAAGGGAAAATTAAAATAAAGGTTGGTATAATGGCGAGAGAAAGAAGACAAAGTAATCAGTTAATAGACAGTGCAGAACTGCGGATGGACTACATATGAATTGTTTCAGCATATTATTTTGAAAGCGAATAAATCTGATGAATGGCAATTTGCAGCAGGAGTGCCCGACCCATATAATTAGTATGGCAACGTCATATCGTAATATGTATACTTTGAGAACCAGAGCAGACGAAAGTTACTTTGCGTTACCTACCCCTAGTTGGACGCACCATCATTGGACAACAAATTAGGTTAGCCGCAGCATTAGCAACTTTTTAATACCTATTGTTGTTTATGATCCGGATTGCAAGGTTGCATGACTCGTCCAGAAAGTTGGGCATGAGAATGAGCCTGCTGCTGAATATTTTCTAACAAACTGGTTAAAAGTATGGCGAGCAAGCTAGCGGAGAGTGCTTACTGTAAATGCTTGCCTTTGGAATATCCATGTCAAAAAAAAACCACGCACAACCATCGACACCATTACCGACAGTTGTCGTAAACTCAAAAAAAAAAAGAAGCGGAAAATTCACAAGGACTAACTTTTATCCACTTAGGAAAATCACGAGGTTACTCAGGTTAGTGCATTGGTTGTTCACGAGGATTGTACTGCACTCACGCTAATAGTTTGGCACACGTTTTTTTCTTAAATTAAGTATGGCATTTTCAGTGTCAAATTTAGACATTCCGACGTCATTATGACGTAAATACTTGTCTTAAATTTGTCAGTATGTGTGATCGCCTGTCAAGCGTCTGGTCACGCGGGCTGCGCACTCTTACGAAAGACACACGAGTGACCATCGAATGGCCGAATTTTCGTGACGTCAACATGTCGAAACTTGCATCAAATTTATCTGGTTAATAATAGAGATTTAATGATCTGAACATTCTACCGGCCTAATAACACACTAGGGTAGGGTGGGGGCAGATTCAACACTTTTTTCGCAGATTTGAAGTAACTTCTCTCGCAAATAAATATTTGAAAAAAAAAAAAAAAAAAACCATTGGGAGCTATGATTATTTTACTACAAAAATTAATAATTTCTTAAAAGTTAACTTTACACTGATAATAAAAAAAAAAAAATAATAATAAAAAAACGCGAATATGCCCCTTGGTGGGGCACAATTGGTGTGTGTTCAAGTAAAGAACGTTTTCTTGACGTTTGAATCAAAACTTAATGTTTTTCACAAAACTTGTAAAAAAAATGCAATTAAATGTTATAAGTAACATAAATATTATTATAAACCAAAACGTTTGACACTTACAACCAAAGAATTCGAAAAAAAAATTAAATATCACTTACCACGCGTAAAGAAAAAATTGCTGAACGAATTAAAAACCCGTATAACCACCGCAACTGCTGAAGAAGCACAGTCAACAGTCATATTTCGTATACGATCTGAGCAAACAGTGTGGCACGAGTTGCCATCAAACATTTTATTTAAAAATTAACCGCCTTTCTCTAATATAGCGAAAGTCAAAAGTGCCACATTTTCAAAGACAAGAACATCAACACCCGGACTTGAACACCCTGAGGTCAACCCTGCATACTACGAGTATGAATCCGACAAGCCAAATACAATATATTATGTAAAATAGATTTAAGAAAACAAACATTGTATACCGTTGGGCCCCTGTTGTTGAGCCAACACCTTTAAATATTAAATATTCACCACCATTTGTTACCTAGCCTTAGGTCAAATTGTATATAAAAAAAAGTCTAATAAAAGCAAATGTAAACCCCATTTTCAAAGTACTCCACCCTACCCTACCCTACGTGTTACGACGAATTTTTGCGAAATAATTACCAGACTTTATTTCCAGTCTTCACATCAGAAATGTTTTTGGACGCCTTTTTATACAGCTTTTAGAACGATTTTTTGATTTAGTTTCCAACGCATTTTCGACTCGTTTTGCTACGCATTTTCGATTGCGTCTTAAATAGTGTTTATGCACTCGTTTTTGACAGATTTTTGAACGAAATTTTATACTTGTTTCTCGACAGGTTTCGGACTCGTATTTGATTTCATTTTTGGACAGGTTTTTCAACGCATTTCTCTAACCTTTTTATATGGGTTTTTGGTAGTGTTTTTAGATGAGTTCTTCTCGTCTTTCGACACATTTTTGAACTGGATTTTATACACTTTGTTCGATATGCTTTTGGATGTATTTCTCCTGGTTTTTCATGCATTTTCGGATGAGTTTTCGACTAATTTTTGGACGCGTTTTTGAACTGTTTTTTCGAAGCGTTTTTGTACTTATTTTTATACTCGTTTTTGGACGCATCTATAGGGACACATTTTTAAAGGGATTCTAAATGCGTTTTTGCAAATTTCCCGGACAGTTTTTGGTCGTATTCTGGTCTCATTGCCGGACGCATTTTTAGATTTTTTCAAGCTCTTTTAGACGAATTTATCTACGCGTTTTTATACGCGTTTCACTACAGGTTTATGGTTTTTGACCGCCTTCTTGGGCTCATTTTTGAAAAGCTTTTCAATGAGTTTTTAAACGTATTTCTCTATACAGGGTTCGAATCGCGTCCTCCGTGATCGAGCATTTCGTATGTAAAACCAACTCAATTCCGTCAACGGGTAGCTCGTTCACGGAAGTGGCGATTCGACCCCAGATCTTTTTCGGGGCTTTTCGCTTGTGATTTTCTACCATACACTCTATCATAATTCCGAAATGAAATGTTAAAAACATTTGCTATAGGATCATCCACTCCACACAGATCCGTATGGATATATCTTTCCAGCTTTTTGTGTACCACCGAACGGCGGTGGGTGCTTAAGCCCAGCAACGAACAGTAACGCACTCACGCTAATAACGAAAACGAATAACATCAGAGCTCCTCCTTCACTATGTGCATGAAAATAGATTTCTACCTGGTATTGGTTCTATTTGGTCACAAACTGCTCTGGGAATTGAAACCTTCCCATTAAAACAAAGGTCCAAGCCCCATTCATGTGAAAGTGTTATCCCCTTCAATATTTCGAGAAGCGCTTCTAATTAATTCACATCCATGTATTCTCAATCCGTAACAACACATAATGGCTACCAAACTAGTGGAACTCTTATGATACTCATCATGTAGTCATTAAAATTGTACATCCATGCGATTTTCCTCGAAATTACCTGATAACCGCTTAAAACTTCAATGCTTCGAAGTTTCAGCGAATCCTCGTTTCAAAACATCGTCCGGTTCTGGGTCCGTGTTCCCACGAACATGTCATCATCAACAGAAATGCATTTAACTTTTCAGACCTGATCCGATACTCACTGACATAGTGCCCTCGGGCAAGTGCAGTTCTCAGTATTACAAATTCTTTGGGTCACACACCAGTATCCATCAGTGCGAAGAGATGTTTGTTGTTCAGTTTGAATGGTAATGCATGTGTGTATCCTTGAGTAATGTTATTGTTTGCTTTTCATGCTTATGTGCGTCGAAAATGTCCCAGTTCCGTGAAAGTTCCGGGAAAATTATGACCAAAGACAAAAGTGATGCAGGCATGTAGTGTAGGTGTAGGCCTTTGGACCAAAATGGATATTTTTTTTTCTTTTTGTTTTTCTATATTGTTTTCGACGCGCTCTTACGCTATGTGATTTTGTGCAGTGGATAGATAGGTTTGCACCTATTGTATGGACAGACTGAGTAGAAATGGATTCTAGAGTCAGATACAAAAAAGAGAAAATCCGTAGCGAATATTTGCTGTGGAAAAGGACATTTACAATAAACTGTAATGTAGGGCGAGTGCGGGTGTGAGATCCATTCACATGGACAGTAGTAAGACATTTTCGGTGTCATCAGACCTTAGTTTGAAATCCAATTTTGAGTTGAATTTCGCATAAAGACAGGGTATAGACTCGAAGGGACGAAAACAAGGAAATTACCACCGACAGACGTAAAGCACTTGCTTACATACCTATACTCGTAACGTGTACTCAACGTATTTTTCAATTTCAAGACGCGCAAAGTGGATTTTTATTTGTTCACCCTCATCTTGTACATTGACAGCTTGATTTATAGATGACACTCGGACAAGATGACATATAATGCGCAGAATAATGTGGGATTTTGTTCAAACCCACCCCAGTCCATACCTACTCACATTCCAATGTCGAGTTAAAAATCCCCAGGCAGTTTCCACGCTTCGTAAAATACACACACAGTCACATATGACATACCTACCTATCACCTGACTTACATAGTAATATAGTGCTGCACAGTTGACACGATTGTGCCCGTCAGTTTCGAGTGTTGGAAGGATTCTTGCGCCAAGGGCATAAATCGCGGAATGATTGATTGGATGGTGATAGATGGAATGCAAACATAAATTATTTTATTGACAGCTAGACAAAGCAAATTAATTTTGTGGTATATCTATTATGGACATGGACACTGCTGTTCTATGTTCATAGAAACTAATTGCAGGAGCAACAATCTAAACGGCACATTACATGACAAGCAATAAATTTGTTTGACAATTGGCTTCTCCAGGTACTTACATTATATAGATGGAGTGACTAAATTATATACAACAAACATATAATGGGGTCCGACGTAGCCGGGCTTACCAATAATCTCAAAAAAAAAAAAATAATAATAATTCGGTATGTTGATGGCAAATTGACCCATCCATTTCGCATGGAATTCTGTGGAATCGTATCGTCAATATTCGAAAGCCCGTTTCCGTTCTCTTATGCAAATTTAAGATACCCGGAGCGAGTTGCGCCCCCTTTTCAACAAAACTATTTGAAAATAAAATATAAAAATATTTCATGCATGGAAGCTATTGCTGTTATGAAGGTGTTAAGTACCAAAAGGGCTTACAAAATTCGGGCGATATAAATACATAGCGTGACACCCTCTATAGAAGAAAAGTAGAAAAATCCGAAAACCTAATACTCGGGAAAAAACTAAAGTAGCAGACGGTAGCTGTGGTCTAACAGTCGACACTCTTTTAGAAGGAGCAAAAAAAAGTACTGTATAATCAACTCAGTCCCAAATTATGGCTTGAAAATGGACAGCTTTCAATCAAAGGGCGTAGGGCACAGTATTGAAAAATTACTTGGGACGATTCCCCATTGATTTGGGCATATAAACCTCTGTTGAGCTGAGCACTTTTATCTTGCAAGAATCATTGAGACATTTGCCATGGCAGCTGTTACAAAAATGCCTCAGTTTTCACGATAGCTTTAAGCCAAGCCGGATGATATCTTCTAGCAAGCTTCCCAGCATATGCATAATACCTTTTGCATTCCGGAGAGCTTTGTGGACGGTAACCATTTATAAAAGGTTATTACCAACTAAAAAAAAAACTATCAGTGCGATTAAGAACAGATTTTTGTTTATTACTATTAAAAGGTTACTCTTATTCTAACACGTCTGTAACTTTCCGTTGCTTTGATGAAATCGGAACAAAAAAAAAAAATAGGCCTAATACAAAATTTATAGTAGGCGCAGTGGCTTAGTGGTTAGTACGTTGGACTCCTAAGCGAGGGTTCGAGGTTCGAATCCCGCAAAAACCCAAATTCCAACTTTGGGTTTTTTTCACTGCGCCACCTCTCGCGAACGTCTGACAAACATCCGAGAGTATGACTGTCTTGAAAGAGCTTCTCAATTAGCCGTTTGGAGTCGGCATAAAATTGTAGATCCCTTCCATTCGTTCCAAAAATGAAAACGCACACAAAACGAAGGGCCTAAGGTCCCTCCGGACCTGTTGCGCCAACTATTTATTTATTTTTTTTTAATACAAAAAAAAAAAAAACTCAAACTCCTGAGTGGGGAAGCGAGGATTAACAACGATTCTCGCTAGTTCTTGGGGTTTTCACCGTGACAATTTTTGCGTTAGAAATTTTGTCGGATTCCATTTTGTGAATTATTGTTTTTGAGAGAATAACTCTTAAGTACAACTCGTAGACACAGTCACTTTGGTAGGAATGATAGCTATTTCGAACTACACCACTAATTTATCATCAGACTCCTTGAAGTGATTGTTTGAATAGTTTTTGATTTCTGACAGTCAATTCTCCGATATAATTCCACTTGGGAAAACAAACTCCTAATTAATCATTTTGCAATGTTACAAAAAAAAATATATATTTCGAAATGGGGTTGTATAAATGTGTTAAAACCAATTGCAATGGATTTCCAGTACAGTGAAAAACGTTTTTAAGGCCAACTCAATACACAAAAGAACCAGTAAAATGCGGATTTAACGTTCGATTTGGCAGCAAAAATCCGAAATCTCAGATCAAAGTCTGAAATGCCCAATAATCGAAAAAGACACAACTGCTTAGAAAGTTTTGAAAAGAAAAGAGTAGGTAAGATCGCAATAGAATTATAAATTCCTAAGGATCCTAAAAATTGCCAAACCTTAAAGTGAATAGCGTAGATTAAGATAAATCCGAAATGACAATTTTAAGGAGCCAAATTGGAAATAAATAACCAGAGCTGGTAACACTGCTATTTGGGTATCAGCTGATGGAAATCTACACAAATTATTTTCCGCTGCCTTTTCGCAGACGTTTCGCTGGCCATTTGGAGACCACCGCAAAATTTCGCGTTCCGGAACAGGTTCGTACATCGTACTACGCTTAATCACGAACAATACAAACAATGATGCCAAACCATCAACAAGGTAATAGAGTACCTACATAAAAGTACTAGAATTAATCTTTGATATTTGTAAGTTGGAATTTATAATCTTTAAAAATGCACTTCTGTCAGGAATTGCAGTAGTCCTTTTAAAAATGAAGGTGGAAGGTTGGCCGTTTGTGGCTATTACTATTTTCGAATCGCGTCGTCCGTGAACGAGCATTACGTAACGGAATTTATTTTTGTTTCACATGTTAAATCAACTTATTTCCTTAAACGTATAGCTCGTTTACACCCGTGATTCAATGTAGATATGCTCATAGAGGTTACTCATATGATACCAAATGCAGATTTTTAAACCCAGTTCATGGTTTGGTCTAGCAATGCCGGACAATCATGTCCATGGCTGTAGTCGATCCCATAGTCACATTTAATGAACTACAGCCATAAGCCAGTGAATAAAATCCGATTTCATTCCCCATTTGTTGCATACTTTTTTTCACTCATCTCACAGTCCTTGGAATGCCGTTATAAAAACAACTTTTCCATTTTACATGTGCATGAAATTCTCATTTGCTGAACTATTTGCAACTTCCGTCCTCCATATCTATAAACATCGATCAAAAAATCCAAGGCACCAATAACTCAACTTCATTAAATCGTTGCGCATAAATTGAAGAACTCCACAACAACAGTCCAATAGTCATCAGGATTCCGCTCTCATCAGTCGTCAAAATAAGTCCTCGTGAAAATGAAAATAAATTAAATGCTGACAGAAGTTATTTAGCCACGTGGCGAAATTTAAAGAATTTCAATGCGACCACCCCAAACAACTGAACTTCTGTCGGTGTAATTCATTTTATTTGACATAATGCAATCTCCACAACTTCAAAGAATGCACTTAATGGTCACTACTTGACAGGCAATCACAATTCGTTGCAGCGGAAAATCATGAAATGTCCACGGGCACTTTTCTCGCATATATAGTAAAATACCAACTCGAAAGCGAATTGAAATTGAATTCATTTAAAGGGCCTTGCCTTGTCAAATAATTTTCAACCAGAACATTACGAACGTCAGAAATATGATTAAATGCAACCAAATACTGAATGTCATCACGACATGAAAATAATACCGACTGCAACCAAGAGACTGCAAAATTGCAACTACTTACTTACTTAGGTGGCGCTACAGTCCGGGGTGGACCTGGGCCTCAACCAAAAATTGCAACTGGTCAGCTTAAAAACTTCGGCGACTGATAGCAGAATGCAGAAACCCAAATGTCATTTGAGTTCATTCAGCAGGTTAAATCATTGTTCGACTCAATGAATCCAATGTTCGAGTGGTCGATGTGCGTGGGTGCCCTAAGAGCGCTTCGGTTTGGCTTGATGCGGTTCACATGATGATGGTATTTACATTTTATGCGCACTTAACCAACACTGAATCGGGGTAAATTAACCTGCGGTATGAAGTTGTGATTTTTTGTATAGGTACTATTTGTATTGAACTGAAAAAAAATCGAGAAAGGGAGCGGTTGTACATAAGTCATCCACTTGGATATAACAAAGTTAATGTGATAATGGTGGCGACTGAATCCACTAGCGTGTTGCTCTCCATTACGATGACTTCGGTAAAGGACCTACAAGAAACCTTTTTTAATAAAATTTACAATTCCCTCAGTTTGTGCGTGCATGTACATGTGCATGTGCACCTACCAACAGAAACACTCGTATTCCCTTTTCAGGACTGTGCATTAAAAGCTAATCCCCTGATGGCGCACAGAATTTCGTCCTCCATCGACGGGGTATAATGCACTTTGTGACTTTGACTTGATACCTGAAAAAACATTACATTTTCCGCGACTGTGATATGTAGCACTTTAACAGAGATGCATTTATTTAAGAGTCATTTTCTATACTGCTTGGATACACGAAAAGGACTCCTGCTCTGTATTCAGAATTCAAACACTAAGCAGCAAGGACAAAATAACACTGACACCATTTCCGTTGCTGCACTTGAATTTCTAATAAAAGAATAGTGGCGCACACGCAACCCCTTTCTTTTTCTGCATCAAATGGGTTGGTACTCCATTCCAGTTGCATTGCGTTGCGAATTGTGAGTGAAGTTGAATTTTTTTAAATTTCCATGATTAAATTGCACAAAAATTCAACTTTGTCCTTTAGTTAAAGCAGCGACAGTGTATGCGAAATGCATCACTCAGAAGCAGGGACTTTGTTGCTATTGCTGTTACTGTGGTTTCAAAGGATGATCATTTTCTAACGGAGGTGAAAATGGAAAGGAAAATCTGGTTGGGTGTGAAGCAGAAAGCAGGAGGAAAATTTTACTTCTTTAATATCCTGTTCCCCGGTGAAACACAATTTGCCTTTAAGATGGACCTTAGGGACTTCTATGAAGTTTGTAGTTACTACTCTTAACAAACTCTCCGACTTGTATCGACATTTTCGCAGTCAGTTCTCTAGTACTCGGTATTGGTATGGTACACCTATGAGCAGGCATTCCGTGTCAAATTTGAGAATTTCCCAACAGCCAGAACAAGAGTTGGCCACTTGCTCACAAAAGCAACACCCGAGCCTCTGCGTCCACAAAATCCCCTTTTGGCAACCCTAAATCTAAATGGCCTACATTACGCTTTTTATCGCATCGCACATGAACATATAAAGGTCAATAACTCAATAAGGTTAAGAGTCCTTAACCGAAAAAGCTACACACTCTGTACCCATATGGAAGAACACGAAAAAGGGCAGCGCAGACACTTTGTAGGACTATTCAGAACTTAAGCCCTTTTAAGTTGCTCCACATCCACGGCCCTACTGTGAAAAATGCAATCCTGCAACATATTAAGTTCACATCAAAATTCCCATAAATTATTATTCACCATTCATGAGTGGTGTTATCGTCCCTTATATACACGAAGAAAGAAAAGAACTCAACCCCAAATCCACCCAGTCTCATCGTCCCCGTCCAATTTTGCCCATAATCGATTCATACAACAGGAAAATGAAAATTCCTTGAACCTATGCCAACGTGTATGCAACCGATGCTTACATACTACCGAGAGGATATCCTGCAGAGTGCATATAACAAGTATACGAACAAAAAAAATTCAATTTCTTCTTCCTTAGCAAGGAAATAGGAAAAAAAAACAAAAAAACAGCTTAACACAAAAAAAAAAAACTACCTCGAGGATACCTACTCCACATCCTGCCCATATAGAATTGAAAATCTTTTGAGAAAATTGTCGCTGGGCTACGGAAGCGTATGATAATTTTCTGGATTTCCCACGACATCGATTACTGCGCGCTGCACTGGCTTCTCATCTCAGCCAGAGCGAGTTGCGTTTCTCTTGTTTGCCTCAACGAAAATTATTGCCACATGAAAGGAGAGATATAAATCTCCATGTCGGACGAAAAGTTTTGTTCTTACATGGGCAATTGGTCTTGCACTTGTGTGTGCATTATTTTTGCTCAGGATTCGTGTGGCTTGAGAAGGGCAAATTTACTTAGATTAATGACTTTGGGGGGTAGATTAAAGCTTCCCAGGAAGAAGATGGATAAACTGAACGAAGAATCAACAAATTTTCGTTTTAATGGTGCTTGCGCTGGGTGTCCTTGAGGCGTCCGGCCCTAGATGGAAATTAATTTGACATTACATTACATATTTGAATTTTGGAAAGTTGCGCACATCGGAGGTCATATAATGATGGATGTTGCAGAAGTAAGTCCGTCATTTGGTGTGCACTTGAATAATGCGTCATATTTTCAATATGCCAATGGTTTTGGATGTAGCCAAGTACCTAAGTCAATTGTTTGGTCCTCTCTTGCGGAGATTTTGACATATTTTTTTAGTGCATCGATATTGAAAATCGTATAGCCCGGGAGGGGTTCCATACCATAAGAACTGATGTAGTGCTGGGGAATTCTGAACATCTAATATCATCAGCATTAATTTTTTTTTTTTTCCACAGTTCAATTCCCACGTATAAATTGTTTTGCGATCAACGATATATCAAAAAAGACAGAATGTGTAACATTGTGTAACTGTCTTCAAGTGATGTTCAGTTGGTATAATACCCCCAAAAAAAGGCTTTAACTATGCCTCAGAATGTGCGGTCAAATTTCGGGTTTTCCAAGTAATGATTATAATGATAATAAGGTAAAAATTTTCATTTCATATTTTAATAACATCACATCACACTCACACTATTATATAAAGAGGTAATGTTTGTTTGTGGGAGGTAATCTCCGGAACTACCGAACCGATTTCAAAAATTATTTCTCTAATAGAAAGCTACGGGATAGAGTATTGCGATAGGCAATAAATATTGCATTTTAGATTTTTTTGATCTTCTGCGCTATTTATTTTGACTTTTGTATACCAAAAATTAATTAGAAAACTACGTACCTACTATGTGCGGATTTTTTTCAAAAAGCAGATTGATAAATTCGAGATAAATTTAATGTATTATACGTTGGTCAACAGTGATGGTTTGTTTTTGATTTTGTGCATCGCTCCAACAGTTTCATTTCTTTTATACAGTTGATAAGGTAAAAATTAAATGTAAAAATTTTAAACGCGAACAAAATACCTATTGAAAAGCAAATTTCAGTGATTTTAAAAAAATACCAAGACGAATCCGCAAAAATATTGGCCGACGAACAAGGCACGCAATTAAACAACAAATATCAACGAAACCAAGCCAAACTACAGAAGAAAGCGAAAAGTGGGACATCGCATGGCATAAGATCAGATCAACAGTCAAGAAAATTGAGAGTGCAAGTAATGAGAACTGCGTCAAGTCCCACTGCTGCTGGGATGGGAACAAGTTCTTAAATCACGTAAGACGCTGGTTATTATCTAATGATATTAAAAGTTTAGAACTTCTTTTTGGTTTTCGGTCATAACTCGACGTTTTGGTGTTTCGTTCTTTAATTTTTTATTTTTTGATGAAATGTTATTCTAAATTTGGTTCTCTAATTTAAAGTTTTGTATAATGTTGAATTTTACTTCAAAGATATTTTGTATTTTTTAGTCGGTTTTTAATGAAATTGTTACAATCAATTATTATCAAAATGTAAATAAATTACACTTTTTTTTTATTCCTATTAAGAAAATGTAAATGACATTTAATACTATTTCTGTTAAAGAAATATAAAATGTCAATTAATTTTTTCTAGTTGAAAATATTTATTGTACAATTGTATTAGTTTACCAACTCTGAATTGTTTATATATAGGTACATCTAGTGAAAATAAATAAATAAATAAATAAAAAAAAAAAAAAAAAAAAAAAAAAAGTTCAAATCGGAGTGGCAAGATGCGCGTCGTTGTTGACATTCGAACGACTGGCATTTCAGTAGAACGAACAGAAAACTATGTCGGTGATTCGATTTTCGATATTGGAGCGATGACTTTAATTGTGTGCCACCATTAAAATGCGCTAAAAAACTGCTGTGCGAGTGGCAAAGTGAAATTAGCACCTGCGGAGCCATTTGAATCGGAGGATTTTCTTTCTAAAGAACATTTGAAAGTACAACAACTGTTTTCGTATGACTTCATTGGGAATAAAAATTATTCAAAAAACTGGTTTCAATGCGACTGAAAGGGTAAAATTTCGTCTTATACATCATGCAAACACACATTTTCTAACAATGGCACGGGATTCTACGTCGCAAAATTCGGATTAACAGATTCAAGGCCAAATTTACCATCGGATAGGTGCCTTCTTGCCAGTAAATGAGGACGTACAGCAATATTCGCAGGTGTACTTCATTTTGTCGGGGGATGATCAAGTCGATAGCCTGTACAGAGGGCAAACAGGAGTGACAAAAAACGTCATTCGACAATTACAGCCATTATAAATGCAATCAACGCTTTCATTACAATGTTTAAAACAGCGATAGAGAAAATGAACTTAGAAGATCGCAGATTTGTTTTCGTACCTGATAACAGAACCGCACTTTGGAAAAAATAGAATGGATAGGAAACGCGTAGTGTCACTTCCAATACAAGAAAAATTATTTAAAATTTTTAAATTCTTAATTCGGGTGTTCCGGACTTACCGCTTCACAATTTGAAATTAAAAGTCGGCTCAATTATCATTTTGTTGAGCAACTTTAATGCACCGAAACTTTGTATCGGATCGCGTTTGATATGATTGTGAAGAATCTCAAAACAAATGTCATACAAGGACGATTTTGAGTTTAAAAGGCAAACATTGTCATATCGCGGACTCCTCTTACTCAGTACGATTTGACATTTAAGCGTTTATGGAAAATAATAAGTCGCAAGTGATAATCGCTGGATATTTGTAGCATCAATCTTGAATTCCCATGTTTTTCACATGGTCCAATTGTATGTGGCGTGCTCACCTGTGGGCAAACCACTTTAGTACAAAAGCGGAAGATTGGCCGGCTCGTCAATCATTGCGGTTTTATGGAAATACATCGATATTGCTATACTAAACTAAATTTCTATTGTATTTATTATAACTTTTGAATAAAGAATTTGAATTGACGGAATTACATAAAGTAGCATGCGTTGTGCATGCTTGGAAATATTATTTTCATTACATTTATGAATTTGGGCGGAACGGAGTTCGGCGGGTCAGCTAGTATTATATATTAAGGATAGTGCGATGCAATCTTGCCTGTAATTTATTGTCCAATATTTCGTGTATACGCCAGGTTACTAAAATGGCAGAATTTCTACCGCTGGGCGAACTCTAGTTTAAATTACTTCGTCTTGCAAACTAATTCATTAAATGTCTCGAAACACCTGCAATTCAAACCTAATCAATTATCCTCTGATGTACAACAATTTGCTAAGTTACACCCTTTCCAACACAAGCTGTTTTAATAAATTATTCACCTAGTAAATGACAATGACTCCATTTATGGTAATTGCACTTAGGGACAGCGGTGTGTATATACCACGGCGTACCATCTGATGGTGTTTGAGGGTGTATGGCATACTAATATGATCTGGGATGTATACAGACACGCTTTAAGCTGGAGTTTGTTTGCATCGCTACGTGTTTGAGTAAGAACATTGTACTCAAACCGGCTCATCGATTGTTTTCACCAGAGATAATACTGTTTTCACTGTTGAAAAGTGTGTACACTGTACGTGTATACATGTACAAATTAATTCCAATTGCCAATAGGGCTGCTAGCATTATAGTATAGCGTGAATCGCGATATTCACAATGGAAGGGGACCCTATTGTGGTCACCGGACATAAGCTTTTAAATCAGGCTATGCTGGCATTTTTTGTTTCTTAAACTCTCGATTAAACTTTATTTACCTTTTTGTCCATTAATTCCATTGTCAGTGTTCACAAATTTAGAAAGAGCACATTCATTTGTAGAAACATTTTAAGAGTTAGCTGGAAAAAACACGGATACTGCATAATGAAACAAAGTAAATACGTTTAAGTCCACTTGTCCATCTGCATTGTCGCTATATCTCCCATAGCCATACGCCGTGCCGACTTTCTACGCAATTCAAGACTAAGTGGACTGGAAACTGTGTTTGCCCACAATTCCCAAATCTTAATTTAAATTTACGTATAAAACTGTTTATAAAATACCTAAATGCTATCGCTTTATACATAAACGCCACCCAGTGACCACTTACATATAACATTTCCTTACCTCGTTTAGTCTTTTGCCAGTTGTTGGGTTATACCTTATACCTAGCTATAAACACAAGGAAATTTTAACTCATTCGGTCAGGCAGACAAAATCCCTTTGGGAATTTTTTTACAGTCTGGTGATTTTAATTTCATTTAATGACGGAAAGATGAACTTTCCCTCATCAGGTACTGCCGGACTAATAGGGTTATTGGAAGTTCACTTCATGACGAAACAAACGCTTTAAACGACTGATGAAAGTAATTTTCAGTTGAACGGGTATTGTAGTAAAAGTGAGAAAACGCGGCAGTAATTAACGGTATTTACGGGTAAGTGTAAATTTGCACTAAGTCTATGGGTACACGAAACTGGATGGCTATTAACCGGCATATAAGCAGTAAACAGCAGCACGATATTATTATTTTATTTATTATTTTATTTATTATTAATTCAGTAATAATTTGCTATACATTTTTTTTTTAATTTTAAGTATTTGGCAAGGACTTGATGTGAATCGAGAGGTTTGAGACGTTTTCTTATAAGTAAAGTGAATAATTTGAAGTGTTCTTAATTTACCTACTTCGGATGGCGCCGACTCTGGCGATAACGATAGCGATAACTTCGCGGGAAATTATAATTTCTGTATGCATTTGCTATTGGAGGGTAGGGTCCTAGGTGGAACAAAAAAAAATTGAGGACAGATGTAGCTCAACTAGGCAACGCCAGCAATAGTGCTACCCAGTTTTGCCAGAATACAAGATATAGCGTAAGTTGGGGTTACTTTGTTCCAACCATACTTTTGTACATTCAATTTAACTTTACCAATACTTTTACATAAAATATGAACTTTTTTTCAATGTGCAAGCCTGCTTAAATATTTTATCTTCATCAATTTCTTTGTTTTTACGTTTTTGAATAATGACATGAGATTCAAAATCAAATTTTTGCCGAAAAAATTCTAGTGCGACAAATTTCATATACAGCCAAAAAACTATAATCGCTACGGAATTGAAAGTGGGTTATATTTTTTAATGATTTATTTGTGATAAATAATATTTAAGTCAATATTAGTAAAACCTATTGTTTGAATATGTACGTCCCCTTTTCAATGAGGTCGCAAGTTTATGGGGTAACTTTGTGCCACCATCCTTGATGTTTAACTTGGCACAAAGTTACCCCCTGGGTATTGATTTTATTTTTCACGTACAACGTTCTTGGTCCAAGGAAACCCCTTACTTTTTAATTTTAAATCTGAAGGTTCCAAAATTGAGCCGAAATGCCTCGAAAGTATATAAAAAAGATAGGAGGACGGCCCAACAGCAATTTTACCCAGGAAGCTTTGAAAAAATCTGTGCAGGAGGTCCGAAGTGGACGAATTCAGATGTTGCGGGACGTCAAACCGTTTTCAGTGCCGAAGAAGAGTTGTTACTATATACATCCGCTTATGGTTTTCCAGTCACTTTTCTTGATCTAAGACGAATTGGCAAAAGCTTTACGACATAATTATGGATGAAATAAACTCCTTTCCAAAACAAAATGCCTGGCCCTGAATGCAGAATATCATTTATGAGCCGACGCAAAGCTTTATAGTCTTTTTATTTTTAACGCTTTTAGTTTTTATTTCGTAAATAGAAATCCTTCAATTGTTTCTTGAAAAAAAATTCTTTTCATGTGTGCTAATGGTATATTGGGTAAAATTCGACCAAACTTACATTTCGACAAGATTAGCGAAGGATTTCGTCAGTGGCACAAATTTACCCCAAACGTGAGGCAACTTTGTGCCACACTTTGAAGGTTTAAATGTTTCAAATCCTAAGCCCTTTCGAGAATTTGAGAACGTTGCCTTTATTGCTTAATGCTTCAGATTTAAATGGTATATTTTATTTTGTTTCTTTCTTTCATACAGAAATAAAGGTTTTTTTTTTTTTTTAATCCAAAAAAAAGCTGGCACAAAGTAACCCCAGTTGACGGTATCTTTTTTTTTTCAAAAATGTTGAGCTCCAAAATAGGAACAGCTCTTTTTAACTCAAATTCAGAGGATTTCTAGATTTGGGTGCCCCTTACACAGTTCCACAAAATTTTTGTTGGTCGGGGATGGGGGGTTGGCTAAGACTTAATTTTGTGATGAAATATATTTAATATATATGCCAACAGAATGCATTAAATCATTTTTCACAGCTCTCTGAGCTGTTGGTCTATAACTTTGGGGGGCCGCAAGCCCCAGAGCATTCCCACTGAAGATATCAAAAATCTACTACAATAGCTAGTTTAAGTGCTATTTAGTTCGGTTTTAATCTTCTACAATCAGTGAAAGTTATTCACTATTTGCACAAATGCATTTAAAAAAGCAATATGGATTCCATTGAATAAAAAATGTACTCAAGACGAGGAGAATTCTTCCTGATGAACGATTAAGAAATCATCACATAATTTGTCTTGGAAAAAGAAAAATCAATTCAACCACAAAACGTCTCTTTATTATTAACATCCTACTCCCACATGCATACACGACAAGGACAAACAATCTATAATCATCCACTTCACCTATAGCTATTCATCCATCTTGGATGCTTTTGTCTACGTTAAAGGACAATTCTGAATTGAAACGACTGTAGTAGATGGAGATTTACGATCTACTGCGCTCGAGGATTGTCCCCTTCTTTGGTGGAGCTGCGCTGAGCTAGGACCCATTCAACTGGCATGTCACCGAGTGACCAAGGAAGCGCTTTGAAATAGTCCATTCATGTTATTTATCACAGAAAGAGAGAGAGGGAGACACAGATAGGGAGTTAGGTCTTCCTCTGAATACCTAATATTGATGTCATGGTCAGAAAGCACCATAGCGTCAGCAGTAGATATACCGTCTCTTCATGGCGTCCCTATATGACTCGATGTAAGGGTATATGATTGTTGTTTATGCATAAGAATAACAATGCACTTGCCTTTGAAAGTTCGAACTCATTCAAGTTCGATTCGGTATTGTCAAGCTGTCGAGGTGGAGCGGAGCATAGCCAAGCCAACCGCTGTAAATAAGAGATGATGAATTATTGTTTTGTCCTTTGGGGAGCTATTTGTCTTTGGTGCTGCCGGTTAAACCGGGGCACATGGTGGCGTTTGTCCTTATCAATTAATTGCGTAGAAAGTCGGCATGGCGTATGGGATATAGCGACAACGCAGATGGACAAGTGGACTTAAACGTATTTACTTTGTTTCATTATGCAGTATAGTGTATAGTATAAGCTTGTACGAAACGTAGAAACATTCCCTGCTCCGATATTTGTACTATAACTTTCACCTCAAGTCTGAGTGGAAATGCTTCAAATGTGTCTTCAGGAGGGCATCATTTATGAGCCTTGGAAGTGCAGCAGTTTAGTCTCACTGTCGCAGGTCCCTAGTTTCAACCTTTAGCTCCAAATATAGATACATTTTTTTTTTTTTTGTCATTGGTGTTGCTGCTCAGAATCGCCTAGCGAATCCCATATTATAACCACAGAAGGTAGATAAATGGCGAAGATTAAATACTCGTAGTCCAACAACAAACAATGCGTACGTTCAAAAACATTCTAATCATCACAAAATAATCCGGACAATCCAACTCTCTTTAATATGAAATGTATAACCACAGATCGGTTATCGTCATGTACGAGTACAGTACATGCCATCTTATGTATACGTTTTCCTGGAAAGCCACAAATTTTACAACTGATTAAATGGTAACCGGAGAAATCTCCTCCTTGGTTTGCTCTTAAAAACATATCCTCTTTCGTATTCGTAATGGAGCAGCATTAATGTTTGAACACTCACCTATTCATTAAGGTACATCTGTTGAAATTGAAAATGGGTCTTCGGTAATCTGTTCCTGGCAAAGGTGCACATTTGGCCGAAGGGAACTCAAAGTCATACCTCATCGTTAAAGAAGAAACCTCAGGAAAAGGTGTTCTGCATGACCACTGTATGTTTATAGTAATTAAACAGGTTCCATTCGCTCCGGGGCAGAATTTTTAAGCTTAGTGTAGTTGGGAAAACACCAAAGAATC
Organism: Cheilosia urbana; assembly: GCA_946477585.1. NCBI lineage: Eukaryota > Metazoa > Arthropoda > Insecta > Diptera > Syrphidae > Cheilosia > Cheilosia urbana. Next base: position 27,008,280 of record OX297854.1, on the reverse strand, counting down.
CTACGAAATACCTATCTGCTTCGGTTTTTCCTATTTGTGCGTAGTACATATCTTGTCTGATGCTTAGGGGTGTGTTTTATAAATGCAACTAGGGACATGAATTTTAGAACTAAATCGGGTTTTCTTTAAAGTGCTTGCTTGAATATTGAAGGAACCTACTTGTATTTGCTTCGATGGATATTGAAACGTTACCTCAGAGCCAACCGAACGGGGCACATGTCTGATATGAAATACCCGAAACAATGTTTCCATATAAATATATGTAGGGAGACCCCGAAACAAGTGCAAGGAAGAGTAGCAGTAAATCGGGTAAGGAGCGCAGCGAACAGTCGTTGTGTTAATCAATAATAGGCGTTTTTTATTATGCCCTCATGATCTATATAATACGAGATCCAACTGTTGTTGTAAGCCATGAAAATCAATGATCTATGGTCTATGGATCATGCGGGTATAATAAAAAACGCCTTATACAAAACAAAAATAGTAATCGTTAACAAGAGATATGCGTGCCGGGTTACAACTTTATGACGCTCAAGAGATTGATATCTATATTATACGCGGATTTTTATAAAACTTACCATAAGTACGACGACTTGCTAGTTGGAAGAAGGAAGCTAGATAAGTAACACGAAAGGCATAAATAGGCAGCGCACAAGATCGCACCAAAAGGTACTTCACAGTGGCCGCTAGAAGCGACCAAAAGACGTCATAAAAAAAAGCAAGAAATGGCACAAATTGCAATCCAAACATATAAGAAATCAGATTATTCAACTGGCGCTCGGCGAGAGTGATGTTACGTCTGAAACATGATCTATCGATTGGCGTTTGCCGCATCTGAATAGGCATATCATTGGCAGCATCTTTAGTCCTTTAAACGTTTACTGGCATAAAGCGCGGGTAGGTTTAACCACAACTACGACCATATCCCGCAAACATGGGCAAAGCAAAACATTGTTCTGCAATACAATACATATCCCACAACACGAAAACCTCACCACCGAACTAATAATACAGCGAGTTGTTTTTAACGAATGCATTCGCGTTAAAAGTCCTGTTGCGCATTTTCGCCGGTTTAACTTATTATGTTTTTATTATCTCGTACTTTCATTTGAATTATTATGCCCCAGATTCAGATCAGACATGATTGCAATGATGGTGATGGCTTTAATTCACCACTCAAATAGATATGACTTAAAGATACATTAGATACATTATTCTTATCCATTTTGGGAGCTGCGAAAAAAGTATGGATTTGCAAATGGCTTGTAACAATCACAAACCCTTGTATATGGTAGATATTATTGTACGTCGTTGTCGGTCGACCGTGTCTAGACAGTATCCCAATTTGTTGATGGAAACAAGATACAGTTTTTGTTTTTCATTTTTGTTTGCGAAAGAAACAATATCTTTGACCCAAGGCTGTGTATTCTGTGGCAACAAATGGTTTAGTATCCGTCTGTAATTTATTGAAATTCGAATTGTTTGGTTAGGATTGATTTCAGGCTGTCATACGTATTATACTTAACCGGAGAATAACTTTTTATAATTTTGAAGTTAAAAAAAAAAAAGTTCACTTTAGCGAATGTCTGAGGAATTCGCCTTTTTTGTCTGCCAAGTGTAGAGGGTAAAGTCGGGTGATATGACACCATGTGAAATATGGCACCCTCTCAATGTTTCCTATTTAACGATTTTATCTCAAAGCAAAGACGTCAATATTATATATATGTATTATCTTTTTTATATCTTCTTTTCGCTATCTCTATACTCTATCTCTTCTCTTCTCTCTATATATAAAAGAGAGTTGCAAAAGCATTGTGACTTTATAACTCACGAACGGTCAAACCGAATTCGATCAAATTTTTAGAGTTTGTTTGCATGATCGTGTGGTTAGTTTATCTAACGAAATTGGTCAACGCGTTCGGGGTTATGTCAACATCTGGTTTGGTCCATATAAAAAAAAAAAAAAAATATTTCGGGGTGAAATTCAATGACGATATAACTCGATAACCACTGGGCCAATTTGCATGATTCTTATTTTGTTTTGTTCGTATTTTTGTATTTCAGGTTTAGGAAGTCTTAAATGGCAGAATACTTTTGGATCCTAGGTGTTGTTGTTGTCGATCTTTGAAACCACTCACCCGATTTCAATGAAATTTTGTGAATGCGTATGATTGGTTCTAGCTTAAAAGATAGAGTACTTTTGGACCAGATAGGTGTCAATGGTGACGATCTCCGAAACCACTCAACATTCTGGTTTAAGTTCGCGTGGGCCCAAGGAAGGACATTTATGCTCCTATTTGTCGTAAAACAAAACTTTATGGGGTTATTGCTGAATTTTTTAATTCTTTGGATGTTTCGGGCTTACCTCTACAAAATTTGATGATTTGATGATTTTATTTTTGACTGGAATAGATGGATGACGATAGTTTAAGTTGTCAATGATTGCAGGTAATATTCGTGATAGAGCGATATCTTTACATAGATATATACAATACTAGCTGACCCGGCGAACTCCGTTCCGCCAAAATTCGTTAATGTAATGAAAATAATATTTCCAAGCCACAACGCATGCTACTTTATGTAAATCCGTCAATTCAAATTCTTTATTCAAAAGTTATATTAAACACAATAGAAGCAATATCGATGTATTTCCATAAAACCGCAATGATTGACGAGCCGGCCAACCTTCCGCTTTTGTACTAAAGTGGTTTGCCCACAGGTGAGCACGCCACATACAATTGGACCATGTGAAAAACATGGGAATTCAAGATTGATGCTACAAATATTCACCAATTATCCCTTGCGACTTATTATTTGTCATAGACGCTTAAATGCCAAAACGTTCTGAGTAAGAGGAGTCCGCGATATGACAATGTTTGCGTTTTAAACTCAAAATCGTCCTTGCATGACATTTAATTTGAGACTCTTCACATTCAAATCAAACGCGATCCGTAACAAAGTAGAAGTGGATAATTTTTGCTAAAAATAAGTTTTGCGCTGTTGGTATTGCATTTTCAGATCGACAAACAATACTACCAGCCCAGCCAGCAATTCAACGGTGGCCACAATTGTCACAAGCGGGTGTTCAAATAAGGAGCCTGGAAGAACACCTACATTTACCTTACTTGAGCACAAAGACACAAATTGCACTTCAATATTGAAGTTCGTTAGAAATGTCAATGTAACTGCTTTCTGCTCCAATTTAAAACTCTACAAACGAATGGGACTAAAGGAGCACAAATTCCCTCTTGTTTACCTTTGAAGTCATTCCCAGTCCTTTTCATCCATATACCTAAATCATGCCGCAAGATGATGCCTTGTTATACAAATCAGATTATTCGAACGCAACAATCTCTCGTTAAAATCACAGAATAAGTACAGACGTCGTTAAAAGTTTCTTTACAATTTAACATAAACCGATAGCAATATTATATTCCAAAAGAAAAGTCATTACCAAAAAATATATACATTATTATTATTTACCTGTCTGTGGGACTTGTCATCTTGTGTTTAGATTACGATTTTCTTGTCATCATTAAACCATGAAAATGTTAATGGTATATATGTAGCTATCTTAAAATGCATGAAATAATGAACCCCGTCTTTGCTCCCATAAAATAAATACCGACATTAAAAAGTTCATCCACCTCAATGTGGCCTTAGATTTTTTACTCCCATACATCATACGCAGGCTGTGCTCTGTCACCCTGAAATCTGCCACATCTCGGTGTCGGAGTTGATCGTTTTTAATTTGATTCTGTTAATGAACTTATCTCTGTTTGCAGCTTCTTCATCACAGCGAACAAACTACACGTAAAAGGAAGGGACAGACTGACCGAAAGCAGATATCTCTGCCCAGTGAATTAATTCTGTCAACGAAGTAGAACGCCTGAAGGAGAGCGAAATCAAGCTGTCCATTAAGCCGTCTGGCCCTTTTAATTTCTGCCTAGAGGGTGAACATTAAAAAAGGACGTAAATACCGACAGATAGAGAGCGCGGGACAAACTTTGACATTGAAGTTCTGCAACAGCAACTTACACAAAATACACATGGTATTATGCACAGACTGGCGAAGCTGCAATTCAAAATGGCCTGCAGCAACGACACCGCACTCGTGCGCTGTTAACGTTAAATCAATTAAGGACCAGCCATCGTATGATGTTGTTTTATCATTGTGAATTGCGACGATATAGACTTAAATTGTCAAGTCCCCAGTGAGCGCAAAATGGCAAAGGACTAAATTGGTTCTTTTGATGCATGAACAGTTTTAAGAGCAAAGATATACCAAATGTTAGGTAGATGAAGTGAGTGCAAGGTAACATTAAGCATGCACATAGTTGGACCACTATCTGAAGTTCGACCTTACATTTTTCGGATGGAAAATATTTTTTTTATAACTTTCAAGAACTTGTTGGACTAGCAAAGTTAGAAACCATTATAGGGGAGGCTGTGTGTTTTGCCAGGATATAATAAAGTTCATTAGAACTATACACAAGGCAGCCAAAAAGTAACACAGCTATAGCAAGTTGAAATAGATATGAACGCTTAAAATAAAAGGAACTTCGAAAATTACTGAGAAAAGCGCCGGCTATCTATCCTAAAAATAGAAATAGCTACGACATTAAAACGACTTCGTCAATAGTAGGTGTATCTACTGTCCCCAGAAAAATACCTCGCCGTTAAACTTTCTTTAAAGGCTACCTCTTCAATGATCAAGGCCAAGTCAGTTGATATCACTGGATGACCATCGTCTTTGAACGTAATGTCCTGCACTGACAAAGAGAAGGAAAACTCGTTACATTAAGAAGTTTTACTCGGCTTTTATTATTACTGAGAATCAATCGGACTTCCGTCGGAAAGGCATCAAGCTATCCGCATGATTAAATTTTATCCAACAAATACCATGGGAATAAATATAATCTTCATCTCATCTGAAACGTTGTTCATTAATAGTTTAACCCCTAAAACTTTACAAGTCGGTGTACTCGACTCGTATTTCCACTATTTGCAGGGGAATAATAAAAGTGTTAGAATGTCAAGAGCATGACTGACGTGAGTTTGTGATACCATCTCCCGCCTGGCATGAATAATTGTTATTAGCTAATGAATTAAGTTCATAGTGCGATGTTGCTTTCTTGGAAGCAAATTTTTTTTTTTTTTCATTTTTGTCTGGCTTATTTTTCAGTTAAGTAGGTTGTTGGTAGTTTCGTAAATATATTTATGAGTTTGGAGAAAATTCAAGGACTTTCTGAATGTTTAAAGAGTTAGTTATCTTCATCTCCATCTGTATATCCCTATCCCTGTATCTATTTCTATCTGTATCTCCATCTCCATCTCCATCTCTATTTCTATATCTACATCTGTGCTCTGTTTTTAAATTCATTTTAAATTAAACGCATTTTGAAACTGCCAAAATGATGTTGGCTAGTGGAATGCAAAGAACCGAACGGAACGGGGTAATGAAAATCCTCGGAATTATCCGCATTAATTACCAATACACGCCATTTATGTGGCGCATAATACCGTAAACGTTGCAGCTATACCAACCACATCAACCTCAATACATATAGCAACAATCAATATCCCTTCGTTATAATTGGACGTCCGAATTAACAATGAGGTGAGACTTTTAAATGAGGTTAAATTCGCACGCTTGATTGGACGTCCATCGATACCTGAAAGCTGAAATTTCATCCTTTGTGACGTATGAGCTATTTTCTCTTTGCCTACTTCACACTCTGTTAAGTATTCAATCACGCAACTAATTGTTCTTATAACTTTACAAAGTCCGTCACATTATTCCAGCTGGAAACTCCACCCCAAGCATCATCTCAAGAGGCCGTTAAGTGCTGTATACAGTATACCTACACCTGAGAAGGTGGAGGAAATTTTTTAATCCTTGTCACGGATAAATCGTTTAATGAAATCTCACACCAAAAGTAAACCAAGTCGTAGGGGAGCGTGTGTGTGAAAATGTACTTCTCTACATAATCGCGTTTTTTCTCCTGAGTGGCCCATTAAAACACGGATGCAGCTAATTATAGTGAATAATTTAAATGTTCCTTTTTATCCAGCGCTGCCATGGCAGAGAAAAAATGTGCAAAAATGACCAAGAACCTAAATGAGGGTGTAATTAGACTCGGTGATGAAGTGCACTTTTTTTGCATCCTTCTTTGAGAGAATTTGCTGACGTTTTGCGTGGATTCGTATTCGTGTTAAACGTAGGATGCATCCATTGTGTACAGTCAGCTAATTTGAAATCGAGGTTACAAAGCCCTATTTAAGTGTTCCTGCAAAGGGGTTAAGGTCAGTTAAGAGGATAATTTAAATAAGTAGTTGGATTTTTTACGCGTTCCCAAAAAAGATAATGCGCTCAGTTATTTATATACAAATCTATGGTTGAAACGAGTTCTGTTTATATGCCAGTTTGGTTTTGAGCTAAACCTTAAGGCGATGGTGCCGTCACTTAAGGCGGATTTCAAGGAAAAAATTCACAGCCATTGGGATTTTTTTTTTTTTTTTCGAAATCAGGCTACCGTTTCCTGGCGTTTCTGTGTTCACGTTTCCAGACGGTTAATATATTTCACCCATATGAATCTGAATCACCCATTCATGAAAAAAAAAAATACAACTTGTTGTTATTATTTTATTTTTTTTAACTGTCTTTAACGACTTAAAAATATGAATTTTCAGCTGCAACATGTAAATGCAGTATTGCGAATGGTAAAAATTTGTTTCTTGTCTGATTGAAAGGCGGTAAATAATTTTTAAGATGTTAACGCTTTCTTTTTGAAACCATATTGGAAGAAAATTCATCGAGCCCTCATAAATCTTACAGATGAGGCATGCTTAAATACGGAACAGCACATCAAATATTAAAATATAAAACGGGTATTCGATTATTTTTAAAGATTTGCTTTGTAACGAAAATAGTCCAAAGCTATTAAAACAAATAATTTTTACTGGCAAACAGCTAAAAAGGATATAGGTATGTACCTACATAACGAGAAAATACAAATAAAATAGTAATTAAAGAAAAAAAAACAGATTCACCCAAAAACAATTTCTCCCCCAGATTTCCAGAAGATTCGAACATCCAAACAAATAACAAAAACAGAAGATAAGTCATTTGAAAATATGCACAGGAAAACTGTTTCCGACGGACTACCTATTGTCTAAGATGTTTCGTCTTGTTTTTGTTTACGGCTCTAAAAAACATATAAGTACCGATGTCTATAAGAAAATTTCTATCATTTCCCAGAACTACCCAATAGAAGTGGAAAATACATTATTTGTCTTTCTTCCTTTTTTGGAACAAATGGGTTCAGAGACGTCCATATATGGCAAATTGAGTGATTTCCAAGAACTCCGATGTTGTGTCATTGAATTCCTTGAGACGTACTTGTATAAGAATTCAAGTTAAAACATAACAAAGATTGACAAGTAAAAGTTAACAGATCGTTTTCTGAAGTTTGCAGACATCTTAGCAGAAAATTCAACATGCGTGCCTTGTTGAATACGAGGAGAGAGTTCGAAAAGGATATATATTAAAAGTTATCAGGTCGGAGTGAAAAGAAAATGTTGTTCCAGCGAACTTTACTAGCTAAAGGCATACCGCATACCCTACCCACTCATATGACCATTTCTTGCAATGAAGTTGTTTCTTAACAATGCATTTTTATGGTTATTAAGGAAATATTTTAAATACTTATGGATGCTCGATGTTTTGTCCGGGTGGGTTTTGACGAATCGCGGCCGATTCTTACCCCTAAAAGCCAATGTTCGCCGATTCGATGACGTAGCATTCGTAATTCGTAAATCGTAATTTTACTGTCTCATTTCTACCCGGGGACATAGTAAAGTAACGTGTTACGTGTGTTTACTTTTAACTCAAGTGGCCAACCCATAGAATCCGTCGCGTCCGTTGCGGCAAAGTTTTCAACTGACAGGTGGATTGAATACACAACACAATGCTTATGGGTCACATATGGAGGGTGACCCATAAGCAGCGCACGTGCCGGATGCGACGAACAAAGTAGGTTTACTTTCTACTTTTCTGTCCGTCGCGTCGCACCCGTTGACAGTTGGCACAGCGTGAGAGGATGCCTTTTTATTGGTGAGAGCATAAGGGAAACTGTCATCGGCTGTCACCAGTGCTCTTATATCTTGGGAATTCTTCTTCGTTTCGGGAATTTCGTTGTCTTAAAAGCCTTCCGTGGGCAAAAAGAAAAAGCTGCAAAAAACATTCAAACTAATTTTTTTGTTTTTAATTTCATCTAAATATGTATCTATATTTTACCATGATTATCAACACATAAATGTACATAAAAAAAAACTGACTTCTTAGTAAGATTTTTTAGTACAAACATTTTCTAGTACTAAAAAAGTAATAATAATAATATTAACAAACTGCTATTTTATACCAAATGTAATTTAATGTGATTATCTTTTATTATTTAAAAGGAAATTTGTGTACAGTGGAAAGGGAAAAATTACCACATTTCGTGGGACAGATAATGATAGAGTACTTAAAACACTGCCTGTCACCGTATGCGACGGATTCTTCTATGGGACTGCTCCAGTGTTGCATAACTCCCATAAGAGTATTGCACTCCTTTCAGCCTCTCCGTACTCCCGTACTCCTCCTTTCACATTCGTACTCCTATTTTTTTTAAAGACCTAAAATATCTTACACTTGCACGAAAATGAATTGTCAACCTTAATAAATTTAATTCACTTAAAATTTCATGCAAATTTAGCAGCACTTTTATCTGCCAAACAGTCGTTAAAAAGGTAATTTCCCTCTTTCTAGTTTGTTTTTGGTTTTCGTTGGCTTCATGCAATTTTTCAACTGTCAGTTCGGTATTTATTACCTTAGATTGTGGTTTTGTGATTCTGTTTTTTTTTTTTTAACTCCTGAATTTTTATGTAATTTATGTTATTTTTTTCTAAATAAAGTTAAAAAAAAAGTTGTCCCCACATTTATTTTTAAAGACTAAAACATGTCTGTACTACTATTTCTTTCAAAATACTACCATTTTTTGACTGCGGTACTCCCTTATAACATTTCTCTCCGGCAACACTGGACTGCTCGTTCCGTCGAATACGTCAATATCGACGAATCCGACGACGCAACGGATTCCATGGGCTGGGTCCTGGGTGGGCCTAAAAGTCAGCGATGCGCTCTTACAAACGACGATTGTGACCGGCAGGTAAAAGTATTTCTATTTAGATTTATTTTTCACTTTATTAGTTATACTACTTGAACGTGTCTTGTTTTAATCTTTTTAATTTATTTTTACATTCAGTCGGGTTTTTCGGTTTTTTTAAATTAACTTTTTTCCCCCCGAGTTTTTGTACAGAATTTTTAAAGAGATTTTCAGCCTTATTTCAGATACGTTTTCTTTAGTTGTTTTTCGATTTAGATCTCAACATTTTCGACTAATCGACATAATGAAGAACATTTTCGAATCGGTTGACAATTGGTCCAGAATTATTCTCCCTTTATTCCTGCTAACTAAAATAAGTAGGTAACCATCATAAGAAGAGTGAAAGTTTTCCAATTATATTCCATCCAATACCTAAAAAGGCCAAACCTGCATTGGTATATAATTCTTTCCGTGCGCCGTTTGAAAAGTTGTTCTCCTTCCTTGACTGTTATGTGTGTAGTTTATTGAAATTTTCACACCGTCACACGTATTACCTAGCGTCGCAATGAAAAAAAAAAATATATATATATAAAGGATGTCCAACTTAACAATCGAAAACCATTTCATTTCCCAATCCCTTTCGCTTTACTTATGTGTTTGTTGTGTATAAATTTATGGTAAACACACCCGATACCTGTTCACTTTTCCATTGAGCGCGTACATTGGCCTGGAACTTTTTTCCCCGTCTTTTGATTTACACTTGACGCGGGTATTACACCGTGCCGATCCTTTATGCTTTATAACGTTTTCAAATTAGAGAGTGAGTTTGGGGGCCAACAGAACACCAGCCAAGACACCACCGAACTTAAGCGTTAAATTTATATCAAAGGTTTATCAATGACGGAGCATGGAATCACGTGCGTCTTATAGATTACGTTTTCTTTCTTTTGTTTGCCAGAGCAAACAGGATAAAGCCGAAGCACGAGAAGGGAAATGAGTTTCACAGAGAATTCCATTCTCGATGCGGTATTTTTGTCACCGAGTATAATACTTCAGGATTAAGCGAAGAACAATACGGCAAACAGACTGGAGTAAGCAGCTTAGGACTTGGAATGATCCTTTAAATGACTTCGCAAGAGGACGACCGACGGCAACGGTAATGGCGACGACGATGATGATGATGATGATGATGTAGCTGATGACGACGGCAAAAGAAGAAGAAACTTTGAATTGAATTTTGCCAAAGCAGAGGCACGTTCTTGATTTATCTTTATTGGTGCATTCGAGTTCCTTTTAATTTTTTTTTTTTTCCTTTCTTGTTTCACTGCTGTGAATTACATCCTTTTCACGATGCGGTGTTTTATAGATGTTTACGGGAAAATTGAAATACGTGAGGCGTAAAAAAAGAACAGCTTCTGCGCTTGCAAGCAACTTGTGCGCGTGTATGTTGGTTATAATGTTGGCTTGTTATGACTTATCCGTGGCACTTGATGCTTGTTTTATTGTGTGCTCCTTTTTGTCAGACTTATAGGCACTCTCCTAATTGAACATGTTTAAGCGGCAGAATTAGCAGTTAATAGAGTTGCGATGGAATGTTACCAAGTGTTCTTTGTTTCTTTGGGTAGTAGGTTTCGTAGGCTGTTTGTTTTCTGTGATCTGTGACAAAGTCTCGTAAGCTTTAAAAGTCGCGATACTGCTGCTTTCTTACTGCAAAGGAGGACAACCACTAACAACAAATCATGTTTATTTCAAACGGATGTAAACTTAATACAAAAGTTTCGAATCCATGAAAAGGGAGGCTATTTTGAAAAGCTATTGCCAAATTGTTACCGATGGTATAGGCCTCAAGGTTCTATAACTATATGACGGCCTATATTTTGCGATCTTTGCTCGTTTTGAAAAACGTTACATAACTCCCCCTTACTGAAGACACGACAAACAACCATATCGCTTATGGAGTCCTTGAAGACATCCCCACTACTAACTTTGCCTGTGAAATTAGGCAGGCACACACATCTACCTCGGTCACAAGGACGTGATGAAGAAGCAATCTTTGCCATCTCGCCCGCATGCTGTCCATATGCATAGAAAGTTTACAGTTTCACCCGTAAGGAGATTTTCTTTTCAAACATTTCAATTGGATATATCCTTGCTACTTGTTCAACTCATAGTAAACAATATATGTTAGCAAATCTTCCCTGGCACTTGTAATAGTTCTCTTAGAATGGGATCAAAGTGCTGTGCATCTTTTGTTCTACAATGTGCTTACAGGGTACATTGATGGCGGCGTTCGCCTTCGCTGGCTGCTGGTCTTCACGTTTTCAAGGACTATTCACAAATTTATGGCACTAATTTTTCGCAAAAAAGTTTTTAGTTTTGTTTGAATAGGTGCGAGTAGGGACGACGACGTAGAGAAATTGTATAATTCTATCGATGGGCAACGTACCTAAGGTGTCCTTTCGAAAGGGAAAATACTTTTTGACGAGATATGGGCGATGTGTTGAGAGGATGCTCTTCTGCACTCTTCCTTAGGATCCCATCAGAAAACGATAGGATACCTAGCGCAGGAACCTGCGATGACTTGGAAGGAAAAGTTTGATGATGACCGTACATGGGGGTTTGCAGTCTTTTTCGAACTTTAAGTGGTGTCATAAATTTGAAAGTTGCCAGGGTTGAGGGCTCAAAGAAATTTGTCACGAAAGGGAGTGGTTAATGGAGACACAGAGAAAATCTGTTGTCCGTATAGAAGCTATAAAGTATGCGTGATACGGACAAAATTTAAAACCGACTAAGATAACGAGCAGACATGTGTGAACTTTAGGGGGCTGAAGCGTTGGATTGGTAGGGGGCTCGGATAATTATTAGGCAGCTATTTGAATATGTTATCAGAAGAAATCACTGAACTTGATTTCAAAGGTATTTAGTTGGTCTTCAATTCGGTGTTTCAGTGTCAAGCAGCCCGTAAATCCCCACTTGGCCTGACAGTTCTTACGAACAATTAATTTTAGCCCGCGAAAGTGTGCAAATGCAAAATGACTACACGCCATAAACCGAACTACTTTTTAAATTAATTTCAACCCGAGGTGAGATGTGGTTTTTCAAATTTATACGTTCCATATAATTGGTTACAATAATTTACATGCCATTCGAATTGATTTATTTTACATACAACTGTCACAATGTCTATTGGATGTAAACTTGTAGCAAAGGTCAAATTGAATACGATTTTCAAGTAGAGTGCGGTTTTGTTTCTACCTTATAAAAGTGACACTCCGGCAAAACCCAGCATCAGTCTACTCCACTATACACAACAGACCCTTCATTACCTAGAACAAAAAAAAAACTAAATCACTGAACTTACTTTCGTCATGCTTATGAAATACGTGGTTTTTCTGACACTTTTAGTCCTGGCCTATGGTGCTGGTCTACCAAAATACTACAACACGGATGATGAAGAGCTGCAAGTGGAATACATCATGCCAGATGAACCCATTCAGCTGCATACTCATCCACATTCAGCTCGAGAAAATGATGTAAGTTACCCTGTTATAAGGATGGAGAAGTAATTTTGTTTATTTAATGAATTTTTATTTTACAAGAACATGTTGATGCACAGGCTCAGGGAAAAACGTGCCGCCAGTCCTGGTAAAATGATGGGACCGGGACGAGAAAGAGGAAGGGGGAGAAAAAATCCCTAGGAGCCAACATTGATATGGTAGTTCAGAAAATTGTGTGCTACAATCCCAATTTGTTTGTTTAATAAAATAACTAAAGTAATGCAGAGTTCTTAAGGTTTCTTTTTTGTATTCTGAGCATATCAGTTTATCTCGGGTTCCAAATAGTATTAAATTTTGGTGAGTGCATGAGATAAAAATTGTGTTAAGCGGATACGTTATATACGTTAAGGAGGTCTTGCGTCTGTATTCCAACACCAACGCAGAATCGCTATTAGCCCAAGTTTATATGCACACTAATTGGAAGCATTTTTGTACATTCGCTACATAATTCGCAATCGCTTTTGTAGGAGATTTAGTTACGTCATTCGGTTACAAATTTCAGCATAATTGATCTAAGAGGCTTCGAAATATTCAATCGGGGAGGATAACATGATTTTTTTAAGGCAGATAGTCAAAACCTTAACCAGACAGTGCTTAAAAAAATTGGTGCGACTGTATCCAACAGTCCCGAAATATGTGTATGTGTAAACACCGTGCGTGCGGTATGTGTGGGGCTTGATACACGCCATTGAGAAAAGAGGGAATTGTAATAACCGTATTCTTGATATATTATGAAATAACAATAATTTATTCGTTCTGTGCTAGTTTCGGTAGAATAGATACAATCGGATTGTGGTAGCTGAAGTAAGATAATTGTACATTCGAGACTGTAATCTATCTAGATTACGCTGGAAGACAGCATCGATGGTTGTTCCATATCGTGTTGTTGAAATTTTCCGGTTGGAGTTCATTTGAAGATTAAATTTATCTTGCATAAATCAATAAATGGTTGAGTTTCTGGATTTGCAAAATTGATATTGAAGTCTCCGCTTATGATCATTTGTAAAAGATGATAACCTCCCTGCAGAATTCTTGAAATTTCTTCTGAGTACGGTGCAAGGACGAAATGGAAAAATTTTATTTCATATCAACAAAAAGCTGAAATTAATATTCCCCAGCTCATAAATGTATGCAATGATAAAAACGTATGCAATGATAAAATGTATGCAATGATAAAACTCAGTGACGCATTCCCTGCCCCCCCCCCCCCCCCCCCCCCAAGTTAAATATGTGGAATTACTCCACCAGATTCCAAAAAATGTATGCAATGATAAAACACAGTGACGCATTTCCGTCCCCGCAAGTTAAATGTGTGGAATTACTCCACCAGATTCCAATAACGCGCGCTTAGATGTTTACACATCAAAAATGTTACGGAGAAAATATCGGCTTGTTGTTGTCAATCTGATAAAATTCTCGATGAAACTGACTGGCGGATGGCCAGCGTTGCCATAAGTGCAGATTTGTCTGTATTTTGCAGATATTCAACCTAGCTGCAGGATGCAGGCTTTTAACAACCAGAAATCTGCGCTTCAGATTTTGTCTGTATTCGCAATAATAAATTTTGTTCTTTTTAAAAAATAATTTCAAAATTTATTCACATTTATTCAGCTCTTTTTTTGTTGTTATTGTTACTTAAATAACAAAAAGAAAATTGTGAAGTAAGATTTTTCCATAGAAATCTGCACTACAATTTCTTTTTTTTTTTTTTCTTTTTTTTTTTTTGTCATAATTGCAGATTTGTCAAAATATTTTTATGGCAGCACTGGGCGGATCAGAGGTAGAATATTTTTTTTTTTGTTTTAAGCTCAAGCAGGTGTCGTCCTTCTCTCCATTCCTGCACTCTCCATAGGAGTCAGTTTAATACAGCTTTACCCTTAAGCTTTGTTTGGATATTACATATGAGGGAGCGTTCAGTAATGACACAATTTGATATGATTTCTATTAAGCGAAGTCCTCGATCTTCTGGTACTTAATCAGATCAAAGTATGTGCCACCAATTGATCCACTGGTTTTGAACCTTTTTTTTTTAAAGAAGATGCAATGATCTATGATCAGAAAAGGGTGAGAACAACTTTCTGACCATTGAGATAACTTTTATAAGCAACTCTTTCCAAATTTTATAAGTAACCTGCTAGAAGCTACAACTGACAGAAAGAGGGACAATTCTGCGCCTTGCAGTGGTCTGAAATATGCGTACGGATCTGCATTACATTTCATCGTCAATCTAATGATCAAACAGTTAGATTTTCCCATGAAGCCACAAATACCAGAGATACTATCCAATTTAACATTTCGCACATTCCGCACACTTGTTAACAGCGCATATCTACCTAAGAACTTACCAATTCTTGGGAAATCTCTTCCTATTATGGATGAGAAGTCATGAGATTCACAGCGTGAAAACCATACAATTTCCTAGGGTAATCCTTTTGACTGGCATCCCCTTTCGAGAGGATTTCCAGATAACCAAAGTTCTGTCATCAATTGCAATCTGTTGATGGGTCTTCCGTATCAAGGTGCGCCTCTAAACCTACCAAACATCGCATGCGGCGCTCTACATGGTCCATAATCCTAGAACATTTTTGTCCTTCGTTTCATCATTTTCGTTTGCGTTGTCGACGTCAATACGGACGAAATCATCTGTAACACACACTACACACGAAGAGGGTTCTCCATGTAGGCATATACTACTCTAGGGATAGCGGTTGTTCCGTCACCATCATCATCATTGCCGCAGAGCTTAATCCGAATCATTGAGTCTGATATTCAAATGTCGTGCAACTTTTTGGGGAATTATTGCCCGCAGCAAGTAGTATACTCCATGGAGTCAACCACAAGGATTTCAAGGACTTACTCGTAGTCCTCTTCATTTGTTGTATTTCAATTGTGCTGTACTTGTGGTAATTCTTGTGCGGGTGAATGGAAATCTCGAATTAAGTTCGTTACCCGAGTTTTTTTGTTTTTTTAAATATGGGGCTTCATTCCATTGCCACTACTTTTCTTCTATCGTAATGATGATGAATTTGTTTGCCTTAGAGGAAATTACAGCTTCAAAAGTGGAAAAATGAGAGCTGTTTATTTGAATTGGCCGCTCGATGAGAGAACGCGAGGTATAGCTTTAAGTCTCTCAAGGATGTTTCAGGAAAACTGTATATGGAAGCAGTTGAACTCGAATTTTCGTCGTTTCAACTAATGCTTCAGGAAAGTAAGTTTAATGTGGTATTCGATTGGGCGCTCTAGGAGCACTTTTTTTGCTCTCAGAGCAGTTTTTATGTTCGTTTGGTACAGAAGAAAAAAACAATCTTTTTCAGATTTTAGAGCACTTTTGCTAATCTAGATATTTTCTCAGATTTACCAATACAAGTGCGTTTGAGTTTGACAACTGGTAGATGGCGTTTAGGTTTTTTTGAATTTGTTCTAAAGCAAAGAAAGGCATTGCATCGGGTGAATCTATTTTTGTAAATTATTTATGTATAAATATTTAGAAATCAATCGGGACGCAAATTACGAGTGTTTTAATTCAAAATTTAACCAGTGAATGGAAAACTCTCTGAAAAGTGTCGAAGGCTACACATATTCGAACCGCACGATAATCGACACAAAAAAGAGCAAGTGACGTTTTTATGTTCGATTAGCCACACGAAATCTGAAATCTGAGAGCGAATCTGAAGAAGCCCAAACGAATACCACATAAGTGTTCAGTTGGATTTTGTCGTTGTTTTTCAATTGCAAATTTAAAAAGCCATTCTGCTACTACGTTTGGGCTGTTCCATCTATAACTCCTATCCCGTCGTCAGTTGGTATATCATTCTATTTTATCCTTTCGAAAACAAACACTTTTCGGGGTCGCTGTTAGTGATGGTGGATTTTACGAAACGTCTAGTCCAGTGTTTTTTATTTAATTGTTTCAGAATAAAGACCCCCCATGAGCACATAAAAGAACTTTGAAATTGAAATACGAACAAATTTGGCAAACTTGCACTGCAAATAATAGGCGCAAAGTTATTTTGAATTAAATATTATGAGGGATTAGTAGATGCTAAATAACAGCACTCTAAATTTAATGTCGGTGCCTGACTTGTTAGTCTATTTTAATGCTTTTAAACCTACCTACAACTAGTGCCAACCTTAGAGCGGGCGCGATGCAAATTTTTGTCAAGAATTGACAGTTTGAAAACCAAACAAAGTTTGGGGAATTATCTTTAAACACATTTTAACGAAATGACAGAAAAAAATAAAAATTAAGAAATAAGTAGGTACCTACAACTTGTAAAAAATCAGGAGTCGAAAACCCGCGATTTGTTATAAGCTCTTGAATATTAAAATTTTCGATCAAGAACTGAACAGTTTTTTTTATCCAATCTGAAGCGAGAGTAAAACCCCCATCATCAAAATCTTCAAAAAAGGATTTGCTCGGGTTTTATATTTTGTTGTTTTTATTAAAAGCCCAAGATCTTTCAACATTTCGTGATTTTCAAAAACATTATTATCCTGGGACCATTTCTTTTAAAATATTGAAAAAAAAAAAAAGTTATATTTTGCAATAGAAATGACAGACGGGAGACGATGCGACGGTTGCGAGTCCATAGATACTAATGGATGAAGTGTACTTTTTTTGGTTTTAAATTTAATACTAGGTTATAACGATAAAGTGGGTATTACATCGACTCTAATTAGAAAACGCCTAATGTAGTCATTGTCACGCATACTAAAATAATTTTGAAATGGTCTTTATCGGACTATAATTTTGCGCCATTTGTAATGAAGGGTGTCTAGTAAAATGTTGTTATAGTAGACGTCCTACAGTTTTCAAAAAAACTTTATCACTTCCCTCCAAAATATTGTGTCCATCCATTCAAAAGATTGTTCAGCAATCTCATCGATTGGTCACCACCCTGATCGCGTCCATGGTTTCCTGTCGGCAGCCAACAGGGGTTCAGCCGCCCTGCCGAAACTCGATCGAGGCCATAAGCTTCGGTCAAGTCTCGGAAGCACTCTTTCATGTTGGCTAGCCCGGCGCCTCCCAAAGACCCCTTATTATTATGTGAAAAGGGTTGTTGTACTGCGACCTTTTGGTCTATTGTACCCCCTGCTTACGCCTCAGAGAGGTATAATCCCTCATAAGAGTTTCCCTCACAATATAATTCCTTTCGGAATCATTTTAGAGGTTCTTGCACTCTTCTTTCTCCTTGGCGGAAGAAATCCGCCCTATAGCACTTTCTCCAGTCCAGTTTCCTTTAGGAATCTAAGGATGAGAGCTGGCTCCAGGGACAATATTTCCTCATCAGATAGTTGGTACTTACCCAAGTATATCAATCTTTTATGGTTCAATGCCCCACATGATCCCAGCAAGTGTTCTGGGATTTCACTGGACTCATCGCAGAATCTGCAGAGACCTTCTTCAGATATACCCAGTTTCCTGAGGTGTTCCTTGAGTCTACAGTGCCCCGTTAGGAACCCCGTTAGGATACGGAGGTTGTTTTTGCTCATGCCGATGCAAGCTTGGAATCTTTTCTGGTTGTATTGCCCTAGAAGTTTCCTAGCCTGCCTCATGCCCTGAGTGTTATGCCAGGTTCTTGCCCTGTTTTCTTTCTCTAGTTTCCTAAATTCTTCGTTGAGGGTGTGATCCCCTATTCCACAGAATGGTTCAGGACCTATGAAAGTTTCTGATGCTCCCTTTCTTGCTAGGGAGTCGGCTATTTCATTACCCTCTATTCCTACGTGGCCAGGCACCCAGCAGAGGGTTATTTTGTTTCTCCTACCCAGTTCATTAAGTTTTTGTAGGCATTCCCACACAAGTTTGGATTTAATGATGTAGGAACTAAGTGCCATAATAGCAGCCTGGCTGTCTGACATTATAGCTATATCACAGTTGATTTTGTTTCTGTCGAGGTTGATTTGGATGCATCTGTCTATGGCATAGATTTCAGCCTGGAAGATGCTGGTATTTTTGCCCATTGATTCAGAATATTTGGTTCCAGGCCCAAATACTCCCGCTCCAGTTCCCTCTTCAGTTCTCGATCCATCTGTGTACCACTTCGTTGTATGATTGCTCAGTCTGTGAATTGTGGATTCGTTGCTCCAGTTCTTCTTATTGCTGAGCTTAGCAACAAAGTTCTTTTGAAAATCAAATCTTTTGATGATATCGTCTCTAGGAAAGGCTAATAATGGATGTTTCTTGAGTAGTGCGTCAATCTGTCTCGGTGTGATGCACTTTTCTCTTCCTACTCCTTCTTTGGCCATTCTTAGAACCGTTTTACTTGCACATTCCTCAACCACGAGGTGCAGTGGAGTTAGTTCCAGTAGCACTTCCATAGCTGCGGTTGGGCAAGTTCTCATGGCCCCTGTAATACATAGGCATGCCAGTCTTTGCACTTTATTGAGCGTCTTCCTTGTGGTGGATAGACTGGTTCTTTTTGCCCATGCAATTGCGCCATACGTGATCATTGGTCTCACAATAGCAATATACATCCATCTGAGGATGGTCGGGCTGCATCCCCAGGATTTGCCAGCTAGGCTTCGACAGATCATTAAAGCCCTTACTCTAACCCTAAACCTACCAACTTAACTCTAGCTTAAAACTAAGGAGCGCACCGGCTCGGGAAGCGTATCCACCCTCACCACTTCCTCAAGCCACCAAAATTCGGTGAACTGCTTTACAGCGTCGACCCTGTCCCGTTCCGTAATTGCGATGCTAAAACGGAGGAGCTCCTGAGCATTAGCGGCGTAATTGTCGTGGATAACCCGCTTGTCCCTCGCGCCGCGGTGGCTGTGGTACAATACCGGCACACCATCTTTTGTCTGGACTAACCCTTTCATGTTTTCAGCTGTCTACTATTTGAAGCAACTCTGATTTTTAGTCCCTAATTACCTATTATACCAAATTCAAACGCATACTGACAAAAAAACAAAAAGACTGTCTCCATTATTATCATTTTCAATATCTCGCAAGCACATTACTTCTCGGATTCCATGGCACGGTTTCAAAGCTCATATTATGTCACGAGATTCCAGTGGCCAAAACCATCAAAATGTGGACCACTCCGCTCGTTGTTTGAGTAGTTAAAAATATGCTTTTGTTAGACAGACTTTTGCACCACACTGTATCTGTCATTAAAATCAAAGTAAAACAAAAAAACAAAAAAAACTGTAATCATTGCAGTGACTTTTTTTTTTTTTTAACCGCAATCAAATTTGAATCGCCTCTTAAAAGTGTCACATACGTACAAAATTAAATATAAACACGACCACGAAGAAAAGAGGAAAGGATGCCAAAAGATTTTTAAATACACATCTTAGGTTTTTAAGCATAAATAACATTTGAGCAGAGGATAAATTACTACGGAAACATTCACCCCATCAAACCCGAAATCGAATCCTTGCCATTCATGAGATTGTTTTCTTTTGCATCATATCCAGTCTACGTATGGAAACTTCAGACCTCTAAACATTGAAAATATTTCCACACGAATCACTGAACTCGAGGAACGTACCCAATTGTACCCACCCGCTTAAGGCCCATTCCGAATGATTTCACAAGAGTTTATGGACTTAAAATTGCGATCCCCATACCATCCTTTCGCCGTGGTTCTTAGAAAAGTGCTTTGTCCTTCAAATCGTTCAATCGAACATTATTGTGCGACAGCAATTCCGTAAATTCAACAGGAGCATATAACAAAATGATGATGATAAGGACTTAGGAAACCACTTTCGGGTTTATTTATTTATTTTTGTTTTTCTGATGAACAAGCTCTCGGGTCTGGCAGAAGAAATTGAATTGAAAATTTAAATTGGAAAAGTTTGCATCGATTTAAGAGCACACTTCACCATGCAGTCAGTTAGGGGTCTTTTTGCCTATGAATCTCTCGTCGCAGTTATTCTTCAGCGGGTGTAGGTGTCGTTATAGCTATCGCAACAAATCATCTTGTCATTGCGATTGTATCGGAAAATTTATTGCAGTTCTTAAGCACGAAATGGGTGCATTTGCTGCACTTATGTTGTCTGTCATCAGGTAGAGTGTCAGCGACGAAACTTTCCCAATTGCACAAGTTTTTCGAAAGCCACACAGTTTAGATGGGATGAACACATTTTTTTTACACCAAAAGGGATTTGCTGAGTTCGGGTGACTATTTTAAAAGACGATTGTTAAAGTTGGACTTAGATGAGGTTCCCGGACGTAAGATTTGGTGAAACAATTCGGGTGGAGGTTAGTAAGAATACAATTTGAATTTTGAGCCAAATGTGAGGTTCTGAAGCAAGACAGAACTGTAAATGTACACTCAACATTACTGAATATTTCATCAGTTGAAGAGTAAAGCAAACACTATTCGTATTAAGAGGATAGGGTTAAGCTAGTTCATCAGATAATGGAATCATCAATTAAACACTCGAATTCATGAGAATAGTGCTATCATCCGCTGTAGAAGTTGTGTATGGATGGATTTCAGAATCAAGTATTCTGGGAAATTAATAATAACTAAGGCCAAGATGGATTAGTATCTACATATTTGTGGAAGTTCTGGAAGTTTATAATTAAACCATTTGTTAGGAATATTTGCGATCCAATCCACAATGAAGTCTTTCGACAATGCTTTCATATGGGTTTCTGTGTTTGTGATACCCTTCAGCAAAGGGAATGAATTACATATTATATTGTGTTTTAAAATATGGTATGGTAAAGATTTTCCAATTTTAATTGTATTATGGTCCTGGTGGAATATAAGTTATTAAAATCATGGCACAGAAATATAGTCGGATAAAGCCCACTTTGAAATTATTTTAGTACGTGACAATATCCGTAGTAGTATTTTTGCTCGCATTTGTTTTTGAACCACACTCATTGTAAAATAATTTATTTCATAATCATTTGCACTCATCTCCGATCATTTTCATTGAATTGCCTTCTTTCGCAATCTTTTTCAATATGTGAATGATTGCGAATAATTAAAAAATAATACAAAACGTTGGAATCGAAGACTCTCCGGGCTGGAGCGTTGGTGTGCATTCGCTCTACATGTCCTAACCATCTTAGACGACTAATGCGTACTTTTCTGACCAGGTCGATGTCGCTGTACAGCTCGTAGCCTTCGCTATTAAATCTTCTCCTCCAAATCCCGTCAACGCAAACGGGACCAAAAATCACTCGAAGAATTTTGCGTTCGAAGCGACCAAGAAGATCCTCATCCGTTTTTGCTAGGGTCCATGCTTCTGCGCCATAGAGCAGGACAGGGATGAGGAGAGTCTTATATAGAATCTCCTTAGTGCTTCTTGACAAGGCCTTACTATTCAATTGCCGTCTTAGGCCAAAGAAACAGCTGTTGGCAAGTGTGATTCTTCGCTTGATTTCTGAGGTGATGTCATTATCAGAGTTAATAGCGGATCCGAGGTAGACAAAGTCCCTAACTACCTCAAAGTTATAGCTGTCTATCGTGACGTTCTGTCCGATTCTTCGATGTTGTGTGTCCCTTCTTGTTGACAGCATATATGTTGTTTTACCCTCATTCACCACTAAACCCATTTTTGCCGCTTCTGTACTAATACTTGCAAATGCACCAGTGACAGCTCGCTGTGTTCTGCCAACAATGTCAATGCCGTCAGCGTATGCAAGCAGTTGCACAGACTTATGGAAAATTTTGCCTCTGGTGTTGGCTTCTGAGTTTCGCGCAATTTTCTCAAGAATGATGTTGAAGAAGTCACATGACAGCGCCTTGCCTTGTCTTAATCCTTTTTTGACATCAAAGGTATCGGTGAGATTGTTTCCGACTTTTACGGAGCAGCGAGCATTCTCCATCGTCATTCTGCACAATCGTTCACACAGTACAGCAGACATGATCTTTTACGCAGTGTTAAGGAGACTGATGCCTCTATAGTTGGCGCAGTTTAGAGAGTCTCCTTTCTTGTGGATCGGGCAAACGATGCTGAGGTTCCATTCATCAGGCATACTTTCCTCTAACCAAATTTTGGAGACGAGTTGGTGTATGCACTCCACAAAGTCAGCTCCGGCTACCTTGAAGAGCTTGGCAGGTCTGGTCGTCTGGTCCAGCAGCCTTGTTGGACTTCAGCTTGGATATTGCTATCCTCAAGCCTGGTGAAACCGAGCACATCAGTTGCGGCGTTTTTGATGACTTCTTGGCATCGGCGCCACTGGTCTTCGACACTTGATGCTGGCAGCATAGGACTTCTCGAAAGGTTGAGGGATACGCGATCGGCAAAGGTTCTGGCGGTTTGTTGCGTTTGTAGTCGTCCAACGTTAAATCTCCTCACAGTATTTTCTCATTGTTTTGGCGTCTGGGATATCCACATAGGAAAAGGAATACTAATGAATTCAAATGATTCAAAATTATTAATTTTATATTAATTACTAGCTGACCCGGAAAACTTCGTTCCGCCCAAATTTGTTAATGTAAAGAAAATAATAATTCTGAGCATGCGCAATGCACTTCCTTATTTATGAAATTCGGCCAATTAAAATTCTTTATTCAAAAGTTATATTAAATGCAATATAAATAAATTATGGATAGCAATGTTGATTTGTTTCAATCAAACCGCAATGATTTTGACGTTTCGGCCAACCTTCCGCTTTTTCACTAAATCTACAATGTAAGAAACATGGGAAATCAAGATTGATGCCACAAATGCACAAACATCCATCGATTATCCTTGCAATAAATTATTTGACATAGTGAAAGCGAGACGGACGGGAAATGGAAGTCGCACGAATGGTAAATCGTTCTAAATAAGCGAAATCTGCGGAATAAGAGTGTTTGCCTTTGAAATTTTCCCTCAAAATTATCACTTGCATGATATTTGATGTGAGATCCTTAACCATAAATCAAATGCGATCCTTTACAAAGTTTCGATACATTGATGTTGCGCAACAGCATTTTAACTGAGCCGACTTTCAAGTCCAAATTATGAAGAGGTAAGCCCGAAACATCCAAAGAATTAAAAAATTCAACTAATCCCCATAAAGTTTTTTTCACATCAAAAGGTAGCATTATGCCCTTCCTTCCAACCAAAAATCATAAAAATCGAACGATCCGTCCTCGAGTTATGAGTGCACATTCGGACGTCAGTCTCTTTTATATATAACTGTATCCACCCGGCTTTGCCCATACCTTTCGTATTAAGTCTTGCTCACATTTCGCAAATTGCTTTATTTGAACAATGTCCATTAATAACTTTAATTATACAACTTTAGAAATAGAGTTTGATTTTATCAAAGTACCACCTATAGGATCAAAAACTATCCGAAATTTAAAACTGGAAGCAACCATATCCATCTACAAAATTTCAATCAACTTGGTAGAGCTGTTTCGGAGATCGGAAGCAGCGCCACCTATCAGGTCCAAAAGTATCCTATCCTTCAAGCGGAAACGAAGAATATAAATCTACAAAATTTCATTGAAATCGGGTGAGTGATTTTGAGATCGTGAAACAACGCCATATAGCGGGTCAAAAATCCTATCTTTTAAGTTTGCGTTAACCTAAAATACAACAATACGAACAAAACAAAAGAAGAATCATAAAAATTGACCCAGTGGCTATCGAGTTATATCATCATCATCGATTTTCGTCCCGAAAGAATTATATGTATAAATTAAGATGATTATTATTAAAGAAAATTTAACTAAACTGAAAAACGACATATACGCCTACAACGCCACATGTTTCAGTTTTTGTTAGAAATAATAAATTAATTATTTTATATGTATTTTATCAATATAATAACTCCGATCGAAGCATCTGTTTTAAGCGATATTCATTTTTTTCCATCCTCCTTGACGATATTTGGAGCACGCATTCTGTCAATGTTATGCCAAGCGCCATAAGGTTACATCAAAAAAGTTTGAATTGTAAAAGCGCTATGGTTACATTAGATATAATTTAATATGGTGGTTAAGTATTCTTAAATTTTCTAATTTTCCGCGCAATTTTCTTAATTTTT
Source organism: Cheilosia urbana (assembly GCA_946477585.1). Classification (NCBI taxonomy): domain Eukaryota; kingdom Metazoa; phylum Arthropoda; class Insecta; order Diptera; family Syrphidae; genus Cheilosia; species Cheilosia urbana. The sequence goes on along the minus strand of OX297854.1, from coordinate 26,983,624 downwards.
TCTTTCATAAGATTTTTCTCCTGACAATAACAAACACAACAAAAAAAAGATTAGTGAAATCGGTCCAGCCGTTCACGCGTGATGCCGTGATAAAGGGAAATATGGATTCGTTTTTAGGCCACTTCCTCAAGATGATAGCGGAAGGAATCGAGGGCGAAAAATCGGGAATAGGTAGGAAGGTGGGAGACAAACACTTCCTTTTCTTTTTGTGCGTTACCTGAACGCAACAACAGCTTGACTCAATGCGATTCGGTCGAAGTCCATTTCTCGCTCCAGTTCTCTATTAAATGCGTCTTGCATTATACGATTAGGCTGTGGCATCCCCAATTTGCACAACAAATTGCCACTCATGAGCAGACACATATCCTCGATCAAAATCAAAGCTTTGTTGCGCATCTCATCTGACATCTCCAGTTCATTATCCGATGTCACAGTGCGAATTCGATGCAAATTATCGTCGGCCATAATATCATCTTTATAATAATCAAAGTATCTACTTCATTTCAAAAAGTTACTCAATGTGACATAGTAAACATAATTTATTAGAACAAACTTTTTAGGTACATTATATTTAAAAAAAATCAAAATTGTTGACAACAACAATTTGCTTGGAAAACAATTAAAATAATTGACAACAACAATTGCTTTTAAAATTTAAAATATTTTTTTTTGTATTTGAAGTGTCACTACTTTATGTTATCCAGTTTCTTTTTTTTCAAAGTGTATTTCCCCATAAAAAAAATAAAAAATTTAGTGGTGGACCACCCTTAACATTAAGGGATATGAAAAATAGATGTTGTCCGATTCTCAACCCTAGCCCATATGCACACTAAGTTTCACGAAAATAGGTTGAGCCGTTTCGGAGGAGTTCAATTACGCACCCCGTGACACGATAATTTTATATATTAGATTATAGATTATTGAAAATGTTTACAGAACAATGCAAATGATTGGAAAAGCTTGCATTCTGATTATTTAATTCAAATCGCTGAATGTTTTCTTCACAGAATTCATTCGTAGAGGAGTTCATTTTTGTCACAACTTAATGCATTCCTTAAAGTTTTTTACTGGGCATTGATGTCCACTCCAGTCTAGCTCCTTCTTAGAGAGATTTTCGTTCTTATATCGTTGAAAGTGCAATTGTAAAGTGTATTTCTTAGTTATGATTGCCACGTCCGTATAGTCTGGTCGTTCTCTGTTTCCGTTACCTCTGCTCATTCTGGAGCTTTATCCTCTATGAAGAGTATCCCTTCTGGAATGTACCTATCCTTATTTTACTGACATTTCACTACCAGACCTTAATAATTGTTGCTTTTATTTGCTCACTGGTCACTGCATTGAACAAAAACTATGAATACATATCTGATATTTGCAAGACCACTAAAGCTTATATAAATATTTATTAAATTTTTACAATAAAAGATATTATTCAACCTGAATATCGGGTCAGTACAATTCAATTCTTCCTGTGGATTTATGATCCGCGATATATTTTTTTCTGATATACCAAAGCGAGAATTACATCTCTTTCGCGTTTATACTAAAATTAAAAAAATAATTACGATAACTGAAATAGTTTAAATAAGTTTAATATAACACATCTCACCAATTCATTAGTTAAAGATTTTGAAGCAATATTTTCTGTTTGATTAGAGTCGTAGATCTGATTGTCCGCAATCATTGGATCCTTCCTCAATGGTTGGCAATAACTTAGGGCTATCAAGACCAGAAGCAAAGCTATTTTCAGTCCCATTTGAACAACTTCAAGTTTGTCTTTCAACTGAATCTGTATCTGTGTTATCAATTTATTCAAATTATTCATAGAATCTTTTCAATTACATGTGCGGAGAATAGTGTAAAGTCCGAAGCCCTATCGCGCAGTGAGATTATTTTGTTCATACTTCCGATATAATTTTTAAAACCGAAAGTATCCAAGGGCTAATCTAAAAATATATTTTTCCCGACTGGATTGTTTGGAAAAATTAAGAAAGTTTTTAAGTTTTTTGAAGAAAAATGCTGACGCTGTTTGGCGAGTGCTTCGGATTACTGAGTGAGCAGTTTGATAGTTAGTTTTGGATGCATAAAGAAACAAAAGTTACTACTGTTTAAATGTGTATTCAGTCAAGCGTTCACCTTTTTTACAATCCAAACATACCTACAGTGAATGGGACAGTGCCCCGTACTAATAATCAATTTAATTCTCGACTTTAAATTGCGAAATTCGTATGGAAAAAATTGCCACTGTAAATTAACTACTACAATTAAAAGTCGAAACTAAAAATGTGAATTGGTAAGGGGCAGTGTCTTTGGGCTCAGTTGAGAACTTATTGAACATTCCCATTTCCACCCTTTATACGACAGAAAGCTCATTATGAGCTTTTGCAAACATAAAAAAAATGCCATTTATTTGTTTTAAAACCCACTTTGGAAATTTTAGAAATAAAACTCAACTTCAGTGGAAAATTGTTTTCGAACAAAGGAAACTAAGAAAATAATATATATGAGTGGGCGAGAAAAACTCGCTCTCAACTGACCTCTGTCACCTCACTCAATTTCCTATAATATTTTGGAAATACCTACCAAATGCAATGAACTTCAACACAGCACTCTTATTATATTCGGAAAAAAATACCGTCATTTGAACCGACTAATGGCGCACATAAATAGAGGCATGTAATCAGAATTCAATCGTCTAGTATTCATATCTGTTTTTTTTTTTTTTTTTTTTTGCACTTAAGTCGTGTGTTTTACGGTATATGGATGCATGGCTGCTTTAACGACTTGTTTTGTAGTGTTCTGTTCTCCGATAGGTGATTTCTGGTTCGTTCGGTCTAGCTTAGGACAATTTTGTTGACAAGTCGGTTGCCTATTTACGTAACAGTCAGTGTATTGCTTTAATTTCGAAAGAAGCAGACTCACAGTTAACTTTTGCAAGCAATAATGAAATCTTGTCGTAGAAATCTAATCTCTGTTTTAATTTTCTCGCAATTGAAATGAGACTTATTTCAATTGTTTACAATTTCTGAAACTTTTATGAGTCAATAATAAAAATTATTGTCCGATACGACACGACTTTCAGATTTACCTGCAGAATTTTAATTTAAATAATGCCTTCCAAACTGGACAAATAATCAATCGGGGACAAAAATTCGAATTGTAAAAATGTAATTCAAGTTCGATGGACCTATCTCTAAAGCTACGATTACACGTGCCATTTTTTTGTGGCAAATTCGGCCATTCGGCGGTCACTCATGTGTCTTTCGTGAGAGTGCGCTGCGACAGAACGCGTGACCAGACGCTTGACAAGCGATCACACGTAGCAAATGAGGACAAGTGCTTACGTCATAATGCCGTCGTCATGTAAAATTTTGACATTAAAAGTGGCATCTGTAATCGGAGCTTAAGGCGGTCGACACGTTGTGCCCGTGCCCGTACCCTGCAATTCCTTCCTCTGTAAAGTCCAAAACGAAACCGTAAAAATGTTCTTTGTATGTATGGCTATAACTGGGGCCTTAAGATCGATTAAGTAGGTTTAAGATTGTTAAATCCGAAATGTAAAGAACAGCAATAAATGGTAAAAGTGGACAGCGCTCTAAAGTTCGTGTTTCTTTAGAGGGACAACCTTGGAGCCGACGAGTATACCCTTGGTCCCCCTCCCCAGCCGTTGGTAAAAAGCACATCCCAATACAATGAAAAATTAATCAATTTTAGTCCAGTGAACGTTTTCATTGATATGAGGAAACGGATTCCATCAATATGATGAACGAAAAAAGGAATTCATCATTCATCAACCTGTTCATCAATATTTTGAAAAATTCATCAATGTGAAGAACCGAATATCCCCTTTTTCATCTGTTCGAATTTGAACTTAAAAATGATTTTCCGCTTGTTTCTAAGTAAAAAATACTGTGAATTTTTGAATGGATAAAATAAAAACTACTGCTTTCTCAAACGTTATACGCACGTATTTCCGTTTCTACGCGCGTATTTCAGTTTTTACACACGTATTTTATTTTTACGTGCGTATTTAAATTTTACGCGCGTATTTTAGCTTATAATCCCATAGAGCAGGTGCCGTGTACAACGTCAATTCAACGTCAACGTCAACACTTTCTGAATGAAATGGACGACTGCAATGGAATAAAAATTAATTCTGCTACATATTGAGACCTAAGTTTTTCTTTTTAAGAAACTCTTACGGAATGGGAGCATATCCACAATGAATTAACAAACTACTTTGTTTGTTTTTTTACAACTCAATGGGAGATGAAGTGAGCGAAGAAGAGAATTCTAGACGCAGATCATGTCGAATTTTTTGACTACTTAGCAAAAAATTCAACTGCGGCTGGAATATTTGAGGTTCTCAAAAGCAAAAACTCAAAAAATATTATCGAGTTGATTAGGTAGGTTCCTATTTGTCATCAACCCACCATTCATCAAACAAGTTCCACTTCCAATTGGAGACTCGAATCTATCAAATAAGTGTAAGCGTCCAAAACGCGTTCAAAAACGCGCCAAAAAGCTTCAAAGCCCAGTCGAATTTGGTAGGGCATTTTGGGGTTTGAATTGAAATAGCCAGTATTAATATAATGTCTCAGATTACGCAAGTAGGTATTGTGATAAAAAAATATTTAGGCATGTCAGTACTCTTTGAATGTTTGGAGATTTACAAAACATTTTTTAATGTTTAAAGACTTGTAAGCAAACTAGATATGGTAAACATTAGAATAAATTTAAATTTTTTATAAGAAATATCCGCAAAGATATTCCGCATATTAATAATCATTTTTAGTGTTCAGGCTTAATTGTTTGAACTCACAATGGCGAAATTTTTCATACAAAGTCGCATATTGTGACTTATAAAATATATAAGCTGAAGATTAAAAATGTTTATTGGTAAGGCCTGTTGCATTTGATTTGGGAAAGAGTATAGGTAGTAAGAAAACGATGTGCTCAGATAAATAAATAAATTAATATTCACCAGCAAGTAGCACCTCTCGAAATATTTGTTCAGGTAGTCGCTGCTTTTACATAATTGCAATCAGAAATAGACACAACACTCAACTCCTATAATAAAACATGCAATATTACTCTCTGTCTCTGTGTGCAATAATACTGAGAATGCAGATAAAAATGATATGCGTTGCAATTAATTACCATTTAAAAAAAAAAAAAAAAAAAAAAACTTCTCAAGTGGAATCCCCTTATTCCGATTTATATTGAAACACACTGTTCCACTGAAATTATTATTGGTTTTATCTTACACAGAGGTACCTACTAGTCGCTTCATATATATAAAAGGGATCAGTTGACAACCTCCAGTCAGTTTTATTAAGCCATTGACAGAAGGAAGTGGACCTGCAAAATGTATTTGAAGGTAGTATTTGTTTGCACATTGGTCGCTTTGACTTGCGCTCTCCCAGCAAGCGGACCCACAGAAGAACTAGACGCAAGTGTGAGTGCTGTCAGTTTGATTCCAGATGCGGTTGAAAGTTATTTTGAAGGACCCTTTCCTGGGGCGACTGCGACTGGTGAAGCCAACTTTATCCTCGAGGTTAGTATGCATGGTAGCGGTATTACCTTCTGATCTGCTATTGATCTCGTAACATTCTCAACAGTCCTATGATGATAAAGAGAGCGCACCAACACGACCCAAACGAACGGCGTGTCGAATTGTTCAAATTCATAACGAATCTGGAAAGATTATCATTATAAAAAGGCCTTAAAATGCATTATGTTAAAAAATAAATGTAAAGTTTAAACTTCGCTCGGATATTTGAAGTGGTTGAATTTAGTGTGGATCAGTGTTTAGTGTGATTGTTCGATCTTAATCGGTAAAGTATTCAATAACATTGTAAGGTTTTTGTTCACTGCGCTTCCTCGCGGACCGCCTAGTTGTTGCCCACCTAAAGGTGCTATTGGGTAAAAATCAAGATCTTCAATCCAATTATTTTCTATTCTTTATCACTGCGGAAAATTTCACAATGTACATCTCTGTAGTTATACGTCAGGAAATGAGAACCTTTTCGAAAAATTCGCAAACACTTTAAATAGTTTACCCGACAGATAGGGGACAAAGTAGTCATTTTGAAACACGGCAAAACATTGTTTTATTCACCCCTATAAGTAGCCGTTTCGGAACAAAATTAATGAAGCATATAAACGCTTTCGTAGGCGCAGTGGCTTAGTGGTTAGCGTGTTGGACTACTAAGCGAGGGGTCGAGGTTCGAATCCCGCAAAAAACCCAAATTCCAACTTAGGGTTTTTTCCACTGCGCCACCTCTCGCGATCCGAGAGTATAACTGTCTTGAAAGAGCTGAGCTGAAGGAGAAAGAGTTATCGGAGAGCTTCGCGAAAAATGTACCGTGTAGCTGTCAAAAGTAAGTGGCATAACGCGGTTCCACGCAATGCGACAAGGTGAGCTATATCCTATATGTCATCGAAATTTTTTTTCGAAAGTTGAATGCGAACGGATATCTCGAATGGAATTTCTCTGAATTCGTACAAATCGGAGAAAATTCCGTTCGAAAAGATACCTCGATAGGGTGATTAATTTGTACCTCTGTATCTGCGCAGAGTGGGTTAAAATTAAATAAGAATTCTTAGTGCACGATTCCGTAGCTGGTAACATTTTTCAAAGATCCAAGTCCTGTGCCTCGTCTGCCAGTTACGGAAAGAGACTTAAATATGACGCTGACCTCCGTGTATGCCCTCATAACACGAGAGCGGATCGTTCGATTTTCACAATTTTGGGCGTGATCGCTTCGTATTGGCTCAAGGGAGGACATAGGTAACTTTTTGTCGTGAAAGCGAAAATTCAAGGGGATGAAAGATGAGGAACAGCACTCTGAACAAAATAAACTGGATAGAAAAACGGCGAGCGTCACTTCGAATACAAGGTGGGCCAAAAGAGATCACCCTATTGGAATATGCTATTATTTTTGCAAATGGCCGCCAATGTCAAATCTGCTTTGGACTAGACAGATGCAGAATACAAGTGAACAAGCCATGGAGCGATACACTCCCCAAGAACGCGGAATAATTTCGAATTTTCAATTTTTCGACCAAAATCATAATGAGCGATGAGGCTCATTTCCACCTCAGCGGGTACGTGAACAATTTAAACTGTCGCTTCTGGGGAACCGAAAATCCACGAGTAATGCACGAGGAGCCATTACACCTGCTCAAAAATACTGTATGGTGCGCTGTTCACGCTGGAGGAGTCATCGGGCCATTTTTTTTTTTTTTTTTCGAGAACACCGCTGGTCAAACGACAAGCAGTGGACGGTGCGCGCTATAGGGCCATGTTAACCGAGTTAACGAATTAGAACTGGAGGACATGTGGTTCCAACAGGACGGAGCTACGGAACGCACTGCACGAGCCACAACCGATGTTCTGAAAGCGGCGTTCCCGGGTCGCCTCATCTCTCGGTTTGGCGATTTGCACTGGCCCGCAAGATCGCCCGATTTAACCGTTCCAGACTTTTTTTTTTTTTGTGGGGGTTTTTTGAAGTCCCGTGTTTACGTGAACAAGCCCGAGACCCTAGAAGCCCTCAAGGACAACATTCGACGAGAGTGCGAGAATCTGTCGCCCGAAGTTCTCGCCGAAGTGATGAAAAATGCCATAAAACGCGCCCGTATGACAATCAATTGTGACGGCCGATATCATCTTCTCGACTTGACCATCAATGAAGTCGAAGGTTCTAAAGGTTCAAGTAAACATTATCAAAAAACAGAATCGACGTAGGCTCAGATATCATATCCGAACGTAATCCTACACAATGGAGCGAACATGTCGCAACCAGCGTTACCACTTGTACTACATATGTAGTACTGTGCTACATATTTTCTCGATTTTTTAACGCCATACTACATACTACATTGTTACCCAAAAGTACTACATTTCTTAAGAACAAACCATTTTAAATTTATTTAAGGAGTTTCCCTGTAAGAAAGCAAATTTGGACACTTTAAATGACCAGTGGCGCTTGTTGATTGGGTTTTCGATCTTATTTTGAAATGTGGACATCAAAATAGCGACATTGTGGCAATATGGGTGAAATTAAACAAACAGAAAATAGTTTAGGAAACTTAATTATTTGAAGAACTATCTGCATATATGCTGAACTTATGCTGTCTTCCACACAATAGTGCTTCTGATGAGAGAAAGTTAATTTCAATTAAAAAAAAAACATGTACTACATTTTGTTTGAAAATGCTACCTTTTTTTCTGGTATGTACTACATTTCCTAAGGATGTAAGTGGCAACGCTGGTCGCAACTTCGAGAAAGATTCTCCCAAACACAACAAGAGCGTGCGCTCGTCCAAACTGGGGACAGAGATAGACATGTACGCAATCGAAAACAGCACTTCAGTAGAGCAGCACTTGCTGTTTCAACTACATTTGTTCGAGAACAGATGGCGCTGTACATCGACTCAGACATTATTTGTTGATGATTCGAAAAACTGCCAGGTGTGCTTTTCGTTTCGTCATTCCAAATGAATTGGACGGACAAATTGCATCGTGAAAAGTAAGACTAACTAACTCAGAATCTCAAATCAAATATCATTCAATTCAAGCGTCAATTTTGTACGTGTAAGTTTAGGTACTCGCCCTAGAATATAACGAAAAATTTTCCATAAATCACTTCAGTAAAAAAGCCGATGGTTGGCCGACAGCGACACGTCAATCATTGTTGTTCAGCAGCATGTGCTCTCCATGCTCGGAATTATTATTGAAGTGATAACTTCTTTAGGCGCGTTGGGCACTATTTGGATGGGCAAAAATTAGCAAACTCGCGACACCGACACCGACACCGACACCGATAGCATACTTTTAGGGCGCGTTGGGATGGGCAAAAATTAGCAAACTCGCGACACCGACACCGACACCGACACCGATTGCATACTTTTAGTTGTAAACTTTTGTACTATTGCTTACTTTTAGGGGTAGGTAATTTATAGCTTAATCTACGATGATTTTTATTTGAATACGTTACTATGGTAATTTATGGTAGCGACAAATTGATTGTCACCAAAATTATTTCAATTACCTGTTTTGTATGGGGAATTCATAACTTAATTTTACCAGGCTTAATACCGACATATTATATCCACGATTTTGGGTTTGTGCACATTTACGGCACAGTAGCTTGTGTTATAATTACCGAAACAAGAAATAGAAAACTGTGGTAAACTTGCCACCCTAAGAGTAGGTATACTATATAAATAATTGTAATATTCATGTCGCCTTAGTGTATACTGTAAAATATGATTAGTAATTTTTGTGTAAAATAATGAATATAAAACTACAATTGATGCCGTACCACGAGATCTAGAGCATTATCAATGGCGATGCGGCAAGACAGAAAAATATTGTTGTCTTTTCTCGTTTTTTTTTCTTTTAAAAGTAAAATTTGTATTTTTCGGAAAGAAATTCATATTCAATTAAGCTTCAGTATAATTATTATTAATTTATTCGTTCTGTGCTAGTTTCGGTAGAATACAAGTAGATACAATCGGGTTGTGGTAGCTGAAGTAAGATATGTACATTCGAGACTGTAATCTATCTAGATTACGCTGGAAGACAGCATCGATGAAATTTACTTATATATGCTAAAGATAATTCTGCATTACTTCAAGACAAAGTTGGGAAGAGATTTGATGATATTCCAATCATTTTGAGTGGGGATTTCAACATCAACTTTGCAGATGATAAAAATCTACCATTAATTGAATTTTTAAATAACAAATTTGATTTAACGATGAGCAATGATCGCAATCTTAGCACGACTAGACATAAAACTACAATTGATGCCGTCTTTACAAGATATTTAAATAGATTCGAATCAAAATTGTTTGTTTCCTATTTTAGTTACCTACCATAAACCTATAGTATCCGTTTTCAAATATAATGATAATAATGATGATGATGATGGAAGAGTTTGAAGTTGTTGATGAAATTTCATAAGTGTCATTGGTATTCATTTCAAAGAATACCCATTAATTTTTAAATTTAATATTTCATGTATCTGTAAATTTACATTTTAAGCAATAGATTGCAATTCTGTATGTAAAATAATATGTATTATTTTTGATGTAAAATACCGCATTAAATGAAAATGAAAAATGTAACATAATTTTTGTAGTAGTAGTAGGTAGTTTATAATAATGAATAAAAAAACACTTTATTTAAAAGTACTTCCTACACAATAATATATTTTCTGACAATTCGAAAAATACACACGTAATTGTTCAAGTTATCACTTCTGTCGGCACTCCCGGAGTGCCTTTTAATTTTTTTTTTATTACATTAACGAATTTGGGCGGAAGGAAGTTCGCCGGATCAGCTAGTAACAAACAAAAAAAAAAAAACAGTCGCTTTTTCTCTCATAAAAATAAACTCACTCATTCAAAATACCCTATTGCCATTCACAATGGAAAAACAACCGATTAGTCTTATTTTTAGGACGGCTACTTTTAGTATGGATTGATAGCTGATGTTGTATCTCGTTATTCTACTAAACTTTCATGAACATGGCTTATGCACTCATATGCTGTATGCTGATAATGAATGAGGGAGGTGAAGGGCTCACCAAAATAAACACCACATTCCAAATCACATTCCATCATTTTAAAGATCGCATTCGTACAGTCAGTACAGTCATTATGCGCCAATATCGATTGTACAAAATTTTACTGCGGAGGTGGGTATGTTTACTGCATATAGATGTGAGATGTTTCTACTATACCTAGTTACATATTATACCTACAGAATCTTTGAAAATATTCCTGGAAGGTATTTACATCTCATTTCTGCAAAAAGATTCCACAAATTCCTTAAAATCGTACATGACATGGAATTCTCCGAAATATTCGTCGGCGTTTTAGGTTTTACTCTAAACAATACCAAACTTATTTTGCGCACTTTTCAGATAATTATTGTATTAAATGTGGTTACTACATGAATCACATGCTTCTCGTTTGTTTAACTTGAGCAATGAACAGAACATCCCGCAGCGAATTCGTATACAAACTTCCGATTCACTAATTAAAACTAATGTAAATAAACAAATTCCATTGTATAGGGGAATGCCTAAGTGGAAACAACTTTTTATTGAAAAGAATTCCCAACTACAAATAATACTAGTACCGCGCGCCTTGGCAGCGATAATATAAATGAAAGTCAAGTTTTTTTCAATTGGGTATGGGAATGTGTTTTGTCTGTAGCCAACGGCTAACCCTAGCTAAAGCTTTCATACGCATTATTTGCCATCCCACAAGCAATGCCAAGCTTTCATTCTGTTTTAGCGAGAAATACGAAATTCGCCGCTTCATTTCAACAAAATGTATTTCGAATAATTTCACCATCAACCTTAACCATATATAACCAGTCTCTGTAGGTGTCTATATGTTCTTGGGAATTGGGAAATACCAACAACCGATACGAGAGCAATTATCAATTATTACTGGCCATAGCAGCCTTGATGGTATAAAATACAACTTTCCATGGCGCGAAATATCACTTCCAATTGAGCCATCTATTTAATCGCACAGTGTTGTTGATAAACATTCCAAATCCGATACCGATAATGTCTTTTAAGGCGGTACTTCTCATCGTATTGGTAGCAACAGCGCTGCGAGTCATTGATATCGGAATCGTCAACAGGAATGACCAGCAATCCCAAATTGCGGCGCACATCTCTTGGTCATACGTATGGCGACTATTGAGCAGTTTATTCGGCTGGTATGTCATTGGACCGTTCAATTGTGCAAGTCGCCAAGATAGCCATGGATTTCTACCCAGTGTCAGTTCCTCCTTAGACTTGGCTTTGGATAATGAGTGTCCAGTTCAAAATTTGAGCGGTGTTTACTTAAAAGATGACATGATGCTGCATTACGTTGTAAGTTGCTATAGAAAAAGTTGTAAAGTCATATGTAATTTAATTGGGCCCTCCTTAGCAGTGAATGAACAATGGAGCAGCATCAAAGTGATGAAATGGAAATGAAGTCCCTTAGAAAACAGTTGGGGAAACTATTTCAAAAGAAGCTGTGGATTTTTGAGACAATCCGGGAGTTTTAGCTGGAAAACAAATCAAAGTTTATTTATTAACAAGCTGACCCGGCGAACTTCGTTTCGCCTAAATTCGTTTCGCTTAATTCGTTAATGTTATGAAAATAATATTTCCGAGCATGCCCAACGCATGCTACTTTATGTAATTCGGTCAATTCAAATTCGTTATTCAAAAGCTATATTTTTAAATAAAATAGAAATAACTGAAATGTATAGCAATCGATGTGTTTCCGCTTTTGCACTAAAGTGGTTTGCTTTTGCTCGCACGTGAGCTCGCCACATATACAATTGACCATGTGAAACATGGGAATTCAAGATTGATGTCCGAAATATCCAGCGATTATCCTTGCGACTTATTATTTGTCATATAGACGCTTAAATGCCAATGGAAAATCGTTCTGAATAAGCGAAGACCGCGATTTTAAATTTTAAATAATTTTTGTTGTATTGGAAGTGACACTACCCGTTTTCTAACCATTCTGTTCTTTTCCAAGTGCAGTTCTATTATCAGGTTTGAAGACAAATCTGCGATTGCCTGAGTTCATTTTCTCCATCGCCATTTTAAGCATCGTAATCAAAGTGGTATTCTTGTTTGCATTAAATAATTGTTGCAATTGTTAAATGACGTTTTTTGTCACTCCTGTTTGCCCTCTGTACCGCCTATCGACTTGACCATCCTCCGACGAAATGAAATACACCTGCGAATGTTGGTGTACGGCTTCATTTACTGGCAAGAATGCACCCATCCGATGGTAAATTTGGCCTTGAATCTGTCAATCCGAATTGTTCAGTGTAAAATCTCGTACCATTGTTAGAAAATGTGTGTTTGCATGATGTAGTGATGATGAAGTGGAAATATTGCCCTGCCAGTCGGCATGAAACCAATTTTTTGAATAATTTTTGCTCCCAATGAAGTCATACGAAAACAGTTGTTGTACTGTCAAATGTTCTTTAGAAAATCCTCTGATTCAAATGGCTCCGCAGTTGCTAATTTCACAGCAGCTTTTTAGCGCATTTTAATGTTGGCACACAATTATAGTCATCGCTCCAATATCGAAAATCGCATCACCGCCATAGTTTTCTGTTGGTTCATACTGAAATTCCAGTCGTTCGAATGTCGGCAACGACGCGCGTCTTGCCACTCCTCGATTTGAACTTGTTCCCATCTTAGCAGCAGTACGATTTGACGCAGTTCTCATTACTTGCACTCTTAATTTTCTTGCCTGTTGATCTTGTCTGTGGCGATGACCCATTCTTCGCGTTCTTCTTCATTGATATTATTTGTTGTTGACTCGCTTGCCTTGTTCATCGGCCAATATATGCACGCGTTCGTTTTGGCATTTTAAAAAAATCACTGAAATTTGTTTTTCAGTAACTATTTTGTCCGCATTTAGTTTTTACCTTATCAACTGCACAAAAGAAATAAAACTGTTGGAGCGATGCACAAAATCAAAAACAAACCATCACTTGAATATCATAATAATACATTAATTTTATCTCCATTTTATCAATCTACTTTTTGAAAAAAAAAAAAAAATCCGCACATATTAAGTAATTTTCTAATTAATTTTTGAGATTGAAAAGTCAAAGTAAATATTTAATAGGAAGAACTATTGGATGCTAAATCAAGACCGCACGGCGATTTTCGGGAATTTTCTTAAAATCCTAAACCTGATATACAGCAATACGAACAAAACTAAAAAAGAATCATGAAAATCGTCCCAGGGGTTATCGAGTTATAACATCATCGAGTCTCACCCCGAAAGAATTATATATATGGAAGATAGAAGACTATTATTTACGTCAAAATAAAATGTGCAAAATGCTTGATCACTTCCTATGCTGATTAAAACTTATACCCAGTTCGATATATGTAGGTACCTGGCATACATTTCTCAAAAAGTAGTAGGTAAAAGCAAACAACTTTTTTTTTTCTATCTAGAAAATATTAAGTAGGCGCATGGCGCAGTGGCTTAGTGGTTAGTATGTTGGACTACTAAGCGAGGGGTCAAGGTTCGAATCCCGCAAAAACACTAATTCCAACTTAGGGTTTTTTCCACCGCGCCACCTCTCGCGAACGTCTGACATACCTCCGAGAGTATAACTGTCTTGAAAGAGCTTCTCAATTAGCTGGAGTCGGCATAAAATTGTAGATCCCTTCCATTCGTTCCAAAAATGAAAAACTCACACAAAACGAATGGTTGTGAGAAGCTAGGCCTAGGGTCCCTCCGGACCTGTTGCGCCAACAATTTTTTTAATTGTTGGGCCCGATCCCTGGAAAAACCTGGATTACCTACTACCTTATGTCGTTTTCCATTGGAACAGAAAAAGAAACACATTTTTCAGGCTCAGAGCAGTTTTTCTGCTCCCGAAATCAGCTGGCTGTCAGATTTCATGTTCCATTGGGCGCAAAAAGTCAGAGTCAGAGCAATTTTTGCGAATCTCGATTTCTGAGCGAGATTTACACCTACTTACACTAACACACACATTGGATACCAGCATAAATTGAATAGATTTTTGGATTTTTATAAACAAAAATTACAATTTAAGAACAGCTGACTTTTAAAACACGCACCACCACAAATGCGAAGAAAGAAAAATCTCGTTTTATGTAAGTTTGGACTGAAATCTGAGAGCAAAATCTGAAAATCCCAATTGAAAACGAAACGACAATAAAGTTTGTTACACTGCGCCACCTCTCGCGTACGTTTGAGAAACATCAGAGAGTATGACGTATGACTGTCATGAAAACCTTCTCAGTGCAGCCGTTCGAGCTCGGAAGCTCCTACACCTTTTCCAAGATCTAAATAAAAATTGTATGTGTCCGGAATGAAAATAATCTAAAGCATTTGAATTTAACGGGGTGTTGGTCTGTTTGTCTGTCTGAATAGTGTAACCGGTTCAGTTGAGTGCATTCAAATTTGTTTTTATGACTGTCTGAATGTCTACCTTCATTGACTTCTCTCTGTCTGAATCTTCTAAAGTCTAAACTGACTAAAACTGATTTTGATAAAATTGTACACGGAGCTAGTGACCATTTTAGTATAAATCACAGTGCTTATTTGTATTAAAATAAAATACAGAAAGCTTGTTTGTCTGGTTGTCTGATAGAAATCTGTCTGAATGTGTAGGTCTGGTAAGACCGATTTCGATTTAGACAAGGGAGCACTTCAAATTCAACTGTTTTCTTATTAAATATTAAATATTTTTTGATAAAAATTTCGCAATTGTGAGTTTCCGTAAATTTTAAGTCGAGACTCATATGTGGTATTGGTACGGCGCATTTACAGGTAGTTACGTGTGTCATATACGAGTATGTTGTGTTCACTTCATTATGCCCTAAACCGCTGCCTTGGCAGAATATTTTTACCATCAGGGCAGTGAATAGCTCCAGACCATCAGTTTTCGGGGCTGATACCCACCTGCTTTGTTATTTTCCTAGAACTCCTCACCAAAACTCCAGGTACCCAAAGCTAAATTAATACCTGGCCTGGAATTTACTAGGAGTTTCTTTAACCATTATACATTTCTAGGATTTCTTCACTCATCTATCCAATTCCCCAAGATACTGCTCTACCTATATTATTTTTTAATAATTCAGCTGATCTATATTCTTTGGTAAAAAGATCGATCATTGATTGTGAAATCAATCGTGAAAACGTGTGTTGCGTGTTGCCTCGAATTACACCATACCTATTATATCGAAAGCACAAACTTATCATTTTCATGTTATGCTGTATACAGTGCTGCAAATATAGACAGATAACGGGAATTTCACGATCTTATTATGTATCTTATATATAAATAGGCGAAGAGAAAGAGTTAGGAACCACTTTCGCTGCTTTAAAAATAACAGATTTTTTTGAGAAGATTGTGCAGAGATGCATGCACTGCTGAATCATTTGTTCCAATATGCTGAATATAATCCAAGTTACTATAGTGGTAGAATTTCCATTGGGCGAACTCTAGTCTACCTAAATAAACAAAACAAAGTATAGGTACAGTCCGTAACATAAGAATAGCAAAACCTTTTTTATTTATACATAATATGTAATTGTATATAAGGTTGAAAGGTATAACTGAGTTCTTTAGACTAAGAAAAGTTTCAAATGGTTTCGAAAAGCTAGCGGAATTTTCTGAGATTTTATTTCGTTTTGATTCACTAAAATGCATTTTTTTTTTTTTTTTTTTGGTAACATTAGAGTACAATCACCTTGTTTATTTTAATTGTTTTATTGTTAAAATGCAAGCCAAATAATATTATTCAAAGAAAAGTATTTTTATTTATTTACTATAGCTTACACCATTGTTAAGTACTTTGTACAACCTCTCTTATTTTGAATTACTTCAAAAATGCGGTTTTTAAAGAATCATACAATGATTTTAAAAAATCAAGGGTAGTATTTCCCAGGCCCAGGCCACTTTGATACCTTCAATAAGTTCCTCTTTGCTATACACCTTTCGTGTCAACCAACCCCAACATTTCGATTTTCGATGATCGATTTTCGATGGTCTTGTAACCAAGTCTTAATTATTCCAGCTGCGTAAAATATTTATGATATGGCGCACCATAACTTCTCCCTCACGGCTGTAGTGACGGTTCAGAAACAATTTTTCTTTTCTTAAATCATGGTAGTAATAGTTGTATCCGTCGGGCTCATCGAGGTTGAACTTATATTCATCAGAAAATATGAATTTCCGCCAATCGTTTAAGTGACTGCTGCCATCAGGGTTCCGTTCCAAGCCATGTACGATCTGTGTTAAGCGTTTTTTTTTTTAGTTTCAGACGTTTCAGGAACCGGCACTCTTAATTACTCTACTTCTGGTCATTCGACTAACTTCCAGCCCAGCTTCGTGTCCAATCTTACTTAAAGAATGGGTTGAATCGAAAGCTAACCTTATAATTTGCCGTTTTTCTCGGCTTGAAAGTATAGTAGAAATACGGCCTTTGTTATGTTTTCCGTAAAATAATGGATCTAAAATAACTGAACTTCTTTTGGACTCGAAGAAGTATGTTAGCTATAGTGCGATTTGAAAAATGTTGCTCATGGTAAGCCTCTATTTAAGCAATTTTGCATTTAATTTTCATTTTCTATCAACTATCAAACAGATCATAAACAAAAGAAATAAACCATTTATCCCTCCCGATAGCTTTCTGATGATCACGCTCCTAAACTCCCGCTTACAATGAGTATTTTGTATTGTATTGTAAGTAATAGGCCCTGTACACTGCGACCAGAAGAGATCTATTGTGTTGGCCTCTATTATTTAACCCAGGGAGCTGTTGAGGCTCTTTATAAACCTCAGTACCCTTCTTGGTTCCATTTTTCCTATGTCTGCAGGACTTAACGCCCCTTGCATATGCATATGGATCAATCTTCTCCTTGCCACAGCAGGGCATTCGCAGAGTATGTGTTCCGTGGTCTCCTCCTCTTCTCCGCAGAGTCGACAGGAGTCATCGTCCTCATTTTTTGAGATGGTATCTTAGTGTAAGTAAGATAACCCGTTAAGATCCTTAGATCTTCCTTGCTTAGCTCAATTATTTTTCTTGTTTTACTACGAGCTGGGCTTATGAATCCTTTCGCCTGCCTTCTTTCGACAATGAGTAAGAAAGTTAGTTGAGGCTATTCTGATGTTATAAAAAAAAAAAGCATATTAAAATGAAGGCATACAAAGTTAGCTCAAAAAGTTCCGTTAACTTAAAAAAAAATGTTAAAAGCTCTCTTTATCTCAGAAACTCTCGCTCTTAGCTTGTCCATCCAATGCTAATTTCCTTGGGTAGAAAGAGCTCTCAAAACAATTAGTTAAAAAAAAAAAAACAATACGTGAGGCTATCCAATTGTTACAGACTGTACCTTGTATCGTATGTACCTTACAATTGCGACCAAAATAAATCAAAATGAATTAATTTTGAACATCCAGCACCAGCACCAGCATTTCTATTATGAAGAAAATTCTCTGCCACTGTCATGTGTCATCGTCGCGAAACGTGTTCTGCTCTCGGCTCTGCCACAGCGCCATCGCGCTCGCGTTGTCGATATCATCGTCGACGTCGACTCGATACGTAAGCATTTCAAGTGCCAAGTGCGTCGGCGCTGTTTATAAGCTTTCATTGCGATTACAGAAATAAATAAAATAACTGACCCACTGGAATTTCACCAAGAATTGTAAAGACGTAAACACAGTCGGTATCGGCATCGGCACCGGCTAGAATTGTATAAAATGCCGCCTTCCAATCGGCAAGTTCATCAGTACGTATTCAGTAGTTGCAGTCGGAAATCCAGAATATCTCGTTTAACTTCAAACAGAATGATTTCAAAATTTGTGTTTTTCTTTGTTTTGTTGTTAGTGTCGCTAGCATCGGTGTACGGATGCTTGCCAAATACGGTCCTGGATGTGGATGACTGTCAAATTGGAAAAGTCAATGATATTTATTACGGACATGACATGTTCCTGAATTTTATTGTAAGTTTTACATTGTTGTAGCCAAATTTGATTTTGATTCTGAAATATTGCATTTATAACAAACAGTGAACCATTGGGCACTCCTATAATGGGGACGGTACTAACTGAAAGGATATCCAGATCAGTGTCGAAACTTGGGGGAAAAGTTCGTAATCGAAAGAAGATATTAATAATTCAAGTAAAAAGATGGTTACTGATCTGTGAAGGATCGTGGGATTATGATTTCTGTACCATCTTGGGTCCAGCAGATGTGTTAAAATGGTTTAAAACCTGTTAGAAATAGAAATATAAAAATATTTGCAAATAAAATTATTGCAATGTAGACGTTTTCATTTACTTTAATTTTGATGGTGCGTGAAATAAGATCTTAGCTATTCTATAGACAGCTCCCTCCAGTTGGGCGCTCAGTCTTCTGCATTGTTAATTAGGGGGTCAGTTATAGCCATACATCGCTGCAAAGACTGCAACTATTAGAAAGCGCTAACCAGCGAACTAATGAAAGCGGTTTCAAAGATCTTCGTGTTGAACAAATTTTCAAGATGACAACAATACTGGAGTACTTCGATGACAGAAGTTTTATTCGACCCGTCGATCATCAAGCCAACACCAGACGACGGGCCCAAGGTATGCTCCAAATACTTAGAAACCACAATAATTATGGTAGACGACAACTTAAATTTAGCGTTCCTTCAATAATAAAAATAATAAATGAATTACCTAGGAATGTAATAATTAATAAATAATATAAGCAATTAAAAAAAAAAACAAATTAAACACAAAAATTTTACAAAAATCGCTCTAGATCCATTAACAAGCGGAGTATCCCTTCGGATCTTGAAAATTATTATAACATGTTGTTTTATCTTTGAATCTTATATCCAAATAAATATGTACCTATAGTTATGATTTATATATTTTTTATTTTTGTAATAATCTCTTTAAAGTCTCCCATTCTGCCCCTCTGGGGGGGCACTTTAGGACAACCATGGGGCAGTTTTGGACATGTCTAAAAAAGCGCTCATTAGTGGTTTCCTTCTTTTTCTTGTAATTTCTGACCATTAGTGCAGAGATAAACCTAAACAAATAAAACGAAAAACAAACCCACTGAAATAGATTGTTCAAAGTGATAAAAGGGGGCAGATTAGGACATGCCCAAAAGTTACCCTCGCGCATTGTCCAAAAGTGCCCCGAGAGGAATAAAAAACTAAAAACTTTAAAATATTAGAAACAATGTAAATTGTTAATATTTTGGTTGAATAACATCGCTACACATATGAACATTATACTTGAACACTTTTAATTTGTAAATTGAGCATAATGTTAGAATAATATGCTTACGTCTAGGAATAAAAAAAAATACAACCGTCGTCTGGAAACACACTTTTCTTTTTATTTTATTTTTTAAAGTTGGTATCGTTTCAATATCTATCAGATGTTTGTTTGAAGTGGATTTGCCACTGTAAAATTTTATTAAAGTATTAAAAAGTTTATTTTTTGTAGTACCTACTTTTTCTTAAGTTGTCCTAAACTGTCCCCGTCCTAAACTGCCCCCCTCTCCCCTAATGGAAATAATTAACAAAAAATATTTTGTAAAAAGATTTGAATGGTACCGTAAAACACCCTAACATTGACCACTTTTGAACTTTGAAACGTTGCTACTAATTACTCTTATGTCGTATTTAGGATTTTAAGTAACTGTACTACGGGGACCGCGATCCAGAATTAATATATTTAAATCCACGGCGTTTTTTCTTTTCGTTAACAAAGTTATTGTTAAATAAGTAAGCGGTCAAAGTAAAGCACCTATTGCCCTAACATTGACCGGGGTTCATGACAGTCTGCAAACCAAAAAAATATTTGTTTTATGTTTTTATTATTATTATAAAAAAAGAAATACATGAACAAACACAAATACTTTTTAATTCAGATTTTTAAAATAAACCTTAAATCACATATTACTGGCATTTTTAAGTTACAAATATAATATAAACAATAAAATAAATAAAGTAAAAAAAAAACTTCTTAATTCAGTCTTTAAAACACAAAATCACATATTATTCAGTTCTGTATAAGATAAATAATAAAAATAAATAAACGAAATAAAAATAAATACTTTTAGGTTTTAAGAATGTTTTAGGAAATATTAGTTTAAAAAAAATCAAATTCATCACTAAATTCATCTAAATTCATCTGTAAATGACTTTAATTTAGAAAAATGTTAAATAGCTGGAAAGGGAACACAAACTTTTTCAAAACAATACTAAATCAATAAAAACATGTATGCATTAACGTAGAAAAATAAATAAATAAGAGCTAGGCAAACAAAATAAATAAATTTTTAAAAGAACGTACATTTAGAAAGTTCCAATTTTTTTTTTTTGTTGATTTATTTTGAACTTAGAACAGATTGAAAAAGATCTTCAACGGATTGATCTGAAAGCGGATCTTCAAGTTGTTGCTCTTGTAAAACCTGTTGATACATTTCTTCAATGTCGTCTATAGAGGTTTCTGATAAATGATCTATTTCAGTCACCAATTCGGGTTCCAGTGTTATTCGAGATGCTGTTGCTGATGTTGATGGCGATCCACCAAAATCAACCATGGTTATACCTTTTCCCGGCTGTACATTGACTTTAGTTCTTTTTTTTCTTGGTTGTGTGCTTTCTTTTCCATAACGCATTTCGGATAACAAAGTAATAACTGCTGAGGAAATATTAGTTCCGACATCTGATGATGAATTCTCAACTTCTACAGGCATTCTGGACAAAACCATGTCAGGATTGAATGGGACCACACCACATTTCTTGAACCCAGCAATCAAGTTATTCGACCTACCCTCCTTACTAACACTTTCAGCGACCAGCTTGTTTAATAAAGATGGAAACGCTTCTTTGGAAAGGCTTTGTGATTTTTTGCCTCTGGATTGTTTCCACACATCTAGAACTTTTCGCCACTGTTTTTTTAAAGGACCATAAAATGCGACGTCTAGAGGCTGACAAAGATGGGTTGAATTTGGTAGAAAGCATGCAAACCGAATATTGTTTTCCACTGCTGACTCAATTATTTGCGGAGAAAAATGACTTGCTAGGTTATCACCTAAAATTACCTTTTCACCTTTATGTCGTCTTGTATATGGGATAAAGTGGTTTTGGAACCAATCTTTAAATAAAATTCCATCAAACCAACCAGACTTACTTCTATTATACCGGGTGTTCGGGGGACCTCCTTCCATCCAGGTTTCCCATAAATGTTCCGATTTATAAACTACGTATGGTGGTATCATTGTACCAGATGCTGAACCGCAGAACATAATTGAAATACTGGATTTCGTGCTATCTCTTATTCGCTCAGGATATTTTACACCTCTCTTGAAAACGCACCTAATACTTCCTGGATCATCTGACAAATTCGTCTCATAATTAAAAATTCTTTCAGCAGGAAGAAACTGACCATTCTCATCTGTCAGAGTATTTTTTAAATTTTCGAAATATATTTTCATTTCAGCTTGGCTAAGTTTGGCCTTTGAAACCTTTAAATTTTGACAAGTCCGTAATGTTAAAATGGATTTGTTTCTTTCCAAAAACCCTCGAAGCCACTTTTTACCAGGCAAATTAAAATCACCAAAAGCTGGAACCTTTCTTCCGACATTGTCCAAATAATTTTTAGCCAAGTTTCTGGTATTCGCCGCCGAAAAAGGAAAACCCCACTCACTGACAGTAACTAGCGCTTGAGCTAAACATTTCTCCTCTGTTTCGCTAAAAATAGTAGGAGGTCCAACAGTTTTATTGTGACGATTTTTTAGTTTGTTTATTAAAGTCCCCTTAGCAATGTTGAACTCCTTCGAAGCTTTTGTAATTGATATCTCCTTTCTTTGAATTTTACCAATAACTTCATTAATTAATTCGTCAGATACACTTTTATATCGTCTTCGAGGCTCGTTTTCTCGCTTAGGAGGCATACTTATATGTTATATCTATATCAAAATAATCAGTTTGTAGAGCGTTACACTACGAAGTAGTTAAACCCAGCAAGGAAATCGTTCCATATCTCTCTAAACGCAACAAAACATGGGGTTGGTCAATGTAAGAAACCCCCGATTTTTAAGCGGTTCCCAACATTGACCGGGCGGTCAAAGTTGGGATCTCTATGGCCAAAGTTAGGAAAACCCATGATCTGTATGAAGCATTTTTTTCATGTTTACTTTAAATTATTTAAGAATAAAGAAATAGAGCCAATTTCAATGCTATTCGATTGAAAATAAAGTAAACTACTTACTTGTTTGGTTATATATACAAAATATACACTGATCTGGGTGTACAGAAACAATTTTGCCAACACTCTAAACTACACGTCCAAATACTTCCGTACGTTATCGGCAGTTAAATTTAAATCTGACTGCTGAATGCTTCCACTTTTTTTTTGTACCACTTGTAAGTAAACAGATATGATATGTGAGGTACGAAATTCACATACCTAGGACAGGGATGTCGTAAGGACAGTTTATAAACTAAGTTGATTTTTGGTCAATGTTAAGAACCCGGTCAATGTTAGGGTGTTTTACGGTATTACAAACTCTTTTGCTCTTAAGTTCATTATAACATTTTAAAAGTGTAGAAAGTCCATATCCTGCAGACAAGCTAAGCTATAAAAGTTCTTAAGACATTTTCATAAATAAACTTCTTTAAAAAAAAAACGTAAGACGAAACCGTAAAATTTTTTTTTTTTTTGTTTTTTTTTGACCACTCAAATTTGATGGTTGAACACAATTTTGGTCTTAAAATGCTGCTTATGCCTTATGCTGCTTTGGCCTAGTGCCGTTTTCGATTGGGACCGAAAAATATGATTCAGAACAGTTTTTTTTCTGGATTTCGATTTTTATAAACAGAAATTACTATTCAACATCTGACTTTCAAAACACGCACCGCCATACAAATCCAAAAAAGAAAATTCTCGTTTTATGTTCCAACAGGCACGACATAAGTCAGCTTCCTCTTCTTCGAACTGTCACAATTGTCAATGCTGTTGTTAAAATAATTGACAACAGCGGAACTTTGAAGAAACGCACCCTTGTTTTCACACTAGGTATTCATTTCAAAGAGAATCGTAATGAGAAACTCGACCATTTGTTATAAAATTGCAGTATACCTAATAATAATAATAATTATGCAAATCTATACATAATGAAGGTTGACACGCCGATAGGTGGAAGACGTCAGTACATTTATATTAAAAACGTTCGTACCTAATTAAGTAGATAATGAAGAACATTTTTATGAAGGAAGTTGCTCTCCTATGCAGAAATATACATTTTTCAGGTTATGAATGTTTCTTTTCTGAATTATTTACAGTTTATACAAACTTGAATTATTTCTAGCAATCTAGATTTGTTGTCGTTATTTACAAAGGAAATACATTTCATGCTTATAGCTAATTCTTAAACCATGCACAACATGTTTCTTTTCTTCTATTTCCCACCAGAGGCCAACCAAACGAATTCGCCGCACCAAAAATTAAAAACCTGGCATCAACAGTCCATCTGACATATGCCTGACATTTCTCGTCTAGGTAATCGTTAGGAAAATAAAACCTGACATTATTCGCATTGCCGCTGAAAATATCAATTTTTCGCAAATAATTAATAAATTTTCTCCCTTCTAATGAGGCCAAACATTACAAGGGTTAAGATTCTTTTTCAATAGTGTAGTCCTATCGTGCATAGTGCTAAAGAATGCCGAAAACAAAGAAAAAATCGCGTGTTGAACCTGAATCCGGATCGGAAGATACGGCTTCTGTGAACACTGATTCAGATTCCTCCAAAAGTAAATCATCCTCGTCATCATCATCTTCGTCGTCATCATCCGAAGATGAAAAGAGCACACGCAAGAAATCAACCAAAGCAAAGAAATCAAAAAAGCCAAGCCACAACAAAAAGAAGAAACGTAAACACGAGAGCTCCGATTCGGAATCGGACGATACCTCATCTTCGTCATCATCGTCAACATCCTCAGCAGGTAAAAGGGATGCAATTAAAAAGAAACGCTCTCGACACAAGGACACTGAGCAGACGAAACACAATCGAAGAAACTCTGATCCGTTTGATTTAGAAGTGAATCGGCCAGATGCGAGACGTAGCCCACCAATGGCGAAGAGGTCAAGATCTGTTGAGCGAGGGGACGATGGTGGAAATTCTTCGAAATGGGATAGTCCAGGAAGGGAAGGACGGCGAGGCGGTGGCTATCAGAATAATCGAAACTTTGACCGAAGAGGCGGTGGCGACAATTGGAATCGCGGTTGGAACAACGGTTGGCGTAATAATCGCGATAATGGTTTTCGTGGCAGAGATGGATATGTTGGTGGGGGCAGTGGTCGCGACAGACATTGGGAAAGAGATAGAAGAGATAGCGGTCCATCTTTTCGTGGTGGACGGAATCACGATGAGAGGTGGCGTAACGACGACAGAGGACGCAACGATGATCGAGGACGTCAGGACGACAGAGGCCGAAGCGATTATAGAGACAGAAGGCCAATCGAACGGGATGGTGATCGAGAAAGGGAGTCTGCCGGAGATCGACCCGAAAGGGAGCGAGACTCAAACAAAGAACGAGACAATGAAAGGAGGTAAGTAGGCGAGACATTTCTTTACAGCTGGTCTTAAATTTGTTTTTTGCAGACGCAGCCGAAGTCGCAGTCCACGAAGGTCGCGCAACTTTCCGCGACGCAACAACGATGACAATGACAAAGATTATGAGTGGGGAGGACGCAAAGATGAAACACGCATCAAAAAGGAAGAGGAACAGAGTCCCACTGAAAAGGAGAAACCAAACTTCGGCCTGAGTGGCAAGCTCACAGAAGACACCAACACAGTGAATGGTGTGGTAGTCAAATACGTTGAACCTCCAGAGGCGCGCAAGCCCAAACGAAGGTGGCGCCTCTACCCATTTAAAGGTGAAAAGGCTCTACCCACTTTGCACATTCACCGTCAGAGCTGTTTTCTTATTGGACGCGAACGCAAGGTATGCGATCTACCTGTCGATCATCCTTCGTGCTCTAAGCAGCACGCTGCGCTGCAGTATCGACTTGTTCCATTTGAAAGGGCAGACGGCACAGCCGGTCGTCGCGTTCGACCCTACGTCATCGACTTGGAGTCCGCTAATGGCACTTTCTTGAACAGCAAGAAAATCGATCCCAAACGATACGTCGAGCTGATGGAAAAGGATGTTCTTAAGTTTGGATTCAGTTCGAGAGAATATGTTCTCCTGCATGAGAACAGCAAAGACGATGAAGATGACGACGATGTGAAGCAAGAGGACGATGGTCTTCAAGTCAAGGAGGAGCCCCAGTAAATGTTAAGCGCTTTTATTGTAGTGTATGTCGAAATTCGATTCATTATTATTTGTCTCCCTCACCATAGAGGAAATAAACAGCTATACTCTCTCCTTTTCGATTTTTGGAAAAGTTTTTGACGTGTTTTCTTTTGTTATCTTTGCTCTTTGTAAAAATAATTTCAATTTGGCGTCGACAGCTTCCTTCAAGCTTAGTAAAAACTTTAAACATTCCCCAGATGTTCTGTGATCTGTTGGAGCTCATCAGCAGATCCTTTGAGTAAAAAACTAAAGAACTTCAAAAAGTAGATATGAATACATTTTCTGAACCTCCTTATCGTCATTTTAATTCCTATTTGGTCATCCTGTATCAGAACTTTTAAACTGCCTCTTCCCACAGGTCAGCACATTATTCGCCATTATGGAACGATGGTCAAGTAGGAATCTTACCTTCTTTGACTGTCCACTTTAAAACAAAAGCACTTGCTATATTATATGCCTGTCTTCGGACATTACTTTTAATAAAAAATAAAAACCAAGGAGTTTCGATTTCAAGTCGACTTGACATCCAAACTCGCTCAAGCTTTTTACAAACTCATATATTAAACAAAGTCATGGTAAATACTTGTGTGTATATGTACAAGTTTGTCTTAAATGTCATTTAAAATTTCGATTGTCCTTCATTAACGTAATGAACTGACTTCCTTTTTGGCTGAGTTCCATTCTCTTCCGCATCGGCCGGTGTTGATACCTTGAACGAGATAAGTTCACTTCCGCTGCCTTCAGGTTGATTTCTTTGGTTTGACATCACTTCCCCCGTGAAGCTGCTCTGCAAGCTCGACGGGTTATTGGCTCGGCTCGAAAATGAAACTAAATCAGGGGACGTAAGAAATAGATGGCTTGGAAATGAACTGAAACTACCTTTCGAGTTACCTTCATCATCATCTGACTCTGCGAATGACATATTCGCGATGCCCTCTAAAAGAAACGCTGTTAATAAAAGTCTAATCAAAAATATACGATCTTATATACCTTCGTAGATGCTGGTGTGTTTCTTATTAAGGACCGCCAACTTCATCGACATAAGCTCGTTGAGACACTGCTGGAACGTGGGCCTATCGTCGGGGTCATGGCTCCAACATTGTATCATCAGTTTGTACCTGCAAGAGGAAGGCTTTATTTTACATATATGCGATTAGCGGGTAATGATCGTACAATTCGTCAGGACATTCCTGTGGTTGCTGCAACCGCCCGCCCTCCTTAACGAAGTTCAGTACTTCTAAATTACTCTGCGCCGGATAGGGTTGCTGACCGAGACTTAAAATCTCCCACAGCAATATCCCAAACGACCAAATATCAGACTGTGATGTGAAAACCCCATCGACGAGACACTCTGGTGCCATCCATCGGACTGGGAGTAAACCCTCGCCCTCTTTGCGGTAATAGTCGCTTTTGTAGATATCTCTGGCTAGACCGAAGTCACCGATTTTCACAACACGAAACTGCGGGTCCACCGAGGAGACCAAACAGTTGCGACATGCCAGATCACGATGCAAGAAGTGTAGGTCCTCTAGGTACCGACAACCTGTGCACACATCCAGGCACATGCCGACAAGTTCGAGCAGTGATAGACTTCCAAGTTTACTCTGTGAATGATCAGAATGAGGGATCTGATAATGGACCTAGCAAAGACTTACCAAAGTAGGGCGAGCTTGTCGAAGGTAAGTCTGTAAATCGCCACCCTCCATCAATTCCATGATGATGCAGATGGAGTCCAAGTCAAAGCACACGCCTATTAGCTTGACAATGTTTTCGTGCTTGAAGTGGCTCATGAGGTGAGCCTCCTGCAGGAGTTCCTTTTTCTCCTGCTCACTGGAGCCCTTGCGTAGGGTCTGCAATCAAAAAAAGCATTTTTAATTGCCTTCAATGCCTTCAATGTTAAAAGGCAAATGCGTCTACCTTAATAGCAACATGATCCTGGGATCCATCGTCAAGGTAAGTAACCAAACCCTCATACACCTCGCCAAAGGCTCCGCTACCCAGAAACTTGTGCATGTTAATTTGACCACGACTTATCTGCGGCAGCAGAGCAATATCACCATCAGTCAAGGGTTTTCCAGTATACAGCATGCTACTGGTCTGTGAGAAGTTGCGACTCCTAGCCACCTGTTGCAAGGTGGCGACATCCAGGCCCCAAATACTTGGTCGCGACTCGTAAAGGAGCTTTTTCGCATGTTTCCTTCGGCCGTGAACTGCGGATAAATGAAACTGAAAGAAACCTATGTGGGCAGTCAAGACCATATACTCACCATATCTGACCAGCATCGCCAAAGTGACACAACTCGCAACTATGGTTATTGGCGCTATGATGGCAAAGACGAGCGTATCCCGCTTTCTTGGTGTTACAAACGGTTCAGCGATCATTTCACTGTCCGGACTGTACGGTCCCCAGCCAAGGGAGTTCCTCGCACGCACTCGAAACATCAGAAGTCTCATCGTGTGCAGTTCGGTTATGATGCAGTTGGTATCGGTTCCGTTACAGTAGGGAATCCATTTGTCTTGGACCGGTTCAATTTCCTCAGCCCAGGGGAGTTGGCCAAGTCGCGCCAACGTTTTGTTACTCACTCGCAGATCGTCGTCTTGGGCAAAGTAATGGGACCGTCGAACTCTCTTCACCTGGCTCGACTGTAGAGCCTCCAAACTGTATTCCTGGATTGGAGCCCCATTGCTCCGAGCTGGTTCCCAGAAAATTTTGAAAACCTCTCGCTTGATGTGCCTTATTAATGGCTGACCAGGAGCGTCCGGCCGATCAGCAAGAGTTTCAAAAATGAACCGATTGTCTGGGGGCCAGACATACGGGTGTACCGAGTGCGAGTAGAAGAGCTTCAGATGGAAGCTGTACTTCGTCTTCGGCTCGAGGGATTCTATAACTCGTGCATGGGAATCGCTGGTGATATTCACGCTTATGGCGTCGTCCAAGCCCAGGGGAGAATAAAGAAGAAATGCCGACGTTATGTTTGTTGAGGAGTTCCAGTTCACAGTCAAGCTATAAGCAGTTGAGTCGACAAAAGTCAGGCCTTCTGGCTCCGGAAACGTCTCGAAGTTGTAAGTTGCGCTTGTGTTGAACGCCGTTTCGGTTGAGAAGACTTTTATCCAAACCAAGTACATGTGATCCGGTCGCAGGCCGGACAAAAGGAAAGAGTTCCATCTGTCTTCGCCCTCTGGAACTATTTTTTGATGACGATGGACCACCCCATTGTTGGGATTCTCTGTCTGCCAGTGGATCTCGTACCACACTCTGTCGTTGTTAAGCACCTCCGGATGCATCCACTCAACCAGACCGTCCCTGGGACTAACCGCTTGAACGGTTACATTTCGTGGTATTGATGGTGTTCCAGGAGCGGTTACAAACCTAACTGCTGGACCCAGCACTTTTGGGTATCCGAGTTTATCGGCATAGTAGTTACTTATCTCCAGCTGGACAGTATACATAGAGAATGGTGTCAGATCTGTCACATTCATTTTCGGCTCAAAGCTGTGTATATCCCTAGCTCCGGCCTCTTCTTTGCCCGATTCCCGTAGCAGTAGGTTGTACTTGAGGCCGGGAATCTTGAAACCACATCCTTGTGGTGGGGCAATTCTCGGAAAGCGTAGTTCCAGACTGTGTTTTGTGGAGTTCACAAGTTGCGGAACCAGTAGGTTGGTCTCGACAAGTGGCTCCTCCTCAAAATCTGGCAAGAGGCACCTTCTCTCCGGATATGGCTGAAGGCTCAAGGCTGTGATAAGGCTGACATATTCTATGTTCACCATGTACTCGAGAGATTGCTTCTGTCGCTCGTAGGCTCTTATTGAACGCGGTTTCAAGGCATAGACGAAGCCATTGTCCCACGCTAGGTGTTGGTTTTCAATATCCACACCGATCTTTAGGACTTGGCATGATTTTTGCTGAAGACTAAGCATGCAGATAGTCCCTTTTTCATCGACCAGCATCACGGACTCTACATCCAGCTCAAAGGAACCAGGATACATGTGTTCGTAGGTTGAATTCGTGTCCAGAAGGAGGTTGATCTCACTCAATTCGCGAAGGTTCCATCCGCTCAAGCTTCCATCCCGATCCAGCCAAAGTATGGTCTGACTAAAGGGAAGAATTACCAAATCCTTTATTGGCTTGGGGTTTGAGATCAGTAATTGGCCACTTAGCGGCTCGTCTTCGAATTGGTTTAGATCCAGACTGTGTATGGTACTTCCACCACCTTGGTCCGCCTGGGACCAGTAGACGATCCGGGCTATCCAATCCACTGTCAGCGCTTGAGCATCAGCATCTAAGAAACTGAGAACGCTCACATTTCCCCTGAAGTATGACATTAGCTTTCCAGCCTCGTTTATCCAAATCAAATGATTCTCTTCACGAATGACAACAAGGTGCCTAGTTGAGTCGTTGGTTATGGTGAAGACTTCCGTGGAATTTAGGTCCATATCCAGGAGTGCGATGTGATCAGCAGTTGCGAGTAAGAGCCTCGGAATCGATTGAAACTCTGAGTCTACGTTGATTGATATCATTTTCGAGGACGCCCCCCCGGCGCCAGACGTGAAAGCCTGAGCTTGAAACGAATACGTAGTATTCTCCTCTAAGCCCCAGAATATCGCCTCGGGATCGGTGGAGTTTTGTATGGCAAACGTTTCGTTTCCCTTCTGGCAGGTGATACTGTACAAGACTATGGGTCCATTCGGCTCTTCGGGAGACTCCCAGCGTACAATAGCAGAAATGTTTTGTACTCCCTGAAGGGGGTTGTGAATACGATTGACAAAGGCTCTCAACCGTTGCGGTTCTGATGGAGCAGCTGTTGGAGAAAATACGTCAACCGTCGTTGTATTGCCACTACTCCAAGGAGAGGCGGCTGTTATCCACACCTTAAGAGGAGAATACGGCGGCAAGTCTCTGTGTGGATAATGGACTGACGTCTCGAAACTCTGCCGGAAAAGACTTTCTTCGACCTTTATGAAATAAATCACTTTGTAACCACCGTCAGACTGCACGGGATCCCAGGTTATGTTGAAATTGTCCCACAGCCCAATTACTTTTATGCTGGACGCATTAACAGCTTCGGGTGTTACACTGTAGGCGGGTTCTAGCCGCTGTGATGGCTCTATCACTTTGACTCCATAAGTCGTGGCTCCGGACCCGAAGAAAGCTTGGTTCTCGCCCTTCTCATTGGCAATAACTAGAGTTGTCCCGTTCGTCGACCAAACAAGTCTTCCGGACAGGTATGAGAACCAACTTTTAACAGGTGGTCCCTCGAAGGGCGTCATCACGGGACTGCCTACATCTTTCATCACATGAGCCATTGGTGCGCTATACAGGTAGCTCTCATCATCGGACTGCGTCGTCCAGAGAACGCGTCTATTTTGCAAATCCAAGGCGATACCTACGGGTAACTCGTCTGCAAACAGGGACGCCTTGTAATAAGTGACACATGGGCTGCCGCTTAAGCCACATGCCTCAATGCGAAGTCCTGTGGAGTAGTATATATATCCATTTTCGGAATCCAATTCCATGTTAGTTATTCCGAAAATCGGCAGCAATTCCCGTTCCAAACCGTCCAAGCTTATCCGCGCTAAAGCTCCCTTCGATTCGTCTGTGAAATACAGCTTACGTCCCTTCCAGTCATATGCAATACGCCCCACTACCGTGTCTCCAACAATGGTTGTCAGATTGCCCATATCCCACAGAAAAACCTGAGAATCTTTAACAAGGTACAAGCTTTCATTAACCCATGACAAGCTTCTAACAGATCCGTTCAACATGATTTCGATACTGTCCCCTGCTTCATTTGACCGCAGCAGGCCATTGTTCGTTGCCCACAATAGATAACGGTCATCTGAAGGCGCCCACGTTTCCGATCGAAACCACTCACTCCAAGGGCCGTCAGCTCCATTCAATGCAGTGGCCCTGACCCGAAACCAATACTCTGTATTCGGTTTAAGCTTTTCAACAGTAAAGAACTCGGTCTTAATGTTTCTAATCGCCACACTGACCTCACCTTCTTTGACTTCCAAATCAAAGTTCCAGTCGGACCAGGCTGCTTCGCCCTGAAAGTACCCCATTTTGGGCGTCTGCCAAGACAGCTTCGCTGTATTCGCTGTAAGAAGGGCTTGAACTTTGGTCGGCGCATCAGTTGGGCTCGGCATCAATTGAGCAGATGACTGGAAAAGCTTTAAAATTGCACAGCTGTCGAAGAGGACCGTTAATGATTCATTGCTGTAAATCTGCTTCCCATCGGTCCAATACAGTATTGAATTATATTGAACCAGACCCACTATCATTTCCGAAGAAACCTCTATACCCGCGTCAAATGCGAACTTCCCGTCATACGAGATTTTCAAAAGCTTTCTGTCCTTCTTTGAGAACGTACTAAGAAGGGTTCTTTCAGGGTCGACAGCAAGCGTGTGAAGACCTTGAGCTTTGTAGATGTTTGCCCACCTCAGGTCGGCCAAGTCTAAACGAAATATTCCCGACTCAAGTGTTATCCAAAATATCAGTCCATTCAACGGGTCTGCATAGAGCTCGACAGGCTTCTCCCTTAAGCCTTCTGCCATGATCTTTGGCCCGTTCGCAATGAAGCCGGTTCGCGATATCAGCCACGTTCCATCACTTTTCACCTCTCCCACGGTATACAGGTAGGAGTTCAACCAGTCTACGGACATTTTCGACGGCTTCAAATTGCCAACGGATTGTGGCGAAATAATCGCATCGCGTTCTCCTTCAGTCTGCATATTGATTCTGTTTGAGGAAACGTTCATGAGGTAAGTCGAAAAAAATCACATGCCTGTAGGTATACCTGTAAACATGTCCACTGTCGTCCGAAACAAAAAATGTCTGCTGATCGATAAGCACGTCAAAACCAAGTATAGGATGGTCGCTTTTGTACAGTTCCTTCGCTATCGATCCATCTGCAGAGGTATTCACAAGAATCACCTTGTATTCGCCGGCGACAATGAAGACTGGATTTGTGACTTTCCCTGGAGTGCTATCTGTCGAAATGACTTCCATCGCAGAGGGGCCCTCGCCAAAAGAGTTTATCATCGATACTTCCACGTCGTAACTTTTCTGGGGCTCGAGTTGATCAAGAATGGTGTAGGTTTCTGATGAATTGACAACCTGAAACGATAGAGCACTCATGAGGTAAGACAAGAGAAGTGTAAAAGCAGTATGTTAGGACTTGAGAAACAACCTCGATTCAGTATTTAATTAAAAAAAAAAAAAAAAAATCGAAAAGTCTCTTCTCCAGGGTTGCATCTCTATACAAAGTAGGTAGGTACTAGAAATGAACCTCATTCAGCAGCGAAGTAAAGGTAAAGAGCTTCAATTGGAGGGTGGTCGTTTAAATCTGGCAAGTGGCAATTCGTCACTTACAGAATTCAAAGATGAAAGATCCGTTGGTCTGCTTTTGTAAATGCTAATAAAGGCGTAAGAATGAGATCACAAATCAGACGCCTAAGGTGTCATTGATTTTTACCTATATGTAGTTATAGATACGTGAAGCGGAAATAAACACAAGACCCGGCGACCAACAGTTCTGTAATCACATGAAAACATTTCTATTTCCGATTTAAAACATGTGAAATGAGTGTGTTAGTTAGTTTCAGTAAATTAAACCCGCAATTCATCA
Organism: Cheilosia urbana; assembly: GCA_946477585.1. Lineage (NCBI taxonomy): Eukaryota > Metazoa > Arthropoda > Insecta > Diptera > Syrphidae > Cheilosia > Cheilosia urbana. The sequence goes on along the minus strand of OX297854.1, from coordinate 26,950,094 downwards.
ATCAGTTATACGAAATAAATAAGTGTCCATTCATCACTTCTGGAAGCCATTTTATTTTATAGAAACGCGGAATTTCGTTAACGATCGCTATAAAAATATCAACATGTGGAGCTTTCCTATAATTCCTACCACGTAAACAAGATGGCCGACCAAAATATGTGTCACGTGTTTCGTGTATTTGTTTGCGTGTTAGGTTCCTTTCAGTCAGGTGGCTATTAAGTATTGGGCATCCTTTTAATTGACTGTGTTAGGAATGTGTGATCGTGTAAATGCAGCGTAAATACAGTTCGCCTGACCAACCTGATGGGAAATTATGTCGTTTTTCATTGGGATTTTCAGATTTTGCTCTCAGATTTAGGATTTTTCGTGCCCAATGGAACATAAAACGAGATTTTTCTTTCTTTGCATTGGTGGTGGTGCGCATTTTAAAAGTCAGCTCTGTTCTTAAATTGTAATTTGTGTTTATAAAAGTCCATTCGATTTATGTTGATATTTTTCACGAGACTTCTCGTCCAAAAACTTAAGTAAACACACTTTAAAGTTTGACAAATGAAAAACAGACAACAGATGTTTTGGTGTTAGTGCAAAAAAACGTTTTTTCTTTCCCAAAGGAAAACGACATTAACCTAACTCTAGTGCGAGGGGTGCAAGATTTTTGTCAATTCTTATTCATAACCTAACCTTGGAAAATCTGGCGATTACGGAATTTTAAAGTACAAATTTATAAGAAAAGCAAAGATGCGCATATTTTTAATGAGGGGAACTCCAACCCTTTGGCGCAGATTGAAAACCGGTCCATTGTCTCCTGTTCCTTGCTACTTATGAATTATGATGCGCGACTATATATAGCTACTTCTGTTCCCCGCTTGAACTGATGCCTCTCATATCGAAGGCAAACGCTCTAACCAATATGCGAGAAACAGATTAACACAGCGACAGCAACACGCAACAGCAACAGCGAATTTAGGATTGGCTCTAACGTAGTCTAACGTAGATGTCGCTGTCGATGATGCTGTGCTAATGTGTTCAAACACGGAGAAAAAAGTCATGCTAAAAGCAAACAGAATCTGTATTAAATTAATCGGATTTCTGCATGGTTTTTTGCCAAGCGGACTTCCGACTTACTATAAGTGGAAAGATCATCTTAACTATTTCTATGCGTGTTGCATTTTGTTATCAAAAGAATCCGTTTAATTTTATAGGAAAATGATTTTTTTTAAAGATATTCTATAAGGTCAATTAAAGTGCAGTTCATTTTAATTTCGAGTGCACTCCCATAAAAATAAGATGTCATGCACTTTTAAATTATTCTTTTCCCAATTGATTCAACTAAATAATCGCTTTGATTTAAGACTTCGTAAAGGTTAATATGAAGTGAAGCATTATGCTATTTAAAGTGCATTCCTATAGAATCAAAACGTTGGCACTTTAATATCATACGTTTACCCATAGATTGTACTAGAAATCCATTTGGTTTTAGACTTCTAATAGGTTAATATTAAGTGAAAGCTTTGCTTATTTAAAGTGCATTCTTATCAAAATTATATATTTTGCACTTTAATGTAGCACGTTTTTTTTTTAGTGGGAAATCGTTTCCTTTTCGGAGTTCTAAAAGGTTCAAATTTGAAATCTCATTTTCATTAATATGATATATTTGGCACTGATTTTTGTTTGCTGAATATCTTATTTTTATGAAATGCATTTTCAAATTAATCGTTTGGATTTTTATTTTCAAGAAAACAATGCCAGTAAATAAAAGGCAGACAATTTTTCAATTAAAATAACCGCCATAGCAAAATATATATGAAAACGATGCTAAAATGCACTCATTGACTTCATAAACTTCAAATTGTTATTAGTTACTCCATTGTCCATAAACAGTAATGTTTGAGAAATAATAAACGTATCTTTTTTAGTAGCTAAACATTTATTCATAAATTGAATTTTACATTTTTATTTAAAAATACAACTTCGGGCGAATAACTTTGAGGCCATTATTTAAAACGTAAAAATGAATAGGTGGTCCATCCACATTTTTTATATTCATTGAACTAAATCCTTTTGACATCTATTATTCAGAATTTTGTTTTCTTTATAGAAATCTTTTATCATTTGGCCTTTTATTGTTTTTTGTAGGATATTTTCTAAGTTCAGTATGTTATCCAGCCAACTTAAAACAGACTTGGATATTGATAGTGTATCTCTATCGGTTGAGCTTGATCCTGCCAATGGTTTGTCCTTTCAATCAAAAAAAAGTAAAAAATATTGTAAACAATGAATCAATCTCTAGTACAGAAATAATATAGAAGAAATTATCCTATGTGATAAAAATGCATAACGATTCCACTTTTTCCAACAAATTTCTAGACATGATAAAGGCCAGGTAAAGACAAAGAAAATTATTTCCTGAAAATTTCTCACATACGCTATCAGATAAAAAAAAATCTGATTTCATACGTACCTGTGCAATGCGCCAATTTAACAATCCGTCTTTGAATAAAATATACTCCCGAAAATTTAAATTAATCTGCGAACATAGAAATTCAATGTCGCTTCGCTCCATTTTGCAGAATATGTTCCTATCGATACCCTGCTGGTGGAGTAATGAAATCGATGTTGGCGAGAGTCCCCATTCAATAAGGAGATCTTCAATTTCACTATCAACTTGTGAATAAACTATTTCATACACTAGATTTTGTGCATCAGCTTCCGACATTTTATAAAACACTTCACTTTTTTAATAAAAATATCTTAACTCCACGTTTCGTACCGCAAAACAATCACTACCGCACTAAGTTGATGAAAGCATGGAAGAACAATGCGTCTACTGCGAAAAAAAATGCATGTCAAAACACGTACAAGAAAGGAGAATCATTTAATTTTAAGGTGGACATCTGCTTAAAATAAAGAGTCATCACTTACCTTCAATAAGGAATCCATTTAATGCGTTTACCGTGCAAGAACATTCTTGCACAAGCAAAAATTGAAAACAGCAAACGTTTTGGTTTTAAGCAGATGTTCACGTTATTTTAATATGATTCTCTCTTTTTAAGAAAATTCTCTTATTTTAATAAGTCAGCACTTAGAATTATACGGAAATTTGTTCATTTTAAACAGAAAAAGAAAGGTTGATTTAAAAAGAAATTTCTTGTTAGAATGAAATGGCGTTCATTTTAGATCTAATAGAGTTTGAAAGGAATCCATTTATTTTGTTATGAAATCTTGTTGTTTAACGTTGATTGGAATTAAGGTAAGCGTCATATTATTTCAAAGTGGTCGATTTTGCTCCGTGAAGTAATCAAAATACATTAGTTCTAAGTTGGCTGTTGCTGTTGCTGTCGCTGTGTTAATCTGTTTCTCGCAATACACCTTCGTCAGCAGGTAGTTTTTTTTTTTTTTTTTTTTCAAACCAAGATAAAGAATGGTATTATCGTCTTTATCTTGGATGCCTCGTTCAGTTCTTCTAGGCGCGTTTATATGCAAGCTATGATGGACTCTTGATCTTTGTTTGGATAGGGTTCCCATGGTCAATGCAATATATACCTACACAATTGCTTATACTTAACTAAGTGGGTGACTTACCCTGATGCGGAAAGAGTATAGGAAATTACAAAACAATAATTAAAAGAAAGATTAAGTAAATATCATTCCCATTTAATCAAGTATGATAAAATGCGATATCTTGATGAAATCAATTGTATTTGTTTGGCTGGATATACAAACTTGCATTAAATGGAATGTATCAAGCAGACAATCCAACGTGTCTAATGAGACCAGTAGGCCCAAGTATGTCAAAACATCATACCCGAGAAGCTACAGAAAAAAATACCTGGTAATTACATATTTTCAAACTCCTCTAGTAGAACCATATTTGACCTGAAGGATTTTTCTTTTGTGCAAAAACCCGAAAGTATAACTATCCTAAGACACTTTCTCAATTCAGCCATCGGTCGGTATGTTCTCTCAGCTTCGGAATTATTCAATCCTTTTGAGCTCTTCATTCTTATCTGCATTCAAATTAAAATAAAGTTTTCAACCCCAAAAGTATCCAAAGTACGATTGCATAACATCATTCGGATGTCTATAATTATACAGCAATTGAACCAAATTATTGAACCATCAAAGAACAACTCATTAAGAACAAAATAATCTCTTTCTGGATCACAAAGATACAAAAATATCATCCACCCGAACGATATAAAAAGCGTGCACCGATCATGAATAGATCATTATTCGCAGTTAAGCTTCAGTTGGCTCTTTTTCTGTCGATCTTTTTGTATTTAATTCTTTCTACCCGACTGGTTAATAAATAAAATGGCAATCAAAGTAATCGTGTTTCTTGGTTTAGTTGCAATTGCTTTTGGAACAATCATTGACAATCGTCGCATTCGCACTGATGTAACTTCGACTCATCCACCACCATTCCATGGCATTGATGAGTCATGGTATGTAAGTAATAAATATTATTCTAGGTATAACTATATAAAAAAAAAGACACTAAAAATATTAATTTAAATTTATTCAGGAGCCTCGTCCCTTCCCTCCAATACGTACAATACGATCACCTGAAGGAGTATCAGTAAAAGTAAACGTCATTCACAATGACAAGACTGGAACTGGTACTGGTACTGGTACTGGTACTAGTGGTTGTGTCAATGCAAAGAAAAATATCTGAAGTAGTTCCTTCCACGAGCGGTAAAAAGATGTAGCACCAACTCCACCTGTTTGTATCGTAAATGCATAATTATTCTTATAAAATATATCCACCAGAAATGTTGGCAATATATACCTACTTATAATAAAGTTTTTATTCAACAATTATTGTGCTTTAAAATTTCCTAAGTCAAATGAATTAGGTATATAATATATATATTTTATAAAGTCACTTTATTAATTAAGCGAATTGAGTTTTATTGGCGTTATCATCAAACGATTACCAAAAAGAAAAAATACTCTATTTGATTTTGCTCAAACTATAGCAATACTATATCTGACATCATCCCGATCACGGTCAGTGTTGCCGCTGAGGAAAAAAAATTGTCGCTAGACCATAACCTAAAATTCGCTAGAAATGTTAGTTTCTGAATTGCGAAAATCCGCTAGAAATCGCTAAAATATTAATTTGAATATAAGTTCATAAGAATATGTATTTATTTTTAAAATAAATTGATAATTATTAAAATATTAATCAAATTAAATACTGAATTAAAAAAAAAACAACCAATAAATTCAAGATAACAAAAAAATAATGTGAAGTAAAAAAAAACGTTAGAAAAAAAAAGAAATAAATTGAAATTTACAAATCAAATTCCAGCTCAAAAATGGAATCATCTAATTCTTGGCTGTCCATTTCTTCCAAGTTTGAAGTAGAGGCTTCGGCTATATTTTCTTCAGTTTTAGATTTTTTTGTTTCTCCTATTTTTCTTATAACCTCGTCTGGCAGGTCGTAGTTACAGCAACTCCTGTTCATCACTTTTAATTGATTTCTAATCAATATTATAGAATTCAACGTCAGGGTTGAAAGTTGATTCCGAAGTTTGTTTTTTTACAATGTTCATTCCACTTCAGCATTTGAGTGGGGTAGAGATAGCACAGTGATTGCCGAATCAGCCAGTTCTTGCAAATCATTTACACCTGCAGCATTTTTGTACTTGAAAAATTATATTCGAATGGGTCGGAGATGCTACTTGTACGGGATTCTTGTACGTGGTGGTGTAGTAATGAAAAGTAGCTAGAAATCGCCAAATTCTTTTTTAGCGACAAAATTTTATTAAAAATCGCCGAGAGCTTTAAAAATACGCTAGAAATAGCGAAAAAATCGCTAAAGTGGCAACAGTGATCACGGTATGCAGAATCTTCTTACGCCATAGACCCAGCCAATCACGGCAGCTTTGTGTGAACTGTAAACATTCATGTATGTTGATTTTAATACATTGGGCCTTACTAATAATCATTTTTAAGCTTCAAACTAAATATTTTGTAGGTCACAATATGCAATTTTGTATGGAAAATTTCGCAATTGTGAATAATTCGAAAAATTTATACTGAACATGGACACTAAGCAAAGCCAAACACTTCTGGATTAAAATTCTCGATTAGATACGTATAGTAAGACAAAAATATATTCTACTCGTGCAAAATTCTTAACTCGAGATTTTAATCAATTCTCCGCCGTACCAATAACAAATTTTAGTCTAGACTTAAAATTTACGGAAGCTCACAATTGCGAAATTTGTATGGAAAATATAGCCACTTGGAATTAAAATGTTTATTGGTAAGGGCCTCTGAGATTACGATGATAGAGGAAATAAAAAAGTGGGTCTCGCAATTCTGTCCGTCTGCACGTCGGCTCCTGGAATCACCAGCCTAAGCGAATTTCTTTCAAACTTCGGATTTTACATTTATGGAATCACAATTGGGGGCAACACTTTTTTTGCGCGTTATCCCCATTATTAACGGTACCTACTTCCCATAAACGATTTTAAACAGGTTTGATTTTTTTTTTCCTAAACCACTTCAACAGATTCAACCAAAATTAATATTTGAGCTTATTTAGGTGCGGTTGACATGGTTGCCTACCCAGTTTTCCCATCTCACACTCGGCATGTGTAAAATCGTATAGACCAATTATTTCCCTTCTTCCAGTCATAATATATTTACAAAGACGTCGAGAGAATATTGCTAAGGCGCCTACAACCGGTTATATAGAAGACAATAATCTTATCCCTGAACATCAGTTTGGGTTCAGAACCAAGCATTCGACTATTAGAAATACTGACGTTTCTCGATTATTTGCATTTGAAGAAAAAAAGATATGTTCAAGCGTATTCCTTGACGTCTCACGAGCCTTTGATAAGGTGTGGCACGACGGTTTAAAATTTAAATTACGACAAGTTCTTCCCGTACGCATATATGATATTCTAGAATCATACCTCGGGAATAGACTCTTCCGTGTTAGAAATGGAAGCGAAATGAAAAATGGAAGCGTCCATGGGCCGCTTCTCTATCTGTTATAATACTCCTGATATACAAAGAGAGGATGGGACTAGCCTTGCTAAGTTCACCGACGACACCACTATCCTAGCACTAGGTAATACAATCGAAGAAACGACTGCAAAACGGCAAATCACACTGAATACGGTAGGCAAACGAAAGGAAGAGGGACTGGCGGATCGCCCTTAACGAAACTAAACCTGTTCACATGAATTTCACGTACCTGGGAATGACACTCGACGCAAAGCTGAAATGGAATTCGCACGTGAAAATGAAACGTAAAGAACTCGATATCAAATATAGAGAAATGTACTGGCTCCTCGGAAAATATTCCCAGCTCAGTACCGTAAACAAACTGCTTCTGTACAAGCAAGTGCTAAAGCCGGTGTGGACCTACGGTATACAACTTTGGGGTTGTACCAAGGAAACAAATGACAATATTGTACAAACTTTTCAAAATTAAGTGCTTAGAGAAATTGTACAAGCACCATGGTATAGTAGAAACGACGATATCTACAGAGATCTCGGAGTTCCAACAATTGAAGCTGAAACTAGAAGCTTCGCGAGAAAGCATAGAAACCGACTAATGGGACATATCAACAATACAGTCCGACAAATTTTGTACGAGAGCAATTTATTGCGCCAACTACAGAGAACGAAACCGTTCGACTTGGCAAGATAAGATTAACCGCGTCTAAATTGCGGAAACAGCAGAATCTTTCATTGGAATGTATCCTGTCAAATGTTGGTATTTCGTGATAGAAAAATTGCTTGTTAAATTATGTCTTAGTTGCAGTATCTAACAATCTTTCGAAGGGTTTTGTTTTTAGTCAGTACAAATCTGACAAATCTTTGGAAGATTTTCACTTACCATCGGGGAAAAAGAAACACTCGGCATAAATCTGTAGACCCCTTCAATTCGTCCCAAAGAGTGAAAAACTCACACAAGAACGAGAAGCTAGGCCAATAGGATACCAGGCCATGAGGGATTTTGAGGGCAACGAACGAGCAGATTATCTGTCGAGAAGAGGTGCATCACGCCTGCTCACCGGTCCTGAGCCCTACTTCGGGTTACCTTTGAGTTACATACACTCAAAATTCAGGAAATGGGAAGATGATCACCTTGCCAAATACTGGACGTAATCAAAGGGACAGAGGCAGGCAAAAAGATTCATAAGCCCAGCTCGTAGTAAAGCAAAAAAGTTACTTGAGCTAAGCAAAGAAGATCTAAGGATCCTAACGGGTTATCTTACTGGTCACGGGCCACTAAGATATCATCTCAAAAAAATTGGACTTTCCGACGACGACTCCTGTCGACTCTGATGCGGAGAAGAGGAGGAGACAACGGAACACTCTGCGAATGTCCTGCTGTGGCAAGGGGCAGAGCGATCCATATGCAAAGGGCGATTTTAAGTCCTGCAGATATTGGAAACATGGAACCAAGAAGGGTGCTGAGGTTTATAAAGAGCCTCAACAGCTCCCTGGGTAAATAATAAAGGCCAACACAATAGATCTCTTCTGGTCGCAGTGTACAGGGCCTATCACTTACAATACAATACAATACAACAGGCCAAGGGCCTACGGATCTGTTGCGCTAACTATTTATAATATATATATATATATTTTTTTTTATGTACCCTATGTGTTAAAAGTCTTATGAAATAACCGAAACTGGAAGCTAATCTGTTGCCTATTTTATCAGAGACATAAGCATAAATACGGCAATTAAGTATACTACCTACTCGTTTACGTATATGAGACTATTTGGCCCGAAATAACTGTATATGGGTATTAAAAGTCAGGCTGTCCTCTGTCCGACGCTGGATTCCAAGCCTATGAGGTTAACTATTGCTACTCTTTTATGCGAGAAAATATTGAAGAAGATACTAGTCAAATAGTAGCACCTATTCTCTATTCATCGAGATCAAAGCAGGGCTTTCTGTTACAGCAGGCCCCATTAATGTAAGTCACTCTTATCTCTGACCCATTTAGCAAAACTTCTCTGTAGATACTGATTTAGGTCTCAGTTTGCAATTATTCATCTTCAAATCAGGGATTACAGACACGCGCAGGGCTTCACAAATATTCATAAATATTTTCTCACAGACAGCATTTTATTAGGTTTCTTCCGCCTTACTAAAGCCATAGACAAAATTAAGGCCATTTACGAAATCTGATACAATATACGCAAATTTGTTCTCGACGTATTACATCGCAGGCGAATTTCTCACCAGTTTTTCTGTAAACTATGTAAACAACTACTTTCTCTAAGGCCTGTGAATCTAAACAGTTTTTCAAAGTGCCTGCTCTTAGTAAATACTGACAAAGAACGAAAACGAGTGAGTAGCCTTCATTTTAAACAGTAAACATTGTTTACATTTTTTGCGCATTTTTTTTTTTAAATTCCTTAAGTTCTGTACAGCCATCATACGTTTTAACTTTTGATTGAACAAATTTCAGCACCAAAATGAGTCACCTGTACTTTGAATTCCATCTCAATGGTCAGTGGGTAAGTCATCTGTTCTCAAAGGGAACAAAGATATATAAAATAATGGAAGAAAAAATATACTCCCTTTGGGAATCACCTACAGTAGGTACTTTCCCTATAAGATAAGCAACATTACAAAACACGGCAACATTACAAATCAGCCTGTAGCCTTTCGATTCTGATCAATATAAAAGCCTACTCTGATCGTGAAAAGATTATCAATCGTTCAGTAGTCTCTTAGTTGAGTATACTTATCAAAACGTCACCTTAACTTACATTTCGCACAGAATTGCTTATACAAAAATGGCACTCAAAGTCATCATATTCCTTGGTTTGGTAGCAATTGCCCTCGGATCAGCCATTGGGCAACACAAGAAGATCACCAAAAACCCATTACAAGGGAGTGGCCTTCATGTTGGGAACACAGTGGTAAGCACAAAACGCTTTAGTTAAAAACATTTATATAATCTTTGTATTACTTTATAGAAACCACTTCCTCTACCCCTCATTCCTATTCGTAAAATACGATCTCCTGATGACGTTGCAGTAAATGTACATCGTGACAAATCTGGTACCACTGGTTCTGTCAGTGCAAATAAAAACATTTGGAGCAGCTCTGACGGCAAGACAAGCATTGATGCCAATGCAGGTGCTTCCAAGAATTTTGATCATGGTAATTCGAATGCCAATGCCGGTGTATCACTCAGCCACAAGTGGTGAAAAACATCATCCATTGATGCAGAATGTACTATATAAATGTACTAAGTAAAACAATAAAATAAATATGCATATATAAAAAATTGGACATTTTTATTGCTATTCACAGTCTTTCATACATTTCATACCGTGACTTTCCATAGATTTTAATTATGGAAGAAACATCTGGAAGTCTTTTATTAAAAAAAAAAAATTAATCCAGGTAAATTCTTAACAGGAAGGATTGTCCAGCTTCGTCAAACGGAATGCTGGCCAAAAGTATTACAAACTATGCAGAGAAATTTCTTTACCCATTTATATCCGAATACTTTTTTCCTTCCTTTTGTAGTGATTTTTCGATATAATGGTAAGATAAGTTGCTGAAATCGATCTTCGGAGTAAAAAATGTTTTCTCGTGTCTGAAAGTGAAGTTTCACGCACAAGCAGAAATGACACAGACATGTCGTTGCAGACCAAGGAAAACTCAAAAAGTTTTGAACTCACGCAGACGGTCGTTGCAAAGGATAGACATAGGAATAGGATACACACGCCACTGATAGAGACAAATATATTAATTTGCAATGACATGTCTGTGTCATGTATGCCCCTATAAAGCAATTGGTGCGGACAGAAAAAATCGTGTTGTGACTTGCTGTTGGGTGTTGCGTAAACGCAACGCTGGCTATAAATGCGGAGAACCTTTGGTAATTGATATTAGATTACTGTCAGATCTCAGATCCCTTAAAAATGTAAATATTTTATTAAATTATTTTTTTTTCTTTTTTTCAAGAATGTGTTAGACCAACGTCATAAATTACGACAAGAGATATCTACATTTTGAAAAAAAAAATTGGCTAAAAATTAAAAAAGAAATATACAAAACTCACTGTCAAACATCCAATGATCTTTGTCATTTTGTTTAAAAATAATGACATTATCAAGAAGTTTACAAATGCATTTGAACAATTAAAATCATTTTTATTCCGTCAAAAAAACAAACTCATATTCACTGTATGTGTAGGTATTGCGTAGGTTTGTGGGGCAAAAAACAAATTTGTCGTGCCCAAGTGTGTCAATCGCCGTTACTATTGCAAAATGCCTCCAAAGAAATCCATTGAATTGGAATGAATATGCTGTTGGCATTTTGCTACATTTTCGATTGAAAACGTGTAGGTATAGGGTTGATTGTGGCTGGGCGTTACGCAGCGTAACTAACAAATAATGGGGCATTCACACGGTCACATATTCCTATCACGGAAAATTAAAGGGATGCCCAATACTAAACAGCCGTCTGACTGAAAGGGACAGCATTACCTAACACGCAAAAAAACGTGATACGTTTTTTGGTCGGCCATCTTGTTTGCGTGGTAGGAATTATGGGAAAGCTATGCATGTTGATATTTTTATAGCGATGGCTTACGAAATTTCGTTTTCCTATAAAACAAAATGGCTTCCGGAAGGGATGAAGGTACATTTATTTATTAATTTCGTATAAATGATTGATGAATTGTTGGTTTAATTTACTGAAACTAATTAGCACTCTCATTTCACATATTTTAAATCAGAAATAGAAATGTTTTCATGTGATTGCAGAAATGTTGGTTGCCGGAACTTCCGCTTTACGTATCTATAATTATGGGTAGAACATCCATGACACCTTAGGCGTCTGATTTGTGATCTCATTCCTTCGCCTTTATTAGCATTGACTGCGGATAAACGGATCTCTCTGTCCCGTCTCGTGCAAAAATGCGCGTGCGTGATAGTGTAAATGCGGTTTAAAAATCAAATTATGGGGCATTTACACGGTCACACATTCCTATCACGGAAAATTAAAGGGATGCCCAATACTAAACACCCGTCTGACTGAAAGGGACAGCATTACCTAACACGCAAAAAAACGTGATACGTTTTTTGGTCGGCCATCTTGTTTGCGTGGTAGGAATTATGGGAAAGCTATGCATGTTGATATTTTTATAGCGATGGCTTACGAAATTTCGTTTTCCTATAAAACAAAATGGCTTCCGGAAGGGATGAAGGTACGTTTATTTATTAATTTCGTATAAATGATTGATGAATTGTTGGTTTAATTTACTGAAACTAATTAACACTCTCATTTCACATATTTTAAATTGGAAATAGAAATGTTTTCATGTGATTGCAGAAATGTTGGTCGCCGGAACTTCCGCTTTACGTATCTATAATTATGGGTAGAACATCCATGACACCTTAGGCGTCTGATTTGTGATCTCATTCATTCGCCTTTATTAGCATTGACTGCGGACAAACGGATCTCTCTGTCCCGTCTCGTGCAAAAATGCGCGTGCGTGATAGTGTAAATGCGGTTTTATTCATTTTTTCCCCAACAGATGTAGATTGTAGATTGACAGAGAAGTTAAACTTTAAGGCCAAGGACGATTCGATACAACATCAGAGAGAAAGGAAATGGGGTGACTGGGTGATAATATATAGCTACCTATCTTCAAAAACTGCCCGGTGTCGCACTCGAACGTCAGTGAAGAAATATTTATTTATTGTTAAAAACTCGAAGGGAGCAAAGTTGTTGATATTTTGTGATGTGTTTTGATTGTTCTTTTGCTTACAGGCGATTTTTGCTTGTATAAAATATATATAATAACATATGTGAAATATACCTAAGTAAATAAATTAAATGAACAAAAAAAAAAAAAAAGTGCACGGCTGGGTTGCACGAAACTTTCTCGTTCATCAAAAGTTTGTTTGAGTCATAAAAAGTAAGAATATTCTAAGTAAGAGATCTTATTAAGAATACTTATATAATATTAGCGGCTTTTGTAAAATTACGCAGACAAAACACTACCAAATATTGCAATGTTTAGTTTGAAAAATACTATTGCTTAACTATACAGCTGAAAACCGATTATAAGTTAACGTTCAGGTTTGAATATTACTTGGTTTTTAAAGTTTTATCAAAATCGAAAATGGGATTTTCGAGATATGAGCATTTTTTAAATTAGCATTTTCGGTGATTCGAATTGAAGATTAAGGATGCAATAACTTTGAAAACATCAATTTTACTCTAAGTTTGCATTTTGGTCAAAATGTTGAATGCCGTTTTCGGGTAAACTAAAGAACCAAATTAAAAAAAAAAAAACCGATACCTATTCAAAAATCCAATGTACGATAGTACAGATAGAAACTGCGAGTTTGCTATTAAGTTAGAAATGACCGTATTGGAAATTGAATTTTTGTTACAATCGTATGGACCGTTTTCGACATGTTCAAATTTTTAGCGAAAAACTGAGAACGCAGTCATGTTGACCTTACCTACATAAGCTTGAATATCAATTTCATTTGAAATAGTTGAAGCCGTTTTCGAACAAATCAAAATGGTATGAACATTTTATTTATGGGAAGTACCATTAACATTGAGGTTACCGTACAAAAAACAAAGAAGTCTTCACTATTAAGGATTGCTAGAATGTAAAGGGACAGAGGTTAATTGTTTTTAAAATGCAACATGGCTTTCTAAAATGATGTTTATAATACAAAATAACACTTGCAGACTATGCAACGAGGACGAAGAATCAGCAGAACACATACTGTGTCACTGTGAATGTCTAGTCAGATTACGTCAACACCACCTAGGTAAACCTTACCTTGGGGCAGAGGACATATCTGACAGCGCGCTCAAAGATCTACTAGGATTCATAACTAAGTCCAGTATCATGAGCGAGCTCTAAGTGGAGGAAATCACAATAGGCCCACTCGTGGCCGCAGTGATATGGCAACTTGATTCCACCTCCCTCAAACAATCTAAATCAAAATCTAAAATGATGTTTACTTAATAATTTTTAATGTTGTAGGTACACATTTTCATAAAAATTGAAATGATTTAAATAAGAACAAATTTATGTACAAAAGCAGAACGTTGATCAACGGCAAGACTGCCTAGAGTTTATTTACAAGGACAAGACAAGGCTTTTGAAAGTGGCGAACGCAGGTATAGTGGTTTTGGGGGATGTATCTGCGGAAGACAAAGCACAAGACAACGTCATGCACTTTTTTTTGACTTTATCTCTTGACATGTAGGTAAAGCCAAATAATATGCAAAAACTTTTAAACCTAATATCGTATATCGTAATCTTATTTATCTCATTTATTCTTGTGTGCATTATGTCGGAGCAGTGGCGTAGCAAGGGGGGCACAGGCCCCGGGCGGCACTTTGCTAGGGGCGGCAATTTAGAGCAGTTAATTTTTTTTTTAATAAATAATTTACCTATATAATATTTATTAATATCATTTTGGCAAGTTCTGGTTAGAGAAATATAAGCGCCTACTGTACTATTTTATAAGCTCTTACAGTTTACAAGTTTACAAGTTGACAGGCGTAGTAGGAGTTTCTGTTTTTTGATTGCAAGTAGTGTTGGTGATAGATCGTTATCCTTACATATATGTACGAGTATATCTAAGAATTCAGAGATTTGTTCTTGAATTTGCATTAGACGTTATAAACTGAATATCCCGATGGACGTGTGTGGGGGTGTAAACGAAACGGATTTTCTAATTGTGTAACGATCCAAGTGGTTAGAATTATTTTAAGATCTGCGGTGAAAAAGTGGGCAATATTTGCAAAACAGTTTTGCCTAGCTGCTATTGCATTCTTAATGGAAGTGCGGAGTTTAAAAAAAAATATATATATGAACACAGATTGGCTTTTGGGTAGTAATTATTCAGAAATAATTAAAGAAATGCATTTAGTCTAATTTTTTGAGAAAACTAAGTATTTTTTCTCAAAATCTTATTTCACATCTTATTTAAAATACTTGTATTATCTTTAATATGTATTTTGATCAAAATCGTTAGAAAGTTTTTTGTAAAATTACGAAGAAAAAACCGTACCGTAATAAGTAGTTGGCGCAACAGTTCAAAGGGACCCTAGGCCTAGCTCCTCACAACCATTGTTTTGTGTGAGTTTTTTTTTTAATTTATTAGAGAGAATGGAAGGGATCTTCAATTTAATGCCGATTCCAAACGGCTAATTGAGAAGCTCTTTCAAGACAGTTATACTCTCGGCCACTCTAAGCCACTGCGCCTACTATTTCGAGATATAAGCAGTTTTTAAAATTAGCGTTTTCGGTGATTCTAATTTAAAATTAAGGCCACAATAATTTTTGAAACATAAATTTTACTGAAACTACTCATTCTGGTCAAAACCGTTATCGCATTTTCTTCGAAAACTAAAGAAAACGAAATTAAAAGAAAAAACTTCTTTTCAAAAATCGATTGTACGTTTCGCTTAAGTTGTTGGGAAAATTGACGTTTCGCCGGGGTGGCGAATTGATCAATCTGGGAAATAGTAAAACGTCGAAACGATATTTCGTTGAAAAATTACTTGACAACAACATCAGCAAATTGCCAAATGATTTTTTTGAAATGACCAAAAATCATTTCAAAAAAATACGAAAGATAAGAACGCCAATTAGTAATCGCGCAATGATTGAAATACTTAGCGAATAAAAAACCGAATTCAAAACTCAGGATTGCAAAATAAAGGAAATATTTAACGACTAAGTGCAAACAAATAAAAACCGAATGAATTTTGCAAAATAATGTTAACCCTACGGCCTACGATATAATCTACCTCTATTCAGGTAGAAATGACCATATTACCATAGAAATGAATATTTGTTTTCGAGATATTTCGAAATTTCAAAAGTAGCGTTATTCGATTCCAGAAATTTTACCAAGTTTACAAAGGTATTTTTTTAACGTGTGAAAAAATTATGGGGGCGGTAGAAATTGGGTCTGCCCCGGGCGGCTCCAACCCACGCTACGCCACTGTGTCGGAGAATAGTTGTGTTAAACAATTGTGCCTTATACTATGTAATCTTAATGTGTACATTTTACATTATTATTTTGCCGCTGTTGTAAAGCCCACAACATATTTTAGCCTTATCCATAATATACGATCACATGACAACTAACAACTGCAACTAACATCAATCACAAAGGAAAGAGTAATCCAAACTTAATATCCAAAAATGAAAATCAGGTCAAACCTCCTATCAATGATGTACATAAAACTAGCCATAGAGGATCAGTCGGATCAAAGAACAAGCTGAATGAAAGAATTCCTTCGACTAGCTTTAGTGTAAAATCGAAATTATACTTACTATACCTATCCAAAATTAATGATCATATCGTACCACATGTAAACCCAGGACAGCAAAGCTTCAGCAACTCTGCTTATGGCAAATTAAAGCTACCTGCTAATGTCAGTGATGATCATAAGCGATCAGTCGACGTCAGTGTGAATAAAAATGACAAATCCGACACTACTGCCAATCTTAAAGTGAATCAAAATATAATTATTTAGTCTTCAATGGTGGTGCTTCAAACAGTTTAAACAATAACTAAGGCCTATACCGTCAACGCCGGACTTAATTTGGATCATTCAAAAGGAGGATCACTTGGAATTGTCACCGATCACAATGATAAAGCTGGCACTGCTGACAGTGTTGGTTTAAAGCAATTTTTTTTTTTTTTTTAACTTCTGACTCATCGCCAAGGCGATAAAGAAGGACTTTGACCTAAAAGAATTATTGTGCCGAAGATTGCTAGAAAATAAAATTTAGGCTAGCAGAGTTTCCACTTCCCTAATGTAGCTGATAATGTTTTCAGCAGAGGACTTCTTCAGTTCTTCACGACTTAGTAGTTCACGGAAGAAGAATTTCCTTCTAGTGCTGGATAGAGCTGCGGGCATTCGCACAAGATGTGCTCAACTGTTTCGTCTTCTTCGAGACATAGCCGGCACTCCGGGGAGTAGTTGACTTAGATGCTTTTTGTTTAGATGATATCGCAGACCATGTTGACCAGTTAGGTAGCCTACAAGGTTTTTGATATCGTGCCTTCTGAGATTTACAATTTGTTTGGCATTTCTTTTGAATGATAAGATTGCCCTTTTGGCTTATCTGAGGCCTAGGATTTCTTCCCACTGTTTGATACACATTTTGTGTACCCAGATTTGTATGGTGGAGTTAATTGCTGATTTGGTGGCGGCGCAGAAAGGTTCTGGTCCTATAAAAGGGGTCTTTGACCCTTTCCTAGCAAGTTCGTCAGCTTTTTCGTTTCCTCCAATACCCTCTTGTCCGGGAACCCACCATATTTTGGTTTTGTTTCTATGCAAAATATTTATACCAGTGTTGACGGGGCGACAACTTTCGACGTAAATGCTGCTGCATCCAAGAATTTTGACCATGTTAATGCCGACAAACAGCTTTACTTCAACCCAAACCATGAATGGTGAAAGCATGACCATTCTTGGACATTTAAAACATATTTAGAAATAAACCTACAGTACAATAAATTTGGAGAGTTGGCATTACTTTTTCTTTTTATTGGAAAGGTTTTAGATACGTCGGTTTTGTATGGTACACGCAAGACCTATCTGAATATAAATCATGCTCCTAGCCCTGAAATCTTAATCACTTACCATTTCAATTGAAGAATTTGAATTCAAAGCTATGGCCCTAACTTTATATCCATTCAGTGGAGCGTTGATAAAGCGCCCCGGTTTCCAGAAAACAGCGATCTTGTCATGATCCAATGCAAAAACCTCGGTAATTTCCGGTTCGGACGATGGCAAACCGAAAGGCGTAGTTTGAAGAACACCCGATTCAGCTGAGAATACAAAGTTCGAATGATCGGTGGTAACCATCATTGTTATCCTAAACTGAAAAAAGAAATGCATTAGGCGATTAATTTCTTTTGTTATACAAAATCATTGGCTTACCCTATATTTGGTATATGGTTGAAGTTTATCAACAACACAAGTATGACTGTCGATCCAATGGAACGTCCAAGAGTACCACCACTTTTCTGGGGCATCCGCGTATCTCCATTGTACTAATAGCCTTTCAGTAGCATATACTCTTTGCGGAGTAATTGGCCATGATAAAGTCAACGAAGTACCATTGACTGTGTCGTTTAAAAGAACTGGAGCAGTTTGGAAATCCGGAGATTTCTTGAGATGATCCATAACACTGAAGACGGCTTCTTTGCATCCCGAAATACAGGCAATGTCGCATGGTGACATGTTATTGTGCCATGTTGTGTCGTCGTGCTATACATTGGATTTAGGAATGTTGTTTATGAATGTTGGAACGCAGATGTCAGTTTGAAGAACACTTACACAGACATGGTCGCAAGTTGACAATGCCGACAATTTCCATTTGTTGCAACCGATGGAGCACTGAAAGAATATAAATTAAGGGTCAATACGAGTAGAAGCTATACTATAATGATGTCATAATGAGCATCATAAGTCCAACATGAGCCCCTCGGCAGGCAAGACGACGCACAGTGCGGTTCATTTGGAAAGAGTTGAATTTTTTTTTTTTTTTTCTTCTTCTTCTTTTTGCTTTACTTATATCAAATATAAACAAAAAGGAACTCAGCGAACATTTACTTCTTACAGCTTGTGATACAATTCCAATTATTATGCATCCTAAATTTATTTGTGACATGTAATACAAAACCATGTTTATAACTCTCAGTGCACACGTCATCTACTCAATTCATGGGCATTGTTGCACATCCGGCTATCGTAAAATCCGTGCCAATAAATACCAGTTCATACCTGATTTCTGATGTCGCTTTCAGCAACTTTAATGTGAATCCGAGTCAATTACCTCAAAGTGCACACCCAACACCCCAGCCCAAACAATGACTGGGTTTCGGATTACACTAAAAGACTAAAGTATTTTGCATGGCAAATTCTGTTACACAATTGCACTCGGTGTCGGATGTCGTGAGAAAAGGCAATTTCATTACAAGCACCTTCTTCCTTGAAGTTTTTCTCAGCTTTATAACCGGGTAATTTTATCCTTAAACACTAAAAGTGGTTGTAAAGTGATAAAACCACTTACCAAGTCCTTATAGTTTTTACATCCAACCGTTTGCAGGTTCCCATAGTACTTGTCCTGCAAATAAAGCAAAAATAAAAAAAAAATCATCATTTCGAATCACATTTGTATCCTTTGTATGGATGGAATCAAGAAAAAAAGATACACCCTTCGACCGTGACAGGACTCGAACCTGCAATCTTCGGATTCGAAGTCCGACGCCTTATCCATTAGGCCACACGGTCCTTGTACAGCATCCTTCCTATGTTATAATATGAACCCTAAATCATCCCTTGCAAAAATCAATAATATGTCCTTGTAATGAGCAGATGTGCATTTTACACAAATTGTTCATACCGCTTTTATTGGGGCGAGTGGACAAGTTGTGTAGCCCTTCCCTTCTCTTAAGACTAAAAAGGATTTCAGGACAATGCAATGTAAATGAAAAACTTCCTTTATAACAGAAATTAATAAAAACGATTTAGTTTTAATGAAGCAGTTGAAGTGCATAATGTACCTCTACATGTTATGTAATATTTTTCGAAATGAGGAGGCGAAAACGGGTAAGACCTCAGAGGATTAAATTGAATGAGCAATACATAAAATGCTAATACCTGTTTAAATGTAAACAATTATTTAGTACATGTATCATTAAACAGTAATGGAACTCGAACAAACTAACATGATGAGTAGATTATGAAACTAGCGATAGGACACATTTTATTGGCAAAGCACTAGGTACAAAGCTAAAATATACATGTATTTTCGTGAGTATAGATGGAAAGGAGTTTTAGACTTCTCGCACATAATACAATACAAAAGTCACGGAACATGTTGCTAACACTTTTCGTGCACACGTCTAGGTTCCATAGACGGTGAAACACAAATTGAGAAATGTTTTCCAGGCACTTCTCAATTCTTACATGATACATGGAATGCAAAACGAATACTAACCATCATCCAGATACCGCATACTACCCGCAAAATGAAACGCCAGCAATTTTTACAATAAAGTTTTAAGTTATTTAGTCAACTAATCACTTCATTTTTTATAAATAATCAATCCTTATTACTAAAAATTATTCATTATTACTCAATTATTCCTTAATAATAACAAAATTTTTGTTACTTAACTTGCTATGTAAAATGCAATATATCCTTCTCGGGCAAAATTCCAAATGCCAAGCAAAGCATATGAAATTGTCACACAACACGCAAGCTGTACTACTGACACATGCCAAACAGTACAAATATCGGACATATCTTATCTTAGATACTTTACGCTTGATGAGCAATGTCATATAATTATACACGCATGCATAATCTGTACATCACATTGAAGAAAACAATGAAAGAAATTCATCAATATGATGACTCCATTCATCAATACGATGACGATGATTATAACGGTGAATTTATTTCTTTTTTCCTCAATATAACGAATTAGTTCATTCATAAGATGAACGCTTACATTAACCTTCTACTTAATAAAAATTAAAGTCTGTATTTTTTGATGAACGCGGTCATAAATATAATGAAATTCGTCATCAATACGATGAACGCCATTATCAATATGATGAAGCTTGGCAATCGTATAATTGAATTTGATGATTCCATTCATCATTAAGACGAATACATCATCAACTGGATGAACAAATAATAACTAAATTCATCAAAACAGGTGTTTTCATCATATTGATGAAATGATGAACGTAGTTCATAAGAAAATACGCCAAATTCTTATCAGAATCCTGCCAAAAAAATTGATTATTGCAATTTCTTCATATTGAAAAACGATTCATCAATTGTCAAAAAGTTTTCATGAATTTGTTCAACATATTGATGAAAAGTACCTCATATCAATGAACATTGTTGATGAACGCCATTCGTCAACATGACGACTTTTTTTTTTTTTGCAGTGATAGATATTAGTGTACATCAAAGGAAAGCTGCTGTTTTGTTCAACAAATTTTTACTTCGAATCTCTTGACTCTTGTTATCTTTTCGTCTCTAAGCTGTATGAGTTGGTTCACATCAATAACTGATTGAGTTCAAAATTAGGTGAAATTTCTGGTAGAGGACTAAACATGAAATTCAATCATGTATTTCGTAGGTGAGCCTTATCCCTAAAAAGTAATGTGGTATTCGGTTGGGCTTCTTCAGATTCGCTCTCAGATTTCAGAATTCGTTGGGCTAGTCGAACATAAAAACGTCACTTGCTCTTTTTTGTGTTGATATTCGCACGATTTGAATATGTGTAGCCTTCAACACTTTTCAAAGCGTTGTCCATTCACTGGTTAGATTTTAAACTAAAACATTTGAAATTTGCGTCCCGATTGATTTCTAAATAATTTACAAAAATAGACTCACTCGATGCAATGTCTTTTTTTCCTGTAGAAAAAAATTCACGAATTCCTTAACGCCCTCCACCAGTTGTCAAACTCAAACGCACTTGTATTGCTAAATCTGAGAAAATATCTATATTCGCAGAAGGGCTCTGAAATCCGAAAAAAATGCTTTTTTTGTACCAAACGAACATAAAAAGTGCTCTGAGAGCATCCATTCCACATAAGCCTGTTATTTTACGTTTTACCATGACTAGCCCATTCTTATTAGAACCTTATGACTGTCCGGAAGACCTTCCGAGGATAGCTGGATTCTTAGTAAATTGTATCACCACTAAATATTTATATTCCTTTCAAAAAATTAAATTACTTATTCCCAAATTTTCCTTAAATACCTACTTTGTATTACCATACTAACTATGTTTTTGATCTCCTTGAGAAATTGAACATAAAAATAGGTTCATTTATAAAGACATCTCTTCTCATATATAAAAATGACTTGGATATTATGTTTGGATGTTTATATCTCGAGTTCGGCAGCACCGAATTTTATGATTCTTTTTTTGTTCAAATGGTATTCGTTTGTAGCAGGTTTGTACGTAAAAAAAAAACAATAACTTTCCAAAAAAAAAAATAATCGAAATCGAAAATTGTTTAGCCAATGAAGTGAGTGAATGGAGAAAGAACATCATTTCTCCTTTTCTGCCATTCACACTCCGTTCGAGTGGATGCTTGCTTGCACTCATTGGTATAGCCAGCATATCCGCTATGGGGGTATTTAGGGTTTACAGGTATTGTCGTATTTTGGTTTATCTTTTTTCAAAAAGCGATAGAAATGGAAAATTTTTGGGCGATATATAGTTTTACAAATATTCGTGTTAATTTTGTTCGTTTCACAAAATCAAAAGAAAATAAATATTTTCGGTACTTTTAAAACTTAGCAGCACAGTGAAGTGACACGAGCAGTCGTTCAACTTGCTCGCACACCAATTTATTTTGCAGGCCTTCTGTTTTGACACAAACCACAAAAGGCAATTGCAGAAAATATAAATATAAACGCTAAAAGCAAACAAAATGATGGCAGCCCTGTGCGTGTTGCATACAATTCAAGTTTGGCAGCTTTTGTGTTTCTTTTGTGTAGATCTAAATCTAAATCAAGTGAAGTGTGTTTGTGTGTTCACGGTTAGTGTTGTCGAGTGCGTACATAATATTTGAGCTTTCCATATTTGTTTTGGAGTCTACGCTATAATTAGCAATTTACTTACAAATTAACTCTTTCGTTCCTTTCTACCATTCACACTCCATTCGAATTGATGTTTGCACTCATTGGTATAGTCAGCATCTCTGCTATAGGCGTATGGGCTGCCAGATTTGGCTCTTTGTCGTACTTTCGGCTAACTTTTTTCAAAAAGCGATAGAAATGGAAAAATTAGCGCCCAACACAATTTTGGACTACATATCGTTTTACAAATATTTGTGTTAATTTTGTTCGTTTAATCCTTCACAAAACCAAAAAAAAAAATATATATATATATTTTCAGCACCTTTAAAACTTGGCAGCACTCTTGCAGTGAACTGACATCGAACAGTCATTCAACTTGCACGTTGCACGCAAACAATTGCGGACTCGATTGGACGCTCTCAGAGAACTTTTTCTGCTCTCAGAGCAATTTTTATGTTCGTTTGGTACAAAAAAAGCATTTCAGATTTCGGAGAACTTTTGCGAATCTAGATTTTTTCTCAGATTTCCTTCAGGTTTACCAATTCAAGTGCGTTTGAGTTTGACAACAACTCGCGGAGTTTGTTTACGTTTTCGTGAACTTCTACCGCAGAGAAGGGCATTGCATTGGATGAATCAATTTTTGTAAATTATTTATGTTTAAATATTTAGAAATCTATTAGGACGCAAATTTTGAATGTTTTAATATAAAATTTAACCAGTGAATGGAAAACGCTTTGGAAAGTGTCGAATGCTATACATATTCGAATCGCAAGAATATCAACATGAAAAAGAACAAGTGACGTTTTTATGTTCGATTAGTCACACGAAATTTGAAATCTGAGATCGAATCTGAAGATGCCCAATCGAATAAAATACTGGGCGCGCATAAGTGGAATGGGTAAGTGGGAAAAATACCAACATTTTCCAGAATTTGTTGGGCTTCTTTCTGGTCAAGGATTTTGAGCAAAATTTGTTAAATATTTCTGCATTTAAAGCAAACAAAATTATGGCAACCCTGTGCGTGTTGCCTACAAATTAGGTGATTTTTCTTTTGTGTAAAAATCTAAATCGAGTGACGTGTGTTTGTGTGTTCATGGTTAGTGTTGTCCGAGTGCGTACATAATATTTGAGCTTTCCATATTTGTTTTGGAGTCTACGCTGTAATTAGCAATTTACTTGCAAATTAACTCTTTATTTGGCTTTTGTTTCTACCATTCACACTCCATTCGAGTGGATGTTTGCACTCATTGGTATAGGCAGCTTCTCTGCTAGGGGCGTATTCATGGTTGCCAGAGTTAACTCTTTGTCATAATTCGGCTGCCTTTTTTCAAAAGCGATGGAAATGCAAAAATGAGCGCCCAACACTATTCTGGGCTACATATCGTTTTAATATTTGTGTTAATTTTGTTCGTTTTATTCCTTCAAAAAACTACATAAAAATGTTTTCGGCACTTTTAAATCTTGGCAGCACTGCAAGAGTGATAGCCGAAATGTGACAAAGCGCCAAATTGCAGAAAATAGAAGTCAAATAAAAAAAGCGGCGTGCATAAATGATAAGGGTAAGTGGAAAAAATACCAAAATTTTCCACGATTATTTGGACTTTCTGGGCAAAGATTCTGGGCTAAATTTTTTAAGGTTTGGGCGCTTAAGGCAAACCAAATTATAGCAAACCTGTGCGTGTTGCATACAATTTAAATAATTTTTCTTTTGTCTAAATCTAAATCATGTGCTATAATTAGCGTTTTTTGCTTTTTGGCGAACATCATTCACGGTTAGATTTAAGCAAATAATGTTGCTTTGGAAGCATTAAAATCGTCTCGCAACGATAAAACCGAAAATGAAACAAAAAGTGTAATAGGTATCACCGTCACATCGCAGCGATACAAGCGGCAAAGATTTTGGTTTGTAATTCATTTGCCTTTGTCATATTTTGGGTATTTTATTTTTTTTTTATATATTTGACAGATTGGGATGAATAGCCACTTGAAGTTAGTGATAACTAATTCTGTAACGTTATTTGGATTAATCATACGTTTTTTATCGAATAAATACAGCAACATACATTTTTATTTGTTCTTATATTTCAGATTAAGCTAAACGATGAGGCGGAAAGACTTTCTCAAATGCGCGGTTCATCGAAAAATGCATCGGCAAGCGCATCGCTAGAACCTCTGAGTTTTTCGCAAAGCACTTCCCACGCATCATCAGGCCATTCGGCTGCTTTAAAAAGTTGAAAATCAACTCAACAAATCAAAATTTTTATTGGATCGTTCCAAACTACCGGTCTTCCCTTTATTTATGCAAATGATGGAAAAACCAATGTTGTTTATAAAAAAGCATATTAGAATAAAATGTAAGATATTTAAAAAAACGAATTTTATTCAAAGTTTTCTTACTGCTCTCTTAGGTTTCAGCATTTCTGAAGCCTGAAGAATTTAAAGTATTTGACGCCTCTTAAATTAAATTTTTTTTTTTTTGTAAGGGAACAGCCACTTGGAAATGTGCTCAGCGAAGCGGGTATGGGTTTGCTAGTTTGGTTATAAAAAATTATTGAAATACTCTTAAAGCAATAGAAGGTGAGGTCAATTAGTTAGATAATTGCTTTCTGACTTAGGAAGTTGCATGAGAAAATTATTGAAGTAAAATAACTCCTCACAAACGTGGAACGATATTAAACTACGGAAAAACATGGAGCAGAAAAGTTGTTCTAATTTATTTTTCTGCACTTGAAAATTCTACACTGCGGGTGGATGGAAAAGACATTGCAAGCGATGCGATGAAGAAGTTTTGTTTATATTTGAAAACTTTTTAAAGGAAATAATAAAGTATTGTGTTTAATAATATACTGGAGATATAGGATACTGGAATAGGTGTCTGCTGTTTAATAACACAACTTATTGTCAGGTTACCCCCGATTTCTAGTTGAAGGTAGGTATACACATTTGCTATGGAGAGATACTCGTACAACATAAAAACAAACCTGCTTGACTTTCAATTGCGAGTGAAGAATTTTATATATAATGCACGTTTTTTGAAGTACATAATATGTAATATTTCGCTAAAATTTATCTGACTGACTTGTTTTATAATAAGAATTTCGTGACTCCCAGCAATTTCGGGGTACACCAAGTAACTAACATTAACTAATGCTGTAGGCTAAAAATAAATAAAAACCATTAATTTAATTGAATGGAAATACCAGTCTGTTTAATGATGACAATAATAGTGGTATAATTGGAGGTGTATACTAAATACCTGTATATAGATCGACGACCTTGTTGAGTTTATTTTTTAGGTTTAGAGTGGACTTCTGGGTCAGGATTTTCGTTATCGTCCAAATACATACCTATTTGGTACAATTATATATACCATTATTATACAGCGAAAAGTATTAATTATTAATTTAAATAAAATACAGTTCGCCCGGTGATAGAACTTCTATCATTATAGTGATCTGGCTTATACACAATCTTCCCAAAAAAAGAAAAATCAAGCTAGCATTGAAAGTTGTTCTTAACTTTTCGCCTTCGGCTATACAACACATCAAAACATTTAACATTTTGAAAAGACTTTCTATATTTTCCTGTCACGAAGTGAACTTCGACTTTCAGGCATTTCTACAATTCTTGAATTGAGAGCCTCGCTCTGGAAGGCAACTAAGAAAATGAAGCGACCAATAGCTCACATTCCTCCAGTAAAAACCAAAGAAGGTAACTGGGCAAAAAACAGCCAAGAGAGAGCAAACACTTTTGCAGAGTATCTTGAGAACGTCTTCAAGCCCTATGAAGATAAAAGCTACCAAGGAATCGAAGAAAGGTGCGAAAATGATCGACCTGTACCTACAACCAGTAACAGTTAAGGCAAGTTAAAGAACCTGCCAAAGAAATTAAAGAAAATATAAGTATAAAAAAGGCACCCAGGGTTTGATTTAATTACATGTAAAATCTCAAAACAATTCCCACGAAAAGGTGTAAAAAAAAAAACTAGCGCCAAGCATGTGGAAGGTCGCGGAGGTAATAATAGGAGTTTTTTATTATGCCCACGTGATCCATATAGATCATTGATTTTCATGGTTTACAAGAACATTTGAATCTCGTATTATTGTTTTAAACCATGGAAATCAATGATCTATACAGGTAATGAGGGCATAATAAAAAATGCCTAATGATTCCAAAACCAAGCAAACGACCTAGCAAGGTAACCCCTTATCGCCCAATATCGATAAAAAATAAAAAAAAATATTTGATGACAAATCGCAAGTCGCATTTGAAGAAAAAAAAATGTGCTGTACAATATTTCTTCATATAGTATAAGCTTTCAATAAATTATGGCATAAGGGAATGATCCACATACTACAAAACAATAGCCTCTCTACTCGTATGATTCTGTGAAATCTCACAGCTTGCGGGAAAAAGAGACGAATAGGCGAAGAAGCCCGAGAGAACGACAATTGACAAAATAAACACCTCGTAGCAACAACAACGCACTGAGGTAGGTCTTCCCCTCCGTTCTAATCGCCAGTTGTCGGGCTTGTACTCGTCGCTCAGTTGGCGCAAGTGGTAGTCACTTGGTCAATTGGAGAAAAAATCGAAATGCAAGTTCATTTCCTGACAGGGGAAAAACAGAAATGTCTTTCCAAATGGAATTATATACGGAGAATTGACTGTCAGAATTCAAAAAACTATTCAAAACAATCACTTCAAAGGAGTCTGATGATGAATTAGTGGTGTAGTTCGAAATAGCTATCATTCCTACCAAAGTGACTGTGTCTACAAGTTGTTGTCAAGAGTTCTTCCCTCGAAAAAACAACAATTCATAAAACTGAAATTCGACATAATTTCCCAACAGAAATTGTCAGGGTGAATCCCAAACAAGCGAGAATCGTTGTTACTCCGCGCTTCCCCCACTCAGTAATTACAAAAGCAACTGCCGAAGAAGTATTCGATAATTCTGAAGTCATACATATCAGATCGATTCTTCAGATTTAAACAAGAGACAGAGCACTAAACATAAAGAGAAATTAAAGCTGATGTACCGCAAGGTAGTGTTCTAGGTCCAGTGCTATACCTATTGTTCACTAGCGATCTGTTTGTTACTGGGGAACCACTGCAGCAACATTTGCAGATGACACTGCTATACTTGCTATTGAAGCAACTGTCGAAATAGCGACTAAACAGCTTCAAACGGCGATAAACAGTATTTCAGAATGGAATAAAAAAAGTGTTAGTTTAGATTAAATAACCTTAAGTCAGTCCATATAAATTTTACGTATTTAAAAAAAGAGATGAGTTGAACATGCGATACAGTAAAATGTATTGACTTATTGGGAGATATTCATCCCTGTCCAGTTTTGGGTATGCTGCATGCACAAAAAAATTTACACCAGGTCTTCCAAAATAAAGAAGGTAGTAAGGAACATAGTCAATGCACCTTGGTTCATATGCGTGACGCTGATCTACATAAAGATCTAAATATTGAAACGCTCGAAGACGAAGTTAAAAAAGTTGCTCAAATACACAGACGTAGGCTTCTCAACCACGTTAACTTAGAAACCGAACCGAATTATTAAAAAATCAGGAGATTAAGGCGGATAAAACCGCCTGATCTATAAAAATTACCTAAGAATAGAAATTAGGTTATATTTTCTACCAAAATATTTCAACAGCAAACAATTAACAATTTAAGCAATTCAAAAACAAATTAGTCAAACGAACGGCTTTCAGGATGACGAAAGTCAGTCCCACAGGGAGGTTTTTTTAGATGGGTTAGAGTCTCTCACTATGGCAGAAGCATATCTCGCGCTCTATCTCTGCAATGACTTTCGATGATTTTCGATTTCAGCGAACACAAAAACAAAGAGCCTTGAAAACTAGGCTACCAATTCTTGACAACAACAGAGAGGTTGACATCCGTTTTTGCTGACAATAATATCAATACTATCAATACTATAGCTTTAGCTAAAACTGCGGAATTTTTTCTAAATACGTAATTCAAATTTTTTTCTATTTGAGTGCTTGTTCTGTTGATCTAAGTTGATTCAGTCTAAATGATTTGCTCTATTATGACACGAATGTTGTTTGTACAATCATTTGTTTTATGGGAATCATTTGAATTTATTGTTCTTATTAGTATTGTGTTCATTCATTCAGTTTGTTTACGTTTGTTAAGTCTACTAAGTCAATTTGTGGTGTTTTAACTCGGGTTTTCCGTCTTTATATCTGTTTGTAGAAGAGGCACTGTCATAAGATCAAAAAAGTTGACGTTGATTTGTGTAAGCAATTCCGCCACAATTGATTTGCATTTTCTTTTACTCTGCGTAAATAACAAAACTACGTCATAACATAAGTTCTCATTCATTTCGATGGCGCTGCGGATTAGCAATACAAATTTGCAAGAAAAACCAGGAATCTTACGATTATCGTTAACATGTATTTAATTGATTAAGCGTAGTATCCAGTTCACGCGGAGCGCACAACTAAATTTATCTCTCCGCGAGTTCGCGGAATTTTGACAGTGTAGACAGTGGTGTAGACAAAAATTGACGCATAACAGCTGACAACTTTTAGCGTTTGTTTGTGTTTCTTTTGCTTTTTCAAAATACCTTCCTTTTAAATAAATACAGAAAAATGAGTACTACACATGATGAGGAAGAGCTGGTTATTATAACCGGATTAATAGGAATCATTGCTGCAAATTCAGCGAAAAGAAATTCACCGAAGACGAGGGTAACACCATATTTGCAGCATCGAAAAGTAAAAGGACGTTTCGCAACAGATGTATGGTTTTTGAAATTAAATTTGTGTATTAACATGCATATAACATTTTAAATTTATAGTTTATGGATATGGTTAAAAATCCCAGTGTGTTTAGGGAAAATTTCCACATGTGCTTACCAACATTTCAGGCACTATTTAAACGAGTCGAGCCATTATTAACACCCAAGCGAAATACAAGGCCGTACGACAAAATAAGTCCTTTGGAGAAATTCGCGATCGTAATAGAGTATGGTTTTATAAACAATGCAACTTATTTCAATAATCATACAAGTTTATTCTTATTTTTAGGTACCTAGCAAGTGGTTCTATTCAAAGGCATGTTGCGTCTGTGTATAGAATCAGTAAACAGCATTTTGGGAGGATTATTAACGAAGTTTGCTCTGCGATATGTAATACTTTGTGCGACGAAATTCCAGCACTAAACGAAGCAGAATTCGTCAGAATTTCAAATGAGTTTAATGCTCAATGGAATTTACCGAACTGCTTAGGAGCAATTGATGGGAAACACGTTGCTATAAAGTGTCCACCAAGTGCAGGATCATTGTTTTATAACTATAAGGTACATTAATAGTGAATTTAGCTCCGTATATACGTTTTTATATGTTGTCATTTCTGGTTTTATCTTAAAGGGATTCCACAGTATAGTTCTTATGGCTATATCTGACGCAAACTACAAGTTTGTGTATCTTGATATTGGTGCATATGGCAGTGAAGGAGATGCAAGTGTGTTTTCGTCAACAGAGCTTGGGAGAGGCATTCTTCAAGATAGTTTGCAGTTTCCACAAAACATGCAAGTTGGAAACGAAAAGCTTCCATACTTTTTCGTTGGCGATGATGCATTCCCGCTTAGAAAAAGGTTAATTAAGCCATATGCACCAAGGAAGCCTAAGAAACTTTCGGATGAAGAGCGCATCGCAAATTATAGAATCAGTAGAGCTAGACTTTGCGTTGAAAATTCTTTTGGAATTTTATGCTCCAAGTGGATTTGTCTAGGAAGAACTATGTTTTGCAGTCCAGACAAGGCACAAAAAATCATCGGTGCTTGTTGTTATTTACACAACTACCTCATACGAACATCGAAGCTTACGTACTGCCCCCCAAAATATTCAGACTTCTATGATGACAGTGGATGCTTGGTTAATGGATAATGGAGAAAGTATGTCTCACAAGACGCCTTACTTCACTCCACGTTGCAATCAACGGTAGGGAGGCAAAGTGATGATGGGAAGGACTTACGAGATAAATTAAAAGAGTTTGTGAATTCTCCAATTGGGTCCATTCCATGGCAAAACACAGCAGCGTTTCTATAATATTAGAAATCCAATATAGAATCAGCAATCGGAAGTCTGAAAGTGATAACTTCCTGATAGTTATATTTATGCGAACTAAAGAAATAAACACAAATGGATTCATATTTTATTTATTTTAAACTGTCTTCATGTTTTATAATTTCTTCTAAAGCCATTTGCTGGTATTTTATATTTAATTCTGCCACTTTGTTTTTTGGAAGTCTTTGTAGGAGTTTGTCCAAATTTAGGAACATGGGAAAGTTAAAGTTAAAAATTTGTTTTTTTCTTTTTTTTTTTTGGCATCAAATTTTCTTTTTCTTCTAAATATTCTTCCAGGTATTCTTCGAAATAGTCTATTGTACCTTTGACTTTGAGTACCTACTTGCCAAATGCGAATTTAATTTGCTTCTTCTTAATTTCAGACTAACTCAATTTGAACCATGGAAAGATACATAATCGAGCAACGCGTTAAGTTATTCAGGCTTATTATGAAAATGGGCGTTCAACTCAAAATGCATATCGTGCACTTCGTGTTTTTTTTTCGGTCAATTTAATCGTCCAAATGTGCGTACAATCGGAAAAATCGTGCAAAAATTTGGGCGAATGATAATCCAAGAGTGACTGTCGAAAAACCAATGCACTCATACAAAGAGTGACTGTTTGGTGCGGTTTATGGGCTGGCTGCATCATCGGGCCGTATTTTTTCCAAAATGAGGCCGGTCAGGCAGTTACTGTGAATGGTGTTCGCTATCGTGAGATGATAACGAACTTTTTATGGCCCGAATTGGAAGATATGGATGTGAACGATATGTGGTTTCAACAGGACGGTGCCACTTGCCACACAATTAACGAAACAATGGCTCTTTTGCGCGACAAATTCAATGGCCGTGTTATCTGAAGTGGTGGCGATGTCAATTGGCCGCCAAGATCATGTGATTTGTCACCGTTGGACTTCTTTCTTTGGGGTTATTTGAAAGAAAAGGTGTACGTCGATAAGCTAACAACAATTCAAGAGCTAAAGGATGAGATAATTCGGCACATTAACGGCATATAACCTCAATTATGCCTCAGCGTCATCGAAAATTTGGACCATCGGATGGAGGTGTGCCGCCGAGGTCGCGGCGGCCATTTGGCCGATATTTTGTTCCAAACATAATTGAACCATACCAGTATTATCATAGTAAAAAGAAATGACAATCATTTCCTTAATAATTTGTGTTTTATTCAAAATCAACATCGGCCCTTAAACTTAAACCACCCTTTATAAACGAATTGAAGCTTGAAACTCGAGACTTAGATATTTTTATACTATACTCTTCTATATTTAGTCTCACTAAATCGAATGGATAAATCTCATTGCAGTCAGTAAGTAGAGCTTTCTTTTGTCAGCCAAATAAAACCAGTAAATTACGCAGTTCAATCTTCAGTCTTGACGTCAAATGGTTAAATTGGCCGAATTAGTTGATTGCCTGGTGTACGATGTATATTCAAGTGTCTTTCTCAGAACCCCATTGTTCTTTATATACAAGCTTTTTGTCACTCCTTGACACACAAACAGTAAAATGAAAAAAAAAAAAAAAAAAAAAATCAGCTATTTCACAAACTAATTCAACTCTCATCTGAATTTTGCCACTGCCACTCAAGCACAGCGTTCACAAGTCGGGACTCTGCATCATATTGTTTAGCCAATGCTCGGACTGTCTTCACGTCGCATACCTATATAGTGTAGTCCACATGTCTGTCATTCCGACTAAATGATTTATACTCCGACTATTGTCAAAAAAAAAAAATAATAATAATTCAATTAAAGCAGCACGATCAGCTACATAATAATAATGCCAACATTCTGTCATGTGTAAAGCTATTTACAACAAAATCAGCGACAATGCAAATCATTAAGTCCAGAAAGTAGGTATCTTACGGCCTGGACTTGTCGCTGTCGTCGTCGCGTTGCTCTAAATAGCCTCACACAATTTTGCAAAAAAAAAAAAAAAAAATTAGCTAGAAGGAGAAAACAATAAAAACAATGAGTTGTATATTTACAAGTTAGAAATACTAAGTGATGACACGAGTAAGGTACGATAGCATGCCCGCTACGTCGGTCGGTAGCTATCTATCGTAAATGAAAGATGATCGAAACGCTGACCTGTGACATAAAAGTCATATAAACTGAAGTGCTGGAATAATAATTAACGATCGTGTAGCATTGGAACTACCGATCGGGATGATTATAAATAAATTGCCACAATTTCTAAATGTTTGCATGGTGAAATAGATCTGGTCTGACAGACTCGCCGATAAGAAAGATAGCTTTAAGCTAAAACATGTCCCTTGGCCTTACCTCGTATGCGCATTTATCCATACAACTGGAAATGATCTCATCGTATTCACTTTCATTGTCGTTAAACCACGATTCGAGTGCTAAAGATGTATTTTGGTCCACCCCCGATACGGTACACGAGCATAAATTAACGACAATAAGTGATATTGCCAAGAAATTGCGTGATGATAACACTGACAAATCGCCGCTGCTTTTGATGATCAAGTTGACGACGATCATTAAACCGATCGGACGCATATTTTCGTTTTATGTTTTTTGTTTTTGTTTCAAGCCCGGCCTGACTCTCCGATTGACCTCGTTCGCTATTTAGCGAAGTTATTCCGACCGAAACTCAAGATGATCGTTGTCAATGATCTTCAGTGATCTTTTTGGGACACATTTTTATTTGTTTTCCCTTGGAAAAATATCACAATGATGGTATCACTGTCCCGGTATCACATAGTATCTAATGTCGTTCACAGAAACAATACACGTGTTATATAATACAGACAGGTGGCTCCCAGTCAGATAGGCCAACAACCGGTTTCCTTAATGTACGTGATTGAAAAATCAATACCAATCTAAACGTGAATAAATCTTAAACAATTAATTGAGTGAATAGGGTTTGCATTTGATTATAGTCAAGTGACAAAAGATACGAGGCGCCGTGATCTTGCTCGTGTATAGTGTACCGTGGTCGGATCGCAACTGAATTGACTTTGCCATTGTCGGAGCCCGGAGCCCGAGCAACTACTTCCCCCATGGATATATGGTAATAATAATTGTTTTGTGCCTTTGCAAGTCAAGTTTTTTTTAAATGAAATGAAAAGAAACGTTGTCTGGCTGCGTCGTCGATGTCGGTGAAGTGGAACTTGTATGTGATGTGGAACTGCTTCCACGGATGAGTAAACATAGTAGCACATACGACATACGAAACATGAGACATGACATGGGGGATGATTTTGAATGATGAATGACGCAAAGATGACAGACATCCACGAATCACGATCCACCTGTATGAGTGAGACTGACCCGGTTTTGCATCTTCTTTTTGCATATACGTCGACGTTGTCGGATCGAATCGTTACCCCCTTGTTTGGTGCCTTGAGGTCTGAATCGTTTCCAATGAATGACTTTAGTGCGCGTCGAAGCCGGAAACAAGATCATGATCACTTGTGATTGTTTCTTTGAACTTGAGTTCAAACTTTTGCATTTGTAAATGTATCTAGATATTAGAAACGTACCTACATACCAACGTTTTTGTTTTTAATATATGCAATTTCTTATCTGAATACTAAACGTAGCTTGCCAATGTTGTTTGACATTTTGTTTTCACTTTATCATTTTCAGTTGATAAACAAATGGAATACCCCTATTCAAACAAAAAACAGCAAATCAAAATTTGCCTCACTATAGAAACACGTCTAATGAGCGAACACACATGACCTGTTTTGGTCCTTAAAGATCGACGATATAAATAGTTACTTATATGTTTTTAAGTCTTGTTTGTCCGGTTACCATTTTATTTGTATCTTCGACTGCATAATTCTAAAATTAATACCATGATTGAATTGTTTGGGTTTGCACTCACCTATCTACTCTAAAGAATTTGAACGCTTCTTTGACCAGACACTCCAGACTTTTCGGTCTTTGGTTGCTTTTTCATGACAGTGACTGTCATTCCTGTTTTTGGTGGAGGAATGTCTTAAAGTTATTGGATATTTTGTGGTTACAGAAACCAAAAGGTTCAAATTAATGAATGTGCTCAGAATTATATTACAATAAGACCGCGAAGACGATGTGAGACAACACTGAAATGGCAGTCAGTGCAGGGGCGGCGGCCCAAATTGTTTTGGCTTCGAAATGATTGATAAGTTGGATCAATGAGTTAACGCTCTTTCGAGTTCCATGCAACGAAGGTTCCGTTCCACGCAAGAGTGGATCATATCTACTGTCGCTGAAAAGCTGTCAAGTGATTATTTCCGTTCATGGGGAGTTTGACATGTGAGATGTGGTGACAACAACTTTTGATCGGAAAATACTAGGGATGTTACGGAGGTGGTTTTACCGGAGTCGCAGTCGGAAGCGTCATACCAACCTTCGCGGAGTCGGAGGCGGAGGTCGCACGCAGACACAAATTATTAAAATATAAAATTTGAAAATATTAAATTGACGCACGCACTCTCAACTTCAATGCAAATCTCGCCTAGTTATGTATGTTAAAATGTCGCAACTCGATAATTCTTTGTTGTTCATCGGTCGCCTCGTCACCGATGGTGCTCCGAAAAACCTCCGATGTGATTACATCGGAAAGCCGGATTCGGAGGTGCAATTTAAACCGGAAGTTCCGAAATATCGGATTCGGAGTCGAAGCTCCGTATCATCCCTAGAAAATACTATACGTTGCGTCGGAGCGTGTGAAATAATAGTAGATAAAGGCTAATGTCGTTTTCGATTTGGCTTCTCAGATTTTGAACATGAAATCCGAATTTTACTAGTTCTTGTGTGTATTATTTGGCAGCAAAAAAGGAACTTTTTCACTTGCACTGATGGCAATCCATTTCAATTGAAGTTTAAAACATTTCGAAGTAATTAAAAAAGGGCAAATAGTTAAGAACCAGTTTCTCTGCCTTAAACACAATAGACCTATTCGCTTATTTTTTTTTTATTTTTATAGGAAGATAGTGCAGAGATGCAATGCTATACCTAAGCCGGGTTACTAAAATGGTAGAATTTCTAACACTGGGCGAACTCTAGTTCGGTTAAAAAAAACAATCCGGTAACGCTAACGATAAACAATTCATAACCGGCAGCTGTCTGTCATAAAAATTGGTTCTGGTGAGAGTTTGTGTAAATCTGAGGAAAAATCTAGATTTCTCAAAAGTGCCTCAGATCAAAAAAAAAAAAAAAAAAAACGAAACATACGAAAAGCAATCTCGATCAAAACAAGAATTGATTTTTTCTCAAAGAAATTGATCTTTTTGCGGAACCGAAATCAACATAAGTCAAAGTGTCTAAGCGATGCCAGCAGTTCCAAAAAGAACTGAACTTATTCAAATTAGCGCTTGAATTGACAGTAGATACCTAATATCGACACAAACAACGACTATAGTTGTAAGGAACAAATTACATATACGACCCCCAGTGAACAACTCTTTTTATATACCTACCACCAATAAGTTTCTTTTTATGTGATAGCAGGGGTGCTTTACTTTTAAGCTACTGTAATGCAAAATTATGCGGTCGAAACATGCGCGGAACATTGCTTAATAAACAATAATTGTCGACTAAAAAAAACAACCAAGTTATACACGCAAAAACTGGGTTTAGCTAATTTCAAAGAGATATTCAATTTACAACAAAAAGTAAACGTAGCTACCTTACCATATAAAATACAAAAAAAAAAAAAGCTGGTACAATTGACAGGACGGAGTCATTAATAATAATATTAGCTACTATTGATCGGCTATACACAAAAGCAATTCCCCGAAAAGGAATTGGTTGACTGACAGTCGTTGACAGCCGTTGACAGCAAAAGCAACCGCTCTTTTTACTGCTGTTCCTTAAGTCAATATTCTGATACTTTGTATACTGTCATAACTGTCATTCCTGTAGATCATTTAATTAAGAACGGAAGAACTTGGAATGCAGCCCCACATTCTATAATTTGAACCAAATCTAATATCAGAGACATAGAATTGACATTTAATTCAAAAAAGCTATGGGCAAAGTTAAAGCTGCTTTTGTGCGTATAATTAACGTGTTTCACTTTAAAGCTCAGTATACAAAAATACCTGGGTACAAAGATAAAATTTAGCGAGGCAGTTTAGCAAAGCAGTATCCACTAAATTCTTAACTTGAGATAGATGGGCCGATGACAAGTCTCCACCCTCTCCAATCATCTAGCTCGCGAAATAAATGAATAAATTTTCCGTATATTAATGTGGTATTCGATTGGGTGCTCTCAGAGCACTTTTTTTGCTCTCATGTTTTAATGTTCAACTAGCCATAGCCTAGCCACACGAAATCTGAGAGCATAAATCGGAGATAAATTTTGACATACAAAACGGAGGAATAAATTTGTGTTGTGTTCACTTCAGATTTTTGACAGGAAACCGCAGAAAATATTTGCGATAAAAAAAGAGCTTGTGCAGAGCTTGTGGGTGGAGGAATGACCAGAAATATGTAACTTGGAATATAAAACAATAATAAATACTTGAAATATGTAAATATATATGTAACTGCAGTACCTTATGAACCTATGCATATAAATAATATCACGTTTACTAACATCTGCCATGAACCTTATGCCTATTAAGAAAACAAAAATTGACAGTAGTGAAATACCGAGTACCGTAGGTACCTAATCAGTTTCGGAGAATTTACCTAAAAACTCCTGTTCCTTTAGGTCTATTTTTCGCGTAATTTCCCGAACCAAGAACTAAAAATCTGTCAAAATCCAAAAATAGAGCGGAAATCTCTCAGACAGCGGAAAATATACTCAAAAGTACGTGGATAGCGATAGCGATAGACTTTCAGGACGATCTACTTTGAGCCACTTATATTTGTTACACTTAATCCAAATCACAAATAAATTTATGACTCCCATTTTTGGCAACATATCAAACGGTCTAGGAGAACATTCGACCACCACCGAATTTTCTTTATTTTCAGAGATTTTACTTTTTGGGCGGAGTTGATTTTTAATGTCGTTTTCCATTGGGATTTTCAGATTTTGCTCTGAGATTTCAGATTTTTCGTGCCCAATGGAACATGAAACGAGATTTTTCTTCCTTTGCGTCTGTGGTGGTGCCTGTTTTAAAAGTCACCCGTTCTTAAATTGCAATTTATGTGAATAAAAATCCATTCAATTTATTTTAATAACATTTGCATCAGCCAAATATAATTTTTTGTTCTATTTTTCACAGACTTCTCTTTAAAAACGTAAGTAAACACACTTTAAAATTTGACAAACGACAAGTGTTTTGGTGTTAGTGCAAATAGGTGTGAATCTCGCTCGGATATCGAGATTCGCAAAATTGCTCTGCTTTTTTTGCGCCCAATGGAACATGAAATCTGACAGCCAGTTGATTTCGAGAGCAGAAAAACTGCTCTGACTCTGAAAAAAAGTGCTTTTTCTGTCCCAATGGAAAACGACATAAGACGGATTTTGAATTTGAATTTGTGCATTTGACCTTTGAGGTATTTTATCGGTTGTTGCCTGTAGAAATTCTCTGAGCTGTTTCGAGCTAAGAGAGGAGCTGCTCGTTACTCGTTATTTTTCTAATTTTCTATTTTCCTGTCATTTTTGATGAGTACGTGTATGAGAGAAGGTTTGTGCACTGATATCGGGAAATTGAAAATCGACAGAAATGCAATCAATGTGACGATTAATTCATTTAAAAGATTAGGTAGCTGGATTTCGAAGCAATAATTTAATAACACAAATTCACGTTACAAGCTTAATAAATAAATAATAATAAGTGGTAATCTGCTTCATCTATACACTTAAGTTAATCACTTGGGGCATCTAATGATAACGACGGTCTTTTTAGTCCTTTGTTCCGAATCGCTACATGTCTGCAGACGACAACTTTTCTCTTCATTCGGCTGCCATATTGCGTCTCGGTGGGATGCAAGAGATGTGCCTTAAAATAAAGTAATACATACTGTAAAATAATTGTTAAGATTAATGGAAGAATTAAGCAAACTTACAGCTGCTTCCTGAAGCTCAATTGGAGGCTCTTCCAGCTCTACTACGTTCTCGTCGTCTGGCAAGCCAATAAATTGTTTTTTTAAATACTCTTGAACATTGAAGGATAATGTTTCGGCCTCGATGTGCTCCGTACCGATATCTTTTGGAATCAGAAAGGCTGAACTGAACGCAACCAGCGACAGAACAACCAAAATTCTTGCACTCATTTTCGCTAGTAGATGAGTTCGGGTTCTGTTGTTTACGAGATGATCAACTGATGTATTGATGCCGTATTTAAATCAGTTTGCTTTTATAGCGAAAAATGTCATTTTCGTTCTTATCACAATTTCAGAAGATGGAATTCCCAAATCCATTAGCCAGAAATGTAGGTATATCAAAATTCGTGGAAGTAATAAAACAATAAATTGTTAAGTCTTACTGTCGGTATAACAACTGTATATGGGTTTCTTAACTTAACAATTAATTTGCGCTGCGATTCAAATAATTATAGATTGTTTACAATATTTTTTTAGGACCGAGGGAACAGTGACATAGGAAAGTAATCGAATTGGACCGGCATGATAAGAACATGAGATGAACTCAAGTTTCTATATTTTGAATGTGGGAAAAAACATGATAAGCATTGGTAAGGAAAAACCTATCACGTGCGAAATAGTACTGCACTAAAAATAAAGTCTACTGTGAATAATAACAATGACTAACGATCCTATACCTAAGCAATCGGATTCGCTTTTCAAGTTTCTGATTGCGAATGTCCAATAAAATATGAAATTTTCGTTATCATTCTAAATATAATAGGTCTGTTTTTTTGAGCTTCGATCTCAGCAAAGCAAAGTAGGTAAAGTAGGGTTTTTTAGCACGCAATTACAACAACTACTGTGATTCCTCGAAGTGTCGAGTAGAGCGTAACCTACTTTGCTTTGCTGAGATCGAAGCTCAAAAAACACGCCTATTGTTGGCATTCGTTTTCCGATTTGTTTACGTTAACACTTATTTTCATGTTTTGGGAGTTCTTGGTCACTTGAAATTTTAATATATAGGTCCAAATGATGCTCTAATCACTTACTGGATGAGTTTATCCAAGCGGCAACATAATCAAAATTCCTTGACAAATGCCTATGCTGTTGAACTGTTCGTTGTTATTGTTCCCGGTTTGCCCGCGACGTCCCGGACTTAAGACAGAATTTCTGTCGCCCCCGGTTGCGACCAAAATCTTTTGTTGTTTACAACGCACTCACTGCATTCTAAACTGACCTTAAGCCCGTTACACTGAATTCAAACTAAGATATACATATAAATCTCAGCTTCCAGTAAAAACTTGAATTCCTTATTTTTGCGTTGGTATATTTACTGACCTAAACAAAGAAATGCAATTGGAGCACCCAAAACTCTTCCTGCTGTAGGTACGACAAAATATTCATAACTTTTAAAAAAAATGTTGAAGATATTTTTTTTCAAACCTGACTACCTAGAATTGACGGATGAAGACAAAAATGGAATCGATGATCAAGATTTAACAAGGCCAGTACTATACGACGAGTATTATCGACTCCAGCGGTTAATAAAAATTATGTAATTGTACAAAAATAATAAATATAATTAAAGATATTTAGTGCCATTCAAAACTTTCATTTTCAGAACTATTAGTACCTACCTATGTTAAAACAGAATTCTGCAGAATTTTTATCTTGAAAATTGTGGTTGGCATCACTGAGTCCGTACCACACTAAGTTTTTTTAGTTTTTTTTTTTTTTTTTTTTTGCATTTTCAGACTTTTAAAATTAAACTGAAGCAGTAGGTACGTATGAGAAATTACAACGAACATTCCCGATAGGAGTGAGTGTGTTCACCCCAACTTTATTAACGTGGTCATATCAGCTGGCAGCTTTTTTTTACATTTCAAGATTATTTGAAAATAAATTCGTTTACAAATTTGTGGTATAACATTTTGGTCTCTTTTACACGCAGGAGTCTTTTCAGCATGATTAAACCAAAATGAGGAAAAAATGAGAGACAAATTTAGTATCATACGTTCTTAACAAATTCTGGTTAAATTTTCAATCATGCACATCTAAAGAATGTATAAGAATGTAGTTTTTGCAAGTTGACAGCTGTCAGCCATCACAACATATCATAGGGTAAGGCGAGCCAATACTTGTTAATATTGTTACCTAGTTCATTCTAAGTTTGCTGAATAGGTTCCGAAAAAGGCACTTTTTTCCTTCACCGTCCCTTTTCTTGGGACTTTTCAAAACTAAATTGAACAAGTTTTTATGTAGACAAAAATGTGCTGATATAATTTACAACCAATTTTTAATTAAATTTTATATACCTAGGTATACATATTTATAAATAAAAATCAAGGCTTAAAAGTTTTCATTTTCAAATTTGTGATTTGAAAACGAGATGCATCGTTTCGTAGTAGTGTCTAGCAGAGACAATACTGAGACCACGAACTTCGACCGATTTCCCGTTACTTTACCTACAAGCTATATTTTGTCTCGAAATAATGTCACGGTTAACACACCAACAGACCCTCAAAAAATCATGCTTATTTTGACATTCGAACGAATAGCCAATTCGAACGAATGTCTATCAAAATACACACAAGTTCATTCGAACGAATAGAGACATTTGTATGAATTGGCTATTCGTTCGAATGTCAAAATAAGCATGATGAACACTTCCGCTGCGGGAAAAGTTGTTGCAGCATTCATAGAATTTTATCCGTTAAATTTGAAACTATTCGTTACGTGTGGCAGGTACCTACTTTTTTTTAGGAATAAGTGTACTTTTGCTTAAAATATTAATGAAAAATTACCACTGTAGAAAGTTAAAACATTTTGAGCAAACTTTCATCAGTTATTTAAGAAAAATGTAGGTACACGCATGAAATCGAATTTAATGATATTCAAAAGCGGAAAATACGCAACCATGTTTGTCCTAATATTTTTCTAATAAATAAAACATCTCATTTAGATAGTTTAATTAACCAAACAAATTATATTAATCACCTTTTGAAAATATATGAAAATATTTTTTCTTCAGCTAAAATAAACTGAGCTGTCAAATTGTTCATCACACGTGACGTAGATGCGTAGAACGACCAAAAATTGAAACCCGGACCGCGCAATCTCTTATTCTATCATTCTTGATAAAAGAATCGGATATTTGAAAGTCATTTAAGTAGGGTAGCACTCGCCACTAAAATCGAACAAATCTATTATTCACTGAAAGCTTACCTACATAATAAGATTTAAATAAATTCCCGTTTATACTACTTCCCACCAGATGTCGCCAACCGAATTCGCTGTTAAAATCAAACTTGCCCCTTATAACTCTATTCGTCTCTTTTTAGCTCGCAACCAACAAATGAAATGACCAAACTTCACTGATACTTGACATCATAGCGAAAATATAGCCAATTTACTGGGACTGGCATTACTGGCATCACCAGACCAATCGTTCTCTCTCTCGCATTTGATAAACCTGTCAAAAATCTAACTCCCAATTCATAAACCAATCCATAAAAGAAATACACACCTACACATCCCCTCGCAACTGTGTAAAAACCATAGCCATAGTATAAAGTGGTGCAATAAAGTCCGAATGTAATGTGGACAATTATAAATTATAATTAATATAATCGGGTGTGTGCGTGCGGTAGTATGTAGTAATGTAGTGTAAAACGACAGCAGTACTTACACGAACACGAAGTAACGACAAGAGAGAAAGCAAGTGTCTAGAGTGCGCGAGACATCGACGACGACAGGGTTTGTTTTTCCTCATTCATAGTCCCAAGTTCACAATAGATTTTCCCCAACGACGTGCACTAAAGAACACACAAAAAATAATAAAAACACCAGATATACACGTCTGCTGTCTGCTGAAAACATTTTTCCATTTTTCCAACCTCCACTACCATTATTTTTACAGTCACACAAACAACAATTAACTGCAGGCGTTAATTTTTTTCAGTCCGAGGGATTGCGGTAGAGTGAAATAAAAAAAAAAAAAATCTAATCGAAATTTGTTTTTTGTTTCGGTCGGTTGTTCCAAGATCAGTATTTCGCCTTGAAATAAACGTCAACGACAACGACTTACGACTGTGGTGGTGCAGTGCGCTGCGGCGAAAAGTGCAAACCAAAAAAAAAATGCGAATATTGATGTGATTTGATTAGGTATGTGAAAAGTCTAGATTGCCGTAACCGTGTAACCGTAGCCCGATTGAAGGCAAAAAGGAAAATTATTAAATAATAGTATCCGCAAGAAAATTCCTATCAATAGCGAATGTGTGGTGCAAATGTGTGATGAATCCGATGCGCGCATCTCTTGATGATGGTGATTGATGAATGATATTTTGACAGCTCGATGTACGACAAACGTCAAATTGTTTTTTTTTTTTTTTTTCTGTTACCCTGTTTTAATATTTTGTAATTCGTTGGTTTATTTTGCATCGTAAAAATCAAAGAAGCGATAGGAAATGGAATAGAAAAAGTGAAGTGTCGGTATAGTGTAGTAATATTTATGAACTTTGTTTTTTTTTTTCGAAATTGTTCTCTCTATACAGCACGTATATGTGAATGTGTTTGTGAACAAAAATAATAATTGTGTGCGGTGAAGGAGTGTAATCGCGTAAAATTTATAGACGGTGTCAGAGCAAAAACAACAGCACCAGCAAGTGTAATTGTGTAATGGATAAATAGGAAAACGTAGTAGACTAGTTTCGAGGAATACGCAGCCAGTCTCGACGGTGAAAACAACAATTCAAATTCTAACTTTTTAAACTGCCAAGGTTAGTAAAATTTATTACAGAATGGATAATGTTATATATTCATCCATTGACTATTTTTTTTGTCATGTATAAACATTATAAAGGAGCCGTGTTTGGGGAATTTCGTTACTTGTTGGAGCACTAATTATCTCTTATAGTGCCCTTTGTCATTATCACGTAACGACGTAACTGACCTCACCGCTTAGCCAGTTGGCCTCCCACCACACCCCTCGTCGTAAGCACTAGCACGACAAGTGAATTTGATTTGAAGGCAAAATATACCTACATATACATAAATTAGTAACACCGCCATACGTATCCCTACTACCTACCTATCTATTTGCCTACCTAAATTACTAGCTGAGTAATGGTGATAATAAGCGATTTTTTTTATTTTCGACTGAAACGATTACAATGGAGAAGAGATACCTACCTACCTCTAATAAGAAACAAACTCTGGTGGTGTTACCAGATCGACATTTATTTTTTTTCCTTGAACAAAGATTTTACAACCTATTAAATGTCAAATGTCTGTGGCGCAAAAACAGGTTAATTCGCTTCTATGGCTAATTAATACGAAGAATGCCTTTTATTTAGTAGATATTGTTTAACAAATTATGATTTTTGAATGA
Organism: Cheilosia urbana; assembly: GCA_946477585.1. NCBI lineage: Eukaryota > Metazoa > Arthropoda > Insecta > Diptera > Syrphidae > Cheilosia > Cheilosia urbana. Next base: position 26,905,960 of record OX297854.1, on the reverse strand, counting down.
CATGCATTTTATTAACTTTGGCGGTTTTCCAAGTGCTGTCATAAAATATTTATTTAGTTCTATGAATAAAACATAGCAATTGGGCGCATTTAAGAAGCTAGTTATCTTAAGTCGACTAGATTGGTCTGGATAAGATGTAGCTTGAATGCAAAAACTCGTTTCGTCGGGTACGTCACTGCATTTCTTGACTAGATTCGTCGACTACCCAATTATCAACTGAAACAGCTGCTCTTTTGACCGATTTCAGCCAATCGAAACCGAGATACATCTAGTCAGACAGTTGTCAGACTTGCTAAACTATTACTAGATACATGAACGTCCCCATTAGGCGTTTTTCGTTTTTAGTTCAGAGCTGAGCACTGAACTGAGCTCGAACTCTGAACCGAGCGTGCTCAGATCGTCCTGATGTTTTTTTTTTTTGTTCTTCCTGTTTTTTTTTTCTGTCAAATATGACTGGAATTGTGTATGTATATGCGTAATCAGCTTTTTAATCGGCCTGCTCAGTCAATTTATTCTGAGCTCATAGAGCGCGCTCTGATCATGCTCTGAACGAAAAAAGGAAAAACAAATTTGAGCTCTGAAGTGTCTGAGCTAAAAAAGAAACACGAACTTTTTGTATATCAGTTCAGGTTGTGCTCTGAACTAAAAAATAAAAAAACGCCTATTGCTTTTACTAAAACGAAATGTCAAAATCGATGTATTTGCTACGTTTTGTATGAATAAAAATTTAGCTCACACAAACTTTTGGCATCTTCGAAAAGCGGCGACACTTACCTTTTATTGCGGATGAGCTTTGCAAGAAACGGGTCGAAAATACATGCATTTATGGCCCTTAAATCAGTAAGAACTCCACTGAGCACGCTTGTAAGGAAAATTGACATCGAATCCTGGAGTAGAACTAACCTGCGATGGAACAATCTCATTACCTGCGGGCATACTAAAGAACTATGGCCAGAGGTGAGCAAAAAGAGATCTAAATGTATGATCGGACTAAGCCGCAAAGATGTTCGCATACTCATGGGGGTCATTACTGGACACTGTGCGATAGGCGTACAACGTACATGCGGAACGGCTGGGGATACTGCATAATGATTTTTGCAGAAGCTTTAAGGACGTAGAAGAAATAGAATCTGTTTGCCACCTACTTTGCGAATGCCCATTCCTTAAAAACAGCAGACAGAGAATTCTCAATAGTTACTTCTTCGATGACCTAGAGCATCTGAAGAATGTTGATATCTGGTGGTTCTAGTAGATAAACAGACTTCTTATCAGTAGTCACTAACTCGTAGGAAGAACTAGAGGATCTTGTTTCTCGACAGGCTGCAATGGATGGTTCCCGTAACTGGACACAATGGACCCAACTGATGGTCTAATTGTAAGTGAAGCTGTTGCAACCGCAACAACAGCACCCATTTACCTACCCTACCTTTTATTTAGATCGGTATAAATAAAACGTACAAAATTCCAAGTCTGCTTTTACGCACATTTTTAAACTTAAAACAATCCAAGCATTATGAAGTTTTGATGTTTTGTTTATAAATACTTAAGCTTAATTCTGTTAGTACAGGAAGACCAACACAATATGCACCTACAAAAAAAAAAAAAAAAATAAAATTTGTTCGTGTCACGCGAAGTATGGACTTTGGCCTATTTTTAGAATCGTTTCTAAGGTATACCTAGAAGATCCGGGCTTTTAGTTTGACGACTCAAAAACCTCTCTGTAATTCAAAGATCATTTGTAACATATTGGCTATTGTGTCAACAAATATTTCCAACAAGCCTGTTAGGTATAGGATAGAGTTCCCGGCACCTGAAGAAGAATAATAAAACAACAACAAGATATTTGGTAAAGAAAAATCATATTTCCAGGTGCTGTAGATTGCATTCATTTTTTTCCGTAATTTAATTTTGATTAATTTCAATTTCCACAAAGGTTAGGTAAGTTAAGTTGAGTGGGGTTGTGAGATTGTCACAAAAGATCAGGCACCAAACCTAAACCAAATCGCCCAAACAATCAATTTCCCTACAGAATTTGGTTATGGTCCCAATATAATTTGAGGAACCAACATCCTCTAAGTTATTAAAGAAGAACCTGCCTAGGTGCTTCCTTCTACTCCGAGCAATTGCTTGACACTCGCATAGAAGGTGGGAGATGTCTTCCGTAGCTTGTAGGTCCTCACAGTAGCTGCATGTATCCGTATTAGCTAAACCTAGTCTCATGGCATGTTTCCTTAGAAGGCAATGTCCAGATAGTATTCCTACCATTAATCTTAATCTGTTCTACTGAGATTGATTAATTCTTCAGACTTTTCCCGATTTAAAGCGGGCCTTTGAGACCCTGTGCCCTTCTAGTTGTGACCATCTTGTGGCTGCTTTATTGGAGGTTTTCTCAATGATAACCCTTCTAGCAACAGCCATAGGTGTTCTGATACCCTCAATCATTGTATTTAGTGGGAGTTCCCCTCCTTCCTTAGCCAAAACGTCGGCCTTTTCGTTACCCTCAATATCACAATGTCCAGGTATCCAACATAATCTGACACGGTTCTGCGAACATAATGCCTTAAGCATTGTGCGGCAATTCCTGACTAGTTCAGATTTGGTGGTATTTGACTCTAGCGCTTTAATCGCCGCCTGGCTGTCAATGTAGATAGCCATATTCTTATTAGATATAGATCTCATCTCAAGTACCTCCGCAGCTTTTAGTACGGCCAGAATCTTTGCCTGGAACATGTTGCATGTGTCCGGAAGTCTCAGGGCCATGGGGTATAACCTGACCCCGTACCCTCCCTGGTTTTGGATACATCAGTATATAATGAGATCTCATTTCCCCTCGAAACTAAGTTCCTATGCTAGTCCTATCGGTCAGGGTACGACACATTAAACGGTGTGGCAAAATCAAGTGTACCAAGACTTTCATCCGCTTTTTCCGGGATTTCGGAGAAAGATTCCTTTAGTGAGCCGTAGCGTACTTTTACCTGTATTTGATTGTTATTGTAAATCCAGTGGTAACAGATTCATAAACGCATCCAGTGTAGCCGTTAGTGTGTTACGTAAAGCACCCGTAGCCGTTATTGCAATGCAGGCTGTTCTTTGTACCCTGGTCAACATATCCCGTACATACTTCTTGTTCGTGGCTTTCCACCAGACAAGAGCCCCATATGTAATTATGGGGTTACTACCGTTATGTATTGCCAATACAACATTGAAGGTCCCATGCCCCATTTCTTACCTGCTACCCTCTTACAAATGAAGAGAGCAAGAGAGCTGAGCCTTGCGGACTCTTTCCTGGAGGTTAAGTTCCCAATTTAGTTTCCTGTCTAATACCGTACTAAGATATTTTGCGCTTTCCGACAGAGAAAGTTTTTTCAATTGCTAAGGGCTTTTACTTTTCTACAACCTTTTAGATTAGATTAGATTACATTCTTTATTAGTGATATGTTTTTTATGTTTTTTTTTTTTTTTTTGCTTACGAATAGGGGCACCATGAAATAACTTATACGGAAATAACTTATATAGCAGTTATTACGGTTTAAACCGTAATAACTTATATATGAATTATTGCGTTTTCAATCCGCAATAACTAATATATAAGTAATTTCCGTTTTAAATCGTAATAACTTATATATAAGTAATAAAAATAAAATAATCGTAATAACTTATATATAAGTTATTACGATATGAAACCGAAATTACTTATATATTAGTTATTGCGGATTGAAAACGCAATAATTCATATATAAGTTATTACGGTCTAATGTCGTAATAAAATATATGATTAAGATAACAATATTGGTATTATGACATTGATTCAAAATTGTCACGCTTCTTCGATGGAACGGTTCGTACAATGGACGGCAATAGAAGAAAATTCGTGGAAAATTACAGTTAGTCTCTATTTTTCACTCCTATGAAGGAAAATGCATTCATTGTTCTTCTATATTGAATTAAACAAAAAACGAAATATTTCAATTTATCGATATAAGTTATTACGGTTTCAAACCGCAATAGCTTATATATAAGTTATTTCGGTTTCATGTCGTAATAACTTATATATGAATTATTGCGGATTCAACCCGCAATTACTTATATATAAGTTATTGCGGATTTAAAAACGAAATAACTTATATATAAGCTATTGCGGTTCCATATCGTAATAACTTATATGACCGTTATCATATAAATTACTACGGTTTGAAACCGTAGTAACTGCTATATAAGTTATTTCCGTATAAGTTATTTCGGGGCCCCCGATTAGGTTTACAATATTCATTCCAATAAAATTTAAATTTATACAAAATAATACAAAAATATTTAAAATTAAAAATAAAATTATTGGAAATATGAAAATTATGTACTATTTTGCTTAAAGCAAATGTTTTTTTTTATTCAGATAACCCATTGTTTGATTTAAAACTAAATAATTTTGGTTACAAAAATGTCCACAAAAAACTGACTGCCTTTTTTGATAATTGAAATGATCTTTCAATATTTTCGATTGAAAAATTGTCAAGATACTTAACAGTAATACTTAGCTTAGGTGGTTTCATATTATTTGCATCACCGAGAGAAATATTTAAAAGGGGTTCATCATATGTTACATTCACCTTTAGTGTGTTTTAACTTGTAAGTCACTTGCATATTTAACATGGAAACCAGATTCTTTTATAAATCTACTCCAAAATGTGACTGATATTTGTGTATTGTCTTAGGTATACTCTCTTGAATAAACTCACCTAATAACCGCTCTTGAGCTTTCCAATTAGAAGCCAATTAGAGTCTGTAAGCTTATTCCAACAATTCCAGTTTATTTCAAAGAAGTACACAATTTTACATTTACACGTTTGTATTGTTTATATGCCTGTTTTATCATACTTATTCACGTCAGTGATGGGACTTCTATCACTTAAGTGGTATTTCTAGCACTTTTTACACTTTCGAAAATTCTACCAACCTGAACTCAGAATTACCACCTTTTACTCATCGCTATAAGCTAATAATACTTTTTTTCCATCATTGAATTCAATTGAAAATTTTACCTAACCTGGTCGACGTAAGGCGTACGACGTACAAACTCAGCTACCAGTATTTTTCTCTGAGAATTGCATCAGCAAAAACTTGCAAATATTTCATTATTTGCTATATTTTGACGTTTTTTTTTTTGTTTTATTAGGTTTGTTCCTTTTGTTTTGTAGTAAGAATGGAAAAGACTGTCAAAATAGCAGTGGCGGGGATAAATTCTCTCACAGAGAGAGACGCTTACGAAAAATTTAACGAACGCTTTTGTATTAATTTTTGAATAATAACATACATAATTCAAATATTCAAAAAATAGTACGAAAAGTCGTTAAAATGTCAGACAAACTCGAGGAATTTGTTAATTTACTAAGAAAATTAGTTCTATCATTTATTTTGAATTTTATTTTGATGAATCCGAGTATGTGGAAGCGATAAGAGGAAAAAGCGACATTGCATGAAGAATTACATGGAGGATATTATAAGAATAATAATTTCGTCGCCACTTTCGAAAGAATCTCGAGGAGAACATTCAATTTTATTTTGCCGCCTGTTGATACCATTTTAATACGCAAGAAATCAAAAAATAATCCACGCATATAAAAAATTTCAAATCAGCTTTTCCACTTTTTACACCAAGAAATTTGTTGAGTAAAAATTCGTAAGATTCTCAGTGGAGGGGTAATATATTGCTCTCTGGAGGACGCTCTCTTTTACGAATTTTTCGAGTTAAGGATCGGCACTGAGTAAAAATTCGTAAGAATTCGTAAGATTTAAAACTAAAGGAACAGACCTATTACGAGTTGAATCTATGGCGTTTTTCTCTGTAGTTCTTTCAAAATTTCAATTCAAAATTTAAAAGATACCATGGGAAGTTTTACATTCAAAAAATTTCCATCATACATGTGACAACTTTTTTGTTTACCACATAGTAGCGCAGCTGCTGAACGTTAATTTTCACATCTAAAAAAATATAAAAAAAATGAGAGTTCCCTACCGTTTTAGGGAACGTGGAAGATTTTGAACCCCCGGAATTATTGGTAAAATATGCTTCAAAAAAACAGACGGTTTGTTTTGAACGCATCAAAATGTGAATTTTTAAATTTATGTTTATTTTCTTTCCCTGTTTTTTGTTTTTATAAATACTATTTAATTGGTATAGAGAAATTAATTATTTACCATGGACATTTTTTTTTTCTACCACTTTTCTACCACCCTTTTTTAACGCTAAATATCACCGCTTCGTTTTTCTCAAGTCCCATCACTGTGACACGTACATTATCTCCTAGACGCTGCAGTAGTGTGCGTATTGTATATGGCTGCATCACAAACAAACTACACAAAACCCAACTAACAACTTTGATAAAATGTTTTGTTATTTTTTTTTTGTAGAATCTGTTACCTCATGATCGCTTAACAAGGGTAATGGAAAAAATGTCTTGTTCCCATTTGCGTTTCAAGTACACGCGTGTGCAGCTCTGACAGAGCAATTGTTTACATTATACCTATACTGACTGACTTTTGACGTGAGTTTTCAAAAATTTCATTCACCTTTAAATTCAATCTAAAAGAGAAATTGTTTAAAGAAAACACAGCTTTAAAAGCCATTTAGTTTTCAAATTTAAAGTTTTTAACTGCTCTAGATATCCTATAAACGAGATCGAAGACTTATACATATACAAAAATTTGTCTTCTAAATTCACTTCTATTTTTTGTACTCTGGTAGGTGCAGTGGCTTAGTGGTTAGTGTGTTGGCTAACTAAGCGAAGGGTCCCAGGAATCCCGTAAAAACCCAAATTCCGACTTAGGGTTTTTTTTCCACTGCACTACCTGTCGCGAACGTCTGACAAACATCCGAGAGTATAACTGTCTTGAAAGAGCGTCTCAATTAGCCGTTTGGAGTCGGCATAAAATTGTAGATCCCTTCTATTCGTTCCAAAAATGAAAAACTCACAAAACGAATGGTTGTGAGAAGCTAAACCTACGGACCTGTTGCGCCAACTATTTTTTTTTTTATTTGTTTGTGATCTTCTTTCAAATATCGCCTTTGGTTAGTTAGGTATTTGCAAGCGGTCTTCAATTTAGTCCACTTTGCCAAAACTAGGTACATTTTCCTACTAGTATGATTTTGGTTAATTTGACATATGTTTGCAGAGTCTTTTAAGGATTGTTCGCGCTTGATATGATATTGTGCTGCTAATCGGTTTCTTGCACTCCTTTTGCTGCAATCGGCTGTCGGGCTATTGTCGGGGGGACAAAATAACAATTACAAAACAAACTACGTTTGACGAATCGCTCTATGAGCTAGAAAACGACAGCTTTATAAACCCATTTTTTAAAATTAACAAGATTCAACTTTATTCTTTGGATGGTGAAGTGTTAATTTTTATTGAAGACAAGGTTAAAACAACGGATCAATATTGACAGTGCGCGATATTTAGAAATCATATTTACTGTCCAGGCTGTGTTTTAAGAACTCAGAATGGCGACATTTTCCGCATAAAATACGCCATTGTGACTTACAAAATATTTAGCTCTGAAGATTAAAATGATTATTAGTAAGTTGGTTTGTTTTAAGAGCGTTTTCAAAAGATTGTTGCTGCAATCTATCAATCTGTTTGTAAAAGACTATTTTTTTCTTAAACTAGATCTAGATCAAGTATAGGTACTTATTCACTTTTAAAGGCCCTTCGTACTTAAACTTGTATGCATGGTAGGTAATGCCCAATATACCTATCCGTTAATGCAAAGTGTACTCTAAAAAAACAAAATGTTATCATTCTATTCAGCAGCAGCTTCAAATTTCCATTCATAACTAATAGCTGCTGCCTAATGTTTTTGTCGTTGACATGGCAACACCCTGCCCCACATTTTGTGTGTATCATTGTTTGTCTCCATCTCCATTCTCCAAGTATGTAGTTGTTGCTGCTGCTCCATGGCCTTGGACAACTTTATTTGCTTTATTAATTTTGATTCTGTTTAATTTGGTTGTTTTTTTGTCCCCCATTTGTGGTTTTCTCCTGCTTTGAATATACCCCTCTCGTCTATCAAGTTCCGTTCACTTAATCACGATTAACAACAATGAATTCCAGTTCCAACCCCTCACAGAAACGCAGAAAGAAACCAAAATATTCGTATTCCAATTAAGTTTTTATTTGTCTGAAACTCATTAAGAAATCTGCCAAAATGAAAATAAGAATCGTTATCGCTGACAAGTCATCATCAATCTATATTGCTACACACAGCCAGATGGCCGAAAAAAAAAAGAAACCTGACCAATTTCACTTGATCATCTCGCATATTGTGTCTGTTTTGAGTATCGCAGTTCTTAGCTACGCAGCGTTTCTATATAGTAGTGTGTGCTACACGAAAAAAGACGTAGGTCATGAGAAAAAAAGCCGAAAAATAAGCACAGACACACTCGCGCTGGCAACACACACATCATGAAATGTTAGGGGCTTTTATTGACCAATGACCACTACCAATCTGGCGGTGATTGGTCGTAGTGCAAAAATCAATGTTTTGAGGTTCTAGATTCGAAAACTAATTCGAACTTCAACTCGGACTTGAGAGATACCCTATATACCCTGTACCACCTACCACCTACCGCACCAAAGACGTTTTCGAAGGCAATGTAACACGCAACCTATAGGTACCTAGACCTACCACTGAATCTCTGGACTGGTGGTATTTAAAGACACACGCTGTAGGCATAGCCATATTGAAGAATGAGAGAACGAGAACTCGAGAAACAACGAATAATACTCGTAAAAATAACAATTTTGATTCTGCTTTGGATCTTTGTACTTTATATTCGTTTGGATTGAGCAATTATACTATAAAAATGTGTGTGATGTCTTATTGTGGAAGTAGATTTGATAGTGGGAACGCCATGCACGTATACACGAATACTCCGCTTAACAGTTTGACCGAATGGTTTTTTGATAGGGGTAGGTCTGGTTTCGGTTACAGATTCCTTCCCTTTTAATAGGCACAAGCACTATCGCACGTATAACTTGCGCATCGGCATCAAGTGCACCTTTTTTGTTGGTTGTGTTGGAATTTTGGTTATCTTGCCTTGTAATGTAATTGATATTTCTCTTTGGTTTTCAATGACAGGGCTTGGTAATAAATTGTTTTTCAATTTTCCTGCATGTTTTCCGACTGGTTTAGCGTACATAATTATATAATTGATGCGGGAGCAGCAACAGGGACGAGGGCTCGTAAATTGATTTATTTTGGTTTTATTGGCACCGGTGTTTGTTAGCGAACGTCGCTGCTGTGTTGTTATGCTTTATGGGCATTTAATGGCTTTGGGTTGGCTTGGTTTCTATGGGTGATGTGCTCGGGGTCAGGCGTCTTAAAGATCACGATCACATCATATTGGTTTAACTATAGGTGATTGTATGGCATTTGCGCAGTAAAATGATTGTGAATACATAAAATGGGTAGGTATAGGTACGTGGGCACTTATGACAACTTGGACTGTATGATAACAGACGTTATTGCTGTTTCAAGGTAAACTCCAAAGGTTATTTAGAATATTCCATTCTCTTAAAAGTGGGTACACCACTAATGTGAGTCAGAGTAGATATTTTTGAAAAAAAAAAAAGTTAAAGGCGCATCAGGTCCACAGAAACCTGGGGCTTAGTTATGTTAAAGTTTTTGTTGTTGGGACGGGCATTTGGGACAGGCACTTGGACAAGTCCTGAGAATTTCCCAACGAGTATCAAGTTTAGACGAATCACAGCTTCTTCGATTTTAAAAAGTCATAAATAATAGAACTCATTATCAGTTCATTAAGTTGTGTTGTGCGATGTGACATTATATGTAACATGCACTGCATTTCAGCTAGGATCGTGTAACTTCTGCACACTCGTTTTAGGCCAAATAGTGCGCGAAACAATAATTGTTAACACGGCTTCAGCTTACGGACGATATTGACAAATTCGGTCGCTTTCAGCGTTACTTCGGCTTTTATAGCAAGTACAATGCAAGATTAGTCTGACATCTGCAGACGGCATCGCCTTTATATACCAGTATAATACGGGACACAACAAGAAGGGACACACGACATCGACGAATCGGGCAGAACGTCACGATAGACAGCTATAACTTTGAGGTAGTTAGGGACTTTGTCTACCTCGGCTCCGCTATAAACTCTGATAACGACATCACATCAGAAATCAAACGAAGAATCACACTTGCCAACCGCTGTTTCTTTGGCCTAAGACGGCAACTGATAAGTAAGGCCTTGTCGAGAAATACTAAGGAAACTCTGTATAAGACCCTCATCATCCCAGTCCTGCTTTATGGTGCAGAAGCATGGGCGCTATCAAAGGCGGATGAAGATCTCCTTGGTCGTTTCGAACGCAAAATTCTTCGAGTGATTTTTGGTCCCGTTTGCGTTGACGGGTTTTGGAGGAGAAGATTTAACAGCGAACTCTACGAGCTGTACAGCGACATCGACCTAGTCAGAAAAGTACGCATCAGTCGTCTAAGATGGCTGGGACATGTAGAGCGAATGGACACCAACGCTCCGGCCCGAAGAGTCTTCGATTCTAACCCGGAGGGACAACGCAGTAGAGGAAGACCTCGCCTTAGGTGGCGCGCGCAAGTGGAAGGGGACCTCAACTAACTAGGAGTGCGCAACTGGAGGCAGTTAGCCAAAGATCGCGCTAACTAGAGAGGCGTATTGGTTGAGGCCCAGGTCCACCCCGGACTGTAGCGCCACCTAAGTAAGTAAGTAATACGGGACACGAGTGTATTGCAAAGATCTTGAAGACTTTGGTTTGCGGAACATAAACTGCGATTATTAGCGAGAAATCTAAACTTATTTCTTTTAAAATATCGATTAACGTTTTCAATGATTTAGGCGAAGAAAACCCGTGCTTGTACCCGTCGCTCAGTTGGCGGAAGTGGTAGTCACTTGGTCAGTTGGAGAAAAATCTAAATTCAAGTTCATTTCCTGACAGGCGAAAACAGAAATGTCTTCCCAAGTGGAATTATATATACGGAGAACTGAACTTATACTGGGTACGTCCTCTAGACAAGTGAGCTCTCTATAAGTTTTTTTTTTTTAAATACCATCGCTTAGAAGTTTTGAAGAACAATAAGGCTTCGTTTAATAAATGAAATATTAAGTTACGACCTGTCTGTGCTTTTTGTAAAATCTGTACCACGGCACATAGTCGCAACCACAAATATTCGCATGGCTATTTTTTGTGTTATAACTATTCTTTCACAACTTCTTTGCATCTTTATTGATGGATGACGAAATCGCAACAATGTCAGCAAATCAGGAAGATAATGTCCTTATCCAAAGTTTCTTCGGACTACGAAAACTTTCTGGAAATTTCCGGAAATTTCGGCAGCAATCTGATAATGAGAGTAAAGAAAATATGACTGCGAACGTTTCTTACTACATTTACATAATCTCAACTACACCCAAATAATTGCCAAAGAATTGCCCCAATCTGGTTGGTTGGTTGGATTAAGTGGCTGTATTTCCGTCTTCTGACGAAGGAAAAACACAAATAGCGCATTGAGCGCCGTTTTGAGACCACAACTAAATGGAACCTGAAGAAAAAGGAGAAGAAGGGAGTAAAGGGAGCTCAAAACCAGCCTGTGGAATTGAGAAATTTTGTGATCTTATTGAAATGGATACTTTGGATGGCCGAAAGGTCATCATAAAAAGGGTGACCTAGTACACTGCATCTGGTTTTGGCTAGGGCCGGACACGGACACGCACAAAGAAGATGAAAAACTGTTTCACTCTTGTCTGTGTCGGCGCAGCTACGGCAGTGAGTGTTATGGGGGATGCCAAGGCCGCGTGAGTTCCTAAAGGCCAATGGCCCGTCCTAATTGCCGTTAGTCTGGCGACATCTACACGTGTTCTGGCTAAGGGGTTGTTTGTTCTGGCTTCATCGTAGGTTGTTCAGATCTTCCTTGAAATAACGCAATTCATCAGGTTCCTCCATCTACTCATGGCCCATGTGGTGATGTGCAGGAGGATTTCTCCCTTTACGTATCCCAGCGGAGGGAAAACATTCTCCGCACGAGACACGCACAGAGCAGAGTCTCATCAGGCAAGTTCATCAGTTTTTTCATTCCCCTCAATGTTCCTTTCCGGGAACCCAGACGAGAGTGATTTCAAACCGATGACAAGCCCTGGAGTGTGTCTCCCTGCATTCCACCACAAGCTTGGACGTTGACTTATTCGAACCGACAGCCTTAATCGCGGCCTGACTGTCGACGAAGATGCCTATTTGTTTCCTGTGTATCGCTTTGTTAAGTAGCAGTCTACACGCCTCCTTAATTGCCAGTACTTCTGCCTGAAAGACACTGGCTGCGTTGGGAAGGCGAAAAGTTTTGGAGATGTCTAATTCTGTTGAGAAAATGCCTGCTCCGACTCAACAGGTCATTTTGGAACCGTCTGTGAAGATAGTAATGTCGAATTCGTTTACGACCGCATTTTCCTCCCATTCTGATCTAGAGGGAGAATCTAACAGAGAAATTTGTATGGAAGTTGAGTTGGGGTATAGTGTAGTCCGTATAGATATACGACCTATGCCGTCCGGAAGGGAAAGTAGGATGCTGGTGTGGCCATAAGGCCTTTCGAACCAACATTTAGATTCCGTCAATCTAACTGCACTACACGCTGCAATACTTTTTATGTGCAGATCCACTGGCAGAAAATTGAGAATCACATTGAGCGCCTCGGTCGGACTTGATCGTAGGGCTCCCGTGATTCCAATTCCAGCTGTTCTTTGGACACTACTTAATTTAATGATGTTATAGGCTTTGCTTAAGGCGAGCCACCTTAACAGAGACCCGTAGGTGAGGATGGGACGTACCACCGCTGTGTACATCCAACGAACCATCTTTGGTTGAAGCCCCCACTTTTTGCCGAAAGTTTTACCCCAATCCTCTAGGATTGATATTTTTATTCGGAAGTGAACCACATACCACATCACTGCATATCATTTAAGACTCGAGAGGTGACCACTTTCAATTGCCCCGCAGATAAGATGGACCAGTTTATCCAATTCTGACCAGTTTATCAAATTCTATTGATTATATTGCTGCCCCTTAGGGACAGCTGTACACTTGCCTGGGTAATTGCATTAACCTGATGTATTTTGAAGGACAATTAACATTTTCGCCTCATATCAAACAAAGAGAGGTCACTATTCTCGAAACTATATACAAGCTCTACTTGATAATAAAAAATATGCACAACCAGTCTAACTGGATCCATATCTCAAATGGAACAAACAACGTTAAAACGAAATTATAACGCAATTATCAGCCGAAAATTTCCCACACTATGAGAGCGCCAACAGAAAAAAATAAAACAAAAACAAGAATCGGACACTAAAATCAAACTGGACCTACTTTCGCTGTATATGTATCGCTAAATTCATTGACGGTAACTTTCTCGTAGGTTAATTGATAAATTAAATTCTCCGAATGATCGGTTCTTGAAACCAAGACACTTTTAAAGTCATGTCCTCCCTCGTTCTTCAAAACGATTTACGCACATATCAATGAAACTCAGTTGGACAAGTTCAGAACGCAAAGAGCCTAGGAGTCTGCAGCCGCTTAGACCATTTAGCTAGCGGCTGTTTTAAGAGTCCTTTTCTGGAAAAATTAAAACTGTTCATAGCACTAAGTACTCATTATAAAAACGAAAGACCCTGCTGGGAGCGAAAGGTGCCTGAAAGGTGTCGCTTTCTTTCGCCTTCTGCAACGCATTTAAACGTGTACAATATTTGAAAACCACTTTCATAGCAGTGTGCTTGAGAAACATGAAACCACAACATGGTTAAGAAAGATAACAATAAAAACAAAAAGCTCGTAAAAAACCTCAAAGCCTAGGGGCAGCTGGACAAACAACTAAGGTTTGCCGCAGTTATTCGTGCGAAATTTCCTGAGACACTCTATACACAGTCATCGACACTTGAACGAAGAGCCTTCTTCATCATCATCATCATCATCATCATCATCATGATCGTCATCTTTGGGGCTTGGCTTAATTCGATTTGGTTGAATGAAACGTGTGTTGTCTTGGCTTGGTCAACTACATAGTGACCACAGTCCGCAAAAGGAATAAGTACACGTATCTATTCGTATATCTACAGCATTGGTAGATGAAGATATGAGTAGTTTTTGTGTTTTGATTTCTATTTTAAGCAATTGTTGAATTACTTTGAGATTATTTTCTATTTCGATTTGAAGTTTTATTTTTTTGCGGCTGTCCTGAACTGTTTTTTTTTTTCTGCACATGTTGATGGAACTTATTTGGAAGTCATAAAACTTGTCTAAGAGTGGAAAAATTACCACTTAGGTTGCTTGAGGTTGCGCCAATATTAGAAGGCCGGATGTGGGTCAGTGGAAAGTCAAGCAGCTCTAGTATACGCGCGTACTTTGTGGTCCGATGAAAGATCCATGTACGGCTTAGAACTCTCTTTTCGATTTTTCATGTAAAGCATATTGCACCACGTTGTTATAGGTTTTGAGCTTTGTTGGGAATCAAACAGTTGTTACTATGGACCCACCTTGGAGAAAGGTAAAGCATCTTCGTAAAAAATGTGTTTGTTTAAAAATAGGGCCACTTTTACTTTCAAAAGCACACCCCCAAAGTTTTGCGTTTGATTAGCTACCTAGGGTGAAACATATGGAAAGATGTTTCCTTCTCCTTGTATAGGTCGGCAATGGACGGAATAATTTTATGAATTTTTCAATTCAATACCCGTCCCACAATTATTTTATTTTACGACATCTACCTATAGGCGATGGTCTAACACTCAATCCTGTAGAGTCAAGCAGGCTTCGGCGAAACCCAAACAAAACATGCTCATGCTCAGTATGCTCAACATACGCCCACGCGTCACAAGCACAAAAAAGGATAAATGTCCATTCCACTTTTTACCAAAATAACTAAATCACAAGCCCGTGCCCTTTTCTGGGAATAAAAAAAAAATAAACACACATCCACTATCCACAGAACTAGAATGAATCCTTAACAATTTAACTCATTTAAGCACACACATGACACAATAATTGCCCTCGTCACCGAATTGTACTTATTTTTAACACAAGCGCTCAGCGTTCACCAGAAATACATATATACACGTACCATCAATCAATAACCACCTACCATCTCCATTGTGTAACTTCAACCACGACTAGACGAGTGCAAATATTCCCATTGTTAGCTTTTTGTACCTACTTCGAAACACCCTCCAACCACTCGCAGTCAAGGACTCCATCCATAATTTCATAAAAAAAATCCACAGAAAAAAAGAAGAGGAAAACAAAATTCCAAGAAGACCCTTGAATCAAAGTATGTCGTCTCTTGTCGTATTACTCCTCCACACAGTCAACCCTCTAAATCGAAATTAAAGAAAACACACACATGTGGCTACCTGTTGGGTTAATTCCCTTTTCGGGATTTGTGCAACAACATGATACCGCACAACACAATCATCGAGCTCTTGTTATATGAATGGCTGTCTCTGATTACGAGTATCCTCTGGCGCACAACAAATGGACGCACGCAGTTTGATGCGAAATTAACAATCTATTTTATTTCAAACAGTTCATGGTGTAACCTCTGCATAGTCACAGATTTGATTTAAAAAAAACAGCAGCAACACAACAAACCCAAAGAGATAAATAAACAAGCGAACGATAATATCAAACCATGTGTGTGTCTTATTAATAATACCGTGGGTTGTGATTGCCGAATCAAAATTGAATTCGTCCTTTGGTATGATGAGAGTGGATTCAGTTATTGGTAACAGTTGGTGTCCCAAAACCGTGGGCTGAAATGGTTGGTATATTTTTAAGTCTACTAGCACAGATACTCCGCTGGATAATTATTACTTATTATCAAAAATTTCTATTCCGGCACGCGTAGATTGATACAAAGTGGAGTAAAATTTCCAAGCTGGGAGCGTGTGTTTGAGGTTGTTCCTTGTCCGAGGCGAATAAGTTATTAAATTTCCAGAATAGTTGACAAAATTACAATTTATCTTTTGCCGCTGACCTGTTTCAACAGTTGTGTCAAAAATAGTCGAAAGGATTTACCAACTAAATGAATAGAAGTTGCGACAAGTTTACAATTGATCCATGTCGAGATGTTAATCAATTCTGAAATTATGATGATAGATAGGAACTCAAAAAAGCGCGCAATTCTGTCAGTCTCTCCGGCCCATAGCCTAAATGGATGTCGCAATTTGGTTCAAATTTGGTGTTTGTTGGTCTACCAGTTCGGGGACGTTTTTTTCACGTTAACTTCGATTTTAATGCGGTACTTCCAATATGAAATGTTAATACCAGTTTGATTTGTTCGAAACCGGCTCTAGCGATTTCAACCAAGTTTGGTATTTCAGCTTAAGCCTCACCTAGGTTACCATGACTGCATACCCAGTTTTTTGCAAAAAAAATCGAAAAACGTTACTTTTGAAATTTACACGTAGGTATATCTCGAAAACGGTTCATACGATTGTAACAAAAATTCATATCAAAGGTAAAATAGTCATTTCTCATTTATTTAGAAGCAAAATATAATGAAAAACGAATATATTTCAGAGGAACAACTTCTTTCCTTAGATTGCTTGTTTTAACTTTATACATGTTTCATCTTGCATGGTACCTATATTTTATAACTAAATAGCAAACTCAATTTCCCTCTGTATTATCGTAAAATGGATTTTTGAAAAGAGTCGTTTATTTAAAAATTTAGTTTTCTTTACCTGAAAACGGCAGCAACGATTTTTACCAAAACACAAACTTAGAGTAAAATTGATACATATTCTCAAAATTATTGTGCCCTTGTCCTTATCTCAAAAATCACATTTTCGATTTCGATAAAACTTTAAAAACCAAGTAATGCTTACATCCCGAACAATAACTTATAATCGGTTTTCAGCTAAATAGTGAACCAGTAGTATTTTTCAAACTAAATACATATTGCAATATTTGGTACTGTTTTGTCTGTCAAATTTAAAAAAAAAAATGCTCCAACGATTTTGATCAAAATTCATATTAAAAGTAATACCAGTATTCTAAATAAGATCCCGAACTTACTTTCGAAAAATTCGAATAAATCCGTTTTTTTATTACACCAATCATTGACAACTTAAACCAGTGTCATTTATCCATATCTATTCCAGTCAAAAATCGTTTCTAACAGATCAAAAAACAGAAACTCTTACTGCTCCTATATTTTATGAACTGCTTCTTTTATCTAGCATTGCTTCTCAGATCTTTACCTACCTAGGGAACCTATATAATAAAATAAGAAAACAACCAACAAAACTTTTGATGAACGAGAAAGTTTTGTTGACCCAGTCGTGCACTTAATTTTATTAAACAGTTTTTTTTTTAAAAACCATAACACTTAACATGTTTTCTAAAAAAAAATCGTTTCTTCTTTGGTAGAGTTAAATTATTAATAACATATTATGAGAAAGAAAAAATTATAAAAATTAAATTAAGAAAAATTCTCTGCGCAAAAGTTGCAAACGATGAATTTGCGCGTTTTAACATAAAAAAAAATTTAAAATAAAAACAAACTGGTTTTACCTGGCTTTTAAGGTTAAACCAGCGTTATAAATAAAAAAAGAAAAAACATGCCCTAAGCGATCAGAAACCAGAAACTCCTATTCCGCTTGCCTTGTACTCAAAAATTTTGTAAAGTGTAAGAGCTTATTAAAAGTACAGTAGCCATTTATAACTCTCTAACTATAGTGTATAGATTCTGCTAAGCAAGCTACTCATTAAGTACTGAGTTGGGGAAGCGAGGAGTAACAACGATTCTCGCTTGTTTGGGATTCACCCTGACAATTAAGTAGTTTAATTGCACGCTATACAAATACACCAATTGATTCACAACACGATAACGGCAACACTACATAGCGTTGACCATGACCATATCTGCTCACTTCATGTCATAGCGTCGATAAACTGTAAATTGCTTGTTGAAGTGCGATGAAGTGCATTTTTTTGTTAAATTTTTGTCAGCTAGGTTCCGATATCCTCCGACAGAAATTGGTTGCGGAAATTGTTTACGATTTTGTATGCGGTGCGGAATTGTTTCTCTGAAGTCGGACACCTGGAATGCAATTTAAGCCTCCGAAGGTGTATACGTTGCGGAGAGTTTTCCGTTCCGACGGATACCTCGCTAGGGCCGATATTTTGTAGAAACAATATTATGCTTTCCATACAAATTCGTAAATAAAGAGTTACTTTCCGTAAGGCGTCAGCCGATGTTGCGGTAAACTACTTTCAGCACCATTTGGTAAATAAATCATGTGTCATGTCACGTCAAGAGATATATTTAAATACCAATGGGAATTGTTTGCTTTGATAGTTTGATAAAAGAACGACAGACGTAACTTTCCTATTAGAAAATTCATCGATTTTTTTTCCTTCAGTAATATTATGTAATACAAATTCTCCAAACAAGGACTTTGAAGTCTACTTTAAATTAAATATGAAAGAATAAACAACACCTGTTACCTTGAATTTGACGAAGAAGCATGATCTAAGAAATGCAGATACATTTATTCATCAATTTGAGCTATAACATCATCAAACATTTCACTCCATTCCTAAATGTTAGAGATTAGCTCACCTCAGATTGAAGTCTATTTCATGAGAAAGCCCAAGTTGGTTCCATTCTTTGAACGGGGAAGCATTCGTGCGAAGCAGATACTCCATTATCGTCTTGTGCAAATACTTTCCATTTTTTTCGTATAACTCTAGTAATATAATCAGAGTGAGCTTTAAGATTTTGTATGAATAGCGGAGCGATTCCAGACTCAACATGTATCGCATAAGTTGGGGTAATCGAAAAAGACATTTAAAAAAGAATCGTCGCACTTCCTTAAATCATTTAAAAGGTAAGTAAGCGAATGCCTGTACCCCATAGGTCATATACAGGTTTTAATTATTGCATCGAGCACGCGGTATTTGGAGATTATATCTATGTTCTGGTTATTGAAAAATTTATAAATAAATTTATTTAGCTTCTGTACCCTTCTCCTTTGCGTGCTTCGAGAAATTTAAATTACTTGTAGTAGCATTACTCTTAGATATTTAAATTCTCTGACGACTTCAATGCATTCATCTTATATATATAGATTTCGAGAGATATTCGAATCAGACCACCATTGTCGGGTCTCTTTTCGTCTCTCTACCACTATAAATCTTACCCAGAGAGACTTTCTGGATTTCTCCAGGGCTCTTCCCTGAGCTCAATTCCTAGTGTTAACGCTAGCATTTTTTTATGGGAGATCTGTTTCATCGACTGGATCTCGACCCAATGATGTCCCAAGATCCTCATTCTTTTGCCAGCCAACGCCGGACATTGACACAGTATATATGTGCCGCTGTCTCAGGTTCCTCCAGGCATAGTTTACAGGTATCATCCTCTCTAAGGCCCATCTTCCTTAAGTGATACCCGAAATTACCATGTCCTGTTAACAAAGTCACCACCCATTTCAATGTTCCTCGACTCATGCTTAGAACCCTTCTTTGAGTGGAGCAGGTCGGCCACTTAATTGCCATTTTAGCCTGTCTACATTGTTCCACGGTTGACCACCTTCTCAGGTGTTCCGCCGTGATCCATTTGTGAATCAGCTGTTCTACCATTCCTTTGCCAATTGAAGAGAATGGTTCTGGTCCCAGCAACTTTTCAGTTGACCCCTCTTTTGCAAGGGAGTCCGCCTTTTCGTTGCCTTCGATCCCTATGTGTCCTCGTACCCAAGTCAGTGTTACTTCATTTTTAATGCATTCATCTTGATGAAACTAATTCTCTTCAGACAATCTTCTTCGACTATGACGTGATTCAAATATCATAGCTTAGCATATGTTTTTTCGACATTTAATTTTAGGTCCCATTGGTCACTACAATTTTGGAGCCTCCATTGATTTGTAATTACAAAGTACTCGGGTTATTTGGCACCATATCGTGATCATCAGTATATAGCAGAGCCTTAATACAGATCCCTGCAAACTGTTCTCCTCCGGGCAAATAATTACATCAATAATTTGCCAGCTTTCGAACATTTGTCCAGAACATTTTTTCAATTCTTGCAGTGAATAACTTTCTACCAAGATATTTACAATATAAAATATAAAATAATAAATCTTCTATATATATAAAAGTAAGTTCAATTGTGTTATTCGCCAATGTTCTCTGGAATGCGTGAACCGATTTTGATTCTGTAAATTTCCAATGAAAGGTGAAGTTAATACCATTGTTCGTACGTACAAACGGTCTTTGTAGGTGTATTGTTTCATGAGGTATACGATTTTTAATGTTTTTTTTTTTTATATGGGCGGTGCCACTCCCATTTGTCCATTTTTGACTTATTTGCACAGGTATACTCCTGGGCCAATACCTAAGATTTTGTGTGTAAATTTGAACTCAATCGATTAGGTGGTTATAGTGGTGTGGCACCTCCCATACAAAAAATGCATTCAAAATATTATATTTCGAAAACCATCCAATCGATTGAGTTCAAATTTACACACAATCCTAGGTATTGGCCCAGAAGTATTCCTGTTAAGATTGGTCGAAATTGGACAAAGGGGCGTGGGACCGCCCATAAAAAAAAAACATTAAAAATCTTATATTTCGAAAGCTACTGAATCGATTGAGTTTACATTTAAAGATAATCTTAGGAATTGTCCTGGGAGTGTTCCTGTAAGGATTGTTCAATATTGAACAAAGAAGCATTAAAATTGTGTTCGTTTGTCGCCGATTCACGCCTTAACGCATTTACTGATTTTAACAAAACTTTCACACATCTTTTCTTTTAGTCTATATATGGTTTTTGTGAAGTTTGTTTGCAATCGCAAAACGTATGTGTGTGTTGTGCGTGAGTGAAAAACACATGAACTTAAGTAAGTTTTGGGTTTTTTCCACACATTAACGTTGCGTATACAGCTCAATACTATTTTTGACACGATAGGTGGCGCTGTTGTCGATCCGCTAAGCAACTCAACCGATTTTAATGAAATTTTGTAAGTGTGTATGGTTGGTTACAGTTGGATGGAAAGGACATTATTTTGGTATGGTTGGTGAAAGTTCTAAAAATAGAATAGTTTTGGACCCGATAGGTGGCACTTTATAAAAGATGATCAGGATAGAAAAACCTGTTGTAGCACCTCCCATTAAAAAAAAAAAAAAATAAAAATCAAATGCTAGGTATATATGAAGTTGTATAATTGCAATTATTATTGGACATTTGGAACTTTGCGAAATCTGGGCTGGATTTAATACGAAAGGCACGGGCAAAACCAGGTGGGTATGGGTACAGCTATATGTAAAAGTTTAAGTTAGTTAAATTGTTTTCATATGCCGGGCTTACCGCTACACAATTTGAAATTGAAAGTCGGCTCAGTTATAAATTTATGGCGCAACCTTAATCCACCGATATTTTGTTACGGATCGCGTTTGATTTGGTTGTGAAGAAGGGCGGAACGAAGTTCGCCGGGTCAGCTAGTATAAACATAAATGTTCATGTTGTTTATTTAAAGCGATATAAGCATTTCTATAAAATTTTGAATACGTTTGCCGAAATAAATTTAAACACGTGAATGATTTCTGTCGAAATCTTCGGCGTTCATTATCATACCATTTATTGGCAATACCCGTGCTATGTCTAGTGCCCAATGAAACCGAAACAAACTGAAATTCGACATAATTTGCCAACACAAATTGTCAGGGTAACCCCCAAAGAAGCGAGAATCGTTGCTACTCCTCGCTTCCCCACTCAGAAACCGATAATTGTATAGCATCTACAAGGCCAAGGCTTTTCTCAATTTGATCGAATGAAGGCTCGAAGTTAGTGGTAGAAGAAAAACACAATTTTGGTCAAGACGTTTCCTGTAAAAACAGCGTTTTCGTAAAA
Source organism: Cheilosia urbana (assembly GCA_946477585.1). NCBI lineage: Eukaryota > Metazoa > Arthropoda > Insecta > Diptera > Syrphidae > Cheilosia > Cheilosia urbana. The sequence continues at coordinate 26,884,016 of OX297854.1, read as the reverse complement.
TATCTGAGCTGACAATAGTGAATTCATCTCCAAAATCTCCTTCAAATACCCCATTATAAGTCCAAAATCTTCTAAAAGTTCCATCAGCATCCTTTCGTTTCTGTTTGTTGTACTGTCTTATTGGGGATTAAAATAAAACGCCCCTTTGCATTGTTCGTAATTACATTCGTTCCATCTTCAAATTGCCCCCTAAATCAAACAATATTTTGACATTGCTTTCGATAGCGAGCCGAACTGCGTTTATCAATCTATATTCATTGATTTTTAAACAAAAGTCCCCCCATTAACAGTAACAAAGAATCCAATACCACTGTCTTTTCGAATCTATTAAATACCAGATGAATCACTGTTTCTAATCTTTTGTCGACCACCTATCTACGACGGTTTTTTTTTGTGTGTTCGTGCGTTCTTCTATAGAACTCAATACATTATGTGTCATGCGTTTAAAAAAGTAGACCCACAACAATCAAATTCTTCTCCGCATACAATAGCGCCAGAAAAAAAAACAACAAAGGAAAATATATCGCCTCAGTTAACAGCAAAGAAATGTATCTACCACGTACATATACGCGTATCTATGTTCTGTTAGCGATTGTGTATTATTTTTCTCCAAATGTGTTCGAAAAAAGCAAAAAAAAAAAATAAAATAAAAAGAAAAATCAACTTTCAAGGCCTTCTGTTATCAGACAGAGCTTTTTTATTTTATTTTTTGTTGTCTTTGCCTCGTCTGGCGTAGGTAATTTTTGTTTGTTCTTTTTTGTGAAAAGAGAGAACGGTAATATATAAAAGTGAGGCGCTACGCAACTTGTATTTTAGCGCCACGAAAATCTGTACTCCAAAGTAAGTATACCTATCGCCCATAGAGGGTTGTATTTTACTAATGTGTCGCAACCTAGATTTAGTTCTCGAAATTAGGTCGAGGGTATTAAGCACAGTTGAAATAGAAGAAAAAGCAGAAGAAATGTGTGCGTGCATGTATTCGTTTTATGGTTGTTTTGGTCTGTTTGACGATAAAAACCAACATAGATTGATATTAATTGGTATATTACATTTGGGGGGATAATAATAATAATTATATTCGTTACGACACGAAAGGGTGTAGGGGTAGAACATTTTGAGGCAGCTTTGTAATGGTATTTTTAGAATTCCCTACAACAAATAAAGCTGCTAGATACGGTATATGATGGAACACGGTACAAGTACAAGGTCGAGAGATGTTAGACTTTTGTAGAAACGAATAATTTGTATTTTTTGTTGTTGTTTGTTTCTGGTAGACTATGCACACATAATAATTTTACTGAGAAAGTGAGCAAACAACTCACATCTTTGTTTCTGTATGTGTAAACAATTTCTGTTTCTAAAATGCTAATGCTTCCTTATGATTATAGTCATCTTTTGAAATCGTTGTAAACTACATTTGTTTTTTGACTTTGAATTGCGACTTCTTGCTGTGAGTTCCACACATTCTATCAGTGTATTGTTTATTATACGGTAATTAGAAATTACAGTGTAATAGAATTAAAGAGCCTAACTGCGGAGACTACCTGGTTCTGATCATTAAATAAATTTGAATTTAATTATGGATTTTCTATCAGTTATTCGACACGCCTGGCAACTATATTTTTCAACCGGCGTTGCCAGATCGCTCCGTGGGAAATTTTCTTTATATTATTATGTATCAGTGGAACTTCCATAAGTCGAACTCTCAAAATGTAGAACAAATAATTCGAGTTATAGAAAATTCGACTTAGAGAAATAAAAACAAAAACCTGATTTTTTTTTTTTTTTTTTTTTTTTGATTTTATTATAAGGATAAATATTTCAAAGAGAGAATACGTTTTTTAAGTAACAGAAGCCTTAAATAAAGTTATCAAAGTTATCCATACAACTATGAGTTATGGAGAAATTCGAGTTATGGAAGTTCGATTGTATTATTTTTTTGTTTTTATCTACCTCAAGTGGGAACACATCGAGTTCTTGTTGAAAAACAGTGACATTCTTTTTAAATAAAGCTGTTTTAGAGCAACTCAAATTTCCGCTGTACCCTTGTATCAAAGATTAAACCGGATTTGGATAGGTAAATTGTGAAAAATCGATCCGGAATCTAAAAAAAATAAAAAATAGTTGGCGCAACAGGTCCGGAGGGACCCTAGGCGTAGCTTCTCGCAACCATTCGTTTTGTGTGAGTTTTTTCTTTTTGGAACGAATGGAAAGGATCTACAATTTTATGCCGACTCCAAACTGCTAATTGAGAAGCTCTTTCAAGACAGTAATACAGATGTTTCTTGACGTTCGCGAGAGGTGGCACAGTGAAAAAAAGCCTAAGTTGGAATTTGGGTTTTTGCGGGATTCGAACCTCGACCCCTCGCTTAGTAGTCCAACACACTAACCACTAAGCAACTGCGCCTAAGATGCCGAAATCTATTGCTTCTTAATCTTTGCTATCAAATAGTCTAGGGCAAGTTTCCACCCAACATGTCAACTAATTCATCAGTGGATACCTCTCTTCGTTTTTCTATGATCTGAATGTTCAGCAACCTTAACGGACTTCTGCACGTTGAGAGTCCTCTAGTTACCTTACAGCTTACACTATTTGTACATTTGTATGTATTGTCAACGTCAAGCTGTAAAAAATAAAGCCTTGTGGGTTGTTCTAAATCGAACTTGCAAATATGTGTGATGTTTAATCATAGAGGAAGTTGCAGAAACCCATATAAGCCATTGGCAGATAATAATTACAGTAGTGGACTAAAGTGACTACCTTGAGGGACCCCGGATTTTGTCGTCTTCAATTCTTTAAAAAAAAAAACCATAGACATGGTTTAATGAATGGACAATGGAGAATTGGAGAATAGAGATGACCGAGAGAGCACAAACACTAGTGTGGATGGACGTGGAGTTGTGGACGGGGAAGTGGACTGTGAAGTGAACTGTGATGTCTGGCTCTGGAACCTGGATGAAGTGTGGTCTCGGTGTGTAAAAGAGCAGCAGTTCCAATTGGAATCGATTCAGACAACACATCAATAACGAATGAAAAATGGTTAAAAAGGAGCATACTTTGTATATTCGTTGACTGTTTTTTGTAAATATCTTTTAAAATATTAACTTTTTGGCAAAACACTTATTTCATCCTGACTGTGCTCAATTTTGAGTCTTGAATTTGGTTGTAAACAGAACGAAGAGTCTTTACGCTAGGTACCTCTATCTATACTTAAGGTAACTCTGCGTTTTTTTTTTCGTTCACCGAATGCCTATAAATTCAATTTTTCTACGGAAGCTCATTTTTAGGTTACCAAAAAGGATTTTATAACGAAATACAAACAAATAAAGCAGAAATTTAAAAAGCCCCAGATTTCCCCCTAAACAGTTTTCCCCCCAGATTTCCCCTCGTCGACCAAAAAAACAATAAATCTGGGGGGAAAACCCCCAAACTGGCAACGCTTAGCCACATTATACTAGGTTTTCGATAAGATTTTTCTAGACGGAAACAAGTGCGGAAGATTTTTGTCGCACAGGCTGAGGACTGGAAACTGTGGTTGGCATTAATGACGTCGTAGGCCCAAGTATCTACCATTGCAGCGACTGTGGAGTCGAATTGAGATGGAAAGTGTGAATCGATTGGTTTGTTGCTTGATAAGGCTTGCACCGGCAGCTATTTGTTTGCTTGTCTTCAGGTGGCTTTTGATGACCGCATTATTTTCAGTTTTAACTGTTTTAAGGAACGGATATTGTTTTGTAAGTTTGACATTAAAAGCGCACTTATTTTTTGGCATTTTTGCAATCGAAGAAAAAAAAAAAAAAAAAACATCGAGACCAAGAATGCGTTGAGCTCACGAAATGAATGATATGAACCAACATAATGACGTGGGCAGAACGGAAGCAGAGAGAGAGGTAGTATGTTCTGGCCCGGTTTTTGTATTCATTTTCGCCCCGTTTTGCCAAGGCTCACTGCGGTGTTTAAATAAATAAATAGTTGGCGCTACAGGTCCAGAGGGACCCTAGGCCTAGCTTCTCACAGCCATTTGTATTGTGTGAGTTTTCATTTTTGGAACGAATGGAAGGGATCTAACAATTTTATGCCGACTCCAAACGGCTAGTTGAGAAGCTTTTTCAAGACAGTCATACTCTCGGATGTTTGTCAGACGTTCGCGAGAGGTGGCGCAGTGAAAAAACCCCTAAGTTGGAATTTGGGTTTTTGAGGGATTCGAACCTCGACCCCTCGCTTAGTAGTTCAACACACTAACCACTAAGCCACTGCGCCCCTGCGGTGTTTACCGTGACAGAATTTGAATTGATTCTTCGGTGAAAAAATTCGTTTTATAGTTTTGATAGGAAAGAATGATAGTTGGAGGGTAAAAGGAGAATTCAGAGCGAGAAAGGAGGTTCGGAGGTTTTTTTTTGAAATTATTGGTTCAAAAACAGGATTATCCTTCAAAAAAAAAGGATAGATGGGATGGTTACTTATACCAGATTGTGTGCAAATTTCAACGTTCTACGGCAATTAGTTTCTGAGATAGACCTAGGTACAAAATTAGTCTAGTGGGTTCGGACAGACTGACAAAAGCGAAACTTATAAGGTTCCGTTTTTTTTCCCTTTGTGTACGGAATCTTAAAAAGAACTACTTAATCTCAACTTTTGAAAATTACCTCCTAGATTTGAAAATGATAAATTGATTTTATTTCGAATATCTTACTAAATCAACATTAAAAAAATTAACTCCTTCTCAATGCTCTCATTGCAATCGGATGCTAATTATGTCAAAGTAGTTATAGGTGAAGGTGACCCAAGTTACAAATATATATTTTGTTAAATACCTAAATTGAGTGTAGTAGTGCACAGAAAGCCCAACGGTCACGAGATAATTGATTATTATACCCCGAACCCTTAATTAACTATATGTAAACGTTACGGTAGTAACAAAATTATTATATAGAAGTTTGCTCTATTTTTTGTAATTTTAAATTATTTCAGGAAGCTGATCGTCAACATAGAATGAATCACACTCTAACTATTCAAATTAACGACAAAAAAAACAGAACTACATAGGAACTTCACCTGCTGATTATAATGATATCTACCTTTAGCAGTACATTGAATATTGTTTCTTAGGCTCTAAAATAAAAAAACAATACCTTGAGTGGTTACGACGATTAAAGAAAAATATTGTTTTACAAAGTGGCAAATTATCCAAAATTAAATCTAAACCAAATGACCTCGATGAGAGATTTATATTTTGATGGTGACATTCCGTCTGATTTTATCATCGCATGATTCATTGTTTTGAATTTTAATTTTGTTTTGCGGTGATGTCAGGTATTTAACTTGTTTTGACTTGTTCACCAAGCTACCTAATGTTGTTTGTACGTATACTTCACTTTGAACGAATCTAAATTTTGACAAATTGTCCGACTCTGTAAAATGTGGCAAAGAGTAGAGTTTTGTCAGTGTTAATCAAAGTGCAGAACTATTTAATCAAATCAACTGCGTCGCTCGTGTTTCACTACTCTCGGTAAACGGTATCTGGGTTATCTATCATTCTCTCAGCAAAACTTTGAACTCAGTTAGGTGAAGAAGGGATTAAGTATAATTTGCATAGTTCCGAGATAATTTTGCTTAAAGTTTATGAGCTGTTACTTTGCTTGTATTAGTAAATCAAACTTATTTCTGAGAAAGTATGTTAAAAAAAAAAATATTAACTTTTCCAAAAATTAATATTTTTTTAGTCAAAATAACATTTAAATAAACGCCTTCTCCACCTAAGCACTTCAATTATTACGTTTTAATTGTGTTAAACTAAATTTAAACTGCAAAAACTGGTGGCGACCCATCTTCGCCATTTAGTTTATTAATATAACATTTTGATTTATATTTTTTTCCAAATTCGGCCCAAGTAGGGGAGAATGGAGTTAATTGTTCATATCACTTTTCACAAAATTGTATACTTCACAGGTTTAAATCTGTAAATATTGAAATTGATTAACGTACAGTCAGATTATAGTGGAATATTGTCGATTACCTCGTTTGTTAATCCAATACTGGCTGTGACCGTAAAGCTACATACAAAGAGAAACAAACACTGGAGCGTTGTGTAAAAAAATGTACGTAATTAGACGTTGGTTTTGGTACGTAATGATCTGTCGAAACGTTGTTTTAAATCTTATTTTTATGTTCATCAATAATTTGCAAAATGATCAAGATAAATCCACAGAGATAATATGCTAAAAGCTCTCAAATTCCCAAACAGATTGCTTTAAACTTATTCCCTGAACTGTGATATTCTTTATGCGCACACTAAATCGGAATCCTTTATGAAAACTGTACCGCAATAAAGGCAACTTAACTGCCATAAATTATTTTCCCTTCCCAACTTGACCAAAATTCGTCCTCTGTTCTTAAAAGTGAATATTTTGTATACAGTCAACTCTCGAAAACGAATGGCTGTGAGAAGCTAGGCCCTCCGGACCTGTTGCGCCAACTATTTTTTTAGTCAACTCTCGATTATCCGGCATTCTATTAACCGGCAACTCTATTAACCGGAACTTTTTTTTTTAAACTTATTTATTTATAAATCGACTAGCTGACCCGGCAAACTTCGTTCCGCCCAAATTTGTTAATGTTATGAAAATAATAATTCCGAGCATGCACAATGCACTTGCTAATTTATGCAATTCGGCCAATTAAAATTCTTTATTCAAAAGTTATATTAAATTCAATAGAAATAAATGACGAATAGCAATGTTGATTTGTTTCAATCAAACCGCATTGATTTTGACTTGTCGGCCAACCTTCCGCTTTTTACTAAATTGACCATGTGAAAAAGGACGGGAAATTTAAGTCGCTTAAATACGAATGGCAAATCGTTCTGAATAAGCGGAATCTGCGGAATGAGAGTATTTGCCTTTGGATTTTCCCTCAAAATCATCACTTGTATGACATTTGATTTGAGATTCTTTACACTAAATCAGATGCGATCCGTTACAAAGTTTCGATACATTGATGTTGCGCAACAAAATTATAACTGAGTCGACTTTCAAATCCAAATTATTAGAGGTAAGCCCGGAACATCCAAAGAATTCAAAAATTCAACTAATCCCAATAAATTTTTGTTTTCACGACAAAAGGTAGCATAAATCCTTCGTTCCATCCAAAAATCATAAGAATCGAACGATCCGTTACCGAGTTATGATTGCACATACGGACATCAGTCCCTTTTATATGTAACTGCACCCACCCGGCTTTGCCCGTACCTTTCATATTAAATCTTGCAATGTCCATTAATAATTTTAATTATACCTACAACGTTAGAAATAGCGTTTTGTTCTATTTTTGAATGGAACTTGCCACAATCCGTTGTCCTATCCCGCTTATGTCTTGCAAAGTACCACCTACAGCGTTAAAAACTATCCGAACTTTAAAAATGGAAGCAATCATATCCATATACAGAATTTCAATCAACTCGGTGAAGCTGTTTCGAAGATCGACGATAGCGCTATATATCGGGTCCAAAAGTATCCTGAATTCAAAAGGAAAACTAACCATATTATATCCACAAAATTTCATTGAAATCGGGTGAGTGGTTTTGGAGATCGACAACAAGCCACCTATCGGGTCCAAAATCCTATATTTTAAGACTGCCTAAACCTGAAATACAACAATACAAACAAAACAAAAGAAGAATCATAAAAATTGGCCCAGTTGTTATCGAGTTATATCGTCATCGTTTCACCCCGATAGAATTATAGGTATATAAAGAACATTATAATTGAAGAAAACTGAATTGATTTTCTGACTTTTCTTTTTTCCTAAACTATCCCTGATTCAAGACGAACAAAACAAAGCAAAAATCCTTCAAATCGGTCGAGCCGTTCTGGAGCTTTTAGCCGACTAACGCACAGCAATTGATTTTTATGTATATAGAGATTATCCGATATTTACACCATGATCATTTTCAATAACTTTCTTTAATTTAGTTTTTATATTAGAAATAAATAGAAAAACATAAATATAAAGTGGGTTTCTTCTTTGACAAAATCATTTTCGATTATCCGGCATTTTCGATTTTTCGATTTGAGCTAGGTCCCGAGCACCCCGGTTAATCGAGAGTTGACTGAAAAGTATACTTTCAAAAATTGCCTTTAATTGCTCTTCTACACTACATATCTAAGAAAAATCAAGAAATGCTAATGTGATATTGCCAAATAAAACTAAATTTGTCAAACGTGGGAAAATATTTGTGCGAACCAGCTGTTTGATCATGTGATACCTAGTTGCCGGCGAACACCTTTTATTTATTGAAGCAAACATATTTATTTTGACCTCGGAAGCAAAAAAGTGTCCACATGATCTTTGAGCTTTACTATACCTATCTGGTCAGTTTCTTTTTTGTTTTGTTTTGTTGACCATACCTTTTTTAATCTTATCAAATCCTTATTTACTGTATGAGTAATCTTCAAGGTCTAGTGATAGAAAAACACACAACTCTGTTTCGAAAAAAAAAAAAAAAAAATCCAGAGGTGTAGATATACTTAAATGAATCCAGACAATAAAATGCCCATCGACTGCCCATATGCGCGAACCAAAAACATCCACCTTTTAAAGTTACCTTAAAAATAAAAGTTCACTAGCCGTCTAGTATCTATTTTTAACTCCTTTAAATATTGAATGTTAAATAAAGCTATAATCATAAGAGAAGAACGCAAATATTAGGTATACGAATAGGAAAGAAATACTAAGATATTGCTGATTCAAATGAAAAATTCGACAAAAAAAAAAAAAGGAAGAGGAAGACGAACAAAAAAAACGAACCCCTCTCCAACTGGCTCCCTCCCAGGCAACCACTGATCCGTACAAGAGTACCTACCGCTAACAGTACCAGTACCGGTGGTACCAGACCGCAATATCTACAGCTTTGCTATGATCTATGATGTGTTAGTGCAAAGTTTCTTATAGTTCAATATTTTGTCAGCGCGAGAAGACTAAACTTTTATTTACTCTAATCTGCGTGTGTAGGTGTTCTGTTTGTTGTGCTCTTTCATTTTGACATGGACATGACATGGCCTAAACATTTTCGATTACGCATTTCCACTTGTGTTTGAATATGGGGTTGATTTGTGCGTTCTAGTTTTCTACCCCTTGCAACACACTGCCACAGCCATTTGTGCGCGTGTATGCAAAAAAGAAGATCAACAAACATAAACACAGCGATAAAAAAAAACACAAACCTACAATCATTCGATTCAAGGACGCGTAAAACATCAACAGCCGTTTTATAGCCTTTTGTCGATTTTCACTTTGTTGGCGTTTTCGTTTGTATTCTCTTCGCAAAACGGGCTGCTGTTCTCTTAAAGCCGAAGCTTTCTCTGCCATTGCTCTTCGGTGTGATTGTGTGCAGTATGGTTTCTGGTCTGTGGTTGTGGACTCAGTGATGCCAACCCTCATTTTTAAAAGTCTGTAGATGAAAGATAAAAATTCTGTAGAAATACCAATTTTTTTTTTAACGTAATAAAAGTGCTAAAAATGGAAGATTTGAATGGCATAAAATATCAGTCTTTAATTATATTTATTAATTTTGTACAATTACATAATTTTTATTAACCGCTGGTATCGCTGGAATCGATAATCCTCGACGTAGTGCTGGCCTTGTTAAATCTTGAACATCGATTCCATTTTTGTCTTCATCCGTCAATTCTAGGTAGGTACTCAGGTTTGAATAAAAACTCTCCTCCATTTTTTTAAACGTTATGAATATTTTGTCGTACAGCAGGAAGTTTTGGGTGCTCCGATTGTATTTCTTTGTTTAGGTCAGGTAAATATACCAACGCAAAACTTAGGAATTCAAGTTTTTACTGGAATCTGAGATTGCTGTATATTTTAGTTTGAATTCTGTAATTGTGTGGGCAAGTTGAAAATTCTGTAGCTATATACAGAAAATTCTGTAGGGTTGGCATCAGTGGTTGTGGTACACCTTTCATCCCCATTTTCGTGCTTTATATTCGTCATCGTCATATAAAATAACTTATAAGCTGCTCCAGCTCACACTTTGGCCTGGCGCGGTTTTTCTTTTGGTGTTTGCTTCTCTTTTCTTGCCTTTATGAAATGATGAAAGATGGACCTTTTTGATTGAATTGATTTCCTTTCTCCCTTTTGATTTCATAATTCTATTCACTTTGGGGTCTTTCTTGACGGGTGGAGGAAGGTCGGGCGGCTGACAATTTAATTGAATGGAATGTTTTGCTGTTTTGCGTTGCCTTTTGGTAAATAATTACCACTGGCCGAGCTTTGTGAGGCATCGGGCAAGACGAAGACGACTGTCTGAAACGAAGTTAATTAAAAAAAAAAATAGATAAATATTTGACAGTCGCAGAGAATTTGTTTCGATAGCACCTGGTGAACGAAGTGTGGCCTTTTAAGACTTTTGGTTTGTTTACCTTCCTATTATTGCTGTTTATTATGCATGCCGCATATAAATTGTAAGTCATGGATTTGATCAAATGATTAGATGGTGAGTGGATTGGCGACATTTATTGCCAGTGGTGGAACTATTTTTAGAGCATAGAATGAGGATGTGGTAAACATAATGAATGTGCGAAATGGATCGAGAGAGTACGCAAGCTATGGACGCAGTGATTTACTGGTTAGTGTGTCGGACTACTCAGCGAGAGCTCCCAAGTCTGATTCCCGGGAAAACACAAATTACATCTTAAGGTTTTTTTCCACTGCGTTACCTCTCGCGATGGTCTGACCAACATCCAATTATATAGGAAGAGCTACTCAATCAGCCGTTTCGACTCGGTATAAAATTGTAGATCCCTTCCATTCGTCCCAAAAATGAAAAAAAAAAAAAAACTCACTCAAAACGGTGGTTGTAAAAAGCTAGGAATAGGGTCCCTGCGGACCTGTTGCGACAACCATTTATTTTTATTTACTACCTGATTTAGGACAGCCGTTTTCCAAACTCAAAACACAAAAACTGGCCAAAACTGAGTAGAGCTGTTGGACCAATTGAATTTTCTAGGCAGATCTAAAGAAAAAGCACAACAATCCATCAATTCACTACCAGAATATTAGGTGCTGAAAAAGGTTCGAGAGTATACCTTATGGCTCCGCGAATAAAAGCCCCATAATTAAAATGAAATAATGCTCCAAATTTGGGATAAATTTTCATAATGAAATTATGCCCCAATGAAATGAAGTAAGATCCTAAAAATAAATGACTAATGCCCCAAAATTAGGGTCCACTTTCATAATGAAATAATGCCCCATTTTTAAATGGAAATGAAGCCCCAATTACATTAAATAAGGCCCCAAAAAGAAATCAAATGAAACTTCAACATTTTTTTGGAATTCGTACTTTATTTTCAAAAAAGAAAATGCACACTTTGTTTTTACACAAATACATACCTGTGTTCTGTACAATGTGTTTTTAACAAGGACACTTATAGTTATCTTGTCCTTCAGCAATCGCTTCCGCTGCAAGTTTCAAATTATTTTTAAGATAAAATGGTAAGGCGAAGCTCATTTCTGGCTTTCAGTTGTGTTTTATTTTTTTTCAGTTATTCGATTACTTGCGTTGAAAACCATCAGCTAGTAACATATCGCGCGATTTTTTTCAGCTTTTATGCTACTAGCTGATGGTTTTCAACGCAAGAAGTCGAATAGCTGAAAATAAAAACGTGCGTTGAAAACCCTGAACAAATGATCTTTCAAACTTTCCTCATCAAAATATTTTATATGAATAACTATTTATTGTTTAAAACCCCAAAATCTGTTACTTTTAAAATAAAATTAAATTAGGTATCTACCAGAAATAATGTTGGCGTCCTGTTTCATTGGGGCCTTATTTCATTTATGAAACTAAGCCACAAATGAAAAAATGAAATAAAGCCCAAGTGAAATTTCACCCCAATTTAAAACAATTTTTTTGTTATTGTTTTGTATGCGCATTTTTGAGGCCCTATTTTATTTCTGCTTTGGAGTCTTATTTCCGAGTGAATACATTCAGATGCACAAAAAGTCCTTCGTAGACGTTTCTTCCATGTTTAATATGAACAATTCGAATTCTTTGAAATTTATCGTAATGAAAATATGGTTTAATTTTATTTTTAAACATTTAACGTGTAACAGAGATTTTTTAATATTTCCCCTTTTTTAATGCAGGTCACTCTTTTTCCGCTTTTCCCATCAATCTGGACCACTGCGTTCTATCTTAAATCTTACTTCAATATATGAACAGGTCATCCAAAGTTTATGTGGGCTGTTTGCGCTAAAACACAAAGCTCACTTTATTTGTAATCACTAATAACACTTCTACTAACCTTCGTTCATGTTAAAGTATACACCATAGCGCATTTACGTTTTTATCCGTCTTAGCGTTTATTCTATTTATTATTATTATTATTATTTTTTTTTTTTTTTTTTAATATGGGTGGTGTACCTACCTGTATATGAACATCTGAATGTTAATGAATGAGATCAGAATACATTATTACTTACGCAACAATGCTTTTAATTATTCCAACTGACGTCATTCGAAAAAGGGCGTGTCTAACATCATACGTGGGACTCGAAAACAAAACAAATAAAAAATTAAATAATTGATGTTGAGACCAAATAGTCCGATAGCGACAACAGCTTAAGATTGTTGGTTACTTAACCGTCTATATAGAATGAAAATAGTGGCAGAATGATTAAAAAGTATGCATGTAATTATGGACGAAATGGCACGTGAATTGCCGACAACCAAAAGAGGGGTGGAACGTTTTGTCAAATCGTCGGCGATCGCATTTTGTTCTTCCGCTTGGTTTTTGGTATATCGTCGGCTATTCTTCCATCGACATTTATTACGAGCATAATCATTTTGCACGGTTGTAAATTGTAATCATTGTATCACCTGAAAATTTCAGACGAACTCGCCTGCGAACAAAATACGAATCTGATAAGAATTCCACCTAGTATATTCGACTGCTGGGAATGTGGTTCATGTTAGCATTGTTTTGTATGTCCAAATGAACAAAATCACAAAATTATTAAGACCTCAATGACACTAAATTATAAACAACCGTCAACTGAAGGTGTATAAGTTAACAATATCCTGCCGAAAAGCATTTATATCCACCACCATTGCATGTCAATAATATTTGATTGCAATAAGGATCCTTGCCGTGACTATTCGTCAATCCAGTGATTACTTCTAATTCAAAATTTACATTTAAACAAACTTTTAATTTTTGTTTATTGAAAAAGTTCTGAAATGTCTACCTTCACCTACATCAACAAATTTTCTCTTCATCACCACATTAGCAAATATGTTAATACACTGGATTTGTTTTATGTATTTTCAGTTAAGAAACAACAAAAAACAACTTAATTGCTGCCATAAATCGTAAAACCAATAACCATAATATATGTTACTGCCGAAATGAACATAGTAACTGAATAAAACGCGGTAAAAAAAAAAAAAAACATTTTTATACCACAAAAAAAACTAAACGATATTTATTGCTATTTTATATTCTGTAAAATAAAAACAAGTGGACTAATAAAAATAATTAAAAATAAAGCTCGCTCTCCGCCATCATATGAATAACTTTGTATATCCACAACAATTAGACATATATACGCACCAAGATGAATCAACACGGTAAAAATCAGAACATAATCATAATCAAACAAATACCCGTAAAACGAGAACTAATGCCAAATCAAAAAATAACCGCAATAAAATGTGAAACTATTAAATCGGATAGTAACGCAAATCGAGTGATAATAACGCCAACTTCTTCACCGACTGCAGTATCATCGGGAATATCGCTAGTGCCGCGACAGTTATTAGCACTGCCAACAACAGTCACACCTACAACGGGTGCGATAACAATAATACCACGTATATTGACCGGTGCGACGCCGAGTTCGGTGACAACTCTGGCTGTTCTGACGCCTGCAGCTGGTGCAACAGCAGCTAGTGATACGGCAATATCACCGGTGCTTTCGACAAAGTCATCATCGACGACATCAACTACATCGGATGCGGAGACATCGACCGCCGACATGTTGACCAGTGTGTCGGACTATTCGGATAACCAAAGCGATGACAAATTGTTAAAGTGAGTTTTTTTTTTTATCTTTTTCTCACCATAATTATAGGTTTGTCATAAAATGTCAAATTAATTCAAATCAGAAATGATGACATTCAGTCAGAGGTGTAGCTACTTTGCTATTTAAATTTGCATTCATTATTTGTGCTTAGAAAAATATTTTAAATTGTGCTCGTTAAAGTTATAAAATCACACTAGATTTGGAGCTTGAAACCAAGGCTATAGTCTAGGTCAGCGGTTCTCAAACTTATTAAGCTGCGGAACCCTAAACAAGGCCCAGATATATTTCGGAACCCCTCTTAATACTCTATTCACACCGAGTCGAAAACCGGGTCTTCGCGGAAACTTCATCGAAAACAGAAGTTTACCCATACATATTTCAGTTTTCAAATCGAGTCGTTTAATATTACATTTACACCGCACTTAAACTCATCGTTTCGCAAAATTCAAAATTTCAGGCCAAATGTCTCACCACGTAATTTATGAAACGTTAGTCGTCGAAACGATTGAACAAAACGATCTCGTTTTTAGTTTGCTTCGTATAGCATCATCGTCGTATCGTTCAATCGAATCGTTTTCATTTTGAACAGTTTCAAATTGACAACAAATTTTGACACCTAAAATTCGGCGAGGATATTTGACGATTGAAATAGTAACGTGAAGCAAAAAAAAAAAAAACGATGATCGTCTAAAAGTTTCAACGATTATCGTTTTTTGGTTGTTATACGATGTAGAAGCATCGTCGAGACGTTTGCAGATGTTGAATTTTGTCGCTGCATTTGTAAGTTTGTCAAGTCGAACAAACCTCGTTACAAATTCCGCCCGTCATTTAATGAATTTTCAGCCGCTGTCTGAATTAGCACTCAAATTAAAAAAAAAATAATTCCATAGGTCCAACTACTTCTGATTTTTAAACAGAAAAAAAAGATCAATAATTAACATTTGAAATGTTGAATGGGAACGCAAAATTGGATTTCGAAATTTTTTTCCCGAAACGTTGAATTTAGGTGCAGTGGAAATGTAGGTACTACAAAGTCGTTTTCCACGAAAACACCCCAAAAATGGCTTCCAATCGTTGGGTTGTTGAAACAAGCACACCTTTTGTAATAATCAGCAAATTCAGCAAAACAGCTGACCTAACAAATGCCATAGCTCACAACTTAAAATCTTTTTCCACTATTAATTGATAGGCTCATAATATTTTTAAATGCACTAAATTCATTTTATTTTTTAATTAATTCGATCGAAATTTGTAACCAAAATAGTTTGCACCGAAGTTTAACGACCAGTGTCTCATAGCTGATTAAAATGTTTCGTTTGACGTTGTTGATAGTTGGTGTTCAATGTGAATGCATCGACGAATTTTCGACGAATAGCGTATTAGATGAAGAGGGAAATTGTTTGATATTATACGTTTTTAAAAATGACTTCTATTTATCCGAAAGCTGTATTCGCATATCTGGGGCAGCGTCCAATGTCGATCCGTATTTAGTCTTTGTATAAGTATAAGCTGAAAGGCCTGCTTTACAGCGATACGTTGTGATAAAAAGGGATCAAATTTAATATAGCCTGTTTGGCAAGTTCAGGCTTTCAGGGTATTCAATTCTAATAACAGCCCAAAATTCGTTCAATAATACAGAAGCAAATACATGTTTTGATGAAGAAGAACTCTGAAGATCTATAAGAGACTCGTTTTCCGGAATGCTTAGTGTTGTAGGCTGGATTTCCTTAGAAATGGATGGATGTTAGTTTTCGTATCAAACGTCAAACATTTTTCTAAAAAAATTTTGTAATTGCATACTTACAAAAATTATGTCTTTATTCAAGGGAGTCGCGGAACCCTGAAAACTGAATCATTAGAAGTTTATTTTTGAAATTGAAATAAATTTATTCAATTTGATCTCTATTTATGACAATCTTTGGAAGTTGGATAAAGTATTTTGGTAAACTAAAATCAAAAAATATAACAAACAGATATGGATAAATTCATTGTGGAAATTATTGCTGTAAATTGGTCTCTGTTGTTCTACCCCTAAAAATGAATAATCTTTATTCATAGGCAAATAATCCCGCAATAAATTAGTTTTTACTTACATTTTATCAACCACCAACCAGACAAACGATCCATTTACTTTCAAACCCGCATCATTTGACATCCGGATCTGAATTGTATCGGATGTATGCGTTCACGTGAATAAGAGAATTTTCCATTTTCTCAAAAACTAAAAGTCATAAATCAATCAATCTGGTTTTCAGTGTTCGATCAAAAATTGATTTCGGCAGTTGTATCTAATAATTAAGTATATGTATATAATTTCAAAATATTGAAACAAATCAGCACACAAATTTTTGATTCCTTAAATTTAAAAATTGAAAGTATGTAGGTATTTTTTATTTTCATTTTAATTTTCGTTCGCCCTATATTACACAAGCAAATTTCTTCGTGCACACGAAAACGTTTGAACGTTTCGCCTTACAGAATCTGACCCCAGCATACAACTTTTTATTTGAAAGTATTTTCTTCAAAAAGTATGTAGGTGTAAGCAGAAATATTTAACTTGATATGATATGATATGAAAAAAACGGATTTATTGTAAGTATTGCCATTGTTTTTAATATACTTTATTTTTTCAAATATGTTTATTTATTTTTAACTTTTTTTTTATTACACCTAAACGGAGCGAAATAGGCCTCCCCTCCCATAGTAAAAACATGGTTGCATTTAACCCCTCTACAAAAAACCGTTCTCATTTTAAGGCGCATACGTTTTTTTACTCCTGCCGATTTTGATGAAACACGAAACATGAAAAGTAAAACTTAGCAAAAGAGAACAATGCATAAATTCTGTTGCAAGGTTCCTTCATCATTAACTAAAAAAGTTGGCAGCATTTTTTCTCCTGACTCTGGCCTTACAAAATCAAACAATAAAATTGCATTTCCCATTAAACTCACTACATAATGTCACTATCGAGATAAATACCCACATAAGTAACTTTACATAAGACAATTTCTTACATCTCCTTCTACCTACTGTTGTATTGAATTTAAGCATCATGCTCTGATTCGCTTGTCAAAATGTGAAGAGGTAGAGATTGCGTATCGAATATCCAATTTATCACCAGGAACATGATAAAATAGAATCTCCTATAAATTGACTCGTTTTGACAACCCCCAAAAGAGTATTATTCAATTTGCACTGTGACGCATACGAGTATAATTTTTGGAGTAACATTCATTACCCATCCAAAACACATAAACAAATCTTTATGGAAATGTCACGTACACGTACTGTATGAGGATACCGACCTTCAGCATCAATTATGTACACGAACCAATAATCTCAGTTTCCCTTGGCATGAAATTTGTTCTGGGAAACGCAAACATCTTTGGGAATCCGAATCGACGATAGCAACGATCTTTCTCAAACAGAGATTAGTCGCATTTATCTCCGCCTATTGGGAGTCTCTATACTTCAATCAAAGAATGAAACGCAACGATATCTGTGTCTCTATGTACCTATTGCTTAAATATTGACACACTCGATTGTCTAGGCCTAGGGCGTTCCCCCTATTTTCTCTGAACACAACAATTCTAGCTGTAGATAGTGACATCGAGTAATATGAGGTTGACAGGTGGGTGACAGTGCGAGTTACACACCAGTGCGTGCAACATTGGAAATGCAAACAGTAAGTTGTCAAAAACGAAATATCAAGGTTGAAGGCAGAGACACACCATATACATTACGATGACCATCCGTTCATTATTATAATGAACTGTTCATTATTTGAAATAGATGTTCATTATGAATTATTTTGTATTCATAAACATAAAAATGTTCATTATTTGTTCAGTATTTTATTCAATTTTGTTGAAACAAAAACGGAAACCTAACCAAACCAAAATTCTTTAAACAAAATGATAATGCAAACGTGCCCTTATTTACTGAATGTGCAAAAATGGTAATGTAGTGCAAATCTTTCATTTCGGAACATTCCCTACATCATTCTCGGAACTCACCTTATGTCAAAACGTCAAAATCGAGCAATGAAATGATAATCAATTCAAAAGATTTTCAAAATTCGAAGACAGATTTTTATTCCGTCTTTGGTAAACATTAAAATTGGTAAATTTTATTTGATATTATTAATTCAAAAATACCTAAACAGTAATAATTATCTTAATGTTCGCTGATGCCACCCAAACGAAAATGTCTTTTTAATGAAGAGCTACAAAAAGAAAATGAATTCTTAAAAAAGCAACAGAAGACGATGTGAAATGCAACAAGTGAATGGCCACATTTTCTATTGCCAACAATGGAAAACTTGACATAGAACAAAATTAGGCGCATTAGGTCCTTATTTTATATAATGGGGATACTTATTTAGTTTTTAAGCGTTTATTTTACATCATTTAGTTAAATTAAGGAATGAATTTTTTTCATATGGTTATTTTGCCTAACATAGGTACAAATTAATATTTTCTTCTGTAATATTAATTTTAAATAAAGACTGCATCTTTGTTTTATATTTTTTTTATTGAATTATTAAAAAATAAAAAAAAATTTTTTGTTCATTATTTGGAATTCAAACAGATGGTCACCGTACATATACTGAGACCCCCAACTCGCAATCCTCTTGCCGCTGGCCCCCTCAATTTTTTTTAGAATCCGTGTGACATGCAAAAAATATAAAATCAATGCTGCCAACCGCCCCCAACCATGGGGAATGTGATAGAGTTCGGGAATACGACACTTTAACATAACCATAACTGAATGCTATTTGTTAGTTAGTTATATATTTTTAAAAGGTGAATAATATAATTTATTTGGTTAGTAAAACTATCTAACATCTTAGGACAAATATGGTTCTTTAGGACAAATATGGTTCTATAATTTTCGCTTTTGGATATCATTGACTTAGATTTCATGAGTGAATTTTTCTTAAATAAAAATAAAATAAATAGTTGGCGCAACAGGTCCGGAGGGACCCTAGGCCTAGCTTCTCACAACCATTCGTTTTGTGTGAGTTTTCTTTTTTTGAACGAATGGAAGGGATCTACAATTTTATGCCGACTCCAAACGGCTAATTGAGAAGCTCTTTCAAGACAGTCATACTCTCGGATGTTTGTCAGACGTTCGCGAGAGGTGGCGTAGTGAAAAAAACCATAGGTTGGAATTTGGATTTTTGCGGGATTCGAACCTCGACCCCTAGCGTAGTAGTCCAACACACTAACCACAAAGCCACTGCGCCTACAATTTTTCTTAATTAATTTTTCCTAAATAACTGATGGAAAATTACTCAAAATGTTTTTATTTTCCCTCAACCAATCTACATTGTTTATATTTTATAAATATTTTCAGCAAAAGTGCAGTTGTTCGTACTTGCCACACGTAACGAATAATTTCAAATTTAAATAAGATTCTATGAACGCGGCCAGCAACCTTGCACACAGCGGAAGTTGTTCATATTTTTTGAGGGTGTGTTGGTGAGCCGAAATTTTTAAAGTTTCGGACATTTGTCAATACGAATTTCTAGCGCACTTAATCGAGGAAACCCCGTAAAAATATATAGCTTGTAGGCAAGGTAAAGGGAAATCGGCCGAAATTGGGGGTCTCAGTATTGTCTCTGGTTGAAGGAACCTCTAAATCTGTCAAGTACACGTATCTGAGGGACGGCAAACAAAATGTTTGCTAAAGTTGATGTACGTGCAAAATTGCACATTTGGACTTATATCTTAAAGGGCATTGTGACAACAGATGAAAAATACAATTGGCTGCGCATTGGTATGACATTAAACGTATTGTGGGTTGAAAAAAAAATATATCCGGGTTCGACTATAAATCACATTTTTCGGAAGATAATAACAAAAAAAGCACGCATAAGGCCAACTGTGTAAGAAAGTGATGTATTCTTAAGAGAAGCATTTTAAGAGCACCGCATGGCTTACACAAACGCAATTGCAAGTAGTGCTTTTACTGTCGATGTAATAAGATTTGCGATTGCGTTGCGACTGGCGATACGTTTACAGTGTACCTGTACGCTGTACCGTCTTGCTGCCTGTTTTGGCTGGACAACGTGCTTGTTGTTTTAAAGTTTATCGTCGTTATGCTTTTGGCTTGTGTTGGTTTGGGCGTACCAAAAAGCTTTATGCGAGCTTAACTTTTCCCCATTTGAAGTGCGAGTACTAGTGATGATATTGATAACAATAAGTGATTACATCAAAAGCGAGAGAGATAATGAAAAAAATACCGGTCGCTGAAGATATGAAAAAAGTGCGTGTCAGCTAAGAGATAAGTGCCTCTCACCTCACAGACTCTGTCTTAATTCACAGTCACAATCACAGCTCCGCAACATTACGCATTAAGTAACACTTCCATCACCATCAACGTATGTATGTTCCGAAAACATGAGACGTTTGTTCGGGGTCGGGGTGTAGTCGTAGCAGATAGCAATAGCAAACACAACAAATATGGCAAGGTCAGTATTTTGTATTTTTTATTTTTCTGTAAGGTATCCATCCATACATAGACGTAAAAGGGAGAGTGCAAGGCAAGGTGCTTCAAATCGGAAACTCTCTAATTCAGTCTCTTCGATCCCGATTGTTGTAGCATCGTCTCGTAGTCGAACCCAGTGATGCCAGATTACAAGATATACCTATTTCTTCTTTTTTTTTTTCTAAAATTGTTGAGCTCCAAAATATGTGCAAGACTTTTTACCTGATATACTTCATCAAATTTCAAGATTTTTTTAAGTCTAAAAATTAAATAACTTTTTCTATTGAAGAAAAACGTTATCTATAAATTCCATTATATGATTCAAAGACAGGTTTCCATTAAAAATCATGAATTTCAACGAATTTAATAAAATAACTGATGTAATATTTTTTTTAACTTTCTTTTTTAAATTGTTTTAGGAGTAAAAACAGCGGATAGAAACTTTGCATATACAATCTTAATAGATTTAATTTTTTTAAGTAAATTAAGGGGGATGTTGTGAAGTAAACGGATACTTACTTACTTACTTTCTTAGGTGGCGCTACAGTCCGGGATGGACCTGGGCCTCAACAAATACGCCTCTCCAGTTAGCGCGATCTTTGGCTAACTGCCTGCAGTTGCGCACTCCAAGTTGGTTAAGGTCCCTTTCCACTTGCGCGCACCACCTAAGGCGAGGTCTTCCTTTACTGCGTTGTCACTCAGGGTTGGAATCGAAGACTCTTCGGGCCGGAGCGTTGGTGTCCATTCGCTCATCATGTCCTAACCATCTTAGACGACTAATGCATACTTTTCTGACCAGGTTGATGTCGCTGTACAGCTCGTAGAGTTCGCTGTTAAATCTTCTCCTCCAAATCCCGTCAACGCAAACGGGACTTTTGACCCACAAATCAATTGTGGACTTATAACCCACCCAGGTGAGCCAAAAGACAATTGTAGACTTATGACCCTGCGCCGTCCCAGCCATCTTTGACGACTGATGTGTACTTTTTTGACTGGGTCGATGTCGTTGTACAGCTCGTAGAGTTCGCAGTTAAATCTCCTCTATAGAGCCCGTCAACGGAAACGGGACCAAAAATCACTCGAAGAATTTTGCTTCTGTCCATGTTTCTGCACCATAAATCAGGACTGGGATGATGAGGGTCTTATACAGAGTCTCCTTAGTATTTCTCGACAAGGCCTTACTAATCAATTGCCTTCGTAGACCAAAATAACAGCGGTTGGCAAGAGTGATTCGTCGCTTGATTTCTGAGGTGATGTCATTTTCAAAGTTAATAGCGAATCCGAGGTAGACAAAGTTCCGAATTACTTCAAAATTGTAGCTGTCTATCCTGACGTTCTGTCCGATTCGTCGATGTTGTGTGTCCCTTCTTGTTGACAGCATATAAATATTTTGTTTTGCACTCATTCACCACTAAACCAATTTTTGCCGCTTCTGTACTGATACAAATGATGTCGATGTCGTCAGCGTATGCAAGTAGTTGTACAGACTTCTGGAAAATTGCGAGTTTCGCACAATCTTCTCAAGAATGATGTTGAAAAAGTCACATGACAGCGCGTCGCCTTGTCTAAATCCTTTTTTGACATCAAAGGTCTCGGTGAAGTAAACGGATACACCCTGTGAAAATCATGTGTCAACAATTGTCCCCACCGCATATGAATGACATTAGGGATGTCTGTCACTTCACCATTTCATTTTCATCCGACGTGGACGTGGCTTCCTAAATCGATATACCTACGTGTAAGAAAATGAATACACCAGAACTACTTCCAAGCATTACAATTTTCAATATTTTGTTCATTCAAATATACAGTTGCTGGGTTAATAATCAGGAAAAAAAAAAAGCATAAGTCGTCTTCCCACATCCAAAGTCAAAACTTTAACCTGCGCCCCTGAAAAGTTGCTAAAAATTACTTATGCTCTTTTTCCTTGTTGCCACAGGTATGTTTGTACTAATACCTACTACAATTTTGTCGAAAAATAAATATAAGTTTTATTTATTGTACCTCAAAATCGTATTTTATATTTTGAAAAAATCTTGAAAAAAAAAAAAAATTGTTTATTTCAGAAAATCAAGATATTCAGATTTTTAATATGGCAATACTGATTCTAGCAATAGCAGTTGAGTTTGAGTATAACTCTGTTGAGTGGGAAATTGATTGAATTAATATTGAATGGTGGGTGGTGTTCCGTTGTGTTCACGCGTATAGCCTAAAGCGTGTTCGTGCGTAGGCGTAGGCGCTTTGGCAGATGGTACTTGTTACTTGATATCGTTTTTGGAGATTTGGTTCTTTCATTCCTTGTTTTACATCATCGTTGCGATTGCGAGTACATTTGTTGTTCTCAGTTTCTCACTCGCTTAGGTAGGTAGGTACTAGAAAGTAGGAACTAGGCTTGTCCAAAGCTAGCTATATGTACACATACAGTGTTCCATATAGAGGAGTCGCTGAAATATGTGATAAAGGAACAATGGTAAAAGGCAGAAGGCAAATAAGAGAAGAAGATTTTAATTTGATTCCAGTGTTTCAAGGACATTTCGTAATTCTTTGTTTTCTTCTCGGCTTTTTCCTTGGATGGATACTGTGAAAATTCCAGTTCGCTGCTGTCTGTGTTAATTCCTTCCTTTAAACTATATGATTGACAAGGGAATAGGGAACTGGGGGACAGGAGGAAGAATTTTACTTAAGTTTTCTTGGTAATTAGTATTCAGTTTGAGTACGGTTGAGTGAAGAAGGCGAGTTAATACCTGTTTTTTTTTTTTCATTTTGCTTATGGAGGTTGTTTGATAGTCCTTGAGTCTATAAAAGTGCGTGATGGGTGGCACAATCTAATGGAAATTATTAATTTTTTATCGACATTTATGTGTTTACAGCGTCATGGTATTCCTACAGAGAAGAAAATGTTTGTTCTTCTTCTCTCTTGTGCTCAAGGAAAGGATTGTGATTTTTGTTTGTCCGTTACATTCTAAGGAGTAAACAATTCAATTTTTCCTATGAAAATCATCGTGGTAGCTCATTTGCATAACAGCCGAGATTTTGTATGTGTTGGTTACATCTTTGTTTGTTGTCAGATCACGTCCTCATTTTAGGTCATAGTTGTGAGGCTGTATGTGGTTACACCCTTTGTGGTATTCAATGTTATTTGGGTTTTAATTAATTGATGTAAATTGGTTTAGAACGCCCGCGTTACGCTGTCCGCTAGATGAATACCGGCATGTCCAAGTCCATATAAAAAAGTTGAATTTCACAAAAAGTTCTGGTGAGTGAGTCTAGCGCAAATGGTGCAAATGGTGCGCAAATGGTGAAATGTCAATTTTTTTATATGGAGCTTGACATGGCCGCTAAAATTTCATTGAAATCGGTTGAGTGGTTTCGAAGATTGACAATGCTTAACGAAAGTGAAATAAAGTCGCTTTGCCAAAGCGAAATAAGGCCAAATGCTGCTGAAATACGAAGCTGTACTTTAAAAGGGGAACAAAATGTTTTGCCGTTAGTAATGCAAATGAGTTAATATTTACGTCACATGTTATTCTAAGGTCACTTGTTAGTCTAAGAACATTTCATTACTAAGTGATAGTCGGCTCATTTAATAACGTTGCAAAATGGAAAGCAGTGCAAGCGATTTAATATTCCCGTTCGAGTTTTGTTAGGGTTTTATAAAAGAAAGTGTCTGCTTTATATTCCTGAGATAAAACATTTGTACAGGTTTAAAATGAATTTTTAAATGTCTAAGCGGTACACTTGCTATAATAAATCGTGTAGTCCTAATGCAGTGATTGATTTAAGTAATGGAAACTTGGCCCGAATCACAAAATCAAGTGCCGCACATAATCATTCAAGGGCAGAAAAGTTCAGAATGAAAATGAAACTTATAAGTGAAATAAAGAAAGATGCAAATACTTCATTAAAAAGAAGCGGGATTCGGGAAGTATTCGTTGAAGTTTGTGAAAAAGACATTGAAGGTGTTCCAAGTGTTCAATTTGGAAAAATCAGAAGGCAGCTTATAAACATTAGAAACAAACCATTCCGCAAAGCCCCTGCTACTGTAGAAGAAGTGTTGAACTTGTTTAAAACAGAACAAGTCATAACCGACTTTGGTATGTCACGATAGCGGAAAATTCGCCATTTTGTTTTCAAATCGTTGTTCTGTCAAAAAATTTAAACTCAATGCTGCCAACCGTGGGGGAATATGATAGAGTGATACGACATTTTAACATAACTGAATGCTATTGGTTGGTTATTATAAATTTTTAAAAGACGATTAATATAATTTGTAATAATAAGTTGATTTATATACTAGAAACATATTAGGACAAACATTGTTGTGTATCTTCCGCTTTTGAATACCTATCATTAACTTCGATTTCATGAGTAGGTAAATTTGGTATTTATTTTATTAAATAACTGAAGAAAAAATACTCAAAATGTTTTTATTTTCCTTCACACAATCTACATTTTTAATTTTTCATAAATATTTTCAGCAAAAGTGCACTTATTCCTAAAATAAAATACTATTCACACGTAACGAATTTAAAAAAATTTAAAGGACAAAAATCTATGAACGCTAGCAGCAACTTCGCCGACAATTTTCATGCTTGTTTCTCCAAAAAAAAAATTTTTTCGATATTTATTCATGAGACCATTTTAGCTTTTAAAAAATAGATTTTATTGAATATCAATATTTAGATGTTTGTTCGCGAAACCAATGCTTGTCCTTTACAAATCAAGTTAATAAAATTTCGGACCAAGAAACCAATACCGATATACCTATCTACCAATGAATTATTCAAAATGCAGATTGCTACAGCACTTGGTGTAGTATACATGCACATCACATCTCGTCCAACCAAAGAAAAACAGTGAAACTACAATGTAGTTCAGTTAATGTACCTACCTTACGGTAAACGTTATTCAGTTAAATTTAAAATGCCATTGGCCGAGTGCGAATAAAGATAAAACATACAACAAAAAAACAACAAAATATGAAGACATGAAAAAGGCATTCGAAACCAGCCAAATGCTTATGCTACTGCATAAAATAAATGGCATAGCGGTGACTTGGTGAAAGGTTGGCGGTCTACTCATATAGGACACAAGAATTCCTGAAAACATATTTTCCTTATTTGAGCGATAGCGTTGCATTGTTACAAACCACTTGAATCATGCGAATGGGAAGAACTCGTGAAAGTACATTTTATCCAAGCGGATGTCTTGAAGAGCTTTTAGCAGATATGAATTTTCCGACCAAAGCTTTACATACGGAAAGAAAAGCAAGAAAACCTCCCACTCCCAGCTCCCAGTTCTAACAGTAAAACACTTGTGGATTGTACTTACGTACGATACTGCTTTGCTACCACCCCACCAGCACCAGGCGCACGTCAAAAGAGCGAGAGAATCACTTCCCCAGAGACAGCAGAAACTGCCATAGAGAGTGAGTTGAGTTAAACTTGAAATAAATTCATTAATTATTATTCCCGCTCATACAAAGTGTCTTTGAAACCATAGCGCGGCCCACTCTCAAGTTGGTACCTTGTAACTTGTGTTGTAAGTTTTGTCTGCTTTTATTTTTCTGACTTTTGGTTTTGTTCTGATATAGAAGTCAGTGTTCTACTGGCTTGTGGTAGTGGCTACTGGGTCTGGTATCTGGTTCTGTTTAGCTCTGGTCTCTCCTGGCGGTGGCTCTCTGAGAAAGAGAAAAGTGGAAATCAGCTTTTTAGTCGTCTTCTTGATAAATGATAACCTGCTAAACCTAACCAAAGAAAAAAAATTTACGAAACTACGCCAGAGAGTCGCAAAGAGCGCAAAGTCTGCTGTCCTGTAGTACACTGTACACAACACCGAGTCAAGAGTATAGAAATAGTAATCAAGCGCTCGGGCGGGTGTACTACAGTAGATACATTTTTGTTTATGCGCTGCTTCGTTTTTTTGTTTTTTTTTGTATTTCGACTCTTTTATACAACAACAAGAACGAAAAATCAAATAATTTTTCGACGACACTCCGCCAATCATGTGAAAATGCTTTCCGACTCAGTATACAAATTGAAATTCTGCGGATAACTGCCGCAACGGTCGGTTTCTTCTCGGAGTCTTAGAATTTTTATTTTTATTTTAGTGGTGTCTCATAGTGTGTATGAGAAGCAAAAGTATCTATTGTATACTATTTGGTTTCTAATTTTTTATTATTTTTTTTTTTTTAATAGATTGTCGAGTTTTGAAGATTTATTTCGGGTTGTCTTCGATTTAAATGTGTTTTTTGTTTCACATTTAATTTTTTATTTTGTTGGCATATTTTGCGCGAAAGTCTTTCTGCGGACGTCATGCGGGGTGGTATGGAGTGATACCGCGATATTTTGTCAATCTTTTACATTTTTCCTTTCGGTTGGTCTTTTTTTTTTTTCTGTGCACGCAAGAGAGAGATAGAGGTTTTTTTTTATTGTGTTGTTTTCGGTATTCGGTTCGCCGCGATCATATTTTTGTTGACGTTGTGAATTCGTTCGAAGCAAAATAATAAAAAAAAAAATTAAAAAAAATCAAACCTCATGTTTGATTACGTTTGCTTATGTGAGATACCTATCAAGGACATTTTATTCGACTTTCAAATAGTTTGTGCTCTTATATCTTCTAAAAATAACCCTAAAGTTCGAGTGTGCGGTAAAAAATGAATGAACGAAAATCATCGTTATAACAAGTGAATTAAAATTACCTCTAATTGAATGAAGAAAATTGCCAACTCTGTACAAATGAAACCCGTATATCCATTTTGTTCGTCCCGTCATTTAACGGCGAGTTTTTGGAAAAGTTTTGCCGCGTAATATTTTTTTTTTTTTTTTTTTGTGTTTCTATTAATAATTTTTGTTTATAAATGATTTGTTTTTAGTCTGACCGACTAAAGATCAACATAAGTTGCTATGAAAAATGTTCCCTTTGTCATTTTAGAGTATATCACGCTTTTTTGTAACATTTCACCAAGGATATACGATTACTTTTTTTTATATTAACGTACATCAATTTTAAAACAAAAAGTACGAACGGCATTTATTTACACTAACAAAAAAAAACGGTTTCAGTAAAGTTACTATAACAATATTATTGTACAAATGACAACAATTACCTGTAGATAGTTAATACGTTTTTTAAGGAATAAAATATTACCTACAGACATCTTTATATTTATAACTATACAACTTTTTGACGGATACATACAAAAGTACCTACCAACAGAAATTTGGAACCAAAACAACCTACAAAGTCATGGGATTATGTGACTTAAAACACAAAATCAGCAAAATAACACAAAATACATTTAAAGGAATATATATAAAAAAATAAATATATAATCGTTAAAAATAAAATATAAATATAATTAAATGTTTAATTTATAAGATAAATAATTATTAACTCTGTAATTTAAATATGTCTAACCAATAATTGTTATTATAATTAAACATAAATAAAATCATGTCTCGTACAAATACCATAATGCAAAAATGTCAGTGCTATAGTGTACCTAAACAAATATTATATGAATTAAAATATTAAATTAACAAATGTCAGTGTTAAGGCGAAATATTGAAAACCAATATTTGGTGAATTAAAACATAAAATTAAAAAAAATCAGTGTTAAGGAGATATATTCAAGCATACTCTTTTGAATGTGCTTCGCATATTGTTCATCTAATAAGCAACAAATTTCAAAATACTCCAGCTGTAAAATAAACAACGAATAAAAGAAAATATATATTTGAAAGACACACTGTTATTTAGAAATACATAGTTAAAAAATTCAATTAAGCAGAATGTCTGTTTTTATTTTACATCAGTTGTAAAAATTAAGAAGAAAAGTGCAATTAACTTTCGGAGTACCTACAATTTTTTGAGAAAATCCTAAGGTCAATACTCGCCAGCTCAGAAAGGGATTTACTATAAAAGTCGCTGAATTTGACATCTCAGTATACAACCCAGGTAAAGCGTGAAAAGCATCTACTTCGTATTTAGTATTTGTTTACTCAAGCACAGGCTAATAGAAGATAATAAAAGCGTTTTAACCTCTTTGATTAATTAGTCATGTCAGGAACGAGTTTTGTGTATTTTGGCCCGTTTTCTCCTTTTTTTTTTATGAAAGAACGCATTTTTTTATTGGTTTGTGGTCAAGTGAATATATATTTAAATACCTATACCCAATACAACACGAAATACATACATCAATGTGTCTTTAAAATGCAAACATCTTTGGTCACTTTATAGTTCTAACTAGCAATACTTGTATAGGGAGATAGATTTAAAATGTAAACTGGAATGTTAGTGGCTCCTAATTAGGTCAAAACTTATGCATACATATGTTATATGGGCTTAGTTTGTAGTTGCTGCTCGTTGAGTTTCATTTGAATTATTTGCAATAAAATTAGTTTTCTGTTTATTTTTTATTGTATACATAAAAGTTCTATTTCGAGAAAAAGCATAGTTTTTTTTTTTTTTTTGCTCAGTTGATGCTAATATATATGTCAACTTAAAGTTGTAAATAAGAAAGCAATATATTAATCGTGCTTGGCTATAAAGCGTGCGTGCCTGTGTGATTGATTAAAATGCAAGAGATTATGTAGGTATTTTGATAAGCTCTTCGTGTTGTGTGATGATTTGTAAATGTTAATCTTTATTAACTGACATTTCCGGGTATAAAGCTATTTTGACAACGCGACTTAAAACAGAGAACCTATAATGTATCGTCTGAGCTTCTCGCTTATGCGTTTAGAGTCACACTTTGGCGGTTGAGTTTTTGTCATCAAAGTCTTTACTTTATGTCACGAGGGGTAGCCGCTGAGAGCGTTTGATTGTTAGATGGAAGGTTACGTATTCAGAACAGAGACATCTACCACGAAAGAATTTGCATTAATAAAATAAATGAAAATTCCAGCGAAGGCTTAGCAAAAAAACTACGCAAATTCTAACCAAGTGTTAAATGAACATGGTAGATGGAGTGGCTTAGTGGTTAGTGTGTTGTACTATAAAGCGAGATGTCCCAGGTTTCTGAAACAAAAGCCATCTTATGGTTTTTTCTACTGAGCGACCCCTCGTGAAGGTTTGACTAGCATCTGATTGTATTAAGGGCTTCTCAATTAGCCATTTGGACTCGGCATAAAATTGTAGATCCCTTCCACTCGTCCTAAAAATTAAAAACTCACACAAACTGAATGGTTGAGAGAAGCTAGATCTAGATATTAATAACAATTTTCTATCAGCCCTATTCTGCTATTTATCGGGGGGAATTTTTCTTCAATTTTCACTGAACACTATTCTACTATTCATTCGAATTGAATTTGGATTCACCCCGTCAATGCCGGTAATACTGCGTGGTATTCTCTTATTCACGTGAACGCATACATCCTATACAATTCAGATCCGCATGTCAAATGATGCGGATTTGAAAGTAAATGGATCGTTTGTCTGGTTGGTGGTTGATAAAATGTAAGTAAAAACTAATTTATTGCGGGATTATTTGCTTATGAATAAAGATTATTCATTTTTAGAGGTAGAACAACAAACAGCGACCAATTTACAGCAATAATTTCCACAATGAATATCCATATCTGTTTGTTTATATTTTTTGTTTTTAGTTAACCAAAATACTTTTTCCAACTTCCAAAGATTGTCATAAATAGAGATCAAATTGAATACATTTATTTCAATTTCAAAAATAAACTTCTAATGATTTTCACATGTACACGTGCTAACTTGAATGTCAAATTGGTTTGGATAATGTAGTTCACCCGATGGAAAGCAGAATGGAAAGGCAGAGTCTAACGGAATCGAGTGGGTGAATGAATGTACGATTCACGTGAATAGCAGAATAGGTGTGTATATTTTAGAACAACGATTCGACAAAACGAAAG
Organism: Cheilosia urbana; assembly: GCA_946477585.1. Classification (NCBI taxonomy): domain Eukaryota; kingdom Metazoa; phylum Arthropoda; class Insecta; order Diptera; family Syrphidae; genus Cheilosia; species Cheilosia urbana. The sequence goes on along the minus strand of OX297854.1, from coordinate 26,853,545 downwards.
ACAAAAACAATATACAATTATTCCGCCTCCTTTCCTGGCTTGGTCTTAAACCAACCATAAGCTGTACAAAATATACCATGCAAGATGCAACACTGTGCGATGTATAAAGTTAAGACAAGCAATCTTAGGAAAGGAGTTCTTCCTCTCGGAATGGAAACTGAAATCTATTTGTTTCTCATTATAATCTTCTTCTAGACGGATGTGCGATTGTTATTCTTCCGCGAGGGTTTTGGCGAATCGCAGCCGATTCTTCCGCTAACAAACATGGCGACGATAATAATTTAAAACCTCAAACAAGCTTACGAAGAAAATGTAAAAAAAAAAAAAAACATGTACCCAATGGGGGGTCCGTGGTGATTACCTACCTCCACCCACCTCCACCTTCGTTCTTTAAAACTTCCAAATGAATATGCAAAGTTATCAACACCTTCGGGGTGCTAATTTTGCAAGGGAAAAACGTTTTAACAATAAAATTGAAAATGACAATGAAAACTGTTTCAATTGTAATTGCATTCAATTTGATATTGTAGATAGAAGAAGAAGAAGGAGTAATTCCTGTATTGATGATGAATATTCCTCTGCAACCAATGTTTGCATATAAGAAACCATATAACCCACTATATTTCATGTAATGTAATCTGAATGCAATTGGATTGGTCATATGTTTTTGCGCCTTACATTCGATTATAAGAAACCATAACCATGCACAAAACTGCACCTCATGCGTGCATGAAAGTTCGTTTTTAAATCACTTTTTTTTTCAGCTTTTGTTTTTTTGTAAAACGTTGTTGTATAAAAACACTCAATGTCATATTGGAAACTTATCAGCTCTTAACTAAATTATTTCCAATAAATAAGCATGTTCTTGGCGGGTATACATGTCATCTGTGTATCTGTATATGCATGGGTGATATTGGATCATTCTGTTGATGAGGCTGTAGATGTTAGCGAGGTGTTCCTAACACAACCCCCGAATAAACCAAATTACACCCAAAAGTTCTGAGACATGTCGACGAGTGTAATTTTTGTAAAGTTTCTTCTAAAATTAGTTACTCGATATAATTGAAGGTCCCTTCCATTTCTGCAAACAAGTAAAAGTCACACTTCAATATTGGCTCTGACCAGCTAATCGTAATGTCGCATATCCTTAAAATCTCTTTATTAATTTTTGCAAAGCAAATTACGGAAACCACCTTTCTTATGGGTACTATTTCTATTATTCTATGTTTTATTCTCTGTACCTACACACAGTTCACTGTTTTTTTTTTTTTTTCCTCCAGTAGTTATAAAAAAATGCCGAGAAAACATATTTTCCTTATCGGTAAATGTTTTCCCTGTTTCTAAAAAATGTTACCTACATTTAACTGTCTAAAACAATATATGTACAGACTGCACTATGAAGAATACGGTGTAAAACAACGTATATGTCAGAGAACTTTACACCTCATCAAAGGGCAGGGTAGTGCTCAGCCAAGTTCTCGCACTACTTACATCCTTTTTACAGGAACAAACTCAGACGATTTTCGATCCCCCTCTATATATTCAGTACCAATGAATTTAAAAACTTTTAATTCTAAATATGCTAACTTTTTAGGAATTTTGCACAACGGTAGGCCTCGTGGTGCAAGCAAAGGAATAAAATTTGAAAATGTTGGGTTCGAAGGGTTTTAAAAACTTGACCAGTGAACCCACCAGATGTTATTCAGTAATCATTAAATAATGAAATTTCTCTCTCAACTTGCAGTTATTTCAGTATTGTTCTACTTTAAATATCTGATATTCAATCTTCACGAAGTAAGAACTTGCGGCGTACTATAAGATATCAGTAATTTTCACGGCTGACTTGTTACACAAAAGTTTTTATCTGTTTTTTTTTTATATCGAAGAATTGGTTCTTTTTAAAACATTTTTGTTTTTGGTCTGATCAGCTTATCACCAACTCATTAACCTCGCAAAAACATGTCTTTCTAATCCAAACTAAACATTACCAAACCTAATCGAGTGTGGCAAAAAAAAACTGAATAGTTTATCAGTCTGTGTGAATTGTTATTGCGAAATTGAAGTCCGTTACACTTGATGTCAATGTGGAACCTCAACTTCTGCAGTAAATGAGTCGATGCACAACACAGATGACATCCGTACATACGTAGGTATAGAGCAAAAGCAAATAAACAGAAGTCTATTACTTTGTATATCATCCACTTGAAGCTGAATGTAACAGGTTTCTAATCGCTAAGCCCCCATTAGCAAATATTTGTTCGATTCATTTGAAAAGTTCCTTATCAGTATAGTCTACTTCAACTTTGTTGCAATAGCTGATTTATAAGCGGAAATAAATTTTATAACTAATTGATTAGTTTATGCCAAATGGTAGGGGAGGGAGTTTGTTGACACAGCGACACACCGCAATGCACAAACAATTTATCGCGAATAGACTGATCAATATTTATTCAGATTGCTCTCAAAGGTGTCGGGATGATGTGGATCATGAGTGGGGGATGTATTAAAAGCAAACGCACATTCTAGGTAAATGGAAGAATACAAAATGTATATAACTCAAAGGGATAAAGGCTGGCGGTTGTATATTTGCATTTTAAGTAAAGAATGAATATATCTTTTCACGTTGTTTGAGTGGGAAGTATAGATAAACAGAATGAATATTCTCCTTCTTGAGCGGTTCAGTGTAGAGGCTATAAATATAAATATAAATAAATAAATTATAAAACTCAGACTACTATTCAGAAATGCTATCAAATTTAAATGGTGCAATTGTCCGGGGGACATTTTATTGTGACTAGTCTCGCCTGTGGTCGAAAATCGACCCAATCTTTTAAAAAACCTACGATTGAAAAAGGGTAATTTTTTTTCTCTGCGTCCAATATCTAATGTAACTTTATGATCTGTGGTTTTATTCTTGCTAGAGAAGCTCCTCTATTTTCTCCTGAAACTGTGCTTATTTGCACCTTAAAGTATGCAATTGCATGATAACGATATTATTTTAAAAAGTAAACACTTGTAAGTCACGTATTAATCATGAAAATTAATATATCTACGACATTTATGAGATGATTTGATCAAGTCGATTTAGTATGTTGGTGGGAGCATGGTATAAAGAAAGACGTGGCTCTATTTTGTACATTTCATTCTACCTATAGGAATTCGGTCGCTTTTTTCTGAGGTAGTAACTGTGACGCTCTTGCAAATGCACCACTGTTACATTCAAGCATTACCTGCTAGGTCTAGCAGATAGCAGTAACCAATGAGACATAAATGCTTTATTATTTATCTATACTATTACTGTCGTCATGTTTATTATGTTCCCGGACGGAGCGCAACATGCTTCATATTTGATGAGTTTATCCATTTTGTAGTTCATGAACTTACAAATTTACTGCACAGAGTTTATTTTGAATTAAAATACTATAGCATACTAGCTGACCCGGCGAACTTCGTTCCGCCAAAATTCATTAATGTAGGTAATGAAATTAATAATTCAGAGCTTTCGCTTCATTCTGCTTCATGTAATTCGGTCAATTCAAATTTTTTATTCAAAAGGTATATTAAAATTAAATAAATAAATAAAATCAAATACTTGTCGGCCAACCTAACGCTTTTTCTCTGAAATGCTTTATGGTACACAACATTTTTTGTTCTATTTCTATTATCGGGTGTGTACACGTACAAAGCGAGAGCTTTGCCGACACGTGAAATTCAAGATTTATGCCACACACATCCAGCGATTGTCCTTGCGACTTATTAATTGTCATAGCAAAAGCGAGACGTACGGGAAATTGAAGACGCTTAAACACGAACGGCAAATCGTTTTGAATAAGTGGAATCCGCGGAATAAGAACATCTTCACCTTTGAATTTTCCAATAAAAATCGTTGCTTGAATAATATTTGATGAATTTATTGGAATGGCGGTTGCGCCTTCTTTCAAAAATGTATCATACTAATATATTAACCTTCTCTGCATGGTCTATTAACCAACAAAAAAAACTAAATCAAAATCGGATGTGTGTGGCAGTCGGTAGGCTGTCACACACACATTTATCAAGTTATTTTTATATATATAGAAATATAGATTTCTTTTAAAGTCGAGCGATCAACCGATCACTGCTTATGCCATCAATAAATTAATTTTGTGAAGTATTTTCCTAGAAGCTCAATTGTAGTGCGTATCTTCTTGAACACAAAAGTGCAAAAGTGTAACTACTGATTACTGAAAGGTTACTCCTTTATATTTCCGACAGCTATTTAGGTCATAAAAATGCCACCGTACAAAAAAAAAAAAAAAAAACAAACAAAATACCATTTATCTATGAAAGAGAAAGTTAGATCCCTAAAGTGCATGGCCTCAAAGGCAATCTAAGCGCTGTTAGACAAGTGAATCGTTGAATACTACATTCCATTAGCTGATACAAGGATTTTTTGTATTCTCAATTCTGTTGATATATACGCAGATGACATTTATAAGCTGAATACAAAAGAAGTTCCATCTATGGTTCTCAGGTAATAAGTGGTCTAACGTTAAATGCAATTCGCTTCCTTTGAACTCTTATCAAAGAAATTTCATTCAGTTCAATACAATTCATTCTTTATTCAAATGTGTACAAAGTATGAAAGATGTGTTTTAAAATATAAAAAAAAGAACTTGAGAATGTGAGATTCTCCAGTTATTTCGATACCAAAAACGCGTTGATCTATGTAGGACGGAGAAATGGGTTGCAGTAAAAACTAAAATTTCAATCATTGATGCAATTCAAAATTGAATTCGGTGTCGTGGTCACCATTTGAATTTATGCATGCATCAGGATCTTTTTTCTTGGGCTATATGACAGTCTATTTTATCTACGAATTACTACGGGAAATATGAAACTTACAAATTTTTGAGAAGATGGTACAATCTTTTATGAAAAGGCTGTGCACAAAATTCAAAGCTTCTTCCCATAATTGCCCTGTACATCTATACTTTCGAACTCGTTGTAATGCACAGTGATTTCTGTATTTAAATTAAAATGGATTGATTAAAAGTAAAATTTATTCTGGAAAGATAACTCTTCTATTTCATACCCATTTGCTGTGCGGAATGTAGCATCATCTAGTAGTAGAGATAGGTCTGTTTTAGCGCTCCAAGTTGCAGGGTGCGACGTACTTGTGATGTACAAGAATAAAAGTAAATGATGTGCCCTTTGAATTTGAATTTGAATCTTTATTTAGCTTCGGCTATTTTATTACAATTTTTTACTTAACTAGAAATACTTAAAAGAAAAACAATTTTTCTGTTTATTTTTTTTAACTATAGTTAGTTTTGATATGACATATGCCCTGCCTTTGAAAAGAATCGTATAGGAACTGAAACACGTATTTGATGACTCCAAGAAATGGCAATGCATCTCGACGGACAACACTAACCTTTCCAACAAATTAGGCGGTAGTTCTTAGCGAACTCTCTAGTACTCTTAATGCCTGCATGTTTTTTTTTTTTTTTTTTTTATAAATAAGTCCCATGCCCAGTTGGCTGAGACTGCGACCTGAAAGATCTATTGTATCAAAAATGGTTTACTAAAATGCGGATGAAGGGATCGGATGGTGCAAACTTCTGAAAGCGCGTTGCGCAATTAGTACGGATTTTCGGCTGACGTATTGGGATGTTTCGTTTGCAAAAATACTAAGCACCGCATACCCACATCCAACACGATCAACGTCATACAACGACGGCTTCACTAAGTACAGTAATAGCCCTTGAATTCGGGAAAAAAAATCCGAATAAATGAGAGTTTTACCTATTTTATGTAAAAATTAAATTAAATAAGCAAACATTAAATAACGAAATGATTGAACACGTATAGGTAGCAAATAGACCTCAAATATGTAGAAGTTGGAACAAAGTTATCACAAACATAAAAAAAATGTACTATGTAATGTTGTACTAAATAAATTTGTTGATACGTTTATTTAATTTTTTTTTTTTTTTTTTTTTTGATCTTAAATGAATTATATGTATTATTTGCAATCTTTTGTGTTAATAAAATATCTTTTTTCGTTTAAAGTTCATGCATTTTTTCATCAATAGGAACGCGTTTTAGTGCATATCAAAATCTCTCATTAATTTGGCAAATTCGTTTATTCGGACTAACCTTCCCCCCAACCATTCCGAATTAACGAGCTTTTACCCTATTTTTCAAGTTTACCACTTTATGGTTCAAGATCAAGATCAACGTTCGCTTATTCATCTAGCGAATCTGCTGGCATATCTATGAACCAACTCTCGCCCAAGGTCTTTAAAAAATTAAAAAATAAGAACAGTTTTAAAGGTGCTATGTATATACAGACTTTTTAAGTCAAGCAACAGGCGGTAGGGAAATGTATGGTAGCTAAACAATATTGTTTACCAATGCTAGATACAGCCAAAGCATTAGGTACTTCTCCTGAGGCTCTAAGACCTGTTGCTAGCATCAGCACATCGCTTTCATATTCAATGTGATTTTGCGTCTTTTCTGCAGGCAGAATGCATAATTCATCATCTGCTTTATTATACCTTCGGGAAGTCATCAAATATTATACCAAAATATATATAAATATACTCGTAAAAAAACAACATCGGAAATAACATTCATTCAATGGAATAAACTTATCATAGCTAATCCTCATTTTTCGACCGCTTTGTTTTTTTTTTGTATATACATATTCTCAAAGAGATCAACAAAACGTCAATATCCTCCCGAGCCCGACACATAGAACACACCTCACATGTGCATAACTTAAAACGTAATTTCTCTTCTTCATTTCATTTTTACACTACGAGTATGTCGGTCTCTCTTTGTTCCGTTTCTATTTTTATTGAAAGACAAACAGAAATCTAATCTAAATCCAGATTCTGCTGATACATCGTATTTTTACCGGCAGTGTAACCTCGAACTGATTTGACTTACCGGCCGGCATCTACAGTTTAAACACGCCTGTCGCTAATTACATCAAAAAGCAACTAGAGAAATCACATCAGGAAAACAAGGCAAGCGATTGGCACACACACATTATAAACGTGAAAAACTATATTTAACGCAAATTGTCAGCCAAAAGAGAAGTGTCAGGTTGGGGTTTTACGGTTCCCACTGTGCGTTGTTGTTATTGAAAGAGTATTTTTGTTCTTTTTTTTTATACTTTATTTTTTTAATGGCTTTACGTCAGGCTGGTCAATTGATTAGTTGTAGTTTATCTGTGTAATATATTTTCCGCGTTTTTATATACATCCATTCCACATATATTTTTTGTTTGTCGTGATGACGATGAGCGAATAAACCAGTCGGGTAATAAAATAGAGAGCTGTCGAATTAAAAGGAATTGAAATTGAAATAGAATTTAAAAGTGAATTTTCGGTGGCAATTTTTGACGTAGGTGTATGGTGTATTGTAACTGGCGGCATAACATTGCAAGTGTCAACGAAGGTCAACGTTTGTTTATGGTTACGTTCATTTGCTCACTTGTGGTCAAACCATTTATATAAGCATCTTGCTTATTATTTATACATATTTAATTTACTTGTTTGAATAATTTCAGGCATTTCCCGCACATTCGTCTTTGGGCAAGGGCTTTCTTTCAATAGGCTCTATGCAATAGCTCCTAATGTATTAACTCCTAATGAAATAGTTGCTAGTGGAAAAAATCCTAACAATAAACGTAAAAATTCCTAATTTTGAAAATGAAATAACTCCAAACTCCGGATGAAATATCTTCTAACTTAAACACGGAATAAATCCTAGCATTAAAGAGTTCTTTCACAATGAAACAATTCCTAGCAGGAACAAATTTTAAAAAAAAAGTCCTAAGTTGAAAATATTTCTTTTTATTTGATTTAGCGTCAGTAGGTACAGGCTTAGTTATAAACTTGGATGCCTGTCCCCATCGCTACGCCGCCGCTCTCGATTCCTCAGCCGATTTCAGTGAAATTTTGCGGGTGTTTATGGTTGGTTGCAGTTTGAGAGATAGGAATGTTTTTGACCCGAGAGATGGCGCTGTTGTCGATATCCTCAACCACTCAACCGATTTTAATGAAATTTAGTAGGTGTGTATGGTTGGTTGCAGTTTGAAATCGTTTTGGACCCGAGAGGTGGCGCTAATGATGAGATATAAACTTTTTTTTAATTCTTTCAATTTAATTCTTAAAGTGAATACTTATATGGGCACGCTGGACCTGAGGAATTAACTGATAAAGCTAGGTCTTACACAGACACTACACTACTGAACCAGTGGATTAAATTAAATCCTAGTTGTAACGATATGAAAAAAAAGCAAACAAAACTAAAAAAAAAGCAAAAAGAGAAGACGTTGGATTGTATTGCGTTATGAAAACTTTTTAAATTCAACCAGAATACAATTCTATTTAACATTCACATTTAGATGGAGAAGTTTCACATCTGGGGTGTGGTCACAAACACACTCTCTGTTTTTAATTTTTTTCATATACATAATAATAATAATAATTATTATATTAATTATTTTTTTGTTGCTTAAGCTATTAACGATATATCGATGGAAAGTTCTTAACAATTTATTGTCGCATTTGGTTGATAATGCCACTACGCCAAGGCAGATTATAAGACCAAGTTCTTTATTTTGTTCCAGTCAAAACTTTAATAACTGTACTCATGGCAAGGCATAAAGCAATGTATTTTTGTAGCCCAATATTCAATATTACAAGTTTTGGCTATCAAAGAAATTGGTAGGTATTCAGGTTCGAATCCCGCAAAAACCCAAATTCCAACTTAGGGTTTTTTTTTCCACTGCGCCACCTCTCGCGAACGTCTTACAAACATCCGAGAGTAAAACAGTCTTGAAAGAGCTTCTCAGTTAGCCGTTTGGAATCGGCGTAAAATTGTAGATCCCTTCCATTCATCCCGAAAAGGTAAACTCACACAAAGCGAAAGGTTGTGAGAAGCTAGGCCTATAGTCCCTGCGAACCTGTTGGGCCAACTTTTTTTTTCTTACATATTTATATAGTGAATGGCAATGGACATCGACAATTTTAGTTCGCAGAGTCTTCGTATCCATTGCAGTAGAAAACAAAACTTCATCTAATGTGGCGTAGTAGAAGAAGGTTTTCGCCTTTGGTGCGCAAACAAATTGGAGAATTATGTTTCGGGATTTAGATTCAACACGAACTTAACTATCATTAGTTTTTGTTAAATATTTATTTTAAATACTATAGTGGGTTAGTATCTTTTTGTTTTCTTACGAAGAATAAACGATTTCTGCCAGCTAGTCACTTCCCCTATTTACGTTTACAAATGACTTTGAAGCGGTTTGTGTGGCTTGAAATATATTAAGCAGCAATTCCAACCAATTTTTTGTCCGCATCAATTAGTGGTATTCTTCGAAGAATCACTCAATTCGATATTATTTGACTTTTCGCCCTGTAGTGTGTTGTATGTCCATGTTTACGTATGTAGGTTCATTTGCAATTTCCATTCCCGCAAAGTATCTATTAATATGAGTTGCTTTTTGTATCGAGAACATACTTATATACGCAGAGCAATAATTTTTAAATTCCACATTTAAACGCTCGCAATCAGTTTGAATTTACACTTAAATCAATTTAAAACACTTATGACACCTAAATTGGCATTTGCCATAAATCGTAACGTATTTAACACAACTCACAAAATTTATATAGACCCCGCGAATATTTCTCTTCAGAAATCATAAAAGAAAAAAAAAAGTCTTATCAAAACGTGAATTCCCAATTAAGACCAACAGCTAATTTTCTAAGAAATCTGCCGAGTAAATAAAATCGATTAAATCAGAGATTCATTTTAGACAGAAAATTCTTTAAAAAAAAAGCACAAAAGTCGAAACAAAAGCTTAACCAAAAAGCATACAAAAAATGTCCCACTATATAGAACCCTCAAGACTGTGACTGTAATATTTTGGGTGGCATCGAATTCCGATGACATTTGCTGAAATCAATCAGAACAACAATAGTAAGTGTCGACTATTAGGATGCACCTCCATTTCAATCTTTGTAAGGGGACGTCGATAACAATAAACAACAAACAACAATATTTTTTTGCTGATGTGATATTAAGGCCCTAACACTTCATTTATTTGCGCGAAATAAAATTGAAAAAAAAACCAAGGTAAATATATGAGTTCATCATTTTGGCTGTTTGGTCAACGACAACAGCGGCAGTGACGGAGGCGGTTGACTTCAGCGAGACCAGAAACAACAGGTGACACCGACGACGAGCGGGTAAAGTCGTAAATTTTATTACCAGCTTTTTGGATTAGCCAGCAGCGCCCCGTAAATAACATATATATGGAGATAATGTTCTCGAAAAAGCTATTTGGTATTCGATACAGTTTAGGGTGCAAACACACAGAGAGTGATTGTATTTTTCCGCTCAGCCCACGGACGGCGATAGAGCGAAATTGAATGAAGGAAACCAGTATCCAGTATATATTGACTTGAAGTTTATATTTTATTTTTAACTGGCATGGCGTCTGTTCGACTGCTAATCGTCACTTTGCCATCGGGCAGGAGATCCAGTAAGAGATCATACATAATTTCGATGTGAAGCGAATTATTCATGCTTATTTTGAGATTCGAACAAATAGCCAATTCTAACGAATGTTTCAATTCGTTCGGATGAAATTTGTGTATTTTGAGACTCGAACAAATAAAATTCATTATCGAGAATGCCATCAAATGAATTCAACTATCGAAATCAGCTGTTTGACATTTAGATTTTATATAGAGTGACCATTCCTTTGTTTATTTTGTGGAGGCTATTTTTTCATTGTTCTATTAAAATTATAGAAATATTTCAAGTTTTATCTATTTATTGAGAAATAAATGCGAAAAACTACAAAAATGTTAAGTAGCAGTCGTACCTCAAATAGGACCAGGTGTAGGAATATTAAAATGTATTAATATCAATATTTTGACATGCTAAAGTCTGTAATTTAAATCTGAACTTTTCTAAAATATGTTTTAATTGTTTGTTATTAAATTGCGAACTCATATTCTTCAAGTAAAAAATGCAAAAAAGAACGTATACCTATATTACAATTAAACTACAAATTGTCGCTTTAATTTATTCAATTCGAATCTGGTCACACTAGCTTCCTTTTGTTTTCTATTCGTCCAATTGGAGTGAGTCCTTCGTATACAGAGCAAATCTTATTTCATTTCAAACAGAAATATTTAACAACAACAAATATTTACTACTTACATTTTTGCAAGTTTTATCCGCAAGAACAAAATTTAATCGCTGTTTAAGTGATATGAAATTGCACACGAATAAAAAATGACATTTGTTTCGAACGATAGAATGTCAAATCAACATTCGAATGAAAAATGAACTTTCGATTGATAGGAAATTCTTATCTGTTCGAATGTAAAAATACAAATTCTTCAAATTCGAGACATTTTCGAAAGAAATCGAATCTCAAAATAAGCGTGATTTCCTGAAAATCAATTTTACCGCAATTGGCATTCAGGCATGATGTTAATCATTCAAAGCCATGTGCAGAATTTTATCTTTTGATCAAAACCTAATGAGTGCCTTTCGAATATTCAGATCTTGCAAAATTGTGGTCAAAATTAAGTCATATTGTTGGAAGAATAAAAATGACAGTTGCAAATTGTCGCTTTGCTTGGAATCGCGTGAAGTAACATCGCTTTGTTGTCTTCCAAACCACAAACAGGCGAGCATTTTTCTCAGAAAAGTTGGTGCGCTCTCTTTTCTAACTGATAGGTTATTTGCTATTTTTTATATTTAGTAAGCTTCCCAATTCCAATGAAATCCTTGTATTTATAAGTTCCAGTTCCACGACTTCGGCGTACAGTGTTTTTAAAAAAGCAATTTATGTGTACTTTTGAAGAAATATAAATAGAAGCGTCGTAAAAGGCAACAGTTAAAAAGCATTTTTACAAATTGTCTAAGCAAAAGATCTCCGACGCGACCGAGCGACATACATATATCTCACAGTTTAGGTAAAAATAAATGCAAATAGCTGTCTTTGAAAAAGAATACTAAGTTCATACAGATTTATATTTAAGTCAGAGGAACGTTTGTATACCTACCTCGATATTGTTGTGCAAGCATGGCCGCCAGGATAATACACACTTTGCAATGACGTTTTTCTCCAGGTGCGGTCAATCCATCACTGTCACTATCACAGTCTATTTACCTAATTCCTTTGGCTGCACGATATATATCCAACCTACATATTATGAGTGCGGTTAGAGGCCAATGCAGGGCGGTTACATTCGAGTAGTTAGTTATTTTGTCATTCTTTTGAAGCAAATCATGCTCCTGTCAATTAAAGAAGTTGATTTCTTGTGTTCTCACCTTATTTAGTTTTGACATAAAGCAAACTTCGTAAAATAAATCGATATAAGGCGGTAAGGGGGACAGAACCGTTTTTTATAATTGAGTTCATTACAAGTACCAAATAAATCAAGGACTTATTATTATTTGTGTTTCTTTGAATGGAAAATGGTCGCCCAGAAAAATACCATACACCGGTGAATGGAATTAGACAGTTGCCCGGTTGATACTAAGCCCATTAACGATTGAATGCCTCTGATTTTATTTATTACACACCTATTGAACATCGACTTCATTGCCATCGACCACATCAAAGCTGTATGAATCAAATTCTGTGATACGAAAGGGAATGGAATTAAATTCTGCTATACTCGTATTTGTTTGTTCGTTTTTTTGCGAACAGACTTTGAATTAAAAAGACTCTATGTTTACAAATTTGAATTGGTCGATTAGTTATTTTTAATTTTCTCGATTACCTAATTTCGAACTCGAGTTGTTAATGCATTCTGACATTACGATGACAGGGGAACTCAACAAAGTGGGTCGAGACCCTAACAGATAAAAAAACAGAAACTCCTACTACACTTGTCCTCGTACTCAAAAATCTTGTAAAGTGTAAAGCTAAGATTACACGTGTAATTTTTCGTGGCAAATTTTGACATGCTGATGTCACAAAAATTCGCTCTTTCTATTGTCACTCGTTTGTCTCTCGTGAGAGTACGCTGCGACAGCCAGCTTAAGAGGCGATCGCTCGTAGTGACACATCAGGACACGCGTTTAAATAATGAAGTAGGTATTTCAAAATTTACCACGAAAATGGCACGTTTAATCTTAGTTTTAGAGATAAAAAAGTACGGTAGGCGCTAGTAACTCTCTAATCAGAACTTGCGAAAATGTTCTATTATTGAGAGCTAAAACTTATAAAAACTCTCATTGTTATTTGAAATGTACCTACTTCTTTGTTACCTTATGGCGTAAAAACCAGAGACAATACTGAGACCCCAAACTTCGACCGATTAACAGTTATTTGCCTACAAGATAAATTTTACGCTCCCAAAAAGTTTAGGTGCGCTAGTATTGTTGCATAGAGATTCGTATTGACAAATGTCAAAAATCCTCTCAACCAACACATTCGCACCTAATCTTTTTACATTTCACTGTGGGCAAAGCAAAACGGATAGGAATTGGCGTACACGGATAGGACAACAAAATGGCGGATTCCTGGCAAAAATTGAGGGGGCCAGCGGCAAGAGGATTGTGAGTTGGAGGTCTCAGTATGATTTGTTTATGGTAAAAACTACTGCACAGATTTCGATTAACCTTTTTTTGGAATGTTCCTTAAGATTCTGAGAAAAACATAGGCTATTCCTTTCATTGCCATGCCTATTTTTTTGGAGCGTGTTTTGACCAAAACGTGTTTTTTTTCTGACTTTACTGCCTTTCACTCGCCATTACTCAAACAATTCTTAATCAATGCAAACAAAACAAAATACTTAGGAGAGCCAACACTTTTATAGTTATGTCAAGCCATCAATCACCTTTCTATGTCCTCTAGAAGCTGAGCTACGAACTAAAATCTAACATGAAAAAAATAAATTTATTTTCTCAAATCGAATATTATCAGCAGCTGCGGTTCTTGATCGTTGTTCTGCTTTGGGGTTGTTGGGTGGCGCATCGCACAACCACGTTCATATGAAAACAAAACTGCGTGGTGTCTTCTCCAAATTGAGTGAAACGAAAGAGAAGTATGCGACGTGAATGTGTATGTAACCAACAGCGGCAATGTGTTTCTGAGGAAATGCACAGATGGCTGATGACGTGCGCTGATGAACGTATGGTGGTGTATATAGAAATTGAGATCATGGTTTTTGTTTTAATGGTTGTTTTAGTACCTACGTTGATACCTACAGTAAGGAAGTGGAACTTTAGTACTTTCGCTGTTGAATTTAATTTTCTTAAATTGGTGTTTTAGGTAAATAGATTTGTTTGATTTATTGTTTCACATTGACAATGTTCACCGCTTTTATTGGAAATTACACAGTCTCACGCCGCTTACGAAGTTGCGGGCACAGCTATGTAGTATTGAATGAATAACCAAAAAGTGCATTTTTTTAACACTACCTATTATAACATTTTATCTACGGTTGCTTCTGAACTTTTTACCTACCTGCCAATTGACTCAACTAAACTTTTGATGATCGAAAAAGTTTCGTGCGACCCAGTCGTGCACTTTATTTTGTACTCTCTCTAAATTTTGTATTAGCCAACATCAGTTGAATTAATACGGTACGAGTACTACCATTTGATAAACGACACAACATTTTCGGTATTTTATAATAACACTAAAAGACGGTTAACTTAATTTAATGGTTGTCTTTTAATTGTTTAAAATGGGGCTTTCGCAATTATTTTCCTAGATTGTCTTTAGGTTCTAGTTGGGAGGTAGGCCATCTGGTTGGTGGTATATTTTTATGTGACTCTTGAATTATTCCAATATAATACCTTGAAAGGGAGATCCATCTATTTTGGATTAAGGGAAGACAGCATATGTTATGTACGCTTAAATATCTTTACCGTAATTAAATTTTACTCCTTTCGATGCATTTGTTTTGGAAGGGAACCTCATACAAAATTCAGGACATATGAGGTAAACGTAAGAAAAGCTACACTGGCTATAGTTTAAAGCGTTCGACTATATCGGCAATGGCAATGTGGCAATATCTCACCGTTCGTAGTTGCATGGGCTTGTATTACATGCGGGTGGGAATTCAAACACTATGCCGTGTAAAATGTGATTTACGTAAGCGATTTGATATTTTTGAAAACGTATGTATATTGTGAGGGGCTTTGTAAAGTTTCCTCTGTTTGCAGTGGATGGAAATAGTCAGCGGTGGAGAAATCCTCTATAACATCTATTGAATTTGTGTCCCCCTATATCCTGTAGGGTAAATTATAAGTCTAGATATAAACTATGGGGATGAGAAATAAACAAACTATAAAATTTCCGTTTAAAAAGGCATCGAGTTAATGAGAAGTGTAAGAAATATAAACAATTTAATAAGTCAAAACAAATTAATACAAATACGTAGGTACGTAGATTCGTTTAACTATCACACATGATATCAAAATCAGTCTTTCCTAATAGATACGTACATGCACGTAGCACATAGTTATCGTCGTTGTAACATTAATTAGCAGTAACAGCTGTTTAAATCGAATTGACCTTCAGTAGGTTTTTAAGTACGTCTACCTTCTGGAATTTGTTTACTTTGTACTTAGACTTACTAGTATGTTGTGTTGCTGTATGTAGTTCCGGGTGAACTAACTCGCTATTGACTGACTCTAAATAAAGCTTTAGATATTATGAGGGCCTCAAGTATACCAAAATATTCAAGATTCATTTAGATCAGCAGATGGGATTTATTTTGACTATTTTAGGATACTTCGTCAAAAAATTAATATTTTTTTAACCATTCTATTTTTTGCGAAGAATGGAAGGGACGTGCGTTGGCATTTTAGCGGTGATCGAACCTGAGACCCCTCGCTTAGCAGTCTAGCACACTTATCGCTAGCTCAGTGGGCAGTGCCGATTAAATTCCCGTACACAGCCTCTTTTCAAGCATTGAATTTGCAGATATGAACAGTTTCACAAAAAGCTTTTTGTCTGATATGCGCTTTGAATATAAAACAAGCCGATAATTCCAATTCAAACTACACTGAGAAATGTGACCGACTGTTCCATTAGTGTGTTTTTTAGGGCGATCGTAACACACCCGCATTTTAGGTAATTCATCGTAATAAAAGTAAAATTCCTTTTAACTTTGGGATAGCAACACTGGCATACGACGGACAATGGAATCGGAATCGTATTCGAAAGCAGCGTGGTTCAAGTCTTACATACGAATGGTCATCTTCTAGTAACATTTTGTCGATTTTGAGGTGGTGATTGTGCAGTGCGAACCTGTGCAATTCGGGCACGTCTCTATTCATTTTCTTCTGTACGTACGTTTCTCTTGCGTTTGATCATAAAAGACATTCTGACTAAGTATTGCAAGACGCGTACGTCTTCCAAGGTTTGATCATCTAATAGGAGGCATTAGTCAATATTAGCAAAAAACTCTCCCTGATGGGCGGTATACGACTATTCGGAATCAGTGTATAATAATAAGCAAAACTCGAATTAATTGCAGCAAGAAAAGTAGTACATTTGCTCAATAGAAAATGACAATGCGAAAAGGACACCTGTCAAATTGCGCACGGCCTAAGTCAACGTGTATCGCCATCTATCGGTTTGTGTCATTGATCGCAGCACAGCACCATCTATTATTTATCTCGTTAACTTCTGCAGCCAAAATGCACGCAAAACGTCTTTAATCACAATGAATTTCACAAATATCCGAAATTTTCCAAGCTTCACAACGAGTTTTCCACCTTTACTTTAAATTATGGGATAAAATGCAAAATTTCGTCGAAGAAAAAAATTCAAATTTGAATTTTCCACTAAGAATTTGCTATTTTTCCATTCGAAAAGCCTTTCCAATTGTACACAAAATCCCATATAAAAAAATAATTTTATATTTTTTAAATTTACCGACTTTTCCAAAGGGTATTCCCAAAATTTGCGTAAAAGCCTTCTCCTGATAATTACGAAAAACTATAAAACAAATTGAGCCAAATCGGACCAGCCGTTCTCAATTGATGAATTACTATACATTTTTCACACTCCATTTTTATGTTCATATCTTTTTAAGGCCAGTGAGACGTTCTTTCCGCATAGCTGCGTTTAAATTCTTTTTTTATGGACACCGACTATGGACTTTTCTTAAAAAAAAAAAAAAAAAACGACTGATAGCTAGATTGGGTGCCGTACGCGATGTTAAGCAGACCGAGATTCTGTCGGCTCTGATGTAATTTGTGAATCTAAGCGATCCATTTCTTGATCTACTTGTGAAACGGGGCGTTAGAACAATTTAATTTGAACTATCCAAACAATGTACTATTGCAAAGTGCTCAGGCTCACTGTTTCTCAATGGGAATGAGATTCACTTTTCGAATTACAGATTCGATTTATAATTTTAATTGCTTTCTAAATAGTTGCCCCAAACCACCGCGTATAAATGTAAATCTAACCAAAATGAGTATCCATCACTTTGTAAAAAGTACTACTACATGCATAAATTCAAGATTAATCAATCATTAACAATGGCGGCCCGGCGTTGCGTACTCGGCGAATAACTCATCTTTTGACATAAATTTGTTTTTTAACCCCAAAAGATGCCAATTAATGCAATCGCCTGGCAAGACGTGTTTTATTTTCTTCCCGTTATCGTGTATTGTGTGTAATCACAAAAATAAAGAACGAATCAAATGGATTCGTCAACCTTGTCCATTTACTGCGGTTGACATTTTACATGTTTCCAATGCGAAAGATGTTAGGAAATGATGTTGCGTTGTTTTTTTTTTTTTTTTTGTCGATCCGCAGAGGAATTCAATTTAGCATACATATTTATGAAAGGAATGCACACGGGACAAGACTTAACAATGATTTATTGCGGAACTGTTTTGTTGGGTAATTTTGTTAATGGGTTGTTGTAAGGCTGCCTGCCAT
This sequence comes from Cheilosia urbana, assembly GCA_946477585.1. Taxonomy (NCBI): domain Eukaryota; kingdom Metazoa; phylum Arthropoda; class Insecta; order Diptera; family Syrphidae; genus Cheilosia; species Cheilosia urbana. The sequence goes on along the minus strand of OX297854.1, from coordinate 26,835,604 downwards.
TCAGAGTTAAATGTAACATTTATGAAGGCCCTAGAAAGTGGGTATCTTTTTTTTTTACTGGTTTGGATGCACAATATTAATGCAAAATTAAAACTCGTTTGAGGTAGTTGCACCACAGTTCTTATGATGGATGTGTCCGTGGGTAAATGACTTCGTTGCCCAATTAATGTGTTGACCAAAATGAGCAGTACATCACATGCGTTTATGACTGAATTAAGCAGGATTTATTTTTTCATTCAAATTGGCTTGGGCAGAGACTTGGCAGTTCTTCACCCTTATTCTTCGTGGTGGCTTAAATATTTTTGAAGAACCTGATTGTGAAGAAATACCTGTTATTCAGGTTAAATTGCCAGTAAACGCGCCGTAGTTTTGTTATAAACTTAAGTTCGGTTGCGATCGCAAATTGTACGTTAAATTAAATTTTTACCAATTCCGAATTTGAGACAAATATTTGAATTTGAATTGTCTGTGAGTCCTTAAGGACAATGACATGAACATGAATGGTTGTTTTTCCCCCTGAAATTTGATCATTTCGTTTCGGCCAAAGTTTGCAGACCATTTGTCTTCCTTAGTTGCTTAAGAGAGAGAATAGCCATTAAAAATTAAATTTCGAATAAACACAGTGTGCTCTACTGGATCGGACACAGCGTTGCCACTTGTACTACATATGTAGTACTGTGCTACATATTTGCTGGATTTTTTAACTCCGTACTACATACTACATCGTTACCCAAAAGTACTACATTTCGTAAGAACCAACCATTTAAAATTTATTTAAGGAGTTTCCCTGTAAGAAAGCAAATTTGGAAATTTTAAATGAGCAGTGGCGCTTGTTGACTGGGGCTTTCGATCTTATTTTGAAATGTGGACCTCAAAATAGCGACATTGTGGCAATATAGGTGGAATTAAACAAACAAAAAAATAGTTTTGGAAACTTATAATTTGAAAAACTATCTAAATAAATATTATATTGTATATAACTATTTAATTTCAATACAAAAAAAAAAACAGGTACTACATTTTGTTTGAAAATGCTACTTTTTTTTCTCTAATGTACTACATTTGCTTAAGATTTAAGTGGCAACGCTGATCGGACATAATTCACTGCCTTGTGCTTGAAAACTACTACACAGTCGAAACCGCTTAACTGAAACCCACTATTGACAGCAAGACATATTGGAATTGACACTCTTTTGTTCGGGGGCAAACATTCGTTGCCAGTAACATCCGTTGTATCAAAAGGTTTATTTGCCTTTTAGTATTTATCGACATAAAAATACAAAATTCAGAATGTTTCTCTTATTCATTCGATACTCCCGAGGAATGCCCCAAACCACAGTACTAATATCCATTCATATCGATCATATATCTCTCTCCTTTGAGAAACACAGCCACAATCCTCCGTCCATTCAAAAATCCAAACTGTTCACAACTGTTGCCTCAAATATAATTATTTGTCCATTAGCACTTCCAGGACAGACCCCTTTCATAAATACTTCAAATATTTCCCTAGAGCTCCAATTACTCTAACTGTAACTTAAAAGCCCTCAGGCAGTGCGGCATAAAAGGATAACACCTCATAAAGTCGTCTCAATTTTTATACAAATTTATTGTTTATTAAATAGTCATGAATCGTATTCGGATGGACGTGATTCCAAGGGGATGTTCCCAAAGATTTCGATTTTTTTTTTCTTCTAAACATATATTGACTAAAGGGATTTGTATATCCCTCACACGCGCACCCACATTGATGTATGTATATTGCAATCGAAACTTGACCATAGAAAGATTCGTGTTGTAAATTGCGTGATTATATTTTCAGATATAGACAATTTTTTTACCTGTGCAATTGAAAAGTAAAAAAGCTAATAATAAAAAAATAAAAAAATGTTTCCAATGGAATTAATGAAAATTCTTCATAATGAATACATCGGCTTTCTGTCCTGGAACTTCCAGTAGTGGTTCAATTCAATTATCAGCTAGTGAGTGTGTTGATACTAAATTAGTGTCAACACCACATAGTACATCAACTCAGCAACTAGAAGAACAACAGCCCAGTGAAGGTGATTTTTCAGACTCGGAATATATGCCGAAAACTGCCTTCTATCCTGGTGATATAGAAAGTGAGATTGGTGCATTTAGTGGTGGACTTGCGGACATCGAAGATTACAACGACGAGGACGCCGACGACGAGGAATTCTTATATCGGCCCATTAAAGAGGAATACGATATGACGGCAGCGACACAGTCACGCCTGCTAGATTCATCAACGTATCCGCATCCGCATCAGCCGACGCCACCGAAGGTCTATAAAAATTATACACCAGAGGCATCATTTCGACCGTCATCCCTATCAATGTTACACTATACGTACAATTATCCGTCACGGGGTAGAAGTGGTGCAATGGGACCACCATCGGGATATCACGGCAGTGAGCGGGCGGGCTATCCACCGAATATTTGGTATCCCAATAGCAGTAGTGAATTTTACTCACCGCCACCATTAGCACCACAGACGCCCCCACATCTAGCTGTCCATCATATGGAACATTATCCACCGCCGCCGGGACATTATGGCCGATATCATCATCATACTATGCATCAGCATCAGCATCTACATCATCATATGCATCCGGGAGCTGTGTACGGCGGTCATCATGACCAAATGGTCGATATGCTGCAGTTGTCTAACAGGTATGTTTCTAATTTTTAATACATATCTCTGGTTCTATCGTATTGGGTGGAGCTTGATTTATATAGATGTAGAGTATATAGTCCCGTCGGTTATAATGTGTGCAGTTTAAATTTGATTTTCTAAACAATATTTGGTGGAAAATTTGTAGAAATAATATACCCCCTCGTTTGTGCAGTCTTTGGAATACTGGATCCAGCAGTCCAACTTGAGAATATAAAAACGTTCCAATGCAAAAAGTAATAAATTAAGCAAAAAATAGCAAAAAGCGAACAAAAATTCTTTGCAAAATCTATGCAATGCCAAACACCTGTTGCGGTCGGTTTTTCTCTTGATCTGCAGAAAAAATAAAATCTATCTCACTTCGGATGGTGTTTTTTTTTTACTTATTTCATTTGAATACAATTTTGCATCATATCGTTAAAAATAACCTGTACCGTAGAATAAAAAAAAAACAAACGATACATCCAACCCAGAAGGAGGAGGATAACAGAAGCACTTAGGTAAACAGTAAGACGCAAGTAAAAATATTATTTGCGCAAGAAGGAACTGGAGACTTGGATGCGAATCTAGTAAATTGGAAAATTCCTGTCTTTGTTTTTTTTTGCTGTCCCTTACAGTAAATGGAAAAAGAAGACAGACATATGAAAAAAAAAAAAAAAAAAACTGAAATCAAGAAGAAAACAAATCTGGCCATAAGCCCTTAAGGGAAAGCATCCGGATAACTCGACGTTTCAATATTCCCTTGCTGTTAGCAGGGGTTAAGTGGTCTGTGATGGTGCTGCGCATCAAAGGGGTGCTCAATATTATTTTAGTTCCAGTTTATTGAATTACACTGGCAGTGGGGAGAGGGTCAATGAAAAAATACAAACACATAGAAAGGGGGACTCTTAACGTAAAATAAAACCAAGAATATTATCGAGTTAGATCCCTTGAATGGGAGTTTTTAATATAAATAATTGGAAAATGCGACCGTAAACAGGTGAATAGATTTTGTTATCATTGTGAGGGGCTTTTCGAAAAAAAAAAAAAAAAAAACTCAAATTAGTACGGGTGAGTGAAAGTTCTGTCGTAAGTGACTACATAATTATGTTTCAAATGAAATCTACAATGTCCCAGGGATCGCGAAGGGCACTATATGACGCTCAGTACCTCCTCAAACCTAATCTCGAATGGACTTCTAAGCGAGGGTTCACGTAAGAACCCAAATTCCGTCTTAAATTTTTTTTTCAGCGCCACCTCTCGCGAACGTCTGGGAAACATCCGAAAGTTTAAATGTCATGAAAGGACATCTCAAATAAAATGTTCCATTCGTCCCAAAACATGAAAAACTCACACAAAACGAATGGTCGGAAAAGCTAAACCTTGGTTCGTTAGGCTGCTTCCACACCGGATGGAACAAAACTCGTTTTCTGTGTGTTTCTGAAATTTACGTACACACATTTAAATACGCGCGCCCACACTCAATAAGGCAAAACAAAGCAAGAAAACGAAATAAGGCGCTTGGTTCCATCCGGTGTGGAAGCTCCCTTACAGACATGTTGCGCCAACTATTTTTTTTTAATCTGAAATGTGATTTTCTACGTCGCCTAGAACTGTTCCTGCCTAATGTTTTTTTTTTTTTTTTTTTTGTGAATTGACACCAGAAGTTTAAATTACCTCCATCAATTTAATAACAGCCAGTTAGTGCTATAGTTAAATAAATTTTAAGTTGTAAAGGGCCTTTCATTAAAAAATCGACAACTTATTTTTTAAGTAAAATGCGAACTAATTGAGATATCTCAAAGATATTGAGATATAATAAGAGATAAGTATTGTCCTGAGTTACTATCAACACATTTATGAATGGAGCTCGACTTCGTTCATATGTCCACTTTGAACCCAATTTTCGAAGACTTGGCCGCACATTTCGACCGATACGGCCGCTGTTTCCGGTTCAATATTGCCCCTGAGCTCCTCTAAGGTCGCCGGCTTGTTGGCATAGACGCTTTAGCACTGCGACAAAAGGCCATTTGCTCGAATATGGCCTTATGTCGCTTTGTGAAATTGTTATAAGGCCATGTTTCGAAATATGGCCTTATGTCGTATATCCTTATGTCACGGCACCTTTTGTAAACGTTGTTCCTTCGTGTACCATGATGAAAATGTTGATTTTACTGAATATTTTGACATCGACAGTTCACATTTCGTACATCTAAATAAATAAATAAAAAGCTAATGAAAGACCCTTAACCACTCTTTGGTAATAAAATAATTCCGCGTGGTATAACAAAGAGCTAAAAGCAATCGTCTAAATGTGGCTGCGATTCGTAAATTGTCAACTCCTTAGTTTAGTGTCAGAAACATCCATTTGCGCTTGTCTTCCAACGCTGAGGTTTAGGATAAATATTCTATAGCCGTGTGCGTCGAGTAAGGCTTCTGGTTTCCTAGATTCTCTACTAGAATGTCATTGATTCTTATAGATCGAGGCAGACGAACTACTTAAATACTTCAAAAATACTTCTAATCTGATATTTAGTCCCTAATGGTGAAATCTTATCGTCATTCAATTCAGGGTGACACTTTGTCGGCTGTTCTTCAAAGGCCTCGAAATACGTTATCGATCGGGCTATACCACTGACGTTTTGGGTAATATCGATATCGTCCGCATACCCCAGTAATCGATTAAGATAGTGTCTGTTGTATTGCCACCTGCATGGCGCATTTACCCCTCCAAAACGAGATTAAAAAGTCACATGAAAAGCTTATACTCTCATAGAAATCTAGTACATGTTTTAATTAGCTTGCCAGAGCTGTATGCACTGGTAAATGTCATGCGACATTAAATAAGGCCCCAAAAAATTATTGAATAGAATTTGGGGTGTTATTTCCTTTTTTTGGGCCTTATTTCCTAATGAAAATTGGGGTCAAGAGAAGAAATGAAATAAGTCTCCAAAATTATTTTTTTATTATTAATTGTTACCCTTCCGACATGGCATACGTATGGAGGGCCATACTGCCCCCCTGCAACCCCCCTGCTTGGGTTTACTGTTAGATTACGAGGTGGGTGCGAGGTTGAGTATATACAAAGTTCCTTTAATCTAAATTAGTTTATCCAATATCAACACTATTAAATATAAAGTAGTTTTCGTTATTTTTAATTTCATTATGAAGTAAACCCCAAATTTGGGGCCTTATTTCCTACAGCCATTTTTAAACCATCATGACCTCGCAATTTTGACTATATATTGATCTTTGAAAATATTTAAACAGTCCCAAACCAGCTTCACATTTTTTTTGGCCTTAAGAGCTGCTTGACTGTATAAATGGATGTATAGAGCGGGTACCTTTTGAGCACACTAGCGTCCACTTCCCCTTGGGTGATTTTCTCAGTCGTTATAGCTTTTACGAACCTAGCCCTGTAGACTCTAGCATCGGCACACAAGGTTTCCATCTAACAACTGTCGGTGAATCAAATTTGGGATTGGAGATTGTGTTGCTCGATAGCAACACCGATCATGCAGAGAAGCAACTAACAAAAACAACCTTAAAATCGATTAATAGATGGACCATGGAAGTTATCGATTTGGAATATTCTTCAACTCTTTCCCGACTTATGTCGTGACTCGTGAATGTTTTTGATCTGTCCGCAGGGTTCAAGTTGATATGGATGGATCATTCGAGTTCGGAAGCATATCGCTTTCACATTCTGTAACTTTTTTTTATGTTTTTCTTTTCTGTTTCGCACCGCTGAATATTTATATAATACGAAAGAACTTAAATATTCCGTACGCTTATAAAAAAAGCATTCCATCTAGTTGTCCTTTTGGCCGTTTGCACTCGTATCTATGCTAACTCGCTTTAATGGTATGAAAAAAATGTACGCTTTTGCTGTTCGGTTTTTCGTTCTTTTGAATTCGCTTAAGAATATACCTATAATAAGACTTAATAATCTAATAGCATTTGAAACACTCAAATCTAACAAACCACAAACCCCTGTTAAATGGAATGGCAAAGAAGAGGAACCGAACGAAATAAATCCTAATAAAAACGCACGACAACCTCTTGGGGATATTATATTGCTACTTCAATTTGTCGATATTATTTTACTTCCATTGAACAAATAAGAAATGCTACTTATAAATAAATAGAAAAAAAAAAAACAAGAAAATGGAATATCAGGAAACATGTTATGTACATCCTTCAATGGGATTTACCATTATACATATAACATATATCCAATTTGATATTGCAAGGCAGTAAGGATTTTTTTTAACAATGTTTCTCGTTTCCCCTAATCTTTTTCCTGTAGGTATCGAACTATGTATGTTTTCTTCTATGTAGACATATAAACTGATATTGAACCTCTCATTAAATCGTACTTTGGTAGTCCAAAGACTTCTTGTTGGGAAGAATTCTTCGCTTTGTAAATTGTACTTTATTTAAGAAGGAAAGCTTTAAAAACCTATGCAGGGGGATGCTTTAAATATCTAAGATGTTTTTTTTTTTTTTTTTGTAATTGGGTAGGTATGTGTTCGAAAATTCCGTCTTAAGGAATATATTCCCAGCTATATGGTTAATTTAAAAAATATATCCCAACAGGTTTATGTAGAAGCATAGGTCTACATAAAATGAAGAAACTGACCAAGAATGGTTTCTTGTGGTAGGCAATACTGATCGATTTAAGCCAAACTAATGGACAGTTCTAGCATCAATTTGTCGGCTTTTCTTACTGTTTAGAGTGGCTATTCATGATGGTAATTTGACGAAAGTTTAACTTAATTTGTATGTAGTTATAGTAGTAAACAAAATGGATCAACGATCAACGTCTGCAGTATTTTACTCTTACTCGTAGTCTTTGACATTTCATTGACATAAACATTTTTTTAGATGCAGCCTCGCAGACCCACGATTCAGTTTAATTTTTAAATCCTAGTATCCTGATCGCGCTAAATTTTATCTTCCATACAAAAATGTCTACAAAGATAAAATTTAGCGAGGCAACTTAGCAAAGCAGTTTCCTGTAGATGGGCAGCCTCCATTCATTTAGCTCGCGAAATTAATGCCCGTATATTTAATTTAATTTAATTCGATTTAATAGAAGATAAATTTTGACATGAAAAACGAAGGAATAAGTTTGTCTTGTGTTTACTTCGGATTTTTTGAAGGAAAGCGCAGAGAATATTTGCGTGATAAATAAAAGAAAACGCAAAACAAAAAAAATAAACCTTTTTATCTTTGAAAAATATTACGGGCCTTGTGATGACCAGAAATATGTGACTTGGTGGGCAAATCGCATTACAACACGATGGAAAGTGTCATCTTCTACTTGCTACTACCGACATTATTTCAGGTGCTGCAGCAGTATCTTCTTCAACTTTTCATGTGTCTATTGTTTTAAAAATATTCAAATATACCGAATTTCGATGTTTTAAAGTCTAAAATTCGAAAATTCAAATTATTTACGCGTATAAATAATTTTACGTTTACTGACATCTGCCATGAACGTATGGTTTTTCTCCCATCTACGTCATGTTTATTTATTTATTTATATTTGGAAAAACGAAGTGGAGAGTAAAAATAAATAAATAGTTGGCGCAACAGGTCCGGAGAGACCCAAGGCCTAGCTTCTCAAAACCATTCGTTTTGTGTGAGTTTTTTCATTTTTGGAAACGAATGGAAGGGATCTACAGTTTTATGCCGACTCCAAACGGCTAATTGAGAAGCTCTTACAAGACATTTATACTCTCGGATGTTTGTCAGACGTTCGCGAGAGGTAGCGCAGCGGAAAAAACCCTACAAAGGCGGAATTGGGTTTTTGCGGGATTCGAACCTTGAACCCCCGCATAGCAGTCCAACACACTAACCACTAAGCTACTGCGACTACGAAGTTGAGAGTAGGGACGCTAAAATTTAGCGCAAGCAAAGCCCTAGACTTAAAGGTTAAGTTTAAACGAATTTTACTGTATGATGTGGATTGTGAATAAAGTGTGACAGTTCGCGGCAAGAAATTTCATTTCATTGAGACTCAGTTTTTTTACTTGCCAAGGACTATTCACATGAGGATGGTTTCCATCCACAAGAAATACGTTGATTATATTTCGAAAAATATATGTACTCCGGACAAGCGAGTCCAACAATTCAATACCAGCAAATCAGTTATAAGCTCTCGACAAAGTAGAATAAAACTAAACAATAAGCATATCCTGTTGAATTAAATATATCTATAGGTAAAATGCATTACAATAATTTAATTTCAAGTGGGTTTTTGAATAGGAGTTGACAGAAAAACAAAAAGATTTATGACCTCTTTGTACCTTGTTATCTGTACTAATCAGAAAGTGTTGTTCACTTACTGAGTGGCAGATAACACGTAACGCGAATACGAAACAATTCCTATGAATAAAATCAATGGAAAGTTCAACGATACATAAACGTTGAAGTTGCGAACAAAATTCTAGGAGTTATAAGCGATCGTTAGATCTTATAGCAAATCTATTTATAAAGACTTCACCCGTCAAAAAAAATGCACTGAACTTTTTAACTAGATTATTTGTCTGACAGCTTATATGTAAAACGAGGTTGGGTGTAAATCACTTTCAACAGCCACCTGACATCCATACAACTACTCATCTATGAGACAACTGCACGACAACTGTTGCGTTGTTTAGGCTACGAAATATTGTATACTGACATCATACTGTGCAACTAGCACTCAATATTTTATTCAACATGTCTACTGTCTATCCCTACGCAAGATCTAAAGTTTGGTGAAAAATCCATGGATCAGTTGTCCTGAAATTCAGTTGCCTGAAGTTTTAAGGGCATGAAGTGGCCGCGAATGGATGGACTGTGGATGAGTTGCGATAAAACCGTCAAAATCGAAGCTTTTCGGGAACTTTAATAATTATACAAAACAAACATCGGAACAAAAGATTAGAAGGGTCCAAGAGATGCTCACAAAATTATTAAAAAAAAAAAAAAAATGATTTTTGACCACGCTTTAGACAAAAAAAAAATTACTTCGTCTCAATTACCCTTTGTAGGCATTCAAGTTTAGGTACCTATGTATTTTGAATATCCATTAGTACAACAAAAACTGCCACCTTACCCCATGTTGCGCGTCACAACACGTGGTGTATAATTATTATGTTCCCATTTCTCATATTCGCATATCCAAAATGGCGTCTATCATTGATATCATCCCCTATTTAGACTCTGCTTAAATACAATGTACTTACATTTTCAGTTTATTAAATTATAAAAATTATATAAATTCATTAATTTATAAGCTTTCCCAAAAAAAAAACAACAACAGGAATTTATTAATTTTTCTAATTTTACATTCCGCAAAAATATACATTCACGGCGCCGATGAGACACCAAAAAACATCTTTGAAGTAGCTTTTTCTTCATGTTGGGAGGCAGACAAACTAAATTTATTCACAAAGTAGTAGCATCTCAGTAAAATTGAGAAAATTAAATGAGACATTCGCTCGAAATAACAGGAAGACAATCAAAAACAATACAAATCATTCAAAGCGCATAAAAAATAGGATACCACATTTTTCAAAGTCATTTATCTAGTAAGTAAGAAAAAAACAAAAAAAGAAAACATACGAAATCGTTTTAGAGTTGGCTTTGTTGACACAATTATTGCCGTTAATATACATACCACGGATATCTGTCACAAAAAGTGGGCGTTACTTGAAATTTATAAAATATTTTGAATATTTCTGGTCTTTTGTTTATTTGCATTCATTTGTTAAAAGCATAGAAAACTCATTTAAAAAAAGAAACAAGCGGACATTTATATGTCCACCATTGGTGGTGTATATACGAGTACCTCATTGTTCGTATTCGTATCCGCTTTTGCTTATGAGTTCTGTTGGATATGTGTGAAAATTCATAGAAATATACCTTTTTTACTGCAGGATTTTTCATTCAAATAATTGAAAATTGGGCTTGTTCGTTGTTCCGTTCTGACTTTCCTTAGCACATGCGGTTTGAAACAATGCCTTCTTCTGTAAATAAATCGATTTCAATTTTGCTTATTTCATACAATGGCTAGTTGACCTATGGAAGTTGATTTTTAATTAGGTCTATGATTCGTAAAAATTAGTTTTAGAATAACTCGAAATCCTGTACGACAACGTTTAGCCTATATAAATGAAATCCGATCAGGAATGTCATCTGCTAAATGTGGCCTTCGGCTTTGGAGCTCATAAGATACTAGCAGCGCTTGGTTTTTGTCAAACACCACTTTTACTTCGGAACCACAAACCACAGTCACTAAAACAGAATTTCCTAACATACCTTAGAGCTTGTTCATTAGATTCATTTTTGGACCGCCGGCCGTGTCATGTCGTCGCTATAAGAGAAATGCAAAGGAACAATTTTCTATAAACTTAAACTGATGAAATTGTGGCGTATTAATTGTCAGACTAATTCATCAACAACAAAAATAGGCTGTAGGAAATAAGGCCCCAAAAGAGAAAATGAAATAACACCCCAATTTCAACTATGAACTATGAAATAAGGCCCCCCAAAAACCCAAATTCCAACTTAGGGTTTTTTTTTTCACTGCGCCGCCTCTCGCGAACGTTTGACAAACATCCGAGAGTGTTACTGTCTTGAAAAAGCAACTCAATTAGCCATTTGGAATGGCCATAAAATATGTAGATCGCTCCCATTCGTTCCAAAAATGAAAAAAACTCACACAAAACGAATGATTGCGATAAACTTGGCCTAGGGTCCCTAGGGAACTGTATCGCCAAGTATTTATGTATTTTTTTAAATATTTTAAGCATCTATAAACATTTTTAATAACAACTAACATGACCTAACATTTCTAACCTCCATCTTAAACATTTCGTAGATGTTGCATACTAAATACATACATTGTACCTACTACGTACAGTCAAAACGTAAACGTAACGGGCAAGAAAATAATGTGACTTTTCAAGCGGACTTTAGCGAGTTGTGAAAAAGGACAACTGGCTTCGCATCAGTTTGACATTAAACGGATGTGCCATTTTGGGTTTGTAAAATTTATCCTAAAAAGTGGACACTAAAAGTGCTAATTAGTACCACGCACTGACAATGCAGCAAAATGGAACATCAATCGTTCCTCTGGAATGTTTCATTTTCTAACTCTTCCATATATTATTCTTTTTGTTTTGTTCTAACCCATTTTTTGCCGTCAGCTATAAACGCCTTTCTGTAAATTGACAAGGAAAACTGTCAAACAATTTGCTAGATTGGACTGTGGCCCGGCACGATGACATCTAAAAAAAGATGTCATTGCATATAGAGCACTGTCATAACCAAATAATTTCGTCCATTTGCATTAAAAAAAAATCAATCGAATTTACTCTGATGCTGTTTGTAGATCCTCGCGTTTTGGTTCAAGTTCAAGCAGTTGTCATTGGTAACCACAAGAAAAAAAAATCTCTGGAGACCGGCTTAACTTGGAAAACCTACCACACACAGTTTTGCATTGTCAACGCTTTCAAGTTGCGGCCGTTTATTTGTTTTGTTTATAGTTGTCTCTCAATTAGCTAAACAAATATGAGCTGAATATTTATACGTTTTTTGACAGGGGTATAATTATTTTTTTTTCCGCTTTCATTTAAATAACGAACACAAATTGTCTGCTTACAAAGTAGTTCCAAAGCCTATTTATCATCTCATCAGTATTCTTCCACATAAATTTCAGTATGAATATCATTAATAACCGAATAGTTGCTTAATTAATAACGATGAATAATTAAAACTAAACATGGAACCCGACAGACATTTACGAAGTCAAACTTGACTGAATAATTTTCGTTGGGAATTTACCACACAACATTATCCGAGCCAATACTAATCATAATCACACTTAAACCGTATACATAGTTGCATGCAATTTATAAATATTGAAAGCAGGAAAAAGGAAATGCTTGTTGATGGGCATTTTGGGTATGTTTAGCAAACTCCAAATACAGGGTGTCCGCCCGGAAGGTATACTACTTTGTTTGTTTATAATTTCTGATTAAATGAAAGAGAATGGATCTTATATTGATAAATGTTTTATTTAATGTCGGCAATTTTGTATGGAATACAATTTGAGGTAGAAGTCCGCCTCTGTTAGTCTCACAAATGCGAGCCCTTTTGAGCACATTTTTCATTACATTCTCACACATTTCACGCGGCATTTCATTAATTTCATCACGAATATTTTGTGTGAGTTGCTCAAGTGTTTCTGGTTTGTTTGCATAAACCTTGCTTTTCAGATATCCCCACAAAAAGAAGTCCGGAGCAGTCAAATCAGGCGACCGTGGAGGCCAATCAACATCACCATTTCTTGAAATAACTTGTTGTGGAAAGGGTCTCGCAGTAATTCCATTGTAATCCTGGCTGTATGCGATGTGGCACCGTCTTGTTGATACCACATGTTAATAAAGCCTAAAGCATGAAGTTGTGGCTTTGAAAAGTTTTTAATCATATCACGATATCGCTCCCCATTCACAGTTACCGTTACGCCGTTTTCATTTTCAAAGAAGTAAGGTCCAATGATTCCTCCTGACCAAATTGCACACCAGACTGTAACTTTGAATGGATGCAAAGGTGACTGATGAATCACCTACAGACTCTCTTTCTTCGAAATCATTCACTACACGATAAATAGTGCGTTTTGTTGGCACGTTGTTTCTCCCAAAAAGTTCACGTAACTTTCTCATCGTCACAGTAATCAATGATTGATTTTGATAAAATGTTTTAACGATTAAAACACGTTGGTTTATCAAATATTTTTCCATAATAAATTTGCCATGTGTCTACTTCACGACTGCCAAATATGAACTGTCAGGACTAATGTTTACCAAAATGGCGGCAAAACAAAGTAGTATACCTTCCCGGCGGACACCCTGTACAAGACTACAGGACTTATCCTTCTATAGTTTAAAATATTGTTTCTGGAATATAATATTTCAAAATATGTATAACTCAAATGTTATAATGAATGTTTTTTTGTTTTTTTTTTTTTCAGGTAAGTGCTTTCGATTTTGAAAAATTAGTAAGTAGCGAATTTTGTCAAATTATATATTCTTAACCCATCGAAATATTGAATTAACAATCAGTTGGTATTTTCAAAAGTATTTTATTATATTATTTTATTTAAATCAATCTATATCTATATCTAATCTATACAAATACAAAATTGTGAAGTGTTCCGGTTTGGAAATTGATCCAATAATGCAATTGCCCTTGCAATTGAATATAAAAACGAAATATCGTTCAATGTCAACTGCTTTGTTTACCCGAACAACTCGGAAATCAAAGCGGTTGACATTGAACGATAATTAGTTTTTATTCAATTGCGAAGACGTGATTTAAAAGCGTAAAAGGTATAGGTCTAAAGGTGCAACCTTTTGGAACACCAGCTATTAATCAATCCATTTTAACCTCTTTCGCTATAGGTGAGGAAATAAATGGAGTTATATTTACAGAGATTTATTTCACACTCCAAGTTATAACCGCTCGCATTATAGTCCGAAACGTATCTGTTTAACGTATCAGTTTAACGTAGCTTCAAAACATGTATCGCGTTTTTTCCAATATTTTTTTTTTTTTTTTTTGCTATAGTTCAAAACATGTGATTTGCTCTTGAGAATCCTATATAAAATGCATCCTCTGAAATTGATAACATCAAGTACAGCATTGAAGCCAAAAACCTTTCTGACTGTAAAATTTGAAGATATTCCGTGGTTTTCTAAAAAGACTCAAATCAGCTGCTATATCACGAAAAAGATGAGTGCTTTGTCAATGCAGGCAGGCGAGAATACTTGTTGAATTGGCACTCGATTTGAGGGTATCACTAGACTTGAATGCAATTCCCAGATGTACCTATATTTAAAATTCATATAAATAGTGTACGAGAATCACAATCAGTCGCTATCAGTTGGATCGTCCGTAACCTAGGATCTTTTGCCGTCGAACTAAAATCATCAAAAGTAATCTACGGGTAGAGGAGAGCTGCCGGAAGTGCTCAATTTCATCCAGTGATAATCCACTTTCTTTTACTATACCCAAATCCGTCTGTCAGAATCCTATGGGATTAAGGAGATCGAATGGATGTGATGATGAGAACGGGAGAAGTTCAAATTGCACATTTTACTATAGGAAATTTTGATACATGTTTATGTATATGTATGATTATTCTAGGGAAAAGGTTTGACAAAACAATATATCAGGAATTCACGTAGAAAAACTCACCTCTTACTTGGTCCATACTTCGTAAAAATCTGCTCTGAAACAACGCATAACCATGTATCATTTGGTTATTAAACCGTTTTTTCCACAGCGCGCATCTAAAAGTTAGAATTGGCTTACAACTCAGTTTAGCAGCTAAGATATTTTTCGGGGTACTAAAAAACCTTCTTGGTGTCAAAAATATCCCATGTAAAATTCTCTATGGTGACCTGCCCCATTTCCCAATGTAGCGATCTGTGTGAAACGACTAGTCTCCATATCAAACAAGTATCATAGTAACGATATGACAGAAAAAGTTCCCATCTGCCTCTGAAACGTCAAGTATGTCACCTTTTTATTAGACATCAGAAATTACTAATCATAAACCAGCCTTTATCAAGAGTATTTCTGTTGTATGTTTATGCGCCAAAAGTTAAATAAAATAAAATTCTATTCTAATAAAAAAAAAAAAAACTTACAAAAACATACATCCATCCATTCATACAAGTGTACCTACTTGAAAACCTAAAGATGCGGGCGTATACGCTCGCTGCTGTTGAGCTTCGTTTGACTGTATATGTATGTTGTTTTGACCTTGACCAGCACAATTCCGAAAAAAAAAAATCCAAACACTCACGCCCAACACCAAACGATTAAAACTAAAACTAGACTAATGCAAAGTAAATTTATACATGCGTATCCGCGAAGCTTTTAATTTATTTCGTTTACCACAAGACCAAAAAAAAATGTATCACCCACTGTGGTTGTGTTCGTGTAAATAAGCTGATGAAATATAAATACCGATGATCAAGGCGTCAAAAAGGAGGCTTTAGTAAAGCATACAAAAAAGAGAACGGATCCAAAATTAAGTGTTATTTTCGTGCTTGACTATTGAAGCTCGCCGCCCCTTACAAGTCACGACACAAGGGTTTGCCTGAGAGGGTTGACTTTTTAAACGCAAAAAGTCACGCAATACGCAAGAGTAAAGAGAATTTCAATTTAACACGTTTTTGTCGTTGCTTTCTTTTCGCCTTCGCGTATCTACATTACATTTTAATAGTTAATAACTGAGAAAACTTGATAAGAAGGCTGGCTGTGTGGCGGGCGGGGGACAGCGGAGTTCGATGACATTAACCATGAAAAATAAAAACGAGGGTGCCCCCGAACGCTGCTATTATATGATGGCGCGGAGGCGGAGGATGGACGATAATGACGACGAAAAGTACACGCGGCTGTAAAAATGTACACTTTGGTGTTCTGGTAGTGAATCTGAGTTGTTGATCGCGTTTAGCGTTTGTATTGAGGTCACCGATAATGTTATTCGGGGCGAAGGACAAATTCATTATTTTTTTTTTTTTTTTTTTTTTCTGTATTGGGTAGCTGTGTCCCTATTAGGCTCTGTAATGTGTCGATCAAACTGGACGCTTGTCTAATTTAATTAATGTACGAACTTGTTTTTCTGGTTGTTTTGTTTGGAGAAGCTTTTTTGGGGTGTGCTTTTATCATAATATTTAAATATAAACGAAAATAGGTTACGACTTACGACTAAACAAATATTATAGGTATACCTACACAACAGCGGTTTTAGTCGTATTTGGTTTATTTGGTTTATTTTAGGTGCTGCTGTAAAATATTTGGACATTTATTTTACGACAACGCGAGTAAGATATGAACGATGGCGTAAAGAGGTAGAAAGTGGGTTGGATATGTTTTTTTTTTTTTTAAGGTGACGCTTGGGAGTAGTTACAGTCGAGTTGTTGATGTTTATTTCGGGTGGTTTAAGAGTGGTTTCTGTTTGTTTCGTATGGTATTTGGCGGCTAAATGTGTTGTCAAAGATCATATCCGCCTGGAACGGATCTGCGAAATAGGGCCCCAATGAAATAAGTTCCCAAAAAATTATACAGGAAACAACAACAACGATTTTTAATAATATTTGGGGTGTTATTTCCTTTTCTTGGGGTCTTATTTCCTAATGAAAATTGGGGCCTTATTTCATTACGAAACAAGATCCCAAAAGAAGAAATGAAGTAAGTCCCCAAAACTTTTTTTTATTAATTGTTACCCTTCCGACATGCAATACATATGGGGGGCATGCTGCCCCCCTGCAAAACCCCTGCTTGGATTCACTGTTAGATTAAGGGGTGGGGCGAGGTTGAGTATATTCGAAGTTCCTTTAATCTAAATTAGTTTACCCAATATCAACAATATTAAATAAAAAGTAGTTTTCGTTATTTTTAATTTCATTATGAAATAACCCTCAAATTTGGGGCCTTATTTAATTTTCTCTTTTGGGGCCTTATTTCCTACAGCCGCCTGGAACTGTTTTGGATGTAAACCCATAGTAGACGGAAAACCGACTGGTTTCACTCAGACAATTTATTATTGCTTAGTTTTTTAAGGTCGAAAAACATACTAAGCAAAATTCCGAATTTGACAGACAGTTTGGCAATAACAGATATCCCTGAGCGCGTGTTCCATCCATCACCGATACACACGGGATGAGTGGTTTTGCACCTACTACTTTTTTGCCACTAACATGCCACTTCGTAAGTGTATTTTGAACAAGCTATCATAAGTTGGATGTCATTTATATTTTTTTTTTGGAAATCTTATTGAAGGGGGAAACATCGACTACACCACACCAGAACTACAATTTGATAAAAACTTCCAGGTCTCCATTCCTACTAGATCATTCTGGGAGGAGGAAGCATCAGTGGATGATGAATCGATCCATTTCTACACAGATGTTTCGAAAACTATGGACGGTGTTGGTGGCGGTGTCTTCTCTAATAGACTTAATCTTAGTCTCTCCTTCCGTCTTCCTGATCACTGTTGCGTTTTTCAGGCGGAAATAATGGCGATAAGAGAGGTCTGGCTAAGGGAAAACGTGTTATCTGCTAAGATATCCGTATCTTCTCTGATAGTCAAGCCGCTATCAAGTGCCTGGAATCAGTCTCCACGAATTCCATAACAACCCAAGACTGTCGTTCGTCTCTCAGAGAGATGGCGGAGCAGTTCAACATTCACCTTTGCTGGGTGCCGGGGCATAGGGACATTCCAGGTAACTGCAGGGCTGATGAACTCGCCAAACACGGAACTACGATACCTCTGCTCCCAATTAAGGATTCCTTAGGTATTCCACTCGCTACTTGCAAACTCAAAATAAAGCTGGACGCTATCGAAAGAACAAATCTTAGGTGGTCAAACGGCTCGACTTGTCTAGCGACAAAGCAGATCTAGCCAAAGCTGGATCTAAAACGTTCTAGGCATCTGATCTCCCTCGATAGGAAGCATATAAGTGCTACAATAGGTGTCATCACGGGACACTGTCTTATCGGCAGGCATGCAAAAAGGCTTGGCGTATTCTCTAACGATTTTTGCAGAAGCTGTTTTGACGAGGAGGAGGAGGAGACTGTTCTCCATCTTCTCTGTACTTGTCCGGCTCTCTCACAAAGACGAAAACTCCACTTTGGAGCGTTCTACTTTAGTGATCTGAACGATCGAAAAAACATAGACATCCGAAATCTACTACGCTTCATTAGAAGCTCCGATTGGTTCAACGAGTAGGAGGAATGAATTATAGATTCACGTGGTATTACAAGGGTCTAAGTGTGTCGACTAACCTAACCAGTTAGCCGACAGCCATTTCAACCTAACCTAACCTATTGAAGGGGGCAGATTCCGTAAAACAATAATCGCCTGGACGATATAATTTTTGAAATTCGGACGACCATAATAAGTTATATACTGGCTGATTTTTTATTTTTTTTTTTGCCGCTTTCATTATACATATTTGTGGAAAATGAATTGCATTTAGCTCTGAAGCTCATAATTTTTCACTTAGTTGCTAGTTTTGGACGTCTATCGTTTCGCCGAAAATCGTCTGAAAATTTATGGAATGAGTGCCCACATGAAATTTTCCCTGAAGCATTATTATCATCCAAATGTCATAATATTCATTATTGTAATCACACAATACCCACGGCCATAGAAAACAAAAATAAAAGCAAAATCATCAATAACAATGTCTAGACGGAAATTTAAGACCTCTTGCCGAGTGTGCGTAATTAACGACACCAACAGTGCATTCCGATTGATAAAAATCTAATGTAGCAGAAATTACCACCGACCAGGACGGCCCACCAAAACAAAGAATTATTTCCCATATACACACTCGACCTATATCTAATGGATTTCATTGTAAAAAGTCGGGAGGAAAATAAAAGGCAATGTCGAGATAATAAAATTGTGCATGACGATGATGCTTAAGTTACCTATCCCAATATCAATGCCAGACAACTTTGAATGTACTTGTCGTTTGCGTTTGACACCCCCAAACTCGGTGATGATGATGAATGAAATTGAATACTGCCACCGTCTGGCTGTGCAGTGCGGGACGAGACAGAGTAAGAGCGAACAGGAAATAGTTATTTTGTATAACGAGTCGAACAGTAGTGGTAACATGAGACCAGCTAGCGAGCTTTATCTCGGTGTACGGATTACATAAGGCGCGACCGGTATGAGGTGAACTTTAGTATGACAGACAGTAACCGGTTATTCGGGTGATTAAAATATATTCATGTAGATTGTAGAGTTCGACGACAGAAATATCGAAGAGACCAAGATACTCGTTTGCACTGTTTACTTGATATGGTTAGCTATTATTCCTTGTCTATGAGGTATGTACAAATATTATATGGATTCAATAAATATAAGCATATTATTAGTTCCACCGATAAGAGACAAGTTATTTGTAGGTTATTACTTTTATGTTTTTTTAAGTCATCATTCGCTTAAAGAAACTAATTTCATTTGTGACTTTCGAGTTGAAGTTTTGGAATTATTTCATTACAAAAGAACTTGAGTTTTTATGCTAAAAGAACCGAAGACCTTCAAAAAACATAACCAAGCTCTATTCCCCAACTATTGAGACATCAGTCTCTTGAGCGTTGCATACTCTGTACTGTCGGCCGTATTCTATAAGTTTATGCCTGAGACCATTTGTCAAAGAACTAATTGGCGCCTACCAAACCCAATTGATTAAACCAACAAAAAACCTGGAGAATACCCAAGAAGATCAACGATCATAAACTCTTTCAACGCTTTTAATACCATATCCGTATGACCGTATTTATAGAGGCGAACCGTAGAAAACCGTGTCTAGTTTTGACATCCCATTCAACATCGTTAGGTTGTGCAGAAGGACGATTTAGAATCTTTGCTGTTTCATTAATTTTACCCAAATGATTTAAAAAAAAAGTCGCCGTGGAATGAGAGCTCTACAACATCTTACTTTAAAAATTCGAAACCCATAAGTCAAAACCTCAAAACCAGAGGCACAATTTTCCAAAAGTCTGTACAACAGCTTTTTTTACTGATGATATTTACACCGTAGGAAAAATAAAGCTGTGACCCTATGGGTCTTTCCATTCGTTTTGTGTGAGTTTTTTTTTTTTTTATTTTAACGAATGGATCGAGTACGAATACTTAAATTCGAAAGGTTTTAAGCATGACGACAGTTGTACTCTCGGATGTTTGTCAGAATTTCGCGAGAAGTAGCTCAGACTTAATTTGTGTTTTTTTTTCGGGGATCAAACCTGAGATGTCACCAGTGGGTGACACTTACTGTCTGGAATGCATTTTTAGGCACGAACCTACTTTACTATTTTCAATACAACTTCGGCATTTTTATCACAAATAAATCACAGCAAAACACGCCCGCACAGAAAATAAAAAAAAGCGCTCAAAACAATCGAAATTATTTGACAGATCACTTAACGCCAGTGCTGCCAAAAATAGAAATACAGAGACTTTAATATTTGTAGATAACATTAGTATTTACTTTAGAAATATGTCTTTTCAAATGTAAAATAGATTTCTAAACTTTTGTCAATGGGAATTGACGGGAATTAAGAAGTATTTTCTTATTTAACAAAACGGAAGTTTTTTATTACCTAACCTGGGAAATTTACTTACGTACTTAAAACAAAAAGATATGATTTAAATATTTTTTTTTTATTTAGGAATATTTTGATAAATTGCTCGTTTTCTTATTTTAAGAAACAAAATTGCTAGCTCCTTCCTTACCTACCTCCTCAGGTTAGGGTTAGGGCCTTACTTCGCAATTGCGTTTGTAGCAAAGAGAGATGAGACGCCGTATTCAGATCTCACCGTCCTACTTAATATCAATAATCTTCTCCTCTGTCAGTTAAAAAAATAGTTCGAACCCTATTTGACCTAGGAAAGTGAACTTTTCTTATAGAAAATAGATGGAAAAATATATTTTTATCTCCGTTCTTAACCCTACAATAGTCGTGGGTATATCCAAAACTGTATTACGTGGCGCCCAATGAAAGGATCAGGAAAAGTACTGGCCTTCGATGAATAGACCCTTTTTGCTAGTTCAAGAAACTAATATAAAATATCATCATAGCTATTAATTAAAAAAAACAGAATCGCCTCATACTTTAACCAGCGCTGTTTGCAAAGTAAAAAATTCTGGCAAAGCATCGATGGTTGGCTTCTATAAGCCATTGGTTTTTGACAGATTGATAAAGAAACTTAATATATAAACAAAGTGCTGTAAATGGCGAAGAATGAGTGTGGCCACTTTATCAAAACGACGCACGGCCCTATTTAGAATGTGTGTCTATGCCAAAGTGCACATGCATGAAATGTATGAACGGCTTTAATAATCAGAACTGTTGCGAATAAATGCCCTTTGTCAACAATGTAAATCTGAATCCAACTTCTGGACTCGGATCATTAACATTTATGCGCGATCAGACTATCCGAGGCTCGTGTGACTTTTGCAATGAGTTTTAAATGCACATTTGATTCAATTAATTCATCAATCAATTTAAAACCAACATTTCAATCTGAAATAAATTAGACACACGCATCGCGTTAATCTAGTAATCTTCATAATTAAACCAATCATCCTCGATTGCGTGTTGACATTAATTAATCTCAGTAAAAGCCACTGCCAGGCATGCATTCTTTTTGCCATTGCAATGTGCGCATCATAATCCATCAAGGACTTATGACAATCGTGTGGCATGCTTCAAAATAATCTCAAACAAATTTATCCACACAATATTATTAAACTTTAAACTAAATAATAAATCCGCAATTAATTGCCCGGAAACAGTCATGTGTACTAACTTGGAAAAGACACATTCACCAAAGTCGAGTACATTTCTCTAATTTTTCACGGAAACCATTAAGGGCATGTACAAAGTTCTTCCAAACGTTTAACAGGAACATCATGTCAGGGTGCATTGTTGGGGCTAGATATTCATCATTATAAGTCAACAGTTTCTATCGTTACAAATCCACTAGAAAATGGAAATTAATCAGCTACTTCTTGGAAGCTTTGCTTCATTAAATTCTTAGAAAATAGGGGATGTGGCTCAGTTATGGGGGGAAATTAAAAAGGTTTTCCTGACTATACTTACTATACTTGTACTGTTGGAAATACTTTTCTTCTAGGAAATCAAGAACCTTGAACCCCAGCTTTACTGATTGAATATCTGGCGTGTGCTGCCGGTATTGAAACATAGTCCATTATTCTGTGAAGAATTGCTGTATTCAGCCCAAAACTGTTTGTTTGTTTCTTTGATTTAATTTTTTACTAAGAATGTGTACAATCTAGAAAAGAGAATGCCCCTTTACATGTGAGCTTCTTGGCAATAATTGCTTCCAAGACGAAATAGACGTTACCATAGAATTGTAGGTTAAATTCTATGGTAACGTGTGTGGAGATAATTCCAAAGAGCCATCAATTACTGCTAATGGAAAACAATCTGTGTCGCTTTATAAAGGGTGGTTAAGTTTTAATTTTGCTGATGTTGATTTTGAATAAAACACAAATTATTTAGGAAATTATTGTCATTTCTTTTTATTATGATAATATTGGTATGGTTCAATTATGTATGGAACAAAATATCTGCCAAATGGCCGCCGCGACCTCGGCGGCACACCTCCATCCGATGGTCCAAATTTTCGATGACGCTGAGGTATAATTGAGGTTCTATGCCGTTAATGTGACGAATTATCTCATCCTTTAGCTCTTGAATTGTTGCTGGCTAATCGACGTACACCTAACCCCAAAGAAAGAAGTCCAACGGTGTCAAATCACATGATCTTGGCGGCCAATTGACATCGCCACCACGTGAGATAACACGGCCATTGAATTTGTCGCGCAAAAGAGCCATTGTTTCATTAGCTGTGTGGCAAGTGGCACCGTCCTGTTAAAACCACATATCTTCCATTTCGGGACATAAAAAGTTCGTTATCATCTCACGATAGCGAACACCATTCACAGTAACTGCCTGACCGGCCCCATTTTGGAAAAAATACGGCCCGGTGATGCCACCAGGCCATAAACCGCACCAAACAGTCACTCTTTGTGGATGCATTGGTTTTTCGACAATCACTCTTGGTCCAACGCACGATTTTTCCGATTGTACGCACATTTGGACGATTAAATTGACCAAACAAAATCACGAAGTGCACGATATGCATTTTGATTTGAACGCCCATTTTCATAATAAGCCTGAATAACTTTAACGCGTTGCTCGATTGTGTATCTTTCCATGGTTAAAATTGAGTTAGTCTGAAATTGAGAAATGTCAAATGAAATGCAGAAAAAAACTTGACGTTTAGGTGTGGTTCACATTCAACAACGGCCCTTAAAATAACCACCCTTTATATGGTTCGGGCTTATATTAATAAGTGGCATGGGGTAAAAACTCGAGATAAATCTTTACAGCTTTCAAAAAAAACTGTTTAGCTTACTCTGTCAGTATTTTTACCAAATGCATTGAAACTTAGTCGACCGGGAACTATTTAACACCAAAGCGCCGTACTAATAACAAATTTTAGTTTCGACTTAAAATTTACGGAGACTAACAATTGCAAAATTGGTATGGAAAATATAGCTATACTTGAATAATTCAACGCATCCTTAAAGAACTAGATTGCAATAAGGCAACGGGACCCGATGGAATCCCGTCTATAGTACTCAAGAACTGTGCACCAGAACTTCCACCTGTACTCTGTAAGCTGTTTAGCATGTCGTACTCCCAGAAGACGTTTCCTTCTTGCTGGAAGACCGCTCGCATTCAACCTATTCCAAAGAAAGGGAAGAAATATCTGCCACAAAACTATCGTCCAATAGCGTTACTTTCAATGCTCTCTAAAGTAATGGAAAAGGCAATAAATGTCGAAATAATCAAATATATAGAAGGCCATCGATTAATAAGCGACAGGCAATATGGATTTCGGAGCCGTCGTTCCACTGGTGACCTGTTAAGCTACGTAACACACTTATGGACACAATCAATGAACAACACGGCGAATCCAGAGCCATAGCATTGGACATATCAAAGGCATTTGACCGAGTCTGGCATAGAGCCCTACGAGTATTAGGCAAGTTAGCGTCTTACGGATTACCACAACAACTCTGCGGATGAATGCAAAATTTTCTTCTGGGAAGATCGATCCAAGTTGTTGTAGATGGTGTATCATCCAATTCGTTTGCTATAAATGCAGGAGTGCCCCAAGGATCTATTCTTTCTCCAACTCTATTTCTTCTCCACATCAACGATTTGCTTGGATTGACAAATAATAATATCTACAGCTTTGCAGATGACAGCACTCTTATATCCTCCATCTCGAACAGTGGGCCTGTGATTACGGCTACATCACACAATTAGAGATGTGAACAAATTAATTCTTTAAACGATGATCTGGACAAAATCTTGAAGTGGGGAAAGGACAACTTGGTTGTATTTAATCCAAACAAGACACAGCTCACAACATTTTCCAGAAAAAATGCATCAACAGTTCCTCAGATCCAAATGGATTACCATCCAATCCATCACAAGGACTCAATGCACCTTCTAGGAGTCACAGTCAATTCAGGAATCACATGGCAGGACCACATATCCTATATCGCAAAATCGGCGTCCGCAAAGTTGAGCTACCTTTTTAGAGCAAAGAGGTACTTTAGCCCCAAACAACTTCTCCTTCTCTACAAAGCACAGGTTAGACCAGGCTTGGAATATTGTTCCCATATGGAGCTCGGCCCCAAAACATTCACTTAACCTGCTTGATAGCATACAGAGACGACCAGTTCGACTCATTGGAGACCCTACACTCACATCGAATCTACAACCGTTGGTGCACAGAAGACAAGTCGCTGACCTATTCTTGTTCTATAGGTACTTCCATGGTAGATGTTCTGAGGAACTCAAAGACATTATCCCTCGAAATGCAACTTTTGGGGGCCCAACAAGACAGGCTGCTAATGCTCATGACCATACAGTACACTTGACAACCGCGAGGACATCAACTTTCAAAAACTCCTTCCGTTACAGGACAAGCAAACTTTGGAACTCGCTTCCTGGGGATATATTTCCAGAAGACTACAATTTCCAGCAATTTAAGTGCAGAGCAAACATACATCTGCAGGCATCTCGGGGCGCTGTTGAAGCGTTATAGGTTCGCCTTTCCCGGGAGAAGTATTATATATGTTAGAGTGTGAGTATAATGGTTTCGACCCTTGTACTCGTTTTGCATGCTTGCTGTGCAGTGCAGTACTGAAAGTGTTTTGTGTCGGAGTATGGGTGTGTTTTACTCCTTTTGTAATGAACACTTGTATGATCTACTTGTAAGGGTATGAGTATATTTTTCCTTTTACTCTGTAAAGGGAAAGGATTACAACAGACAGATCTGCGAGTGCTTCGACGATCAGTGAGGATCTAGAAGCCAGACGCTTAGGACGTGCGCCGCAGAATTGTTATTTTCACCGAGAGATATTATCAGAAGTGGGATAAGATCCCTTTGCCACGTACTATTTACCCTTGGCCACTAAACCCATAAAATTGAAAAAAAAAAAAAAAAAGGTCATTCGTTGTGTGTACAAGTGATTGTTGTGTGTCCCTTTCTTTTTGTTACCTACTTAAGGCAGAAAAAAAAAAAAGGTTTTTGGGTTGTGTGTCTTATCCCTTGTGTGCCGACGCCGAAAAAGGGTAATAAAACAAAGAGTTGGGTGCGAATGCGCGTACGAATTATTTAGGTATAATTCACGGTCGTTTCCTTTTCCCTTCCCATAAAGTTTATGACTGGTCTGGAAGTGGGTTCTCTTTTCCCTTAAAAGTGTTTATGGTGTTGTGTTTATCCGTTTTTATAACCACAGACGTTGGAGTGAAAAATTGAAAGTTGATTGTGCGCTGCTGGTCGACTTTGGGTAAGTTTTGTTTTCTGCAACAATAAAAGAGATTTAAAAATAAAAATGCCAAGGGGAAAACGAATTGAAAAAAAATCAGAATAAAGACTCAGGTTTCACCGACCGGAATGAAGACACAACTAATCCTACTACTACTACTAGTAATCCTATTTTAGGAGGGGAAGGTGAATCCTGTGGTGAGATGACAGCTGAGCGAACTCACCTTATTACCGCTGACGCAATAAGCCAAATTTTGAGCTCCGTCGCACAGCATCGTGAAGGATTGCCACCGTTGGGTTTCCTTGCTTCGACCCGGATCATTCCCGCGTTGACGTGCAAAAGTGGTGTGCAGATGTTGATGCTAGGGTGAGCCGCGATCAATTACGAAGTTTTGACATCATACCCCGAGTGGAGAATGGAGGGAGGGAAAAAACCTGGTATAGGCAGTTTGGGTATCAGCATTATAGTTGGATAGATTTACGAGCATCTATTATCCACACGTTTGCAAGTGGTGCAGACATAGTACAACAACTTCGAACAGTTGCGAATTCTGAGAGTTGTGGGTTTTCTACATATACTGAATATGTAATGACGAAGGTTTCGCAAATAAATAGACTACCCTTTAAAATCCCGGAAGACAAGATTGTACGGATAGTGGTCGGAAATATTTCCGAAGTCAGCCTCAGGAACTCGCTAACTTTTGTAATGCCAAAATCTGTGCAGAATTTGATAGATCATCTGTCTTCCATTCGAGAGTCACCTCGGTCAAAAAATGATAGCCTACTCCCTCGACATCATTCTCGGAAACTTGATAATAGGTCCGCAGTGGGCCCCACAGCTAAGCGTATACGGTTAGAGTCTGATAGACGATGTTTCGGATCGGAAACGACTCTATAACGCTGACCGAAAAATTCAACACAAGAGTCGAATTTGAGGAAATCACTGTTGAGGTCACTTTCCACGTTATGGATCAACAATTTTTTAAACACGATATGATTATCGGTAGAGATGTACTCAAAGACTCGTTACTGGAAATTGCAGTAGATGCCCATGGATCAACCCTACGACGACGACAACCAATCAAGTGCCTTGCCACAAAAACGATCCTTAGTAGCCCTAAACATATGTTGACAACGGACACGAGACTAAACGAAATTCTTGGAAAGTATTCCAAGAACATAATTACAGGGTTTCCAACCGCGAAAGTAACTACCGGCTCTCTGAATATACGTCTCACGAAAGATCTTAGCATATTTTATCGGCCTTATCGTATGGCGCATTGTGAACGTCAAATAACTAAAGATATAATCACCGAACTAAAGCACCACCAAATCGTAAGAGATAGTAGTTCCCCCTATGCTAGTCCTGTTGTTCTTGTTAGAAAAAAGAACGGGCAAAATCGTTTGTGTGTGGATTTCAGGGCCTTAAATAAAATCACAGTAAAGGATCGTTATCCCTTGCCAAGGATCGATGATCAGTTGGACAGACTGTCTGGAAATAAATATTTTACTTCCTTGGATATGGCGTCAGGGTTTTATCAGATCCCAATTGCAGAAGAGTCTATTGAAAAAACAGCATTTGTTACCCCAGATGGGCACTTCGAGTTTTTGCGTATGCCGTTTGGTCTTGCAAATGCCCCTGCTGTATTTCAACGCGCAATCAATAAGGCTCTTGGAAATCTCAAAGACTCAGTAGCATTGGTTTATTTGGATGATGTTTTGATTCCTTTAAAAAATGAGGAAGAGGGACTTGAGAAGCTCGAAGTAGTCTTGGAGGCATTAACAAAGTGTGGATTTTCCCTTAATATAGAAAAGTGCAGATTCCTTCAAACAAAAATAGAATATTTAGGCCGTGAGGTATCATACGATGGCATAAGACCTAGTCGCAGTAAAATTGATGCGCTTGTGCAAGCACCTACCCCAACGAACATCAAAATGGTGCGACAATTTATGAGCCTGTTTAAAGTTTAAAATTTGTTGGACCATAGTTAGGCTTAAGATTGCCTCTGAACTATGAGCCTGTTTAAAGTTTAAAATTTGTTTGGCCATAGTTAAGCTTAAGATTGCCTCTGAACTATGAGCCTGTTTAGAGTTTAAAATTTGTTTGGCCATAGTTAAGCTTAAGATTGCCTCTGAACTATGAGCCTGTTTAAAGTTTAAAATTTGTTTGGTCATAGTTAAGCTTAAGATTGCCTCTGAACTATGAGCCTGTTTAAAGTTTAAAATTTGTTTGTTCATAGTTAAGCTTAAGATTGCCTCTGAACTATGAGCCTGTTAGGAGTTTAAAATTTGTTTGGTCATAGTTAAGCTTAAGATTGCCTCTGAACTATGAGCCTGTTTAAAGTTTAAAATTTGTTTGGTCATAGTTAAGCTTAAGATTGCCTCTGAACTATGAGCCTGTTTAAAGTTTAAAATTTGTTTGGTCATAGTTAAGCTTAAGATTGCCTCTGAACTATGAGCCTGTTTAAAGTTTAAAATTTGTTTGGTCATAGTTAAGCTTAAGATTGCCTCTGAACTATGAGCCTGTTTAAAGTTTAAAATTTGTTTGGTCATAGTTAAGCTTAAGATTGCCTCTGAACTATGAGCCTGTTTAAAGTTTAAAATTTGTTTGGTCATAGTTAAGCTTAAGATTGCCTCTGAACTATGAGCCTGTTTAAAGTTTAAAATTTGTTTGGCCATAGTTAAGCTTAAGATTGCCTCTGAACTATGAGCCTGTTTAGAGTTTAAAATTTGTTTGGCCATAGTTAAGCTTAAGATTGCCTCTGAACTATGAGCCTGTTTAAAGTTTAAAATTTGTTTGGTCATAGTTAAGCTTAAGATTGCCTCTGAACTATGAGCCTGTTTAAAGTTTAAAATTTGTTTGTTCATAGTTAAGCTTAAGATTGCCTCTGAACTATGAGCCTGTTAGGAGTTTAAAATTTGTTTGGTCATAGTTAAGCTTAAGATTGCCTCTGAACTATGAGCCTGTTTAAAGTTTAAAATTTGTTTGGTCATAGTTAAGCTTAAGATTGCCTCTGAACTATGAGCCTGTTTAAAGTTTAAAATTTGTTTGGTCATAGTTAAGCTTAAGATTGCCTCTGAACTATGAGCCTGTTTAAAGTTTAAAATTTGTTTGGTCATAGTTAAGCTTAAGATTGCCTCTGAACTATGAGCCTGTTTAAAGTTTAAAATTTGTTTGGTCATAGTTAAGCTTAAGATTGCCTCTGAACTATGAGCCTGTTTAATGTTTAAAATTTGATAGTCAAGCTCAAGATTGCCTCTGAAGTATTGTGTACGTAGTGAAAAAAAAAAAGACGTACTACCATATAAGAACTTATGTTCTTAAATAAAATTGGATTTATTTTTGTTTTGTAATGTGAATCAATATGTTTTATTTCATCGAGAGCGATGAAAGTTGCAGGATGGCCGTGTTAGAGTGTGAGTATAATGGTTTCGACCCTTGTACTCGTTTTGCATGCTTGCTGTGCAGTGCAGTACTGAAAGTGTTTTGTGTCGGAGTATGGGTGTGTTTTACTCCTTTTGTAATGAACACTTGTATGATCTACTTGTAAGGGTATGAGTATATTTTTCCTTTTACTCTGTAAAGGGAAAGGATTACAACAGACAGATCTGCGAGTGCTTCGACGATCAGTGAGGATCTAGAAGCCAGACGCTTAGGACGTGCGCCGCAGAATTGTTATTTTCACCGAGAGATATTATATATAAAAAAAAAAAAAAAAAAAAAAAAAAAGTCTAAACTAAAAGTGTTTATTGGTTAGGGGGCTATAGTTTGACAATCATTTCCGTATCAGTTTTTTTTTTTTTTATTGGAACAGTCCTCATTTTTGTGTACTTATTTACTGCATGGATAGACTATCCGCATTTAGGGCATCAGAACAGCTTATACATTAGAGTGAACAGGACCAACCGGAACTTTTATATACCGTCGCCGCACACTTGCGCCCTAAGACGAATTGGAACTGAAAAAAACATCGTGGAGTGTCGGTGTTCTCCCAATGTCAGAATTGTTTATATATTTAAAGTAAACTCTATTTGATTGGATATCGCTTCTGAACTTTCGGGTAACAATACATGACACTTCAAACAACATTTCCACTCAAACTAATAATAAAAAGAAAATTTCGTGGGACCCTGTCATGTGCTCCACATTAAAACCCTCGAATAACTTAAAACTATTTATTATTGTATTACAAAAAAAAAAAAAAAACATTTTTCCTTACATTTTTATCCACACAAAAAAGATAAACTTTAGCTAATCACATAACTAAACTTTTTGCTGGGTCCACAAATTAAAAAAAAAAAAAAAAAAAAGGCTTTGCTCGCCAGTAAGTATTGTATATTTATTATGCTCTCAACACAATAAAAAAAATCTATTCCGCACATACCTTCACGTAAAATAGAAACACCCCATCGAAACTCGAATTTTGTCACAGTGAGCAAAGATGCTAACTCACCAAAAACACTAAAAAAATATCAAACGCAAAGATTGATGATCCACAAACAAATCACGTAACCGCTTTGAATTGAACAAAAACCAAATTGAAAATAATCGATTTTCTATGTCAAACTAACTCTTGCCCCCCATCGAGTATTTTCGTTTTGGTCGCTGATGAGGAGCCAATAGTTTTGCTTGGGCGAAACTTTCACACCTACATGCCGTTCAGTCACACTACTTCTAGATATGGCTTTCCGTCAACAATTAGCTAGTTGACTGCGCGACTACACATAGCGACTCTAGCCGAGAGGCAATTGAACTTATAACCATTTGGTCAGTGAGTCGTCGTTTGAGTCGATTGATGACGACATTTGCATAATCCCGCCATAAATCGTACTGTTTTCGAATTCATTGAGAAAACTTAAGAGGAGGGGTTGATGACGAGCATCATTGCTTATTTCAGTTTAAATAATTCAAGAAATAGTAATGACCAGGACAGTAACGAAAGAGGAATCCGAAACCGCCAGAGGAGGAGAGAAACTTAATTAGTTACATTTTGTGGACTATGGTGTTATGTCCCCATCGGGGTAAATTAGGAGCCAATACCTTTTTACTTTGGGGAACTTATTATAGTGCGTACTTCAAAAAATCACCTCTCTCTCTCCCTCTTTTATGAATGATGACGATGAAAAGGTATCCGCTCGATGACATGATGTTTGCTTGTCTCACCGAAGTATCGTAAATCGATTTGTGTAAAGTAATTAGCTTATTGGGAATGGGGCTTAGTTTAAATCAAGCACACGTTTTTCCACATTTTGCGTCAATTTTGTATTTAATCTGCACAAATTGAGCGTCGGTCGTCAGGCAGTTATCGTTACAATGACCGTTCTTATGCAAACATTTCCCAATGAAAGGCAACTGTTAAGTTTATTTTAAATAAGAAGAAGTTGGCCGATGTTATAATGAAATAAAAACTAAGAAAAACTTCAAACTAAGCCCTTCCTTTTTTCTTGGAAAACGCATAGAGCAGTCTTACCGCGATTTTTGAACAAAGCCATATAAATACTTTGCAATTTGTTTTCAATTTTATCATTTTGTAGCTACTTTTACAAATTTGATTGTAACCTGTAAAGTACTGCGGCCTTTTCATAACAACTCATATACATCTTTGAAACCGTTTTAAACGTACAAATTGTTAACATCTAAGACACCATTTTGTAGGATATAACTTGGTAATGCTCAATAAAGCGATTATCTTGCTTCCAATGAAAATTTATTTTCCATTTGGCAGAACAATTTTCTTATCTTTACGGTTCATTGGTCGCCAATTTATTTTTTGTTTTTCTTTTTTTTATCAAATCGACTGAATAAATTCTATCTGCCACAATATTTCCCAAATAAACACCGAAAACAAATAATAAATTGTCTTATAAAATCCACACAACAAGTTAACATTTCATAAATTGTTTCAATGAACCTGGAATTTTTCTTAGATACACTAAGGTATTTACTTTTCGCTTGTCACATGTTGACACTGTTGACAAATAATAAACTTGGTTAAGAATTCAGTGAACTGCTGCCAATATACCTACCTCCTACCAAGACCTACATATTTATTCTTTATTTTCTCACTTAAAATATTCACAGTAAATGAAATAAATAAATTAGTGAGAGAAATTTCATTATTATAAATTTAATGACTGGTTCGTATTATTTGACGAATGAATTATGTTTCTTGGCAAGCATTTTGTTTTATTATCTTATTTGTTAAATAAATTAATGGTGAACATTTGAGGAATTATTATAGTCATTAATTCCGTTCTAAAGTTAGACATTTTAAATATGATTAATACAAATATCTATATTTTAAATAGTTTATTTTGGGAAAAAAGATACTTAAATATGGGAAATATAAATAGTTTAAGTAAATTTAGTAAATTATGCCCTCCCAGTCAAAAGCTATACATTTATGTAAAGTAAGAAACTGTCGTGGGAATAGTTTTTCTATGAGAATTTGTACAAATATAACGATCTTTTTGATGGGAACATGTTCCAAAGACAAATCACAATGTAAACAAACAGGCAAGAGACAGTGGGTCCTAGAGACGAACGTTTGTTTTTAGAATTTTACATTCTACAAAAGCCATGAAGTCAAAAATGTATAGTATTCATTTTATACCAATATTTAAGCAACATGTCGAGTTTGAATTGATTAAAACTGCATAAAATTGTAACAAATTCACATCAAAAAATTACAGACAGAAGAATAATTGGCAAAGTAACGAGCAATTACTAGTTTTCTATAAAGAACCAAAAATTGTTGTCGACTTTTGATAATTAAACTACTACTATTAAACTATGAGACTCGAATGATTTTATTTCGATCGAGTGACTCATAAAGTTATACTCGGGTGAACTGTGAATGTGAAATGACCAGGACAATAAGGGTCAAATTAAAGGAAATGCACATGCACCATTGGTAAAGTTCAATTTACAATTGTACCAAGCTGAGAGGTTCGCCCGCCCACTTTTTAGGGACATTTTAACCAAATTGACGTTTTCTGTGAATATTTAAAAAAAAAAAAAGTAAATCTTATAAAATAATACTTAGACTTGTTTATTTGTTAATTTACTTAAGTCTACCATTTTACAATTTAAAGAATATTTAATTAAATAATTTAAAAAAATTGGTGCGACTGTATCCAACAGTCCCGAAATATGTGTATCTGTAAACACCGTGCGTGCGGTATGTGTGTGGCTTGAGACACGTCATTGAGAAAAGAGGGAATTGTAATAACCTTGCATTGCATATTGTAGAGGTTCTGGTCTACGACTTTTTTGTTAGTTGTTGTCCAGCTGTGATTTCTGCGTGCGTGGTAATTCACGAAAGATTTGGCACTGAATTTCCTTGAGATGTCCGTCACAGGGAAGAAATGTGAGACCATCATATATGAAAAAACATGCTTTATTTCACATCAACAAAAAGCTGAAATTAATATGCCCCAGCTCATAAAAGTATGCAATGATAAAATATATGCAATGATAAAACACAGTGACGCATTTCCGTCCCCGCAAGTTAAATGTGTGGAATTACTCCACCAGATTCCAAAAAATGTATGCAATGATAAAACACAGTGACGCATTTCCGTCCCCGCAAGTTAAATGTGTGGAATTACTCCACCAGATTCCAATAACGCGCGCTTAGATGTTTACACATAAAAAAAAAACTCTCATAAAGTAAGAGTTAGTAATAATATCTATATTGTTTGTTTATTTATGTATTTAATTCTCATCGATGTGCGTAGCCTTAAGGATGGGTATGGGCATTGTTTGTTAGGAATGTGCATCCAATTACTTCGCATTATCCCCTATTTACGTCTTATGTCACGCCCAAGCCCATATTTCGAAAAAGTTTTGATTTATGTAAGTATTAACGTCTAAGTTGAATATTAAAAAAATTAAACTAAAAGGTATCTCGTCTTTCGTGCTAAAGAATCACTCTAGCAAAAGTTGACCGGGGTCCCATCACTAATGTTACTTATAGATCATTGATGAAACCATGAAGGCCTACGGAAGGTTCATACGATGAGAAAATTGCACAATTTGAAAGGGAAATTGAAAAATTTATAAAAGTTAATTCTCCATACACTTTGTGGTGGG
The DNA here is from genome assembly GCA_946477585.1 of Cheilosia urbana. Taxonomy (NCBI): domain Eukaryota; kingdom Metazoa; phylum Arthropoda; class Insecta; order Diptera; family Syrphidae; genus Cheilosia; species Cheilosia urbana. The sequence goes on along the minus strand of OX297854.1, from coordinate 26,801,371 downwards.
AATTTTTTTTTTTAATCATTATATACACGGATATTGTCTTTGTCAAAAGTTCTGCCTGATTTTCATTTTTTCATGACTATTTATTGTTGGTATCTCCAGTATGAAAATATTATTAGCGAATTTAAGATCTTTTCTTTTTCTTAAGGCTTTTTCTCGACACTCATTACAGCTAAAATTCTGCACTGTCAAAACAAAGCACGTTTGGTGATCGGGACTTTACACAAGATATTTAAGCAACAAAGTTTCTTAGCACGGGTTAAGCCGGGCTAGTTTTTTTTTTTTTTATAAAAATGCAACAATGGAAATTAAGTGTGATCACCCTTTACACTTGAAGTAGGGGTAGGAACATTTCCGGAACAGTTATTAAAAATAGATATACAAATCTGTGACAAATATATAAATGATGTCAACTCATCAAGCTGGATATGACAACAGTTCCAAGCAATTTATGTATATAGGTACCGCTAATTCCAAAGTAGTAAAATCATAACACGGAACTTATACAAAGTGCTAATCATCACCTGATTTATTCGATCGAATCAGATATAAATTGGTTCATAAATTCCATAATGATCGTTTTCGTTAAAAAAAAAACAACTAAATGCATATGCATACATACGTCCAAAACCCGCATAACTTACCATCTATATCGGTCCGGTTTGTCTACTATATACACACCCTTAAAACAAAACGAAAAAAGAATCCATAAACGATCTATGATGTTTGCACTTCTAATGAATAAATTTATATCAACTCTGGCTAATAACATTCAATTTCGTGCAATAATAACAAAATGAAGCAGACAGAAAAACATTAAATAAACAAAGAAAATATTTAAAGACTAAATCGGTGTGCGCCTTCTTCGTTTTTTTTTTTTTTTTTTTCACATAAACAAAAATATTTGTACAACTCATTAAAAAAAAATATATATTCTTATAGATACAGTTTTTTTTTTTTTTTTCGCAAACCCAATTGGAGGAACAAAAATGGCAATACAACATCGCACAAGGTCAAGCGATAGACGGCGCACAAGGCATAGAGCAACAGCAAGCCAGAACACCCACCACGAGGGCATGAGCAGCAAGGGGCTGATTGAATGTTTTTAACTGTCACGATGTGAATGTGATTAAATGCAGACAATATTAGTGGGTATCAGTATTGATATAGGAACTGATCAGTATTTTCGCTTATCTAAAGCGCCCGCTGGTAAGGGCTAATTCATTCACTGGGGCGTATGCGGAATATATTTTTTTTGAATTTAATTTCTGTTTTTGTTTACTTTTTGTTTAATTTTTTAAAGGTTGAAGTTCGACTGACTGTAGTTTGGGCAACTGTTAGAGAAAGTACTTAGTGTGGTGTATTTATTGGGTGGATTTACATAAATGTGGGACGTTGGGGTGTGTGTAAGATAAGAGCGGGAATACTTTGCAATGGCTAGTATTACGCAGCATACTTTTTGGCAATACTTAAGACATCTATTGTGAACAAAAGCCGCGAGGTTTTCTAAAACTCTCAAAGGGATTAAAAGCCCAAAATTTGTAATCCTGGACCAAACTTCTAAAAATATATACTTTAAATTTAAGCTTCTCAGGCCCCTGGGGTTTAGAGTAATTTGCTATTCCTGTAAGCAGTCCTGGTTTCATAATTAGGCGCATCACCAACTATTTTCGAAATTGTTTGACTATCCATCTGTCGAGATCCTTAAGCTTATAAACAAATTATAAATGAATTAGTTTCCGAAATTTGTATTAAACTCCTCTGGCTAATTTACGGTTTTGACATCGGAAGATAGACATTTATATTAGAACTTCTATATTTATTTAAACCTTTACAACTGAATAGAGTTCTTAGAAATAGTTTATAAATATTTCATATATGGAAACGGTCTAAATTTTTATCTTTATTTTGTTTTTCTTACTTACCTAAAGTCGGTTGGCTCTCAAAAAAGTCATAAGTAGTTGTAAGTAAGTTGATTCGAGCGTTGAACCAAAGGGTTGGAACATCATTTCCATATCTTCGATTTTGTGATTGCGTTTTTTAATTCTTTTGGGTCAAATGGAAGAGATCTACAGTTGGAGAAGCCTCTTGACTTTTTTTTGATAACATTTGAAGTTAAATCTCGAGCTCAAAAATGCTTAAACTAACTTAACTTTTAACATAAATTTTCTTTTGGGGGGTTGAACCGGAGCTCCGTACTTTACTTATAAAACTATTTACCGTCTTTAAGTAAATAAAACTAAACATAGTTTTTTTTTTTTTTCGGAGATAATGGAAGAGTGGCCTGCAAAATCTACTCGGGAAAGTTGTTGTTCACTTGGATACTAGGCAAAGCTTTAAAAGAGGTGGGGCAGCAAAAAAAAATCTGTATCTGGAATGAAAATGTACCTCGCTGTCAATCGGTTAATCAGTTTACGGTCTCACAGGACTGTTTTCTATCATTTCTACGTTAGGCTTCTCCAAATGGGCCACACTTTTCGATTGCCGTACCACAGAAATATTCAAAAAGGATTTTGATAAAGTATTTCGAAAATTACTTATGACTACATATAAGTCTTTGGTAGGTCATTATGCATAAGTTAAGTGAAACTTGCTAATGGAAAATTGCTGTGCCAAGAATTATACATATTTTTATTTTCCTTTTTCTAGTTCAACTTATCTCAAAACAGTTTCCTCCCCGAAAACGCAGCACACAAAGGTCCTTATTCTTAAAGTTAACTGTGCGTACATTTGCATATTAAACCGATTAACTTTGTTGTGAGTTTCATCTAATTTAATATTTTAATTAAAATCCCGATACACAAGAAGTCATAGTGAATTTAAGTAGTGTACTGTAGACATCTACCGAGGTGCCTAACTACATACATCGTAGCAACCAGCTATAACAAAAACTAAATAAATATTCTACACAACATCAAAATTCCATTTCACATGTCGATCCTGTGTACTCTAATAACTAGGTTCTAGTTATGTATACACACACATGTGTGTATAATAAACTCATATATCAGAATCTTGAAAAATTGTGTCTTTCATTGGAAGGTACCTACATATTCTTACATCGTAAAGCCTAGTACGCAGTTGTTCCGGAACGGAATTTTCTGATGATCTCCAAATGGACAGCGAAACGTCTGCGAAAAGGCAGCGGAAAATAATTTGTGGAGAGTTCTACACAAGTAGCGGTTAGCGGTGTTACCAGCACTGTCTATTTTACTCCGATTTGGATCGGACTTTTCACTGGCTCCTTAAAATTTTTATTTGAGAATTTATTTAATTTAGGCTTTTCATTTTAAGTTTTGGAAATTTTTAGGCTCCTTAGGTATTTATAAAAAAAAATGCTGTAACGGTTAAATAAAAAAAAAGGACCTATGTAAAACTAGCTGAATAAAATCAAGTGAAATGGGAAGAATGGGTAGTATGGAGAGGGAAAAAAAACAAAAGAAACTACTGGGAAAGTAGGAGATGCTACAGACATGAACGCACAAAGAACCGGCCTCCGAGAAGGCCGACGACCCTGACTATCAACATCCTCGCTTTTCTCACAGTGTATACTTCAATTGCGAACGTACTCTTTTCGTATAACTAAAGCTTTTTATACAGTTAATTGCAAATGAGCCAACTCTATTTTCATACAGTTTTCGAACAGACTCTCACATCTCAACAGTAAAATCATCTCAAAAGACAGGCATGAATATGAAAACACACTTTCCACGTATTCATGTATGCGGTATCCATAACTCTTGTAAAAGCTGCCAACACTGCATTAGAAATGTCAAATTTTGACAAGCATTTAATGTCATGGACAATAAACTAAACGTGTGTAAAAAGTTGTACCATGCAATCTACTACAATTACCCTACCGCAATAATTTCGGAGCAGCTGCGTACGGCAAAAGGAAAGGGAGAGTCAACATTCTTCGTTCATGATTTCCTTGTGTCACTTTGATGGGATTTTGCGTTCCGTAACAGCAGCGTACTAGGCTTAACAAAATATTGGGCAGAAAAAAATATGATAAACAAATTCCACTCTCTATGTGCGTATCTATGGTATTTGAGAAGAACCCTGCGAGGGAACTGAGAGTACATAGATACATATACATATCCTGGCAATGTGGTGTCCTTGAATTAAAAGTACCATATCACACCATACCAAGCAAACACTCGCAACCAAACAGGCGGTGTATATTCAAAGCTCCCACTTCATTTGCGTGAATGCGCATAGTACTGTGCCTATTTGGGAAATTTGTTACTCTCCCTTTCTCCAGTGGGGCTGTGAATGTTGTGTCATGAAATTCATAGCCATCGCAGACTATGTCCTTGTAGCCTTGAAGAAATTAGGGAAACAGGGCCCTTCGAGAGCTTTTGATTTGTTATTTCTTTTGTGCGATTGCTTCTCGGTTGTGGGTGGTTTTGTCCTTGGGCTCGATTACATTATGTACACTTCATGGCCATTGAAGACGTCGGTCGTCGTTGTCGTCTTCGTTTGTTGTTGCTGGCTTGCCCAAAAATAGGAAACACTGTGGCAAAGTTGGAACTGATTAATGAAGGGAAATATCAGACGCATAAATAAGGCCCACCGCAAGTTGGCGAAATGATATAATCTCTTCTATAAGAGAGAGAGAGCACAGTCAGTGGTAGAATTCTCTTGAGCGAGGCCCATTATGTACTCACGTAGCCACGTTATAAGTAAACAATTTGCTGTCGACGGGACTGAGTGCGTGTGTGTTTATGAAAATACGGATTACTTTAGAAGTGTCTCAGTTTTATTTGTGTATTTGTCGTCCCTTTTTTTCTGTTGTTGTTGTTGTTCCTCGTTGTGCTTTCTTTGGTATTTTCTCTTCTCATTCTGATTTGGTTATGTGCGTCTTTCCAAGCTGATTTTACCCGACTCCATATCGGAAGGAACGACGATAACCGGAAACAAGGTCATTATGCGTGTCCGTAGGTGCGTATGGTTTTTGGTTTTTGATTGAATTATCATCGCTGTTGTACATGGTTTTCAGTATTTTATATCTCTATCTTAAATGAACACTCTACTTGGGTCTATATATTTGAAGTTAGACATCAGCAATTGAGGACGTTTGTCGCTTTTTCATGAAGCGATATTAAACTGTGGGTATTTAATAATTATCAGACTACTAATGCAGCGAAAATTGAAATGTTGTGTCTTTTGAGATAGATTTTGGAACGTACACTACATCCTCAAATCTGGTCCATGCATTGTAGTGTCGCTCTTTTTAGTGGAGAAAATTACTCTCAACAATTGTAATTAACAAGAGCGTTCTTCCGACCACATCACATCAGCCCGTCTCATAAAAAAACATAAGTCCAATTCAATGAAGCGCACCTCCCCTAAAAATCCACTAGACCCCACTGATCGACCGTATACCAATCAAATCTCTTTCAAGAGTTTAAACTCAATTATGACAAGACAACGCAACCGAATCAAAAACTCGTACAAGTCCATTCGCAACCATCTTTTACAATACCTCGAAATCCATCCACCCCTTATATTAAGAACACTCTAGTAGTTACCTTGGTAGCTCGATCAAGAACAAATTCAATATTTCGTAAGTAAATTGAGGCCCCTCGTCATAATGCAAAAAAGGAAATTATATCAGAAAAAAAAAAAATATCAGTTGTTATTTTTAGTGTGTTGCTTGCTTTCATAAGGCTGAGTCTCGGTGGGTTCAAATCAAAATCAGACATCGTCTCCATCACTATCAATGTTTGATTGTTTTGTTTTCTGTCGCAAGCCGGGTTATTAATTACAATGTTGACCTCCACGAGCGGCGAAGTTGTTTTTCTTTTTCTAATGATGTTTTTCCCTTCATGCGAAGCTTTTTTTTTTTTGGGAATATTTTTGTTTAATCACATGTTTCGGTAGAGAAAATTCGTTTCTTTAGTGGGAACTCGTAAAGGATATCTATGCAGTTTTTAACTTGCGCGATTAGGTACATAGTAGGTGAAAGACATTGTGTTCGTACAAAATTTCGAACTCGAGATGTTAATCAATTCTGACATTACGATGATACACGAACTCAAAAAAGTGGGTCTCAAAATTCTGTCCGATCTGTCCGTCTGTCTGTCTGTCTGTCCCACAAGCCTACAGCCTAAACGGCTGACCGGATTACGTCCAAATTTCGGATTTGGAGTTTGTGGGCTTAGGGCTCGGAGCCGTTTTTTTTATTTTGCAAAGTAACCTCAATATTTGGTACTTCCCATACAAAATGTTAGTACCAGTTTGAATTGTTCGAAAACGGCTCTAACGATTTCAGCCAAAGTTGATATTTAAGCTTAAGTAGGTGAGGTGAGCATGACTGCAAAATCAGTTTTTCGTTAAAAAATCTAATAACGGTTCTTTTGAAATTTGGACATATGTACCTCGAAAACGTTTGTAACAAAAAATCATTTCTAATGTAATATGGTCATTTCTAACTAAATAGCAGACTCAGTTTCTCTCGGTATAACTAATTTTTCATTTGAATCACAGAAAACGCTATTCGTAAAAACTTTTCAGATCTCAAAAACCCCATTTTCGATTTCGATAAGAGCTTATATCCCGAACAATAACTTATTGTTACGATTAAGGAAAAGAAACACAATTTTTTAATTATAATTCATTTATTGCGAATCCAAATCTTTTGTCGCACGTTCTAGACTTTTTTCTACCACGTTTCTTTTCTAACCTCTAGATTTTTCTTCTTGACAGCCGTAGTTTCGCCAGTCAGTCTGACAGGCGGAATTTAATCAAGACTTCAGATGGGACCAAAAATCGTTACACAGCTCCCCCATTTAAAGATTTGACTGTCCTCAGTCGTAATGAAAAGTGGTTAGGCCTTCTGCTCTTTCGGGTGCAAAGCCGTTAGGATTTAACCCCGCGACGCGACGGTATCAAACTTCGAGACGACCAGCTCTTATTGCACCCGATTTCTCGGTGGTTATTTGATTAAGGCGCCACCTGCTCGCCTGCTCGAAAAAAAAACAAAAAAAAATATGACTAAATTATAACGCGACAATCGAAACTATTCAGAAAGTTGGCACAGTGCCAACCGATCTCGATGAACCACCAATGATTTGTTTGCTCCCTGTTTGATGATTCGGTAGAGTACATCACCCAATTTTGCCAGCACGTTGTAGGGGCCTTGCCAATCACTTTGTAGTTTTGGACAGCGACCTTTTTTCCTCTTAGGAGCGTATAACCACACTTTGTCGCCATTACTAAATGGCGCAGCTTTAGCATTGAGATCGTATCGGTCCTTCATTCTCCGACTATACTCCAAAAGCTGTTTACGATTAAAAGCATAGGCAGTCTCCAATCGCGTGGCCAAGTCCTCCGCATACTTCGAAGGTGCAGTAGCTCGATTAGGAGGAGGACCGGTAAATAATTCAGTGGGCAAGCGGAGCTCACGTCCAAATGTTAAAAATGCGGGAGTTTGTTTCGTGGCCTCATGGACAGCTGTCCGATAAGCCAAAAGCAGAAATGGGAGGTGAGTATCCCAGTCCCTTTGATTTTCGGCAACATATTTGGCGAGATAGTTCAAAAGCGTGCGATTAAATCGCTCAACCATGCCATCTGATTGTGGATGCAGGGCGGTGGTACGTGTTTTATCGATACCAAGCCGTTCCAGTGTGTGTTTGAAAACTGCGGATTCAAAATTTCTTCCCTGATCCGAGTGTAGTTGGAGGGGTACTCCGAATCGCGAAAATACTTGCACGGAAAGTGCTTCGGCTACTGTCTCCGCAGTCTGATCCGGTATTGGGATAGCCTCTGGCCACTTCGTAAAATAATCGCAAAAAACTAAAATGTATTTGTTACCTTGAGTAGTGACGGGTAGGGGTCCCAAAATGTCGATTGCAACGCGTTCAAATGGGGCGCCTACGTGTACAGGTTGCAGTCTTGCGCGATTTCTTGTTGCTGGTCCCTTCCTTTGCTGGCATGGTACGCAAGTTCTGCAGTGTTGCTGGACATCCCGAGAGCATCCAACCCAATAATATCGCTTTTTAGTCTTTTCCAATGTCTTCTGAACTCCGAAATGTCCTCCAGTCGGACTGTCGTGCATCGCCTTCAGGATTTCAGCCTGTAAAGAAAGCGGAACCAAAACTTGAAAATAATCGCCGTTAGGGCTATTTACCTTTCTGCATAATACTCCATCTTGGTCTTGGAGGGCATCGTACATGCCCCAGTAGGCTTTTACTTTTGGGTTCAAAGCTCGGACCTCGTCAATCGTTGGCCGTCGTTGAGCTTCCACCCATTGCCGGACTACTGCTAAATCATCATCACGTTTCTGTCGCTCGACGATATCCATTGTAACCACGGTTGTCCGAACTAGAGCGCATTGCTTTTCCTCTAAACGGGTACAATATCGACAATCAGTATCTTCGCAAGGACGTCGGGAGAGTGCGTCAGCGTTTTGGTGATTCCTTCCTGGTCGGTGCTCAATCGAAAAGTCAAATTGCTGCAAGCGTTCGAGCCAGCGCGCCATCTGCCCCTCCGGATCACGAAAATTTATTAGCCAACGTAATGAGCTGTGATCTGTTCGCAAATGAAAACGTCTTCCTAAGAGGTAGTGCTGGAAATGAGTGACAGCTTTCACAATGGCCAGAAGTTCTTTTCGAGTAACGCAATAATTTCTTTCTGGTCGACTAAAAGTTTTACTGTGATATTCGATTACCCTTTCCTCTCCTCCCTGAAGTTGGGACAGAACAGATCCACATGCATGTTGGCTAGCGTCCGTATCGAGAATGAACATGTCGTTTTCATTCGGCTGGGCGAGAATAGGTGCAGTAGTAAGCTTCGTTTTAAGTTGATCGAAAGCATCCTCACAGCAAGTGGTCCAGGCGAACTGGTTTCCTTTCTCAGTTAATGCTGTCAAGGGCTTAGCAATGGCCGAAAAATTACGGATGAAACGACGATAGTAAGCACAGATTCCCAAAAATGATTGAACTTCTGTCTTACTTCTCGGCGTAGGCCATTTTCGAATAGCCGATATTTTGTCGGGGTCAGCCGCTATTCCGGAACCAGACACAATATGTCCCAGGAAGTGAACTTCTCTTTTCCCGAGGCAACACTTTTTTGCTGATAGTTGGAGGCCTGCTTGTCTAAGTCTCTGGAATACGGACTCTAAGTTTTGCAGTAGTTCGTCAAAATTCTTACCATGAACGATGATATCGTCCAGATAAACTAGACAGACAGTGTGTGGAAGTCCTTGAAGAACGACGTCCATAAGACGCTGGAACGTCGCGGGCGCATTGGTAAGGCCAAACGGCATGACATTGAATTCATACAGACCCGTTCCAATGGAAAATGCAGTTTTTTCTTTGTCGCTAGCTGCCATCTCAACTTGCCAGTACCCTGATTGGAGATCCAGAGTAGCAAACCATGACGATTCTCCGAGAGCATCCAGCGTTAAGTCAATGCGCGGCAATGGGTAAGAGTCTTTTTTAGTGGCGTTGTTGAGCTTGCGATAGTCCACGCAAAATCGCAACGACCCGTCCTTTTTACGCACGAGGACTACGGGGGAACACCATGGACTCGTTGATTGCTGTACTACTTTCTGAGCCTTCATGTCCTCCAATATTAACTCAGCTTCTGTTCTGCGGGCAAGCGGCAGTTTCCTAGGTGGCTGCTTTATTGGAATCGTATCACCTGTATCGATTCGGTGCTGAATACGGGAGGTGCATCTTTTATTTAACTTTGAACCTGCAAATACAGAACGGTTACGGAAAACTAAAACTTCTAACCTCCCTTGTTCTTCCGTGGTGAGAGTGATAGCACTTCTTTTCATCATTTCCTGTATGGCTGGTGACAGATCAGTTGTGTTGTTATCATCTGTTATACGGCGGCAGTTAAACATCTCGGGTTGTGATTCGATTTGGACTAAAGCGGTGTTTTTCGGAACCCAAATGTTATCCTCGGACATGTTAGTGACGCAAACACATATTACCCCCTGCCGCACGTGGCACACGGAATGAGGAATAATAATCTTCTGGTGGGTGTTGACTGCCGTCGCTAGGACGGTGTCCTCATCGGGTGCCGATGTCATCAGGCGAATCCAACAGTCTGATAGAGCGGGAATACTAACGTCGCAGGTATTGGTAGCAAGAACGTGATGAGTATTTGCTTGGTTTAGGTGAATCGTTCCTTCACCAACCTGCAAAGTGCTGTGCTTTAAATTAATTTCACACGAATGCCGTCGCAGGAAGTCCATGCCTATGATGCAATCATCCACGATCGAGGCAACGTACATGCAATGTTGGCTGGAGAATAATCCTATCTGTATTTGGACTTCGACAATTCCTTCCACTGGTGCAGTACCCCCAGTTACTGTTTGAATGGTCGCATGCGATGTTTCCATCACAGGGCGGGTGACCATCTTCTCAACAACACGGGGATGTAGGATCGTTTGAGTGGCACCTGTGTCCACTATGGCCAGGCAGGGGACCCCGTTGATTTTAATCCGGGCAACGAGATTACTTGGGCTATTAGTATAACGAATAGATGTTGCGGGTTGTGTAGAGGCGCTGGTTCTCCCCACTAATTCTGCCTCTGTAGAAGTAGTGGGCCGACATTTCCCGCATGGTGGATATCACCGTCTGAACTGTCTTGAAGTCGGGCGCTTGTCACAGGAGACGGAGCCGAGTGTTCGGGGACTCTAAGGTTGATTGCACGAGGACCGATTAGTGCCGCTTCCACATCAAAATATACGGCTTGGCCCTCCTGACGGAATTTGGAGTTTCGGTGTAATTCGCTGCGTGGTATATATACCACCTCGTTGTTGTCATCACGCCGAACGAATCCATAGCCAGTCCGATGGATGAATTTTATTTTCCCCTTTATTCCTGTCTCTCGCACTGTCTCGCTCATATTACATGGAGTGATTGGTCGTCGTGTTGTTTTGGGAGTGTTTTGTCTTACTCGCGGCAGCTTCCGCTCCCTTAAGCTGCGCGATGTTCGTTTCCCGAGGACAGGGTAGGTGAGCAATCCTCAGTGTCGGAAACTATAACCTCTGCCACTCGAATTTGCCTGCGGCTTAGTCGGGTAGCCGCACGGCTGGCTTCAACACGTACAGCTGAAGATAGGGCTCTTTCCAGCGTTTCGGGAGCAGAGTCTCGCACCCTTTGTTGCAATTCAGCGTCAAAAATTCCATCTATGAATTGTGCTAGTGCAATACGGTTCTTAGCTTGCTCGGGGCAGTCCGGAAATGCTAGATAAACTAGACGCTGAACATCGGTGGCCAATTCGTTTAGCGTTTCTCTAGGTCTCTGGACGCGTCCACGTAGCTCAGAATGGGCTGTCGATTGTTCATGCTCGTTCCCAAATCGCTGACCCAAGCTCATATCCAAGTGGCTAAAATCATCTCGAACTTCCGGTTGGAGTGTTTCGAAAAAAGCCAACGCAGTACCTCGCAAATAAGGGGCGAGGTATAGCGCTTTCAGCTCCGTATTCCAACAGTTCACTCTCGCTACAGAATCAAAATGTAGACGGTATGACCGCCATGACGTTTTGCCATCGAACTCACGAGGATGTACTTTAATTTGCTGTGGTGCCCCAAACGTGCTTGTATGCATACATCCTGTTGGAATAGCTCCGGTTGCAGTACTTTGAGATTGAACGGTTGCGATATATGGAAGTGGGGCAGATCGTGACTCATGTATTAAATTTTGCCGGTCAGAGCTGGTGCTTGCCAAACGAAACGGTTGCGAGTTCGATGATTGCGTGTCCTCTCGTACATGCGTAGAGCTGGCAGAAGGTGCTCCTTGGGTGGTGGAATCTCGCGCCGTATCTCTATTACAGACAGGCTGCTTGTGTATATGCCCAGCGTTACCTATGGGAGTAGAAATATTAGAATGGGATTCGACTGGAGTATTAAGCGATTCCTGTTGAGTTGATTCAACTTGTTGCACCCGGGTACTAATATCCTCCATTGAGCACTGGAGACCAGCCACTAACGTTGACTGATCATTTATTAATTTTGCCTGGTTGTCCAATAACAGCAAGATTTGCTGCAATTTGTTCGCTAGATCGTCCGATTCTGACATGTTGTGAGTGTGGTAGAGATTCGGTTAGGATATCGATCGAAAATTACCCCACATCTGACACCAATTGTTACGATTAAGGAAAAGAAACACAATTTTTTAATTATAATTCATTTATTGCGAATCCAAATCTTTTGTCGCACGTTCTAGACTTTTTTCTACCACGTTTCTTTTCTAACCTCTAGATTTTTCTTCTTGACAGCCGTAGTTTCGCCAGTCAGTCTGACAGGCGGAATTTAATCAAGACTTCAGATGGGACCAAAAATCGTTACATTATATTCAGTTTTCAGCTAAATAGTTAAGCAATTAGTATTTTTCAAACTAAACATTGCAATATTTGTTACTGTTTTGTCTGCAAAATTTTATAAAAACCGCTCTAACGCTTTCGATCAAAATTCATATTAAAGATAATGGGGCATATTCATAGTTATACTATAAACATGGGTCTAACTAAACTCGAGTCTAAAGTTAACCCACAGGTAAAACACAACTGCTATTCATAGAGGGCCTTACCAATAAACATTTTTAGTTTCGACTTTAAATTTTAGTATTTCACAGTGGCTGTATTTTCCCTACAAATTTCGTAATTGTGAACATTCACATATTTAAAGTCGAGACTAAAATTCGTTATTAGTACCGGCGAGAGAATTTGGCAGCTCTGTTTAATTAGATCCGTTTCTAACGTGTATTCTACTACAAATCTATTACATAAATAGTTTCTGACAGCAAAAATAAGGAAGGTATGCATTTTAGTGCAAATATAATTATTTTTGTGATATGAAGAAAAATTATAAAATTGCAGATGAGCGGCAAAGAAAATATTAAAAAAGCAAGAGAACAAAACTGGTCGGACGTAGAAAAAGAAACGCAGAAATGGTCCGAAGGCATTTAAATGTTGTGGACGATAAGAGAAATGATATCAAAATGATTTTTGGTTCTGTAGCCCTTCAATTTTATAGATGCTGGAACCATAGCAATATCCTCCAAAATATCAAAATCGTCCTCAGTGTTGTAACCGACCGACATTTTTCCTTCACTTTTTTAGTTAATTATTTAAATAAAATAACGTAGTATTTATTGTAAACCAAATATCACATCATTTCTAAATTCTTAAATTTTCTTCTCATGCACTTGGTTTTGACTTTCAATGGAGTTAAAAACAACTTAAACATACGTTCTGTCGCGTTTAATGTTAGTCTCGAATTTTTCGTTTAGACATGAGCTTAAATTGTCTATGAATTACATAAACTCCGGTTTAGTTAAGTTATGACATAGGAATAGCTTATCAAAAATCTATGAATATGCCCCAATATCAGTATTCTAAATAAGATCCTGTACTTAGTTTTTCTCAAAAAATTCAAATAAATTTAAATTTATTCTCAAAAATGATTACAGATGAAAAATGAAAATGAAATCCCGATCTATCGCCGTATATTTTTCTAGATATATTTTTCAACACCGTACTGCCAATAAAAATACTATTACAACTACAAAAAAAAAAAAAACATTTTTAGGAAATATTTCCCACTTCTTCTTTCTTTCAATCATAATTGAATACGGACCTTAAAATAATTCCAACCACTTGCAACCTTACACAATCAGGAACTCCGACTTAATTTGCAGTACACACGTCCATCGGCATATTCGGTTTATAACTGCTAATGCAAATTCAAAAACAAATCTCTAAAATCTTGCACAAATTTGTCTATATCGATCTAATACGAACTCCTAGTACCTACCTATACTTTTCATTGAACTCAAAATTCTTGTGGAGTGTAAGAGTTTTAAAAAAGTACCATAGGCGATTACATCTCTAACCAGTACTTTCGGCAATCGCCTGTTACTGAGAGCTTCAACTTGGAAAAACTCTCATTGTTATTTGATATTATACTGCCGTATCAGATGAGTAACCCAAAAGTGGATTTTATTTAACACTACTCGTATATTTCATGAATCGTTTCTTATATCTAGCATCGGTTCTCAGATTTTTACCTACCTACCTAAGAAAATAAGAAAACATCCAACCAACATTTTGGATGAACGAGAAAGTTTCTTTCGACCCAGTCGTGCACTTTATTTATTTATTTATTTATTTATTTTTTTATGTTTCGGAAGGGAATTGTTAAAGTTTTCCCATGATTTTTTGTTATCATGGAAAACCAGAAATCCTATTGTGGTCCCATTAGGTTCATAAAATATAAGGTGGATTGGAAACTTTTCACATTAAGTCGGAACTACTTTAGTAGACTAGAAACTACACCGGGTTACTGCGAAATTCGTGGACGTAGTTTGTTCAAAATATAGTGTTTTTGGTTTATAGCAATAAATATTTCTTAACGCTTTTAAGAGGGAACTGCTAATAGCGACCTTAGAAACTGTTAATAATATTTATTGATAATTATTTTCGGCAGAGGTCTGCAGAGATAAGAGAGAATAGGGTAGGGGAATCTGTAGTCCTTGGGCTTCCTCCAGTCGTAGTGTGGAGCTTGGTAGGTTCTGGACTTGCAAGACAAGATCTTATATGCGGTTTTGAGTAAGAGGGGTGTTAAGGTCTCATTTCCTATAGATTCGGGCAATGTTGAGGATCAATTCATCTGGTATACTTTCCTTCGACCAAAACTTAACTTCAACCTTGGGAGGTAGGTTGTGCGGTAAAGCAGTAATGTTGGATTTTAGTTTAGGTGTGGCCATCGGAGTTTAATTTGGATATGGTGAACGGAAGCGTGGGCTTTAGGCTGCTATATTAAATTGGTCAATAGTAGGTTCATAAGTTGTATCCTTATTATTGTACCTTAAAGTATCCATTTAAAATCACTAAGCACTACAAAGTTGTCCTTTTTCTTCATAATTTATATACTTTCCATTATTTCGCTTTGAGATCTAATTTATTTTCTTCATTTATGGAGGGTGCTTTCAAGTACAAGTAGTATTCAAAAGCACACTAATTTTGCATTTCATCGGAATTGCTTTGCTCTCCTCATTCCACAATTCGGCGTAGCAAAGGAAATTACATAAGAGAAATAGGTATATAGGTTTAGGTACATTCCTTTTACTGATTACGCATGAAACACCATAGGAGATTTTCGTTCTATCAACTGAACAAATTACCGCAAATGACACGTGCTGAGATCAAATGTAAGTAAAAACAAAATTAAACCACTCAGCACGAACATTCATTGCCCAAATATAGCCATCGAGGGGAGTAGAAGGTGATTTCATTGGTAATCGAAAATTTTGAAGTATTAAATCAAAACACCTGACATAATTAGATAAAGGAATAACTCTGTGCCTAAAAGGCAAAATATCTTAAGTCGACATAAGTGGTTTTAGCTATTTAACGTTTTTTGAATTCTGTTTTCCTTACTCTATTTTTTAAGCCAAACCAGGTGAAGAATGTTCAAATATTGAGGAAGCTATAACTGTTTTAAAACAGCTAAAAAACTTGCGGCTTGCGAGCCTTGAAACATCGAAACGAGACCTGCTTTTAGATGTTGAAGAAAAATTTCTCCCCGCATCCGCCATCAACTGGCGGTTTGCGAGTCTTGAAACTTCGAACCGAGACCTGGGGCCAGATTCTGTAAGGCGAAACGATCAAACGTTTTCGTGCGCAGGAATATTTTGCCCTATGTTACACAAGCAAATTTCTTCGTGCAAACGAAAGCGTTTTTCGTTTCGTTTTTTACAGAATCCCACCCCTGCTTTCAGATATTGAAGAACAATTTCTCCCCGCATCCTTCCGCTCACCGTCTTGCCAAAAACCCATTCAGGCTACTTACTTTGGACTGATTTCAGCCAGTAGGTAAGGAGATCGCTGAAAAAGTCATCAGAACAGTTAAGTTCTTTTTTTTTTTCATTTGCTGCCTTGACTTCGTAAAGATTTTTAATTCCTTTTGGGGCAATGACAATTCTAGTTTTTGGAGCCATACTGAATTCCGTTTCATCGGCATTAAATATTCTATAAGAATCCTCAAGTATGTCAAAAGCATCTTCTTGGGAAAATTATTCTTTGAGCATTGTAAATCATTTTCTTATTCCTTGCTCTGTTAAATACAGTTTCAGGGGTTTGTAGGCTTTAATCGGAATGGCGTCACAGAAGACAGTAGTACCATTTCTTACCGGATTTGCTGTCCTTGAAAGGAGTCTTGCCTTCTTCGTGAAGAATATCCTGCACCGTTTTCAAGAGGTTGTCACAGGTTTGAGGAAAGCCGAATTTCGGTAGATTTATAAGCCAGTTTTTAAGCTTATTTTCTTATGCAGAGAGCACAGGGCAGGGTTTAAATTTCCCAAGTTTATCTGAGGTTCTGTTGTGAGTTCGGTCCTGAAGAGTCGTCCTTGGAATCGTAAACCTTCTTGCCGCTGTCCTGATTGTAAGTTTATTTTCATGGACTTCAAATAAAGCTTGTTCTAAATCGGTTCCTTTTAAGGTATAGAATAACGCGCTTTTTCTGTTTTCATTTGCCCGGGTCATATTAAAGTCGCTTAAGACAAGAGTTGAGCAAACGCTTAAGACAAGAGTTGAAAACTTTTGTGACAGATTCAGAGAGAAGTTTAAGAGAACAATATAATACAAAAACACGGAAAGAGAACTATATATACGAATTCACTAGACTTTTCTGAGAGGTGGCCGGACACTGGAGGCGGCCGCAATTAGGCGACTCTACCCTATTTGAATCTGAATAACAAAACACTAAGTGGCATATCCAAAGACCTGGCGAAGCGCTTACAACCAGCTGGTCTTGGTAAGCACTTGGATAAAAAATTGAGTTGAATATTTGGAGATCTCGGGGAATGCATACATATGTCCAAAAGACATTAGAAAGTAACGTATTTGAAAAAATAAGATGCAAAAATATCCCCCGTATTTGCAGTAAAAGAGCTCAGTTTATAACCTTCTATTGATCGTACCTTGCTCCAAACGTACGTCTTTTGTTTATTTCGTAAAAATTACTTTTAATGCATTTATTGCAGTGTTGACGTCAGTTTACGAATTTCATTGAAATTTTACAAAATACCAAAGTTCTTGCGTCTTAAGAAAATACTTAAAAGCTTAAGAGTGCTTAAGGAATTTGTTCCGCAAATTATATACACAGCCACATTTTTTTATCGATATTCCGGCTTAAAAAATACTTTACTTGCTAATTGTCGCCGAATAATACAAGCACTTAACAAATCGTTACAGTTCACGTAAAATAGAATCCTTACAATCCCATTACATTATTCCGAATCCAAATTGTAAATAAATAAAAACAAAAACTGAAAAAATTGATTGTTAGGTAAATGTTTTCAAACAAAAATATCAACCGCCTGGAAATATTTGCATGTATTTCTTATTGTACATCAATACAAATTTATTTCAATTTAATTAAACTGGACACTTTTCCGAATTTATGAAGACACGCTTTCAATCTGTCAGTATCATTTTTAACAGCACAAAAAAAAGTAAAATCGCAAAGCCAAAATGTAATCCCTGAAGTCGTAAAAAATTCTAGGTTAAGATGGCAAAACAGAAATGACGTTTATCGTTAACACAGCCGTTTATCTCGATTTATTTATAGTCAAAGGTATTCATATATAGGGTGTACTTAATATATGGGATAATTTCGTGGGCCGCAAGATAGCTTTTTCTCTGCATACAAAATGAGTTAACTAATTAACATAATATTATACACTCATGACTGGATTGACGGTAACTTTTATTTAAATATGTACATTTGTTATTAAGACATAGTACGTTGTTTTCACATTTGAATGTTTTTTGCACGTCTCTTGGTCCACTTACACCAAATATGATAAATAAAGAGAGACATGGCAAAGCAAGCTTACGAATACTTGGTTCACTTTAAATTGACTGAAACCACCACTCGTACATTTCTGTACATAGTCTTCTGCAGACAATTTATTCCATTAAAAAAGTTGTTCAAAAAGTTTTAGCTCTTCAAACGTTGAATGTTGGTGCTTATTTTCCTTTTCCTGGTATCGTTGTGGACCTAGGGAACTTACAAAATCGTCTTATAAGCTACTTTCCTGACGAACCTAAATCCGACTATAAGCGAATGTGAATACTCAACCCGTCTCTTGATATATCCACACACTCAGCTGACCTTAAATCCAAGAGAAAGAAAAACTGATTGAGTTTTCTGCGGATGGAATGCTTGAAATGGAGTTTCAATCGCAGAGTATAGACGTTTTCTGGGTTAAAAGAAGGAACGAGCACCCTGATCTTGCAGAAGAATCTATCCGGTTATTAGTGCCGTTTGCTACATCCTACCTGTGTGAGCTTAAGTCTTCTTTAATGATTAACATATAAAGACTAAGCCCAGAAACAGAGTTTAACTGAAATTTAATTGTAAACGTTTCCAAAATAACTGCACGGTTTGACAAACTAGTCAGTAAATGACAAGCCCACCCCTCTCTTAAATATATATAAAATAAAATTAGTCTTCAGGATTCAAGTACTTTGAAAAACACTCCCCTAGGCAAAACTTAAGGTCCACAAGTCGTACATTGTTAAAAATGGCCGCAATGGGGTTAAACACACCAAGATTAAACTTTAAACTCCGCGTTACAAATATTCGGTACACACGCACTACAAATACGGCTTTACATACTGGGATACACAGTTATTTCAAGTGTTATCCGACAATTACATACAACTTCCTGAAACATCAAAAATCCACAACAATAACAAAATTTCAATGTCGGAGAACAAAAATATCTTAACAATACTGCTTTCGTAATACTGTAACACCCAGCCATCAATAACCACAACTGTTTTCCAAATCCACACCTCTTTGACAATAATCCAGAGCATGGCTCTCTCAATATAGAAGCACCCTCAGCGACGAGTGGCATTCCTATACACAGGGACAGAACACTCCTTGCTTGGTTGGTGGCGGAGGAGGGCGGATTTCATTTGTTTGCCCATTGTAATATGTTACAGTAAAAAACACTCGAGTTACATTGTAAATCCATTGGAATATGTTGAGGGCTACCCGCACGTTCTCCTCCTATACTCGAACATCAGGATTGACAGACATTGCTGAGTACAAGTGCGAACAAAACAAAAATTCCCCACACCCTCGGTGGCATTTTGTTGGTGTTGTGATCCCACAATAAGGCACTGTTTGCCTTGCAAAGGAGTTTTGAAATCCACAGAAAGAATGACATTGTTTGTGATGGGCGGACACGACGATTATTGACACTTTGCCACTGCGATGTAAGTGCGAATAAAGAGTGGTTGTTTTTTATTTTCTTCTTCTTCTCATTTTGCAAGATGTTGATGGTGGAATTGTGGGTGCCGAGGCAAGGTCAGATTTGTTTTTAATTGATGGATTAAGTGTTATTTTGATTGGAGAATTTGCTGCTTGATATTTTCTTATTACAGTTTGGCATAAGAAAATCAACTCAATTTAAAAGTTAAAGTCACTTTGTTGGTGTTTTATTTGAACCTCCTACGAAAAAGGTGGAATAGTTTAGCAGGGGGGCTACGTACATAATTAGTAAAGAGTTGACAAAATCGTTCCTCTGGGGTATAATGCCAATTGAATGTTACGAGTGGTAAGACGCGATGGCACAGTTTCATTCAGAAAACCAGCCCATCAGAGCTCTCAGTCAAGCAGGTGGGGTGACATAATGTCCAAGGACGTTATTTCTGTCCCAAACGGACATTACGTCTTATTAACAAACAGACATATTGTCGTTGAACATTATTAATTTCCGTTTTTTTTTTTTTTTTGTATTCTCGCAAATATTTGCATATCAGTCGGGAACGTAGTTCCACTTAGACTTTGATCCGGTCATAATGTCCATGGATCTTGTGATCGCGGGATTTTATCAATCTTGCTTGACCATTTTAGGATACATCACGAGTTTGCACGGCCCAAATTTTGCACGGCTAAGCGTTAAAAACTGCGTCGAACGGACTCTTTTTAGGAGCAGTATAATTTTTGAATAACAACTACAAATATTCTAGAAATAAAAATTAAAATTTGAATTTTAGAGACAGTGAATATGATAATGGCGTTTTAGTAAATCTCCATAGGAATGGCTATCACTTTTGTCTACGAGCGAAACGTTGATCTGATCGGCTCTGTTCCAGAGAATATGTGACCCTCTATCTATCTGACTGTTATTTCTATATCTGTGAAACTGAACACACATCTCATACCAGTACAATGAGCGAATTCAGGACAAAGAACAGTATTTGAAACTACTACAAATCGCAAGGTGATAGTTCGCTCAGTTTATTGACAAAGCCTTTTTATAATTTTGTCTTAAATTGTAGTATTCTGGATATATGCTCTCAGAAAGCGACCTCCAAAGTTTGCATTTCCTATAGCTATAGGAGTTTTCGGCCTTTCCAATAATCAACTTTATTCAGGCTGCTAACGCAAGGACTCCACGCTTTCGAAAATCACTTTGCCAATAAACAACTATAGTTGCCAGAATATCGCTAACTGTAGGCTCAAATTTTAATGATGAGAAAGTCATGTTTATCTCGGCCTTTAGCAAAATAGATCCTCCCTTAATATCATGTTGAAGAGGAGTGTTGCTCAACCATCCAAAATGAATGGATTTCGTAATTCAGTTCAGCATCTGCGTTTTTAATTATAAATTAATTTTAGTAAATTGTAAATGTTTTCTGATTTTTTTCGTTGAAAAATTTTGCATTTTTCGTTTTATTTCTAAACACTAAAAATAAGTATTATATAAGTTTGGGATCGTTCCAAGACTTTCTTGAGAGTCGTCGCAAAGAGAATGAAATATTTGTTCACTTAAGTTTGGACGGCTCATTCGTCATACCTGAATACCTACTTGTTCCAATTATTCGCAATACCTTAGGCGACTCAGGTATAGATATATGAACGCAACCAATCCCTTGTCAAACTCTTTGAAAATGGAGTTTGTTCGCCGAGAATGAAAATCTCTTATGAAACAATGGTTGGCGTAAAAAATATAGATATATAGGAATTGTCAAAATTCGGCAAAATACACGCGAAATAACAAATTTCGAAACTTCTATAGGAATAACAGGTGGTATGCGCGGATTCATAGAGGAGAAAACATGACAGCTTTCGTGTAGAAAAATGTGGGCCACTGCTTCCTATTTTTCTGCAAGAATTTGACATTTTGTTCAGTTTCTAAGTTTCCCAAATTAAGTAAACTAGTCTCGCTTGTGGTCGAAAATCGACCATAACTTTTTAAATATTATACTAAAAAACGTACCACAATTTTCGTTATTTACGTTGTTTTTTTTTTTCACAAGCGACATCTAGATTTATATTCAAAAAATACGTCCTGTGAAAATCAGTTTTACTCAAAATTTACATTTTAATATTTATTTCGAAAAATATTTTCCATAGGAGGTACCTTCCAAAAATCATTAAAACGAATGTATACAGTTGCCTGCTTTTAGGGATAGGTAAATGTCATTCATCATTCATTCGAAAATAGGTTCTAGTCTAAGATGATTTTTATTCGAATTCGGTAACATGGCGCCGAAAAATTGAATGTCAACAAAATGCTTTCTTTTTATAATTTTTTTTTTTTTTATAATTAACACGCGCTAAAGAGGTTATGTCGCAGTAGCTTAGTGGTTAGTGTGTTGGACTGCTATGCGGGAGTCCCAGGTTCGAATCCCACAAAAACCCAATTCCGACTCAGGGTTTTTTTCCGCTGCGCTACCTCTCGCGAACGTCTGACAAACATCCGAGAGTATAAATGTCTTGAAAGAGCTTCTCAATTAGCCATTTGGAGTCGGCATAAAATTGTAGATCCCTTCCATTCGTTCCAAAAATGAGAAACTCAAGCAAAACGAATGGTTGTGAGAAGCTAGGCCTAGGGTCTCTCCAGACCTGTTGCGCCAACTATTTATTTATTTATTTATTTATTTAAAGAGGTTATGACTACTCTTATAGTGTTTTTGCACAGCGCGAGCATTAAGGAAATTGGGATAGATTGAGATAGGAGATACCGATGCACATTGGTCTTAAATGTCTGTAAATTGCATTGGGGAGGAAAAACAGAGCTGGACAAGGCATTCCACATTCGCTTTCTTAAAAATTGTACGGAAACTTTTGATGTTCACGTATTAATACATATTAATAATAATGATAATAATGATGATGATGAGCTATGATATAAAATTATTAAGAGATTTAATTGTATTTATTTTCACACTTCTCTATAATTTCCCGAGCACTCTTTCGTTGCTAGGTGGCGCTTTATACGTGTTCAATCATTCAATCATTGCGTTATTTAATTTTTGCCAATTTAATTTAATTTTTATGTAAATAAATTTAAAACTCTCATTTATTCAGAATTTTGTTTCCCCCGAATAAACGAGTTTTCCGCATTAAAGGGCTTTACTGTACTCACTTCCTTAACTATTCAATTGTGATCTTTGACCACCAATAAGTTTTGATTTGCATCATGAGGCTACAAGTAAATCACGCCATTCTAATACTGTATTCCGTTTATTGAATAATTTGAAAGGGATCTTAATACGACTTACATACACCCATAAATCAGTCGTGAAGTATTAGAAAACAAACGAAGACGAGCTACCAAAAGTACTGAAATTGTGTCCGATCGAACGATAAGGCATTATACTGATTTGCATATGACATTAGACCGATCAGCTGATATTTGGTGCACTATCTATTTCGTGTTTTGCTTGAAAAAGTCTTGAAAGATATCTGTTCGGAAAATTCAACAGTTAGGTATATCTATTCCTTTTTTTAGAGTGAAATTCTCGTTATTAAATAACCATTGACCATTATTAAATTTGAATTCTGCGATAACAACAAATGGAATAGATTGTGAAAAGTTGTCACGCTAAGAAATGTGGAGGTCTAATTGTTTATTGGTACTGTTTCACTAATGCTGTAGACTTTTACTAAAGCTAAGATCGTCGACATTACTTACTTACTTAAGGTGGCGCTACAGTCCGGGGTGGACCTGGGCCTCAACCAACAAGCGTCTCCAGTCAGCACGATCTTTGGCCAGCCGTCTCCAGTTTCGCACGCTAAGTTGGTTAAGGTCCCCTTCCACTTGCGTGCGCCACCTGAGTCGCGGTCTTCCTCTACTGCGCCGTCCCTCGGGTGTGGATTGGAAGATCTTCCGGGCCGGAGCATTGACGTCCATTCGCTCTACATGACCCAGCCACCTCAGTCGTTGGACCTTCACTCTTCTGGCTAGGTCGATGTCGCTGTACAGCCCGTACAGTTCGTCGTTGTATCTCCTCCTCCATTCACCGTCTATGCAGACGGGACCGAAATTTACTCGAAGAATTTTCCTCTCGAAGTAACCAAGAGTAGCCTCATCCGCTTTTGATAGAGTCCATGCCTCTGCACCATAAAGTAGGACTGGGATGATCAAGGTCTTATAAAGGGTCACTTTAGTTGTTCGAGAGAGGGCTTTGCTACTCAATTGCCTTCTTAGCCCAAAGAAACAGCGATTGGCAAGAGTTATTCTTCGTTTAATCTCAGCGCTGGTGTCATTGTCTGAAGTCATAGCGGAGCCTAGGTAGACAAAGTCCTTTACCACCTCAAAGTTATATCTGTCTATGGTGACATTTTGTCCAAGACGTCGGTGTTGGTTGTCCTTTCTTGATGACAGCATATACTTTGTCTTGCCCTCATTGACCGCCAAACCCATCTTTGCCGCTTCCGTCTCAATGCTCACGAACGCGTCAGTGACATCACGCTTCGATCTGCCGATTATGTCGATGTCGTCGGCGTAAGCGAGTAGTTGGACGGACTTATAGAAGATAGTGCCTCTGGTGTAAGCGTTTGAGTTTTGCACTATTCTTTCAAGAACGATGTTAAAGAAGTCACATGACAGCGCATCGCCTTGTCTAAATCCTTTTTTGACAACGAAGGTCTCGGTGAGTTCTTTACCGACCTTAATGGAGCAGCGTGCATTCTCCATTGTCATCCTGCACAAACGGACGAGTTTGGCAGGGATGCCAAAACTAGACATTGCTCTATATAGCTCGTCCCTATAAATGCTGTCATAGGCGGCCTTAGGTTGAAATGGCTGTCGGCTAACTGGTTAGGTTAGTCGACACACTTAGACCATTATAAGGTCCCTTGTGATACCACGTGAATCTATAATTCATTCCTCCTACTCGTTGAACCAATCGGAGCTTCTAATGAAGCGTAGTAGATTTCGGATGTCTATGTTTTTTCGATCGTTCAGATCACTAAAGTAGAACGCTCCAAAGTGGAGTTTTCGTCTTTGTGAGAGAGCCGGACAAGTACAGAGAAGATGGAGAACAGTCTCCTCCTCCTCCTCGTCAAAACAGCTTCTGCAAAAATCGTTAGAGAATACGCCAAGCCTTTTTGCATGCCTGCCGATAAGACAGTGTCCCGTGGTGACACCTATTGTAGCACTTATATGCTTCCTATCGAGGGAGATCAGATGCCTAGAACGTTTTAGATCCAGCTTTGGCTAGATCTGCTTTGTCGCTAGACAAGTCGAGCCGTTTGACCACCTAAGATTTGTTCTTTCGATAGCGTCCAGCTTTATTTTGAGTTTGCAAGTAGCGAGTGGAATACCTAAGGAATCCTTAATTGGGAGCAGAGGTATCGTAGTTCCGTGTTTGGCGAGTTCATCAGCCCTGCAGTTACCTGGAATGTCCCTATGCCCCGGCACCCAACAAAGGTGAATGTTGAACTGCTCCGCCATCTCCATGAGAGACGAACGGCAGTCTTGGGCTGTTATGGAATTCGTGGAAACTGATTCCAGGCACTTGATAGCGGCTTGGCTATCAGAGAAGATACGGATATCTTTAGCAGATATCACGTTTTCCCTTAGCCAAGATAAGACCTCTTTTATCGCCATTATTTCCGCCTGAAAAACGCTACAGTGATCAGGAAGACGGAAGGAGAGACTAAGATTAAGTCTATTAGAGAAGACACCGCCACCAACACCGTCCACAGTTTTCGAACCATCTGTGTAGAAGTGGATCGATTCATCATCCACGGATGCTTCCTCCTCCCAGAATGATCTAGTAGGAATGGAGACCTGGAAGTTTTTATCAAATTGTAGTTCTGGTGTGGTGTAGTCGATGTTTACTGGAAGGTTCCTAATGTTGTTGAGGATAGCGGCATGGCCAGTTGTTTTGCTTGTCCATTGTGAAATAGCTTTGAGGCGTACGGCTGCCGAAGCTGCCGTTTGCCTGCTGAAGATGTCAATGGGTGTCAGATGAAACAGGATGTCAAGTGCAGCGGAGGGGGTGCTGCGAAGAGCTCCGCCGATGCACAAGCAAGCCGTTCTTTGGACTTTGCTTAATTTATCGCGATTAATCGCTTTTTCTAAGGCAGTCCACCAGACAACCACACCGTACGTGAGTATAGGTCTTATGACCGAGACATATAGCCAGTGAGTGACGCGGGGCTGTAAACCCCATTTGTTCCCTATGGCTTTTTTGCAAGAGAAAAGTGCCACAGTGGCCTTCTTAACTCTTTCTTGGATGTTAGGCTTCCAGGTTAACTTTCTATCAAAAATAAGGCCTAAGTATTTAGCTTCATTTGAGAACGTCAAGCTAGTGCCATTTATAGATGGAGGGTCAATGTGTGGAATCTTATATTTCCTAGAGAAGAGGACAAGTTCAGTTTTGTGAGGGTTTACACCCAACCCACAACTGTTTGTCCATTTTATTAGCTTGTTGAGAGCGTGTTGTAGAAGTTCTTTTAAAGTGTTAAGGTACTTTCCCGAGACGGCAATAGCAACGTCGTCCGCATAGGCAATCACATTGTAGCCTTCCGCTTCCAGGGATATCAGCAGTTGATTCACCACTAAATTCCAGAGAAGGGGAGACAGGACACCACCTTGTGGTGTTCCTCTACTGACAGATCTTCTGGAAGATATCTCACCTAGACTTGAGTTGATAATCCGGCTATTAAGCATCAAATTGATCAGCTTGCCCAGTGAGACGTCAACGTTCAGAGCTGCCAGAGCACCAGCGATTGCAGATGAGTCGACGTTGTTGAAGGCGCCCTCTATATCCAGGAATGCAACCATTGTATACTCCTTATGACGAAGGGAATCTTCTATGGAGCGCGTTAGCGTGTGTAGGGCCGTTTCTACTGATTTGCCCTTAGAGTAAGCATGTTGAGCTGTTGACAGTCGATTTTTGTCAATGCTATTGCGTAAATGGATTTCAATCAGTCGCTCCAAAGTTTTTAGGAGAAATGATGAAAGACTAATAGGTCTGAGATCTTTCGGACTCACGTGAGAGCATTTACCTGCTTTGGGTATAAAAACTACTTTAACTTCTCTCCATAGCAATGGGATGTACACCAGATCTAGACAGCTTCTCAGGATTGTCATTAGCGTTGGCAGAATGATATCCGATGTTCTTTGAAGCTCGGCCGGTATTATGCCATCTGGTCCCGAAGATTTGTATGGTTTGAAGCTATGCAGCGCCCAAAGCACTTTTTCTCTAGTGATCAGACCTTGTAAGTTGGTACATTGCAAGTTTGATCTGTTTGGATCTGTTTGGGCAATACCTTTACAGCTGCCTGGGAAATGGGTGTCGAGCAGCAGATTAAGCGATTCTTCGCTAGAAGTCGTCCAAGAGCCATCTGTCTTTTTCAGACAGCTTGACATAGTTGGGTTTGTCGAGAGTATCTTTCTTAGCCTTGATGCTTCGGAGGATTCTTCTATCTTACCACAGAAGATTCTCCAAGATACTCGTTTGGCTTTTCTTAAATCTTTCTTATATAATTTAAGGGCTTCTTTGTAGGAGTCCCAATCAGTCGCTTTTCTTGTGTCTTTGGCACGATTGAAAAGTTTTCTGCAATTTGATTTACTAAGTCCCAACTCCGAAGACCACCAATGTGGTTTCTTCTTCCCTCTTGGAAGAATTAGGGGACACGAGGAGGACATTGCCTTGTTTAAAGCCAACGTAAGATTCTTGACTTTAAGATCAAGCTCATTGGCATTACAGGGGGTACTTGAGAGCTCTGGGGTAATTGATTGTTTCAGAGTCTCCCTATATCTAAGCCAATCTGTTTTCCTGAAATTTCTGAAAGGAAGTTGGCAAGGAGAGTCATCGGCTAAATTGAATTGAATATATCGATGATCTGAAAAGGAGTGCTCAGCTGATACTTTCCAGTTGGTAATCAGTTGACTTACAGTATCGGAGACAAGGGTGATGTCTAAAACTTCTTGTCGGTTTTTTGTTATGAAAGTAGGTTCGGTTCCTACATTGCTTATGATAAGGTTTGTTTTTAAAATGTAATCAAAAAGTAACTCACCTCTATCATTGATGTCAGTACTACCCCATACCGAGTGGTGAGCATTAGCATCACACCCGATTATGAGGTTGGTTTTGGTCCTCTCTGCTTCCGCGATCACTCTCTCTAGTTTTTCCCCAGGGAGAGGGCCCGTGTAGTCATAGGCCAGATATGCCGATGCTATCCAGTATGCGCCTTTCGGAGTCACTAGTTTAGCAACAGTTACATCTAGATCACTGAAAATAGGGAGTAAAAGTAATTTAAGGCTACGTTTCGCTAGTATACATGATCTGGGTCTACCTTTATCAGTCACATACAGCTTTTCGTATCCAGGAGTCTCGAGTCCACGAACCACGCTGTTGTCAAACCATGGTTCCTGTATCAAGACTATGTCTTCTCTGCTCTTTGATAGGCGGAGGATGAGGGCGGCCGAAGCCTCAATGGAGTGATGGAGGTTAATCTGCACTAACTGCAGCATTCTTGCTACAATCAGGCGGAGAGACCTCCACCACGGTGTTGTTAAGTTCTTCCGCTTCTGAAGATGAACCAAGAAGTTCATCCTCGCTCAGAAGAATTTTGTTGAAATCGTCCATGTCCATGTCCGAAAGTTCGTGATCCATGGTAGGAGTGATTGTGCTGGAGGCATCGTCATCCAGTGATGGAAATGAAACCAATGCTCCAGGGTCTGAGGCTCCAGGTTCTGAACCCGTAGGGTAGGGAGGCATGTTGCCTGAATCAAGCTCATCTTTTTTGTAAACTTTAAGGGTGATAGATTCGAAACCGAATCTAATCACCCCTTTACTGAGCGTTAAGGGAGCAAGCGACTCTTTGTTGATGACGATAAGAGCGCACCTATAGAGACCTCGTTGCTCCTCCAGCTTTACAACCTTCCAGTTGTGAGTCGGGAGTGTAGGATTGCTCAATCGAATAATTTCGAGAACCTCCTCACTTGATGAGGGTTCGGCTGGGATCCAGGTACGAGTTCTAGGTCGGCTTGGGATATCCTCCCTTGCGACGACATCGAGTTTCGCACCCGGCCAAACTTCTCCGAGTTTGCCTATGGCAAACTTATAGAGATCGCAGGACCTCTGATCATCGCAGGCGATAAGCTTCACGTGGCCCTGATGCCATCCACCATCGCAAGTAATAGGAGGTGGTCCCGGGTTTTCCCTCATGACATTTAAGAAGCTGCCTGAAAGCTTCGTCTTGACCACCTGCCATCGTTCAGGGGAGATGGTGCCATCATCATCACTGCGATCGATCACAGCAAGCACAATTTTATTTTTAAGAACGTCACTAAACGACTTCTGAGATGTGACGTTGGATGACCTGTTTGAAGCGACGGTGCTATGCACCTTAGGTCTTTTGGGGGCCGGCGTGGTCCCCTCCAACGATCTCTGGCGCTTGGACGTGGAGTCCTTGCTAGTCGCTATTGGATTGTTCTTTAGGAATGATTCAGCCCATTCAACTCTGCTGTTCTGTTCGGCGGTCCTATCAGCCCTCAAAGTAGCTCCGAGGACCTTTAGGATATGAACAGCACGACGACGAGTGTTATGCGTCCTTTTCGAGGGAGCGCGATGCCGCCCTGTCCCACTAGGAGACGAATGAGCGATATTGCTACCGCTGGTAGCAGTGGTAGGATCATGTATGGTCACAATCCCACCACTGCTAGGATTTGTATCTTTTTTAAGCGCGCTGCCGCTGTTCACAGTAGAAGAACCATGGATGGTCACGATTTTTCCACCGCTCACCGCTGCAGGGGCTGTGCCAGTAGTCAGCGAAGTCGCCGCACTACTGCCCGGTTTTAACGGAGAACCGGTCTCATTTTGTTTTTGTTTTTTTAAAATTTTATTTTTATTCATTTTTGATTCCCACGAGTAGCGGAGGATTGAGGTCCGTCTGTGCAGAGATCCGCATTACACAGATAGGGCTGGCTAATCCGGAGGTCGCCAGGTATCCGGATACTCCGTTTACGACTTGAGCTATTTTTGAAACTGGGCCCCCAGCCAGGCTGATATTCGGCACGGGTCGTATGACACCTTTATCCGGCCCAGGCGGAAATAGGATAGGATAAGAGAAAGAGTTAAGGAATAAAATGGAAGGAGTGGGACAAGAAGGGAAGGGAGGGGAGAGGGAGCACCCTTTGGTTTCATGGTTCATCTGGAGAGATTCTCGAGAGTCTTTACCACTACTCAGCCCCCACAACTCGTCAAGTTTGGTGCTAGGATGGGGGATAGGCGGCCTTAAAATCGATAAAAAGGTGGTGGGTATCGATTTGGACTTCCTGGGTTTTCTCCAAGATCTGCCGCAGTGTGAATATTTGGTCAATGGTAGACTTTCCTGGCCTGAAGCCACACTGATAGGGACCAATCAGGTTGTTGACGAAAGGCTTCAGGCGTTCACACAACACGGCAGATAAGATCTTGTAGGCGATGTTAAGAATACTTATACCTCTGTAGTTGGCGCAGTTCAGAGGATCTCCTTTCTTGAGGATCGGGCAAACAATGCTGAGGTTCCATTCATCGGGCATACTTTCCTCCGACCATATTTTACAGATGAGTTGGTGCATGCTCCTACCCAAGTCATCGCCTGCCGCTTTGAATAGCTCGGCGGCTAGGCCATCTGCTCCAGCGGCTTTGTTGGACTTCAGCTTAGATATGGCTATCTTCACCTCGTCCAGGTCGGGTGGACGGAATTGTTGGTCTTCATCGTCCAGGTTGAATGGTTCATACTGCCTGACAGCGGGATTTTGTTCGTCATCGCCGTTAAACAGTCTGCAGAAGTAGTTCTTCCATACCCTCAGCATCGACTGCGATTCTACTACGATGTTCCCTTGTTCGTCCTTGCAGGCTTCGGTTCGGGCTCTGTATCCTTGGGAAGTTCTTTTAACCCTTTGGTAAAACTTCCGAATCTCATTCCTGCAGTAGCATCTCTCAATTTCCTCGATCGCGCGCTTCTCATGCTCTTTCTTTTTCCTCCTCAGAAGCCGGTGTTCGTCTCTTCTCTTCTGCGCGTAGAGCTCACGGGCAGCTCTTGTCCTCCTTTGAAGCGCCGCTTTGTATGCCTCTTGTTTCGCTGCATGTGCTTGCCGGCATTCGTCGTCGAACCAGGGGTTTCTTTGCGGTGGTCGGGTGAAACCCAGCACATCAGAGGCGGCGTCTCTAATGGCTATTTGGCACTGGTGCCACTGGTCTTCAATACTTGATGCTGGCTGCATAGGACATCTTGAGAGATTGAGAGAGACTCGATCGGAAAAGGCTCTGGAGATATCTTGCGATTGCAGCCGTCCGACGTCAAACTTCCTCACAGTATTTACTTGTCTTGGCGGTGTTCGGGATATCCGCAGTCGTACCTTGGCTACAACAAGGTAGTGATCCGAGTCAATGATGGCCCCTCGGAACGTTCGGACATCCATAATACTGGAGGAGTGCCTTGTGTCGATCGCAATGTGGTCAATCTGGTTGACGGTCGATTGGTCCGGAGATCTCCATGTGCCTTTGTGAATATCGAGATGCGGGAACCGCGTACTTGCTACGACAACATTTCGCCCCGCCGCGAAGTCGATCAGCCTAAACCCGTTATCGGAGGTGGTGTCGTGTAGGCTGTACCTTCCGACAGTACTACCAAAGATCGCCTCTCTTCCTATCTTTGCATTAAAATCACCTAGGACAATTTTAATGTCATAGTTAGGGCATTGCTCATACGTCTTGTCTAAGAGCTCGTAGAACCTCTCTTTGGTGTCGTCGTCTTTCTCCTCCGTGGGGGCATGGGCGCATATTAGGCTAATGTTGGCGAATTTAGCCTTGATGCGGATTGTCGTAAGGCGCTCGTTCACACAGCTGAAACTTAAGACTTCTTGCCTGTGTCTACCGCCAACGACGAATCCACAACCAAATAGGCGCTGTTTTTGTTGTCGATAGCAGTCGCCATAGTAGATATCGCAATTGTTCATCCTCTTCTTGCCCGGTCC
Organism: Cheilosia urbana; assembly: GCA_946477585.1. NCBI lineage: Eukaryota > Metazoa > Arthropoda > Insecta > Diptera > Syrphidae > Cheilosia > Cheilosia urbana. Next base: position 26,770,121 of record OX297854.1, on the reverse strand, counting down.
ATCCCATCGCACTTCTTGGATGGCGGTTATATCTGCTTTATAGTGGTTCAGGGTCTCCGCTAGTTGTTCGGCTGCACGCGGTCTGTTAAGGGACCTAACATTCCATGTACAGATCCGAAATTCGTTGTCCTTGTATCGTTTGCCAGGTTCGTCAACAGTAAAATCATCCGTATCCGAGGCTTGTTGTTGCTTCGAAACTAGAACATTTTTCCGCAGTCGGGCAGTTACCCCGGCGTACAACCCCCAACCTGGAGGGCCAGGCCCTTTGTTGGACCCCTTGGACGAAAGGGGCCGGATTCCTCCGGTGTCCGTAACCCACTTCGGGGATGTGAGAGCTGCCGTTGACCCATTAAGGGCTCTTCCGCCACCATCTCTATTTCAACACCCTGACTAGTGCTGAAAATCCTCAATGACCGTCGACATTAGTGTTTGATTATTATTGGTAAGGCTGTATACGATCGGGATTTGTAGACTGTGTAATGTGTATACCTATACCTACATACCTCTGTCGGGTTAGTAACTTGCAGTCGTAACGTGGTTCTCCAGCTGGTGGAATTTCTTATAACACAAAATCTCCCACTTCATTTCCACGCCCACACACGTCCATCGGCATATCCGGTTTATATCTGCTATTGCATATTCAAAAAAAAACCTCTAAAGCCTTACATATATGTATATCTATGTAAAGATATCGGTCTCATACGAACACTTAAACCAGCCTTACCAATATATTCCAGTCAAAAATGAAAACATGTCCTAACAGAGATCAGAAAACAAAAACCCATTCTGCACTTTGCTTTGTACTCAAAAATCTTGTAAAGTGTAAGAGCTTAAAAAATACTACAGTAGGCGCTTATAGTCTCTAACCAGAATTTGTGAAAATTTCCTGTTACTGAGAGCTTCCACTTATAAAAGCTCACATTGTTATACAGCCGTATCAGGTGAGTAACCCAAAAGTGGATTTTATTTAACACTATTCGTGTATTTGTTGAACCGTTTTTTTTTTTTTTTTATCTAGCATCGGTTTTTTAGATTTTTAACTACCACCTGTCTAATAAAATAAGTAAACCGAACTTTTAATGACCGAGAAAGTTTCGTTCGACCCAGTCGTGCACTTTATCATCTCTTCTTTTGCCAACTTGTTCGGTATATACAATTTTGCGTACACTCACAGTCGCATCAGTCTTGTAGAATCGGGACCCTAGTCTCCATAACAAAGCAGTATACTATACTTAAAATCGACTTTACCATCCAAAGTACCTTTCACAGTACAAGTGAAGCCAGTGCATAGGAAATATTTTAAAAAGTAGAGTCGCTTACAACAATAATACGCTAACATTTATTCACATATCCATGAAAATAAACTCCTCGTAAAAGCTGACAATATTATTTATTACGAAAAGTGGTATTTACAATTCGACTTCTGATTATTTATTCTATTTCCAATAATAAATCACTGGCTCCATTCTGTTGAGGAAATTCTAAAAAACCTATTAAAAAATAATAAAAATTCCTTCGACTATAGACATTCATCAACATAAATAAAAAATCAAAGTTGAATCGTTATAGTTTTAGTTTATGAACCTGACCTTCTCAATGCCAAATGGCTAACCGCGCTCACCTTCTCTTGCTTGCTCGCTCACTTAGTACCTATATCGCTATCGTTACATTGAATATATACAAAGTTGCACGTTAATTTCTCCCCACTTCCGAACCAAAGGTACCTACACTACACACTACCCCAAAAGCAAACACCTAAGTGCGACTACAAACAAACGAAAAAATTAAACGCCAACATGATTAAGTTGAATAAACATCAATAAAATTGAAATTATACTTTGTATAGGCATCCAAATTCCAATTTCAATTTTCAAGTGAACAGAGGGCTTTGGCGCGCTCTTCAATGCACCTCGCTAAATAGTCACGTTCGCCTGTCACTTGTTGTATCTGTAACTGCAACTGTGTATATAATTATTATAATTTGTTTGCTTCCATTCTCTTTTGAGAGCTGGTATAGTTGGTAGTTGGAAGTGTGTTGTTAAATTCATTACATGCCGGTGAATGGACAACTACATGAATCTGAACAAATGCGATGAATGGATGAGAGAGCAACATGCACACTGCACAGTTCTTTTCGTTTTTTTAAAGGGTGTCGATGTGTCGGGTGCAACAATTAAGCACGGGATAGGGACTGCGCAATAGATTTTGTTGTAGGGGCGATAAGAGCTGGGGCTGGCACTCGCTGAGAGCGGGATAAATGGTTTCAGCTAATAACGTGTTTGTTTTTTTTTTTCATCAATGCGGGAAATATTAATGTGCTTCATAAAAGGCAGACGGGGAGAAATCAAGTGCAGTACCACTATGGGTAAATTTCTGATAGGGTAATGTTGTCAATAGCTTTTAACAAACGATATGCAAAATCAGCGACCAGCTCAATCGAAGCGCAGTTGAGGGCTACATATGGAAAAGCGCCATATGCAAATATTCCCTGCAAACGTAGAAGTACTGATGGAGCTACTGAAATATGTACGGAAAAGATGTAACTATTTTCTTTCCACTGGAAAAGGATAGGCGCTACCTATAACTGCTTCACATGAGAACACGCGAAGCACCCATCTCTTTCTAACATATTGAAAAAAGTATGTACTGCCTTGATCTGTGTTTCTACGTAAACGGAAGTACTTAATAAGTACTTTGTTGCTACCTATAAGGAAGTACTAAAGAAGTACATCGTACCTACGTAAAGGGAAGTAGTTCAGAAGTACTTTGATCCTACGTATAATAAAGTACTAAATAAGTACTTTGTTCCTACATAAAATGATGTACTTAAGATGTATTTTGCTCCTACATAAAAGGAAGTACTAAAGATGTACTTCTTTTCAACATCAAAAGAAGTGCTAAGGAAGTACTTTGCTTCTGCTGGTGCTTCAAACTATAACAAAAAAATAATATTAACATTCTTAATTCAATTCATTTTCATTTATACTTTATACTTAGAGACCCAAATCAAGTTAGGTATCACAAAATTACCGTATATACCTACCCGCCTACTATTTGTTTAGATTATGAATTTGTATTGTTTATTTTCTTAATTTTTCTCAACGACCGATCTAATTAGCACGCATTGAAAGCCAACAATGATTCGATGTCTTTTAACACATTGCAGCTCCCTTTGCATATTTTGGAAAGGTTCTAGACATCGGACGCGATTCTTAATTGTCCAGGCATCAATCCCAATTGGATTGTGAAGGATAAAAACAACAAAAAACTGGCAAAAATAAAAGTTTGCAGTGTACATAAACCCGAACGCTAATATTCTAAGAGAACGCAAACACATTCACAAAAACATGTTTCTTTGTAGTAGTTTTTTTGAGAAACAACAGACTTTTGGTTTGCAGAAAATAAAATGTTTCTCTGTAGTAGTGTTTTCCAGAACCTACCTACTGACTTTTGGTTTGCAGGGTACTGACTTTCGGTTTGCAGGGTTTGTTCTATTTGTAGGTATGCAAGATCAGGGATTCATACAAACATCGCCATCGTATCTAAATTATTAAGGGTATTGGTTTATTTTCGTGTTTCATTTCCAAAAAATGTGAGAAGTCGCGGTCACTCGCTAACTAGCAAAAGCAGTGACCCCAGATTGAGGGGAAAAGTACCATTTTTGGCGTCTTTATAATGAAGAAGGGGAAAACGAAGGACAAGCTTTTAAAAAGGGGAACAAAATAAAAAATTCCTCTGTGAAACTTAAATTGTTTAAAAAAAGTAAAATTAAAACGTATTTTAATTAAAAAAAAAAGAAGTTTAACCAAAATGTTACTGAACATACCGGACATGAAATAAAACAGTCCAGCGAACGTCGTACGTATATTTAAAAAAAAATAAATGCATTATATGGACTTAATTTTAAGGACTTTGGAAAGTCTGAACTTTTGTTATAGAATTTAAGATTTCTTATATTTTTTTCATATGAAATAAAATGAAAATTTCACTTACGAGGAAAAAATGGTAACTTTTTTAGAATTTAGGGGAAAACTTGTGCTTTTGCTGATAAAAGTAAAAGAGAAAACCGTCATAAAAGTCTGGGAACACTGCTTCAACACTGTCATTTTATAATTCATACCTCTACCTCCCTATCACGGCAGAACGTTATTATGAATTTGTTCCAGTTACAAAATTGGAGAGCTGTTTTTTGTATCCCCCCATTAGTGAATCTTCTTTGCAATTACATACTAAATGTTTACCTAGCAATTAAGAAACCTGCCCATTAATAAAACAAAATTCACTTTACCCAAATGTTCTCTTACCGAATATTTGTCGTCCTCGTTTCGTGATCCTTCTCAGTAACTAACTATTTTCCGTAGCATTGATTTGTACTCTTCCCCCATCATTCCAATATCAATATGTAACGAATATGTAATTGCTGTACCAAAAATGGATTTTGTATAATTAATATTCTGGGAGCGATGTGGAAATATTTTCAGCTGCCGGCAGTGATTTGTATTGCGATAAATCTCTCGAGTCTATATCCCTTTTGGTTGCGAAGAGTTTTACGGAATAAAAATAGAGCGGAATTATTTGCAAATTTTGTTCACGTGATAATTGAATTCCTGAACAACGCTAACTTAATTACCTTTGTAGGATAGATGGATGTTTTGCAAGTTTAACAAAATCACAAACAGAATTTGATTAAAAGTCAAGGAAATTAATTTCGTCCCTACTCCCCGGATTGAAGGCAAAGGAGTTTTGAATGTTTTAACTCCTAAAGCCAAGCAACGACATTAAGGTAGGTGACGACCTTGCATCGCAGTTGGATGGATTGTCTTATCTATTTCGGTAATATGAAAGAGGAAGAATTACTCTGTTTACCAAGGGTTAAAAGATGGGGAAAGATTTGTCAAAGATGCTGATATTAAGAAAAAAAATTAGAAGGCCCGCTTATATATGCTTAGGGACTTTGTGTTATCTACCAAGAAGAATGGAAGCAACAACAACGGCAGACGCTTTAAACAAAACCAGCCTGAAGTAGCGTAAATTCAATTTTCAGACGTGTGTTGACATTTTTAATTCTTCGGTTCAATTGGATAGATTTTTGTAGATTTTCCATCTATGGAGTCGTCATAATTCGGTTGTGAGATGTAGCCATCAACATTTCATCAATTGTTTTAAAATTTTCGAGTTCGATATATTGAAATGCATTAGATTTTAGATGCCATACTAGGCGCAGTGGCTTGGTGGCTAGCGAGGGATCCCGGGTTCGATCCCCAGAAGAACACACTACATTTCAAGGTGGATAAGTGGAAACACTGCGACACCTCTCGCGAACGTCTAAAGACATCCGAGAGTATAACAGTCATGAAACTCGGCATAAAACTGTAGATCCCTTCCATTCGTCCCAGAAATAAGAAACTCACACAAAACGAATCCCTTCCCATTTGGAAATTTCCTATAATTTTACTATAAAAAAAACGCGAGGGTTTAAAAATGAAACGTTGCGTTGCTTCAAAGTGGCAATTCAACCCTTTTTGACTCAAAATATCGTGTAGCGTTGTGTATTTTTTTTTCTAATATATAAAAACCTCGTGTCACGGTGTTTGTAACCGTACCCCTCCGAAACGGCTGGAGCGATTTTTATGAAATTTGTTGTGTATATTTGGTAGGTATGAGAGTAGGTGATAAAGTATATAATTCATACCGCTTGCTGATTAGGGTGTCCATGTACCTATATATAAATATTTTTTATTTTTATTTTTTTGGAAAATGTTTTTTTTTTTTTGTAGAATTGGCAAAAAATATCCATAACCGCCAGATATAAAAAGTAAGACACGAAACGATTTTTTAAAAAGAAGCACTTTATTGATTGGAAGATCTCTAACAACTAAATTAAAAATATATTTTTCTGTCAAAGTTTACCTGCTACTGCCAAACGAAATTATTTATGTTGTTGAATAACAGATGGCGCTACTTCCCCCCAATTGAACTTTCATCCACACATATGCGTAAGTCCTTAACGTGAAGTGTCGCGTCAATTTGACATTGAATGAAAAATGAAAATTAAATTTTGTTTGGGATGGAGAAAAAGTTAATCTATGACAATGGGCTAATTTTGTCCCACAAGTATTGGATCGCGGCTAATTTTTGTATTATGTTATTATTTTATTGTATGATCTTAAACATGACTTCAACTTTCATTTTAATTCTTTTGGGGTTTGTTTAGTTACCTATATGAAGGGAATAACGTAACCTTATTTCATTCTACAAAAAAACAATTTCATATCAAAACTCATACCTATTCTTGCTCTTTAAATTAATAGAGAGAAAATTTCTCCTATAGTTTATCGGTACATCGAATCTTGCATAAGCACTAATTCACTTTAAACATCAACTATTTTTCTGCGATTTGATAATTTTAATTAATTTGGGTTCGTATTGATCAAGGTGAACGGAAAATCGTAAAAATCCGAAATAATATTTGTTCATGGGTAATGGGGACGATGTCTGAAAATGTAATTATGTATGGAAAGGAGAAAATATCGATTCAAAGGAATGACAAACATTTCGCAATTGACAATCTTCTAATTTTGCCCACCTCTATAAAGACGTTTTCGCAAAAAGAAAGAGCCGATATTATGGAGGCAAAACGTGTAGAGAGAACCACCCGTCTTGCAAATAATGATTAAGATCAACGGAACCTTTTTTGACGTCAAGGCCTAAGACTTGACCTAAAGACACTTGCACCACCTTTCAATTTAAATTGGGCCATTAAATGTAGTCTGTCAGTATTTCAGTGCATTCTCCGCAATATGACAGGTGTCCTTTTAATTTCATCATTCCAATTGAATAGAGTAGTTCGCGACAACGTCAGTGTCAAATGCGAAAAAAAAGTGACAGCTGAGCAACATATGGAAAACAAACGAAATTTCATATACCTAGCGAGAGATAGGGATAAATTTGAAATTTAATAAAAATTCACATAAATGCGCTGAAATCGGAAAAGGATTATTGTAAGTCGGCTCAATTATAATTTTGTTGTCAGGAAATGAAAACATATGCGCGAGTCTGTTATGGACAACAAATCTCAAATCATGTATTAATTGTCAAGTACCACATTTTCCAATTCTTACACCAAGAGATTTGTTGTGTAAAAATTCGTAAGATACTCAGTGGAGGGGTAATATATTTTTCTCTCTATGATGCGCTCTTTTACGATTTTTTTTTCGATTTAAGGAACGGCAAGTTCGTAAGAATTCGTATTCCGTGGATTCTGCATATTGTATACGATTTTACATTTGTATAAGCGTCTTAAATTTCCCGTACGTCTCTCAGGGACAATCGCTTTATGTTTGTGGCATCAATAGTCAATTTTATGTGACTAGCTCACTCACTTGCGGTTTGATTTAAAAACGTCGACATTGTTACATGTACTTCAGTTTAACTTTTGAATAAAGAAGCAGCATGTGCATACTCGGAATTATTATATTCATTACATTAACGAATTTGTTCGGAACGAACTTCGCCGGTTCAGCTAGTATAATTTATAAGATTTTTAATGTAATGTCTATCAAAATACAAAAATGAGTATACGTACCCTTACTCCTCCTTTCTCACACGACCAACATACAAAAGATAAACGTTAGAGCTTCAATATGCAATTAGTCATCCCATTCGCTAGATCCAAATAATATTTAATTCTCTCAACAAATTATCTTTAATTAGTCATATATTTTGTGACTATTCCACAAAGCCAAAACCACACAGTCTTTAAATAAAAAAAGAAGAAAAAACTCGTTGAACAAGAAATTCTGGAATTAAATCTTCTGGAGAAACTAATTTCGAATTCAGTTTTAGCTCTTGAGAATTTCTTTGGAAAATTGTTGCAATTTAAAATTAATTGTTGGTTAACAAATCAATTTGTAGGCGCAGTGGCTTATTGGTTAGTGTGTTGGGCTACTAAGCGAGGGGTTGAGGTTCGAATCCCGCAAAAAAACAAAATTCCAACTTAGGGGTTTTTTTCCACTGCGCCACCTCTCGCGAACGTCTGACAAACATCCGAGAGTAGAATTGTCTTGAAATAGCTTCCCAATTAGCCATTTGTAAATTGTAATCGGCATAAAATTGTAGATCCCTTCCATTCTTTCCAAAAATGAAAAATCTACACAAAACGAATGGCTGAAGCTAGGCCTAGGGTCCCTCCGGACCTGTTGCGCCAACTATTTATTTATTTATTTTTTTTAATCAATTTATGAAAATGTTATGCAAATTAACATCAGCTATGATTGGAACTCCAAAATCGAATCGTTTTTTTTTTTCTTCGCTTCGCGACGCTTTTATATAATTTGACAGAATCGATTTGTTTACCTTAAACGATGAGAAGAGAGCAAAAGCAAACGTTAAACCGGTTCGGATTCGGACAAAGATTATGAGTAATTCTATTTATGAATTTGATTCGAGAGAAGATAACATTTCTGGACGAATCTGTACATATACCGACGACACCATGTGACTCAAAGACGAGACTGAACTGAAGGGCGGTACTGTACTCGGTAGACTGTTGTTTCTTGTTTGTTATTCCGCGCGGTCCTCCTCGCTATCCCCTGTAGTAGCCCTCTAGTTTGTTGTTTTTATTTATTGGTTAAGAATAAAGATGATCAATGTTTTTTTTTTTTTTTTGCGTTGATGAACAGCTTTTTTCGTTTTCCATTGCTGGTGTTGGTCCACTGCGGTGAAGTTCTGTAACCGAGGTAACTAGTTGAGTTTCGTGAGTGAGTTGATTTATGAATTAGTGTCAAGTAGATTTAATCGGTATGAATATACAAGCAGTGTTGTCGATGACTTTGATGCCGGGTAATCCGTATGAATAGGTATACAATTGTTCGACAGAGACATTTGATGGATATTAAAGGTGTAAACAAGTCGGGGTTTTCGTCATGTCGGTAGACAGTAAACAATCAAATTAAATCAGTCAAGAGTCTACTAAGATAGCAGTCGATTTTCTAAATCTGTGGTGTGTAGTTATAAATACGAGAAGGATTGGGAGAATGGTTATCTTCTACGGGTAAGAAAAAATCGCTACCATCATGCATATATTTGTAGTATAAACTGGTTTTGTTCATTTCAAACCAGAATTTGCATTAAATTTCAATGCTTGAAAGAAAAATGCAATAGAAGTGTTAGTACTGATCCGAATCTTAGTGCTGGCTGTGTCAAACCTTTGCATAAATGGGCCTTACAAATATTTTTCCAAACATATATGCGTAGTAGTCGAAAGTATTGCAAAACTAATCTCAATCAAACTTGGTTTTCTTATACCCTGTGCAGGAAATTAATATCCGTACAATTGTTAGATTTATTGTTTAGAAATGCAAAAATAGAAAAATACATAGCAGCCAATAAATTGGCCAAACTGTTTTTTTATGAGATGACCCAAATCGTTTTCAGTTGCTGCGCTCGCGTGTAGTTTTTTTGTTTTTTTTTTTTTTTTTTTTTCATTTGCATTCGCATTAATTTCCTCTAGATGTTCGCATTTTGTTCTTCCGTGTATATTTTTGACAAATAATATCCGCTTCTTCTATTCGCAATTGTTGCGATGTCAACCACTTTACACAAAATAAATGTACCTACATATAAAGTGGGACTCGCGGATAAACTCGCAGGCAAACAAAATTTTCTTTCGGAGAACCCGAGGCGAACGAAATGCGAATCGCCTTTTCTGGTGGGTGGGAGGTATGCCCAGATCACAGTCATTTTTATAATTTTCGGTTCATATAAATGTAAATAAAAGAACAAGATGTATGAAAAAGCTTTGGTGTCTTTTTGAGGTCGTGCAAAGTACACAAATTGTCAAAAGATCGAGTATTTTTCAATACCTACATATTTTTAGTTATTTTCGACTTAGTACCAAGTCACGTCGAACGCCTTCCAGTCGTTCGGTAAACTGCGTGCCCTAAGCATTATACGTTCGAATTTAAGTCAAAGAAACTTTTGGGCTTCCGAACTCTGTTGGAATATCGTTTTCCCTTCAATGGTGATCGGTTTAACAACCTTGGTGAGCAACCGCACCAAAACGCATTTGATGTGAGATTTTTTTTCAGGCCAAAGTCATACAAGTTGATCAATAGTAGCTCTAAAAAGCTCCTGCCAATTGATTGATTTAATGGAAATTATTTTTATGTGAATACCTAAATCTAGAGATTTGTTGCTCAAATTGAAATATGACCTTTCTGAACGTTTGTAATAATTATGCCAATTTCATTTGTTTCGTTCTAGCAGTGGTCGGGAAGCAAGAAATCGTGCAGAAAAGAATCGCCGCGACAAACTAAATGGCTCGATTCAGGAGCTCTCCACAATGGTGCCACATGTGGCGGAATCGCCACGACGAGTCGACAAAACTGCAGTTTTACGGTTTTCCGCACACGGTCTCAGGGTCCATTATGGTAAGCCACCTTCATACATGGCGTAACAAAGGGATTCTCATTCACAAACAAACATTCCTTCTAGTTTTTGGACAATCTATCAAAAAGCCACCCGCTGCGAGGCCCCAACTCACCGACTCCCTTATGAGGCTGCTCGACAGCTTTCACATTACCATAACGTGCCACGGACAAATTGTGCTAATATCGGCAAGTGTCGAACAACATCTGGGCCATTGTCAGGTAGGTGTAGCCGCAAAATTTTTGTGAATATTTTATTTGATCAACAGGTGCTTCCAAAAGGAAAAAAAAAAAAAAAAACTCACAGATGTATTTGCATAATGACGTGGAGGCTGAGATATATTTGGTAATCGAATGGAGACATAATTCTTCGTTAATTCTTCGTTCGGAATTAATTTTATCGCGATTGTTTATGTTATGGGTATTTTTTTTTTAAATGTTGGCATAGCTGTTGACAGAATTTCAAATTAAATACACTGCCCATTGACTGTTGTCGCTGATTAAATTCCTGTTCTGAATTGCTATATATGCAATATGCATTCTGAATTTCTGGGGTTTCCATTTTAATTTGATTTTCGGAGAGAGATTAATTTCGTACTTAAAGCCCTAGATTGTTCAATTGAAAATGTTAGCCATTAAACCACAGTAGGTTGTTTGTTTCAACAACAGACCCTACCAGCTAGCAACTACGAGTACGAGTATTACCTGGATGCAGTGTGCAGTAAACGTATTTCAATAACGATTTTATCAAAACCAGTGACCGCAACCACAACCACAACATTTACTGAAATTAATTTCACCCAGGAACTCCTTGATTGCATCTGAAGAGCCAAAGTTAGTCAGATGGCGGGTGGTTACGTTCACTTTGTGAAGGCAAATATAGGGCGGATATTAAATTTACATTGTACCCGTACTTGTATCTATTCTTGGTGTAGAAAATATTGCTTTTGCGGAGCAATAAAATTACTTTTGCAAAGGGCTTTTGCTATTTATTATATAAAAATAGGATTCGACTGTAAAAATGAATTGTTTTATGTAACCATGTTGTAACGAATGAAATTATTATACTTTGGAGCTACATCCAAGCTGACACGTGGGCTCTTTACGTTTGTTTGTTCAAAAACGAATAACTTTCGAGGCCTTATAGAATGGCCACTTCACCGATTTGCCTTGCGACTCATTCCACCGAGCAGTGTTGTTATATCGTGGGATTTATCCCTTTTTGTGGGAATTTCGATGGGACCTGGGACAAAGGGAAAAGCAGAAACATCGTGGAAATTTCAGGAATCTAACAAAAAAACATTTCACCACGATTATCAACATACTGAATGTGCATGTAAACGATCCTTATCCACATTTTGTAGTTCCAAAAAATAGTCATAGTAATGTTAAGAACCTGCGGTTTTTATACTAAAGTTTAATTTAATAGTAACTTCTTTCCGTGTAGTACAAATTTTGGGTTGGAATCAAAATTCTGGATGGGTCAAAATACTTTTAAACTTTAACTTTTAAACATTTTTTTTTTTAAGGTTGCAGTGTTGTTTTAGATAATTACTACTATTCTAGATAGTGTTCTTTGCTATACACGGAAAAAAGTTTAAGATCAAATCAAGAAAAATAAGCGCCGAATCACGAAAAGTTTGTCTCATTTAAGAGCTTAGCTCAAGATTTACTAATTCACGACTTTTTATTCGCAATTCTAGAAATTGTACAAAGTGAAGATATTGATCCTCAAAAGTCGTGAATCAACACTTCTCAGTGTCAATAATGCGATCGGGCATGAAATACATATTGCCACAACCGATCGCAATTTGACACAAATAGTTACCAATTTCATATTACTGTGGTTGTGAAATGTAAAAAAAAATCGTAAATTACCACTTTCCTGTTGCAATTACGATTTCATCCCTTAGTAACTTGCAACAGGGGTTGATTTACTACTTCAGTAGTTGCAATTTACAAATTCTTAATCGTAAATTGCAACTTATTTTTATAAATTTGCAATTCATATTTTGCAATTTACGACTTCTCTACGTCAATTTACGTTTTCAATTTACATATGCGAAATTATTATAAGATTTTATTGATTCATCATTCAGTGGTGGTAAATTACGAAATATTTTTTGCAATTTCAGATTTTAAAGTGGTGTTTGAGGAATTGACCTATTGAAGTAGTGAACTGCGCCAAAAATGTCGCAAATCATTACAAATAAATGAAGCTCGAATTAATACTTCTAATCGTAATATTCAAAAAACAAAATTTAATATTTTTCGCTGTTTTCAATGTCGAATTACGAATTTTTGTATCAATTCAAGACAAAATCGTTGTGATTTGCGAAAAATATATAATTCGTGATTTGCAACTCAAAATTTTGCAATAGTGACTATGCAGTTCTTTCCGTGTACCTTCGCGAACGTGTGCTGATAGTGTTATACTCATAATGAATGTTTCAATCGTTAAATCCAGTAAAGGGAAAGATAAGTTGTGCGTGGATGAATGGAATGGAATGGGAATGGAGAGAAATTGAAAAAGAAAAGGAAATTTATTTTTAAAAACAAACAAATAAGAAGAATTCTAAAAAAGAGATCAGATCTTAGCCATATTGATTTCCTTAAATGAAAATCAAAAAAATTTAGCTCTCTCTAGCTAAAAAATATAGCTCTAGCCCTAAAAATACTCCCGACGCGACTTGAATATTCTCTACCAGGGACACTACACTCATCGACATCATTATCCATACCGAGAGTTCTGACATGATCTCTGCAGCGGATGTTCGGTAGTCTTTATCGACTCATTCTTAGGGCTGGGAGTCTTTGTTATCCACCCTATTTTGTACATACCACAAGTATATCTGGGTACAGCTTATGAAACTCTCTCCTCCATTTCCGTCAAAAGAATTTTCTTCATAAAGTGTAGATCTCGTCGCCATAAATCTGTTAAAGTGTTCAATATTCGTCCTACGAGTCAGCAATTTGAATTCTATTCATTTTCCAAATTCGAGTAGGAGCTTATGAGTCCTCCAGCGTCTTCACCTAGCCCGGACCTTAGCTAACTGATTCAATTTGTTTGAAGTCCTTTTCTATAGTTGTTCGTATTCTTCTTCTTCGTTTATACCGTCTGAGTTGACTCTGGGACGGATCGTTCATATACATAAGATCTTGTTGTAAACATCTTAAAAGCCAAAAGCGTAACTTTTAAAGCTGTTTCTTCAAAACCCATCAAGGTAAACGGGACCGCTTTTGAGAGTGTTAATGGTTTAATCCCTAGAGCATTGACTTATTTACGTCTTATAAATGAATGTTTTCATATGTATGGCATTGATTTCGATGAAACGGTGGATGATCGTGACTTGGAATACGTTGCTCGTACCCAGGATTTGTTGAAGTACCTATGGAAAATATGTTCGCTACATCCGTTTTGCATGCACTGTGGAAGGTTTTCACTACTACAGTCTGAACGATCTAACAAAAATAGAGATTAAACTTCTTTAACGCTTGAGAAGCTCAAATTGCCCATCGAGTCCTAAACGTTCTGATTTTTCTGATAGCTTCTTCAACCTAACTCAACCTATATGCCTCGACAGCGATTTTAAGGCACATAGGCCTAACTGTTTTTTCCAGATGCTGCATGCATCTGATGAGCCAGGCCTCGAGATTTCTACCAGCATGCTTCCTTCAATTCGTGATTATAATTTGGCGCAGGTTGTCAAAATATGACCTCCGCATTGAAAGACCTTTGCTGGTAACCTCGTAAGAAGTCATTTCTGTTGTTTGTCTTTTTTATGGTCAAGCTTTCCATACTGGGTGGTAAATAGCTGCTCAAACAAATTTTGTATTCCATGTGCTTTGATGATGAGGTTTTCTTGACTGTTTCGAAGAGCCTGAGTTTTGGCTTTTAAGCTTGTAGCCAGTTGCTTGTTTTTTCAAAGCCTCCTTGTAGTGTATTGCAATTTCGGCTACCTGTCTGTAGGTTTTGCTATACTCTACTGAAGCCAGTTTTTGTTGTTGACTGTTGTAGGTCAGTGCAATGGAGTTTTTCTTTGGCTCCTCTAGATGTATCTACAACTTCCCTATTTTTTTCTATACGCAGTTCGCAATTTGTTCATGTATGTGCAAGTAAGCCGTAAGAGTTGGCTATCACAATTCGCGGACTATATTTGCGTGGTGTAACGCACCTCTACATACTACGCCCCAGTCGACATTTGCTCCCTAAACTGTGCAAATTCTTATAATGTCGAATGCCTTACATCGATAATTAGATGATCGTTTTGGAATGGTGTTCAACGATAAAAAAAAAACCCAGCTTGCTGTGTGGATCGCTAGCTTTACGTTCCTAATGCTATTGAAAATTGTGCTGCTTCAAAATTCATTAGCCATTGTTGTTAGTTGATGCTCTTGGTGCGGTCAGTCAAGAGCCAGGGCGAGTATGAAGAGATTCCACCATTTCAAGAGAGCTTAGCTTAACGACTCATGGAATTATTCAGACCTAAAAAAACGTTTGATATTGATTTAGTTTGTAGGTCTTTCCGATATTGATCCCTACACCTTACACAAACCCGTCGTCGATATCAAATAGAAGACTGTTCACCATTTCCGACAACTTTCATCTTTCGACCTGATGCTCGAGTACGACTGACTCCCCCGGCTAAACCAACAATACCGACAATTGCCGCAAATTCATTTTAGAAGCTCCCTTCCCTTCACTAACTTTTCTCATAAACGTCTACACCTAAATTATTATTCTGTCAAAATGTAATTAATTTTAACATCAGTTCGTTTTTGGACATTATGCATCGTCACTTGCGGCATCAATCACTCCCGTCGTCGTTGCGGACAACATTGCTTCGAAAAAGCCTTAGATTTTATTTGAAATAACATTTTCCACTGAAATGGGTTTTATTTTCTATTCCAAATGGAATCATAAATTTCATGCATTTATTACGCTGATGATTACATGATGCGGACGATGCATACACGTCCGGCTGGCATCATCACATGCGTCAACACGTCTCCTCATCGGATAGCTGGCTCTAACAAATATCAGAATTTAATTGCATTCGTCTGGTTTTCAATTTCTCTACATACCCCCAAAACAAACGCAAAACATCGCGCTTCAAAGTTTACCACTTCCGCACAATGGTGCGGCAACTTTGTAGCTGTACGTAAGAAAAAAAATACCAAAAACTAGCCGATTGCAAAATTATTCGCCGCAAATAATCCATAAATTTATTTGTTTACAAAAACAAACTTCTCAATCATAGCAAATAAACAAAAGCCCCAGACAGATGAAGAGAGGCGGTGGATGGGTGAGACGGAACATCAATTGCACCCACTCACATAGCCGGCTATAGTTGCAGCGAGTACGTGACAAACAGTCGAAAGCGTGCCAATCATGAGTTCGTGCCTTCGTGTCACTTAGGTGTGTGTGGCGAAGGGGTTATTGCCAATGGAAAACAAGTTATCCGTGTCCTTGAACGATATTGCCCCCCTCCGCGCATCGATTGAAAACGCGTAACTATACCGCCTAGATGCAGCATCGGTAGCATCGGTAGCATCAGCAGGCCGGCACGTTGCAATTGCGTTTGATTTGCATGCATTTGTGTGGGCTGAAGCTGACGCTGAGCACTTGTTGATGATTATTATGTTTGCCTATGGAGAGGAGCTAAACATTTGCATAGACGACGATGGCGTGTGATTTGCTAACAATTTCCTGCTCTTTTTCCATTTCAGACTGATTTATACGGACAGAACATCTTGAACATCACGCACCCGGATGATATAGCGATGCTAAGGCGTCAATTGATTCCGACAGATTTGGACAGCTTATTTGAAAATCAGCCAGAGGATGAAGCCGGAGAGCCAAAGCCAAGGACACAAGATGAAGAGGATCTAATCGATAAAATGTTGAAAGCCGATTCCCGGAGTTTCACTGTGAGGTAAGTAGATCACTTAAGTGACATGAGCAATGAGACTTGGCTTATACATCTATCCAAATTGAACACATTTCGGACGACGACAGACATGCCCCAAACAGGAAAACAGATATCCACAATGACGTTATTCTGTAAAATCATTTGGCTTCGCAAATCTTCTTAAGTCAGAGCGGTTTAAAAGACCAGACATGCCTTACTAATTAGGACAATTCTTACTGCAACTGAATGTTGTAAAACGAAAAGCGTTCTTAATTCAATTCTATATATTGCGAATCAGCAATCTCCTTCCTGAATTTCACGAATCTTCATTTCACATTTACTATTCGTTGATACGCTTTACCCGCCACAGTACTTCCTTGTAAAAGCAAGCAGCAAAGTGCGAAAAATCCCTTCACGTTCTGCCGGTCTCGTAAAAGCGAACAAAAGTCACTATCGCTAATAACAAACAAACCCCCTTCCGATGTCGTAAAAAGCACTGCACACAGGATATGGCAATTATCCGCTTCCTGCTTTCGTCCGGCAGTCAGTCCTGCAAGCTTCTTTCCATTTTACATCGTTACAATGCCAGTCATTACATTCAATAATGTACCTACATTCTAATCCTGAAACGTTGTTCCATTTACAGAATAGCACGAGCAGGTCCCCGCTCTGAACCCACTAACTATGAAGTCGTTCGCATTGATGGCTGCTTCCGTCGTGCCGATTCAGCGCCACGTGGTGTAAAGTCGAGTAATTTTTCATCCGGGCTGCAGCTGATACGAAGGGGAAGAGGACGAGACGAAAGCATACCCCTGCTCAATATTAGCGGGAATGATATTGTAAGCCGGTTTGGAATTGTAAAATGAAGCTTTTAATATTGATATTCCTTATATATTTCTTGTTGTTCTATTTACAAGGTCCTTGTGGGCGTGGCACGATTGATACGTCCACCGAAACTCAACAACCGTCTAATGGAGGCGAACTCCTTTGAGTATCGAACCCGTCATTTAATCGATGGTCGCATCATCGATTGTGATCAAAGAATCGGTCTCGTTGCCGGCTACATGAAAAGCGAGGTGACCGGATTGAATCCATTCACATTTATGCATCAGGACGATGTGCGATGGGTTATTGTGGCGCTGCGACAAAGTAAGTAGGGTTGCCATATCAATATGCGAAGAATAACAGTTTTAACAACATTCAGTCATTGACTGGGGTTTTACAACTGGTTCTGCCTTCTGTTCAAAACTTTCGTGGCTTTGGGCTGGGCAAAGAAAATGGGCATTTAACTTACCAGCTTTTAGAGTGGAACTTTTTATACACTTGACATATAATTCAACATGTTTTTATTCGTTTCTCTTTTCCAAACAGTGTATGATTGCAAAAGTGACTACGGAGAGTCGTGCTACCGCCTACTAACCCGCAATAACCGTTTCGTATATCTCCAAACAAAGGGTTACCTCGAAATTGACAAAGAAACCAACAAAGTTCACTCATTCGTATGCATCAACACGCTGGTCAGTGAAGCCGAAGGTCGCCGTTACGTCCAAGAAATGAAGAACAAATTCTCGCTTATCATCAATACGAAAATTCCTATCTCATCTGACAGTGATATTCCCGCTTCGGAGAATCCCCAACAACTAGAAAAAGCTGTGCTCTGTCTTATCCAAAACCTACACAAACCCGGCGAAGACGAAGACACTGATGCGTCCACATCTAGCGGCCATCATCATCATCATCATGATGACGATACAAACAACGAATCTAGCCTACTAATGAACATTATGAGTCCGGTGGCGCGTGCAGCATCAAGTTGCTCGATACGTTCAACAAAAACGCCACCACTTGCCCTAATTCCACCAGAGGCAGCTACCGTCAAGTCATCGATTTTGAAGAGTGTCGATGTTGTTGGCAAAAATATTCGCAGCGCTCGTGGTATGCTAAGTCCGCAATCGGGTCCAATATCGCCTGCCGTTAGTCGTGATGAGAATTCTAGTGATTCTTCCAGCACAACCGGCTCGGGCATTCAAAATAGGCCATCTGTCCTCCAGAGAGGCGGAAGTGCTCCCAAAGACGAACCACCGATCAAAATTAAAGAAGAATTCTTCCACAGTCCGCAGAGTCGTGTGCCGCCACTACCGAATAACAACTGCAATTGTTACTACGAAATAGGTGGTCCTCGAGACGATTGCCTTTCCTGTCAGGAATTTGCTGGCTTGGCTTCATCACCACCCGCCGCTGATGTAACCATCCGAAGTGGTTACCGATCACCGAGTTCTTCGGTATTGAAAAGATCACACTCAGCGGTGTCGTCAGACGGTGGTATGTCCCCGTCCGAACAGATGTCCATAGTGGACGAGGCAGCGAAAAGGAGATTGATCTATCATGAAAATGCCGGCAGAGGTGAGACACGCTTTTGTTGAAGATCTCTTCTTTTCTAAAATTTATCTTTAAAGTCTGTCAGGCGATTTCGAATACCTTTGATCAGCTTGATCGTTCTCTGGATGACGTAGTGAACGCCACAACCGAGCTACGGGGTCAGTGCAATAGCTTCACCGTGCCGAACACCAATCAGCAGCTGGATGAAATTTATGTAAGTAAGACACATACAATACCCATATCGTGATGACCACCATCTCTTCTCTTCTTAGGAGGAACACCAAGAGCAAAAGAAAATGCTCGTCAGCATAAAGAGCGAATATGAGGCCCACCTACAGAGCAGTTCATTCATCGAAACACCAGTCGATGAGCAAACATTTAATCACCCTTCTGAGGACCATTTCACGCAGAAGAATGATCTGAAGCCCAGATAGGGAAACGCGGCGAGCGACGACAACAGCTCACCGGAAAACCCCTAAAAATTTGCAAAAGATACCTTATTACCTTTGGATACGTTTTTCGATTATCCCTGGTGATTTACATTTCATCGATAGAGAGCTCGAAACAGAGATAATATATTTAAAACGTGAGAGAGCGAGAGTACACTTAGTAGAGAAAATTTTAGTAAATCTGATTAGAAAATATTTTAAAAATTTAAAACAAATCTTTAAAGAAATCATTTTTTGTTAAGTTTGTGACTTCGTCCTTGTTGTTCAGTCTGTTATCAGTGTATAAAATCATTTTTTATATTATATAAATTTTACTTTTATATTTTTGTTTTATTTTTTTTTTATTAGTAAAAGCTAGTTTTAACACAATTGCATACAAAAAAAAAAAACACACCGAGAAAATACATTTATACAAAGGAAGCGACTTTTTTTTTTTTTTTGTCAGGTTTATCACGTCTTTTATACCACTTTTTACCTTTTCGATGGTAAGTGCTCTTTATGTTAGAGACGCTGTAACATACATGCATACACAACATTTCAAGACGAATACTCGTGACTTTTTTAGAACAAAAACAAAACCCTTTGCTCTATCCTTTAAAGAGAGAAACTCGCAAACCCACAACACCACTTGTAAAATTTTAACTATAAAAGAAGGAAAAAAAACAGCAAGAATATCCAAAACACACGACGATAGAATGCACGACTAATTACCGATTTAATTATATTAATTACTTGATTTTAGACCTCTGTTAGCAACACTTACGAGAACTATAAATGAATATTTGCTATATTTGCAAAGCTATATAAAGGAAAAGTGATATAAGACTGTTCAAGTATAAACAAATAAGAAAAATACATAACTCTACGGAAACATATTCTTAAGTAAAAGCAAAAATTAAGAATAGAACAAAAAAAAAAAAGAAAAAGAATAAAATAAATTTTTAATTTTACATATTTGTCATGCTAAATAATTATAAAAAAAAAATAACGAGAAGATGAAAAGAAAAATACAATTACTACAATAAGTACCTACCTACTAGAATAATGTTTGTAATTATTATTTTTAACCAGAGTATAGTTAGTTAATGGAAGAACAGAAGAATATAGGTCTACGTATACATACATCTATATAATATATTATATATATATATATATATATACATACAACATGTTGTAAGCTACTAAAAACAATTATTATTGTAATTATTCTATGCATACATGGTATCATTTAAGTGAAACAACAAAACAAATAATTATGTGAAGCATCATCGTGTTTTCAATAACATCAACAAGAAAATTATAAAAGAACAAGTATAAAACCAGTAACCAAACAACAACTACAAATGGTAAATAAAACAACAAATTATTATAAAGAAAAGTTGATGGCGTGTTTTAATTACGGACTTTGTGGCTGTTGATAGGATTCGCATTCGACTGCAAGCCAATTATACATTTAAATAACCGCAACTACATGAACGGACTACCTGCTGAATGACGAAAAGATATGCGGTGTCAAACTCACTTTTGAGCCTTCTTATTACGGTACGGCTAAAGCCTGAAAAAGTACAAAAAAGAGGAAAAAAACCGGATGTACTCTTCCATTATATAGAACACTCTGTATATTTTTTCTCAATTTAAAATGTTCACTTTGTGGAAAGCTCGAGCATGTTCCAGCTTTGACTTTTTGCAAAGCTCTAGAAACAAATACATTCAAAGAATTTTATCCTGAGTTTCCGCTAGGGCTAGATCACGTTTTGATCGCGTAATTCCTGTCAGTTTCGCAAGGAAAAGTTCTTTCTGTACTTCACTTGGCTAAATTTGTTTATTATTGCTTCCGGAATTTGAAATGTAAACTAAAAAAGCTCTGAGCTTTCATAATTCAGACTTTTCTCATAGATGTCATATAAATATGCGTGTGTTTTCGGTGAGTTGCGATGTATTCACTTGCTCGCTCTTGGTTTATTTCCTTTTGTAGACTTTATTTGAAAAAGTTCGCTGTGTACTACATACGACTGATATTGACCTCATCTGGTGCACAGACGGTTCAAAGACGAGTCAGGGACTGGCTCTGGAATCTACGGTGAGTCGCCCCAGGTGAACTTGTCTGTCAGTCTTGGGAATAACTAATATCAATATTTTAGGCTGAAGTCCTTGCAAGCAACCATTGCGCTAGTATATATCGCACTTCTAACACAAGTGGAAAAAACATATTTACCTGTTCAGGTAGCCAAACAGCTCTCAAAGCTCTTGACTCATCTGTCATAAGATCTAAACTTATCTTAAAAACATTCACAGAAGGTAACAGGCAAGCCAAAATGTTCATGCCAACTACCTCCCTTACAAGAACAAAACAACTCCTAAACCTAACAAGGAGTCAGATTCGTACAGTCACAGGGTTCCCCACTGGACATTGTGAAGTCAAAAAACACCTCATGACAATGGGAATAACACAAAACAACACTTGCAACGAGGACGAAGAATCAGCAGAACACATACTGTGTCACTGTGATAATGCTTAGCCAGACTATGTCAACCCCATCTAGGAAAACCTTACGTTGAGGCAGAGGACAGCCCAGTCAAAGATCTACTTAGATTCATCACTAAGTCCGGTATCATGAGCGAGCTCTAAATGGAGGAAATCGCAATAGGCCCACTCGTGGCCGCAGTGATATGACAACTTGTTTCCGCCTCCCCAAGCAATTTAATCTAATCTTACATTCACAGCCATCTATGAACTTTCTAAGAGAAACCTAGTCATCCTCTACTGGATTCCAGCCCACAGGGGATTTGAGGGCAACGAATCGGCTGACTCACTCCATAAGGTCGGAGCAACCACTCCACTTATCGGACCTGAACCCTTCTGTGGAGTCAGCAAAAACCATTCAGGAACTATATTAAGAACCTTTCTCGCATCGAATACAACGAGATCTGGCTCAAAACAACTGGGCAGAACTGTTCCAGACAATTTTTCTCCAAATTCTCCCCCAGAAAATCACAGAACGCTAACAGGAACTATCAGCGGCCACGGTCTAGTGAAAAAACAACTCCACCACATCGGCGTTTCACCGGATCCTACTTGCAGACTCTGTCTTGAGAGTGATGAATCCTCTCTTTACATACTTACGGAATGTCCGGCTCTAGCTCTACGTCGCCTCAGAAAAATATCCTTGGTGACGAAACCATCAATTGAGCAACCCTGGCTCAAATACACCCAGAGAAGATCCTTGTCTTCCTGACTGCCGTTGGAGTGAAGATGACTCTACAAGGGAAGGTACAAGAGGCTACTTCGAGAAGCCGGAGTGTCAGACCCCTTGACGGCTCTCCCGCTTCATAGTACTCTAAATTCTAATACATAAACTGATGTTGAAACCGAGTTGAAAACTGCCGCTATTTTCGAATATCCGCTAGTGTTATGTTTATAAGATGCTGTTTGCTGTCTGGAATTTTTTACATAAGGTGTCCCACTCTAACAATATATCACCCCCATTCCACTTAATTCATCAAAAGAAAATGAAGCGGTTAAACGTACCTACTTACTTAACATAAGTAAGTTCCGGGTGGACTTGAGCCTCAACCAACAAAGTGTCTTCATCTCCATACAATAAGAGCTCTAGTCAACTGTCTCCAGTTTCGTACGCTAGCTAAGTTGGTTAAGGCGTTGGCTGCGGCACCTGAGCCGCTGTCTTTCTCTACTGCGCCGTTTCTCGCGTGTGGGGTGTGGCTTCGAAAATCATTCGTCTCCATTCGCTCTACATGACCCAGCCACCTTAGTTGTTGGACCTTCACTCTTCTTCTAGGTCGATGTCGCTGTAGAGCCCGTAAAATTCCTCTTTGTATCTACTCCTCCATTCACCGTCTATGCAGATGGGACAAAGAACTAATCTTGACCTTATTTACCTCCAAACCATCTTTGACACCTCAATCTCAATTCTCAAGAATGCGCTATCACGCTGCGTTCAGCCATTTATGTTAATTTCGTTGGCGAGTATTTGGACGGACTTTTGAAGGACCGTCCCTGTGATCTGGTGTTAGCGTTTGAGTTTTAGTATGTTACATATCATGTCACTTGACAAACAATATGTCAACAATCACCGAGGCCTCAATGACATTGACCTTCATGGAGCATGGTGCATTCTCCTTATCGATTGTCATACTGCACAAACGGACGAGTACGAAAAGGCCGTCAAAGATCGATCTAATTTTGTTCACGCATTCTTTCTACGATTTAAATACAAATCTAATTCTACATAACTGAATAATTAGGGCAATTGATCCAGAAGGATCCTATCCTAGCCTATCTACTCAGAAACTGCTGAATTTAGAATGTTTATTAATACAGTTTACTTTTATGTAGGTAGTTCTGTCTCTTACCGTCACTCAACTATTTAGTTTTAAGCAACCCATCCTTTTTATGGTCTTTTCTGTACTTTAATGTAGCTATTACTATTCTGCTGTACCTATAAAATTTGATGCAATAAAGTATGACGAACAGGAATGTTTTATCCGTTATAAGCATCGTTCGCATCAGAAAGCAGTTGAACTTAAATTAAGAAAGTTATATTTCTAATGTTGGCTTATGACAGCTCCGTAAAAATAATAGTTTCAATAGTGATTTTCGGTAGTGCGATGGTCCGTCACCTTGTTTAAAAGCTTTTTCATAGGGTTTTGCACATAGACAAAAGCGAGTGGCAGTTATGCCGATACTTGAGATGACTTTGTAGATTTTTAGCCGAAATGACAATTTTTGTTATGGGCGTTTTGCTTGTCTAAGTCAGTGATACCAGACTTTAGAATTAGGTTATCCCACGGCTATACCCGAAAAATCCCATTTATCCCTCGCCGAAATTTTAAAAATCTCAAATTTATCCCACGGAATATTAAAAAAAAAAAAAGTATTTGATTAAATTTACAACCCGATTCTGCCGTTGTGAGCACTCACAAGTCACAAGACCTTGTGAGGTTGACTTCTTGTGAGGTTTATTGTGATTCAGTAACTTTTTCCGAATTCTACGATAATCCTCACAACAAAACTCGGAAAATATTCACCTCAGCACAAGTTGACACAAAATTTGCCGTAAAAGCCCGACTTCGTACACGTAGTTAGTAAAAATATATAAAATAATATTTGTTTGGGCAAAATACGCGAAATATTAACACAGAAATGTTTTAGAACTGAAGATATTAATTTTTTACGACATTTGTAACAAATTTAATTCCCGACCGTCCTTAGCTTTTTTTTATATACACTGGTCTAAGTCCGGTTGAGTTGTGCCACCGATGGTTCATTATATTGATCACGTTTCAGTCACGAGAAATTTTAAAACTCGTCAACAAGCCCTCCGAATATTCGGTCGTCGACAGGTAGCAATATTTTTTTTGTGTTTGATACAGATGTTGCCCAGACTTCCAACCTGTAGGACTTTTGCTGAAGATCTTGGGTTCTATTCCCGCTTCAAAAATTCTAGCGCTGCCGTTGACGCACTTAGTGATGTTTTGCCATTTTTCTATTTCAACATGAGTAGTAGTGAGTACATAGAGGCGCCTCCAATGCCAACTTGTACCACCACCCACCCAGTGTTACCTTTCGGGACGCTTTAGAGTCGTTTTTACTCATTTTTGAGCGCCTTGAAACCGGACTCATCTTTTTGAAAATCAGTGAATTCGGACTTCTTTTAAAAATATGGGATATTTTTGCTGTAATTCAAAATTGTTCAGTGTATTTAGTTGAATTCGAAAGAATTTGGTTTTACCTGAATTTGAATTGAACAATTTGTTTATTTAGAAATCGAAATGGGACTCCTTTTTTCATCCAGGACTCTTATTGAAAATTTCCAGAGGTAACACTGAACACCTTCACCTACTGAAAATCGGTTCACCAGTCATTACTGGGCATAATTACTTTTTTTTTCATCCGATTCATGTACCCCCAATGGAAGACTGTTTCCACCAGTATTCCTTCTTGATTTTTATTCATACCAACATAGTTTTCCAAGTTTGATAACTGCTTTCAAATTATACAACTTTTATTGTTTCTCAATGAAACTATCGATATAAATTGATTACAAAACTAATAAATTAAATCCAATTACTCAAATTAATATACAAAATTGTTACTAAAATACCAACGGATCTTTCAAACGCCATCACAATGTCAACTTCCGTTGAAATAGTCGCTGCGCCTAGAGCCAGTCAGGAAAAATGTCTTCTTTAATTATTTACGACCTGAACCCATAGATGGAGCTGCTACCATTAGAAAGATCTTTCATTATTTACATTCTTATCGGAATTTCCAAATTTGTTAAAATGTAAACTCCTTCTGAGAAAGTCACACATTTCAAAACCAATTCATTGCTGCCCACAGATATGAACTGAATTAATTAGTTTTCATTCACAATAATTAATTTAAATCGAACTAGCGCGCGCACACACACACTCCGCTGCACACACAACCCATTAAACCAAACCATACACAGCTGACAAAACAACTGTCAAATTAAAACTTGGAAAAATAAAACATGTCGATTTTGCCCCCGGCCGGAAAGACGATAGACGAGTGTTGTTATTTCACAAGCAGTTTAGAGAGAGCGTCGCATGTGAGCGGATGCCGGGTGCCAATTTTGTTTAATTCCTCCAACCGTTTGCAACGTATCGCAGGTTGATTCTATTTTGTTTGACGGTAAATAACAGAAAACCGGTATACTAAGCTGAATTTTGTACACATAAAGTTTGTATTTTGCATTGCAAATCCAGCTTCATAATTTTATTTCGGGTTTTTATTGTGGTTTCAATGCTCCTCGACTTTGACACAAATCCGGTGGCGTGTGTAAAAGGGGTACTTGTTTCTTGTGTCAGCGGATTATTATAATTTGTAGTTTTTGCGTTTGAAAAAATCCACCACGTTGCTGCTCGAACAGAGCTGAAATAATGAAATAACAAAAAGAAAAAATGTACACCATTGTTTACACATTAATCTAAATTAGGTCGACGACGAAATTGTGTTTGGTTAACTTCGGTTTCTATAATTATTCTGACCCTTCATTATGCTTACTGTCATCCTGGGAGTGATGTGGTGAAAAAGAATAGCCTCTGTCCGCAACTAAACTCTCGCGGGTGTAAATTGTAAAACGCGCGCATTCCATTCGAAGACGAATCAATCTAACTTATCTCTTCGTTCTGACAAACGCAACCCTGATCCGCAAGGTAAACCACCTCGGCGGATGGAATGACATTTTTTGACAACTAAGACTAATCCATTTCTTCTTCAGTGGTACTTACATTATGTTGAAGTTGTCACACGTCAGGCGGTCATCCTCCGGTTTGGACATAGACCAAATACGAATTACGGTAAAGCAGTCATGATTTTACGAATCTATCCTCTCGGAGCTGACAGAAAGGATTTCGAGGTGAATTTCGATTCGTGGGTGGTGGTGTAGTTAAATAAAGCATCTCTCGGTTGTTAGTTCTGTCATTCCGTTCCAGAATAAAACAAAAAGAAACGAATGCAAAACCTCTTGCGGATAAGTGTTTACGCAACGATAGAGAGCTTTCTTGAAATCATTCAATTCGTGTTGAAATTAAAGTCAAAAATGTCAAACCCACATAAAATCTAACGGTAGTCGTTGTAATTTGGTAAATCATTTTAATTTTAAGTTTTTCTAAAGAAAAGACTTTGTCGATAAAATAGTTTTCCTTTTTCTATGCAATCCTTAAAGTGTGGTGAATTTCGAATGCATTGGAATGGAATTAAGAAAAGAGAAATGAGGAAAGAGTGAAACCGTAAAGTGCCGAAAAATACCTAGTTGCATGTGCTGTGTATGTGCATCCATTTTGTGTCTACAAATAGTTATACATGTCCTTTTTCGCGTACCATAGAGTCCTGTGTCCTTTTGTAAAAGAAAGTGAAACGACAAAGCCAGGGGTTTTTTTTTTTTTGTTTTTTTTTTTAGTGATGTCCTTATTCACATCGCAATGTGATGTTTTTTCTTCTCATGTCTTTCGCAGAGTGTGTTCAGTGAGTGTGGGGGTGTAAAAAGGAAAAGTGTGGTGAAAAAAAGCAACAGCACATAGCTAGCAAATGTGTACCTACCTATGCATATTTTGTGTTCTTATAGCTACTGTCAAGAGTGTGAAATGTAATCAGCGCTTGAGTGTATGAGCAGTAGTGGATATGTACATTGCGGCAACAAATATAGGATAACACACTTCAATGAAGCGGGCATGGTAAGTTAATATACGATTCACATAGTACCCACCGCACCTATATAGCAAATCATCACAAAGTTGTATAATCAGGTTGTTAAGTGCCTCAACTACTACTTACCCACCCTCATGCATGCCTATAGTAGGTATCAGCTACACCTGCCCATATCTAGGATGATAAATTAATGTTGATACCAATTCGTTGTCACCGATTCAGTTAAGTGTACCTATAATTACCTATACCTACATTTTACTGCAGCCTTAGACTTATAGCTGAAGTACAATTCAGTAAATTTGGTGACTTATTCTTATCTGTTTACACAATTTTGCTTTAATTGTGCTGAGTAGGTATAAACGCTTAACACAAGTTGATAATAATTTTTGAGTACTTATGATTTCACAAAGACGTCGCACGAATTGAATGAAATGATGCAACATCTTTGCTTTGATTCCTGAGAATTTTGTTGTAACCTTGACATTGTCAAAATAATTTAAAATAAACCCGTGCCCGACTCTTGCCCACGAGTACGAATGTTACTTCATTGAAGCTCCAATTAGATTGTTTAACACGCCGTCAATTTTTGACCCTTTTAATTTCAATATGTCAGCAGATATCGTCCTGTCACAGTCAGACAGCAAATACAATTTTAAATCAAGCAATGCGAACAACGTGAATACTGCCTGAAAACACAGTTGACAATAATTCTTAGCTTAGTTTCTGAGTGATTAGAAGTAGGCGCATTCAAAAATCTAGTAAGCTTAAATCGACTAGATTGGTCTGGACTAGACGTTCCTAACCTGAACACAAAAAGTAGATTGGTCGGGAATGTCACTTTTCCTACGCCAGCCACATAGGCGAAGTATCAACTTAGCATTAGTACCTACTCAGTCACCAATTTCTTATATAGAACCGTTTGACATCTTTGATCCTTTTTTTTTTATGTGTCAAATGTTAGTGTATGAAAAACTTGTCTTTCGGGCTCAACAGTCTCTGAAGAGCTAAGGGGAAAAATAAACATTAGGTACTCGATATTCTTCTAATTTTGAATTTTTCTGCCACTTATGATGGTATCAAATTTAGTAAGTCTGACAGATGTCTGTCTTGAAGTGTCTCAGTTTTGAATTGATAAATCGGTCACATGAACATCTTTTTCATCTGACGTTTAGTAAGTCTGACAGATGTCTGACTTGAAAACATAATGAAATGTCTCAATTTTGAATGGCTAAATCGGTCTTATGACCATTTTTTTTTAGTTGAGGTTTATGGAAAGGTGGCCGACGAATCTATATTCAAGAAATTCGTGAAATGAGTACTAAGTTCGCATATGTATGTGCCTGACGTAGGAAAATTGATGTTCCTAACCAATCTAGTTTTTGCGCTCAGGTTACATCTACTCCAGTCCAGATCAATCTAGTCGATTTAAGATAACTAGATTTTTGATGCCCGGTTACCAACTATAGGTACGAAACCACTAAGTCTACTGTCACCACGACCACAGTCGTCTCTTCAAAGTTGGTGTAGATTTTTAAAACACGCGAACGGTGACCCACAAATAGCGCAAGTTCCAGATGCTACGGGTAATGTCCGTTTTCTGTCCGTTGCACCCCTTGACAGTTGAGTGTTGACACAGACACAGGATGCCCTGCATGAGAGAAAGAACTTTTATTGGTGGAAATATCGATAGAATGAGAGAAACTGTTATCGAGTGCAGTGTTGCCAGACGGTCAAAATAATTTCTCCCACGTAAATCTGAAAACCCTCTGATTTGGCCACGTTTTCAAAAAAAAAAATGTTTGTCGTTATTTTTTTTTTTTAGGAATTTTGAGTTTGAAGAACCGTATGCAAAACTGTGCGTCAAATAAATAAATAAAATGTCAACGCATGTTGCATTTTGAAGACATCTTGTAAGAAATTACCCAAATTTGATGAAATTATTGTAGGTACCTATTTAAAATGAGTTTGCTGTGTGAGTCTTGAAAAAAAATTAAGGAAGTTATAGAAAACTTTTTCCAATTATGTAAAATCAACATTACCTTTTTTGAAAGACTTCTTTTGTAAACAAAAATACCTAGTTTAAATATTATTAGCACAAATAATGTTCAAATAGTGCTTTGGAGGACCGACTGATTATTTAACTGCATTTTAAAATAAATATAAAGGGTTTTTCAGTAAGAGGTGTTATTGTGAAAGGATATGGTCCTGTATGCGTGCTCGTGGTGACCATTTGGCTGATGTTGTTTTTCATTATTAACGACATATCGTCCTCTTTATTATGAAATAAACATTCGATCACTTATCTCAATTTTTCTTTGAATAGGTAGGTACTGCGGGCATAAATCGAGATATATAGGTACGCTGTCGCAGCTCACAGGACCTGCATTTGTCTGTACATGGCGCAGTGTATAATTTGCCAGTCAATATCATATAATAATCCAAATATTCAGTGTTTCATTAGCGTTTCTTAAAAAAACAAACATAAAAATCCCCTTTCCCTCAAGCCATCCAAATGGTTGAGAGCCTTTGGTGTTCCAATTAAGAAGAGACACAGGAAACCCAGTTCAAAATGCCAAGCGCCAGATGAATGAAAATCAAAATTGGTTCTGCCATATTTAGGAGGATCGCACATTTTTTAATTCGCGAACAACGTCACCACGTCTTTTCTTTCATTGGGTTTCCTCTATTTACACTGCACACAGTTTGCTTGTGTACTTAAGTCACCCCCTTGAGACTCATTTAAATGCTGCCAGGCTGCCACTGCTATTGCTACTGCTATATGGCAGCAAAATACTGCTATAAGTTCGGTGTAATCAAAATCCAGTTCAAGCTGAAAAAGGGGTTCTGCCTGCTGCACCCTTATTTTCGTTTTTTTTTTTCTGCCACAAAACAATGAAAATTCCGTTCTTACCCATGCCGTCGTGCGACGATTCAGAATTTCTCGCATCCGTGGTTACAAGTTTTCGCTTCTTCTTTTTAGCTTCCAACACGATTTTATTAAAAAAAAAAAAAAAAAAAACTCAACAAAACAAGAATTTCATCTTGAAAAAAAAAGTTCCGGCCTAGGTCTATACATCTATATTTATATGCATAGGAGTGAATGCAACTGCAAACGTATTGCGATGATGTAATGCTTTTGTCGTAAACGTCACAATCCCTCTGCCGTGTGCACAAACAAAATATACAACACTGCTCGAGGGTTGAAGCTTTGGTATAAGGGTGCAATTGCAAGGGTGCAAGGTACGAGTACGAGTACCTATACCTTGTAACTGTGTATATTCATTTCTTTTTTGCTCTGCGAATTTTTTACTCCGTCGCTCTGACTTTGAGAATTTATTGCAACCATATATGCATTTGTACACGAGCTTCATGATTTTTATGGCGTTCTATTGTGGAAGCGAAAATTCGAGGAAGAAACCTGAGGGTGGTGGCCATCGAAACTCGATTTCCGAGAATGACGATTCTGGGGTGGCGATGGTTACAGAATGGAATGATATGCTGAATTGTTGATAATGACGGTGATTTTCTCTTTTCGACTTTTC
This sequence comes from Cheilosia urbana, assembly GCA_946477585.1. Lineage (NCBI taxonomy): Eukaryota > Metazoa > Arthropoda > Insecta > Diptera > Syrphidae > Cheilosia > Cheilosia urbana. The sequence goes on along the minus strand of OX297854.1, from coordinate 26,739,218 downwards.
GGCATTACCCTATACCAATTTTGTGGGGGTACGAATTTGCATCGCCAATCGGTCGGGGAAAAGTTGAACTGGATAATTGAACATTGAGGATTGAGGGAGTGCGTAATTGGATTTAATGCTAGCTTTGCTTTACATCCACTAGGACGTGTAAAATTCGCCTATAATTAACAAGGTTTTTAACTGTGGTACGTATTTGTTAAGCTCCGTTTCAACAATGCTTATAGCTTGCGCGTAACCAATATTTCACTAGCTTTGAGCTCATTATATGTCATCAGTAGGTAACTAAAGACCGACATTGAGTTGACAATCTAATGCGTAGGTAGGTATCATTGAGTTCGTTCCTTACTTGGTCGCTCTTTACTACTTCCGATAAAATCAATTATAAAATCGGGGATAAAACGAAGTCGAATAAAAAGCCAGTTTCTGGCCCACATCAATGGCGCATTGACCGTTGTATCGATTCGTAACCACATCTGGAACGCAACCTTTTTTCGCTTTTCTATTAATCACTTTGGTTTCGGTTTCATTTTATTTTTGTTCCCATACAGTGAAGTAGAACAGCCAACGGAAAAGGCCAAAGACCAATTACTGGAGATCAGCGATATTCCATATATGAGATCTTCATGATGGTGACAATGAAGCCGCTATCCAATGACCATGAAGGCATGAACCATGGCGTTGCGTTGGTGACGGTGATTCATGCAGTCGCAATAGACCCAGACGGTGTTGCCGTTGCCCCTTTTTGCCTATTTTTGAGCCTAGGCCGTGGTCCCCACTTTTTGAAAAATTTATAAAAATGGCCCCTTTTTCAGTTTAAGTAAGATTTTATTCTTTATTGAAGGAAAAATTGTTTCGTAATTAGTCGTAATTAAAAAAAAATGTTTTTTGTTAAAAATAAATGTCTTTGTTGCTATTTTTTTTTTACATTATTTTATGTGGTGGTTCCTTTTTTGGAATCAGCCCCTTTTTTGGTTCGGGCCTCTTTTTAGTCCCTTTTTTTAATTTTCCAGCGGCAAGGATGGACCCAGCTACAACAAACGATGGGTCAACCAATTTGAGTTGATTTTATAATCTCCGCCATTGCGCATTCTGTCGAACGAAGAATTAAACCAGTTCATCACTGAACTCTGGTCGTCTCGTAGGTCATTTAAAAGATCATAGCGTGTACATTTGAATCGGACTGTACGTCCTCGTGGTAAAGGACGGCATCTTTTATATCACCCGGAAGAGGCCAACATCTATCACTGGCAATGTCCGACTTTGTCCCTATTGTGCATCGAATAATCGCCTCCAGCAATATGTGCGATATTAATGCATATTTTATTTTTGTATTTTATTTATTTTTCTGCTGCTATCCTGTTTATATAGGGAATATCCGTCCTCTTTTTGTTTTTGCTTCCAATTCTTGATGAAAGGAAAAACCGGACAGAACATGGTAAACAAATGCATTGAGTGGTTTTCAAAATGGAATCGAGCGCGGGACAGAGAAACCTAGTGAAAGGACAAAGGAAACACGTGTGGTTGTTGTGTACAACAATATCCTGAGTGAGGGTGTTTTTGCTGCACATCAGTATACGTATATTGATGCAGAAGCTTTTTATAGATTTTCAATCTTGAATCGGCTATGATGGCAAATGGCATATGAATAGAGTTTGTTGTTTGACGTATGTCCAGGGGGCAGTTGAATACGGATATGTGTCTATTAATTGTAAAGTTGCTCACAGGGCTTGGATGAGGGAATTGTAAATTTGTCTTTGAGATCCTAACGATATTTTTTCACTATTGGAGTGGTAAGTGACAACTGTTGTAGGTATTTATAGTGGGCTTTAGCAAATGACCATGGCCATAAAACATGGCGTTTTCGATTGGAGAAAAGAATTGCACTTTCTAAAGGGTGTTTTTTGTTAGAGGTCTACAACTTTGAAATGGAATAAAACAAAGATGATTTTTTTAAATTGATATGAAATTTACTTTTTTCGAAAGATAAACTTTTGGTATTAAAATTAGAATATGATTTCTGGCACATGACCGCCACGGCTGGCTCGGACGTAGTCTGATCTGGAGGTCCGATTTTCGATGACTTTTTCCAACATTTGTGGCCGGCAATAACGCGGCGAAGGTTATTCTCCAAGTGGTCAATCACATCTTCACATATCCACACAGAAAATAGTGAAGCGGCGTTAAATTGCACGATCTTGGAGGCCAATTCACGGGTCCGCAACGTGAAACTATGTGGTTACCAAACGTTGCCTTCAATAAATCAATTGTGGCACAAGCTGTGTGAAATGTTGCGCTGTCTTGTTGAAACCACAGCTCCTGCACATCATGGTTGTTCAATTGATGGACAAAAAAGTCAGTAATCATGGCCCTATAGCGGTAACCATTGACTGTCACGTTCTGGCCAGCATCGTTTTTAATGAATTACGGACCAATTATTCAACCAACCCATGAAGCACACCAGTCAGTTTTTGTGGATGTAACGGTGTCTCAACATACACTTGAGGATTATCATCACTCCAAATACGGCAGTTTTGTTTATTGACCTATCCATTCAACCAAAAGTGAGCTTCATCGCTAAACAAAATCTGATTTTGAAAATTGGGATCAACGGAAACCTTGTTGTGAGGCAATTTGAAAGCGTTGTTCAGGCGTCCGTCTGTCAGTCTAACCAAAAATAAAAATAGCGCGTTGAACCACAAATTTGAAAAAATGCTAATTTTTCTTACAGGCAGGAATATTTAAATATCAGTAGAACAAAACGCAAATTTATATTTAAGACCAAGATTTGAATTATTGCTTTTTTTGCAAAAATTAAAAACTTCAGTTCTTTTGCTTCTTACATCAATTTTAATGCTATACAAGCTCAAAATAAAAATGAAGTCAAATAAAAAGTCAGTTACAAATAAGCGTTCGAAAGATTTGACAACCATCTGTCAGCAATAACCAACTAGCCAAAAGAAATTTCTTGGGCTAATATTTGCAAGTTTTTTTTTATGACAACCAACCTGCAGCTTAAACTGTCATAGCGTCTTCATGTTCTGTCGTTTGCCTTTTTTTTTTGTCGGAGTCTTCCAATAAAAACTACTTGAATTACCCACCTCACGGGAATCTGCGATCGCCAAGAAAGCCAATCTACGAAGGTTCCTAGTATATCCGCATCAATGCATATAATATAACCATTCCACTAATACGCGGGTAGGTATTCACCGCATGCCACCCATAGAGGCGTTTGTATCGTCGTGTGGCGTCATGCAAATTTATACTCCTGACGAGCTGTCACAGGAATAATACCCAAACGCTCTTCCAGAGTCTCATCGTCATTTGAGCAAAGATAAGAATCCAAAATTTCGATTCAATATGTAGGAGAACACGGATGCCTTCTTTATTTATGCGCCAACTTGAAATGCAATCATATTTTCATAATCTCGCCAACCTTCTAAGAGAGAGAGAGAGAGAGCTGACTTCTTTCGATTCCCGCCAACAGAGGGTCGACTTTTTTGTTTTCTTCAAAATGCGTATTTCAATATTTGTTGCCCCTACCCCCTATGCCAATTGCCTTTATGGTCTCCTATGTAAAGTCCGCTCCAGATACTTGGAATCACATTCTCTTTGAAAATTTCCATAGTTTACTATTTACGTGAGCGCCATAAATTCACTTCAATTCATATTGTAGAAGATGTAGTATCTGGTATGAGCTATACAAAATATGCAGTCTCATGAGTCATGAGCATGACATTTATCTATCGCAAAAATCACTGCTTCATTCTTCAGTCAGTTGTTGACTGCCGGAAGAACTAAGAAATGCAAATGTAAACAAAACAAAACAGAAAATATCATTTCACTGAAACTGATGAGAGATTTTTGTTTTTTTTATTTGTTTTCTTTGAAGCAAACGGATGCGTTGCTGCTTAAAAAGTTTACATTCTAGGAATGACCTACACAAAGTTGCCTTGAGATTGAGATTACTTTTACTGTATGCTCTGCTTTCAATCACTGAGGAGAGGATGTGTTGGTCTATATGAATCAGCCCCCATCAGCAATTGGAGAAAATGGTTTTCATGAACAACATTGGATAATGAATTAATTACAGTCTAGGAAGCGATTATTCAATGAAAAAAAAGAAATTCCTGGAACACGCAACATTTACCGGACACTTAAACCTTTCGTGATGTTTATTGAATGACACAGAGGGTCAAATAGAAATAAAAGCTGGCAGCACGCACCATTTCAATTAATTACAATCTTTTAAGTGAAATATATTGATTTTGACGATACAGAGAGGGATGTCCAAGCCAATGAACTACCACTACTTTGGTTAGCTTCTAGAGTGTGAGGTTGAACCTTATTCTAGCATACAGAACAGAAATAAAAACGCAGAGATAAATTCCCCCTTCAAAGGTGTCCTTATTATTTCGTCCAGCTGTCTAGTAGTCGGCGTGGAACAGGAATAAGAAGAGCGGACTTAAAGTCAGAACTTTTTAACCTATGTACAGTCGGACCCGCTTATTGGAAACTCGTTTAATTGATTAAAGTCGGCGAAAAGGCGGTTGGACTCAACTTGAAAGACGTCGCTCTTTCCCATATGTGGTCGATTGGCCGGGTCAAAAAGCACACTAGTACCTGCTGGTTGGTGTCTTGAAGAACATTTCATACAGAAAGATGAATCTGGATCTTCTGGCGGCTTTGAACAGAGACTTGCGTCAGTAGTTCTTGCAAGACATATTTAGAGTTGATATAGAATCCAGTCCCTTTCGTCTCGTTATACACTTGGTGCATCAGTCTTATAATGACCGTATTTAAATAGGCCTACTCGAAAGCTAAAATCATAGAGATTATGGGTTTTGAAATTATCGGTCTTCTTGAGTTGAGGAACTGTATCTTTTTTTCCTACGCAGAATCTTTTTTTCTTGACATCTACTGGCTTGTCTTTATTTCCTCGCGAACCTCGTTTTCCGCTACAGCGTGTTCTTTCATCTCTTTCCCGGAAATACATTCGTCATCATAGGTGAGGTTAGGTTAGATTATTAAACTGTCTTAAAATATACAGAATTGTAGATGCATTGTAGGCGCTAAGGTGACCAAAAATTCTTGACCGGGCATACTAGTGGTAGCTTTGTTTCTTTGTACAAGTTGAATTTGAGAAGCAGTGGATTAGTATAGGGCCGAAAGGCGATCGACATAGTTTACAGTCGTCAAACCTCGGGCTATCAAGCGGTGGCTTGTACCCTGAGGTCTATTTGGCTACCTCTTTGAAGATGTCGGGGAAACTGGGAAAAGTGGTTCTTGGCGTAGGTGGTTGTTAAAATCATGTACTTAATATTTTCTAGCTCCAAGGGCACTTGCAGACTGTGGCTACTCCGGGATCCAGGTGAGCTTTGAATTTATTTTTGTAGGGAGGTTCACAGGTTCTCGTTAGGTCGTTGAGGTATGGATCTATACGCAACAAGATAAACGTCGACTTTTGACTCTGGAAATGTTTGTACCTACATTATTTATGTTGATGAGCAAACGACTGATTTGGTTATTAGTTTGACAGTCGTCCAGGTTCCTATGTTGATAATCTTCACATTAGGACACCTAGATGACTAGCGGAATACCAAAGTCACTTTAAATAGAACCAAAAATAAATACAAAAAATAAAGTGCACGACTATGGGTCGAACGAAACGTTTCAAAAAGTTTGATTAGTTGTTTTCTTATTTTGTTAGGTAGGTGGTAAAAATCTGAAAACCTAGCATTTGCTATCTAGTGGAATAGTGTTAAATAAAATCAATGTGCATGTGCTTATTATTGACTGAAAAAAAAAAAAACTGGCCCACAAACAAACTCCAAATTCGATGTTTGGAATCAAATCAGGGCAGCCGTTTAGGATGTAGGCCTCAGGGGCATACGGACAAATAGACATAATTGGGAAACACACATTTTTGAGTTCCTCTATAATCGTAATATCAGAATTGATTAACATCTCGAGTTCGTAATTGTGTACAAATACAATATCTTTCTCTTTCTTTTCCAACGTATATACTTCTCCCGGGAAAGGCGAACCTATAACGCTTCAACAGCGCCCCGAGATGTCTGCAGATGTATGTTTGCTCTGCACTTAAATTGCTGCAAATTGTAGTCTTCTGGAAATATATCCCCAGGAAGCGAGTTCCAAAGTTTGCTTGTCCTGTAACAGAAGGAGTTTTGGAGAAAGTTAAAAACAGGATACCCGTTTTTAAATTATAGACGTTGCACCTCGCTAATCATCATTTAATCTTCACCTTTAATCTTCACACTAAAAATTTTGTAGGACCAATGGGTAGTTTTATATGGAAAATTCAGTGAAATGGAAAATATAGTGAGTTTGTAAAATCTAGCCTGGATATAAAATAATTATGATCAGTAGTACCGCGCTTTGAAGTTTGACGTTTATTTAAAAGTCATCAAGCGAACAGAGGAACGCTGCCATTGCTATAATTGAGTTTGTTTGTTGTGTCAGAGCTTATTGTGACGAAACGACGCGTCGTGTCATTGTAAAAAGGACTCAGTAAGCAACAACAACTTTTTCAAGTCATTTATTTAGTGCACAGCTGACCGTTAATACCCTGGGCTAGGGAATATTCTTCCCATGAGCACTGTGAGATTTTACTTTAATCTCATTGGTCACCACCTAAATAAATAAGTACTTTGAAAGCGAAATTAAATTGGATAGGCTTTTCGAAATGAATTTGTCACGTAATGTATCGGAAATTCAATTTACCAAGCACCAAAGATAAGAACTTTCACGGGGTATAATATATGACTTTTCAATCAAGCGCCATAATTCCCAATAGTTCATACTAAATATTAAACACAATAAATCGTATCATAAAATTAACAGCCTTTTTTATCCTACCGATGACGGCTTTATTTCCAAACCGATTAGGCTACAAATGGAAGGTGAATTTTCGTAGGTAAACGCCCGCAACAAGTGTTTTGTGGCAGCTTTTCCGTTTCCGTAGAGTGCGTTTCAAATTCGACTCCTCGTTTTTCGTAGTAACTAACTAATTCAGACATGTTCCTCGATACAAATAACTTTTTTTAGAATTATATAACAAAGTTGTCACCTCCAATTAGCGACTCCAGTTAGCACAGCTACTCGAAAATAACCCAATTAGCAGTCATACAATTTAGACGTGTAATAAAAGAAATACGCATCAGTCAGTCCTATTGATCGTTTCCAATAAATACACAACTCTTGTATGTGTGGATCTTCTTCGGAGTCGAAGCAAGAACCAAGAACCTCTTAGCCTATACCAAATCTGCGACCCAATTTTCCGCCTTAATTCTCTCAACTTGAGTCATCTGTAGTTAAAGCCCACTGCCACTATATGTGTATCCATCATCTTATGTCTGAAGTGCGTACGCGCAATTTTTCTCGCCGCTGACCTCATTTTTCTGTTTTGGCTGAAGCACAATCCAACCATATCCGTCGTTCTTTCACCAATATTTTTGTGCTGTCGCACCGCATCAGCAGAGTGAATCTCACACCACTCTGTGTTTGAGATAAATTATTTCAAGACTTATCTCAGATAGCCATCCGCTGTGTGTGTTTCACGAATTTATTCACAATTAAGTCACTTTGAAGTACGTTCATTATAATTCAGAAAAATGTACATACCTACATAGGTACCTATTCCAGAAGAAGAAGAAGTTAGTCTTGCATGTGGGAGGTGGGACCTGGGACAGCATTATATTGTGCGTTGACAAACGAGCACCCACTCATGCTATACTTTCAATCAGATTTTACCAAACATTAGCCATAATGAGCCTTAAAGCTTAAGCTGTTGCAGTTTTTTCTTACAACTTTTACAGATATTTCTGCGAAGATACGATACAGAGAGACGTGATGGAGATGGTGTGTGAGAGATAAATCTGGGTGGGCGTCGAAGACGACAGACACTTGGAAAGGATATTTCAACTTTCAAGGGTTCTTGCTATTCTTTAACATCGCTTTGTTTGTTATTGTCTTCAATCTGATGGCTGTGCGGATTACTCACCACTATTTTATGGGAAAGGTGGGAAGGTAGGCGTCCGATTTTGATGAGACGCAAATGGATGAGTAATACGAATGTGGCGGCGATAAAATCTAAATTGGAGAAGTTGGCCTCTTTCGACAAATTGCTTTTTATCATCGAAGATGGCAAATGAGTGGATGGGTGCCTTGAATGGTGGGGTTATCTTATAAAATCCGGTCTGAAGTTGTTTGACTGTCCCATTAGAGAGGTTCTACATTTGATGGAGAAGGTTATTTATTTTTTTTACTTTTTACTGTTTCTTAACGATTCAATTTCAAATCGTGGAAATGAATTTGACTTAGTTCAACTCATGACTCATTTCCTTTGCACCTATCCAGCACTAGCTAGGGCCTTGAGGTGGTCTCGAAAATTTCTAAGCCTATAAAAATAGTGATTTTTAAGTAAATTGCTTCACAGCGTGTTTCTAAATCTTAGGCTGAAGTAAGATTTTCTTTGAAAAAGAAATTATCAGAGAAAGGAATTAAAGAAAAACTAAAAAAACAGGTAAAATTGTACGAATCTTGTAAAAAAAAAAAGTCTTTGGCTGTTTAATTGTTCACAGGGTGATCCAAAATGATTTTTTTTTTACAACAGTGGATGCATAAAATTTAAGAAAATTTTTTTAATGTTTTTAGCAAGTATTTAATCGCATCGTCACTGTCTTCCATTTCATCACATTTAATTGTAAATGATCCGTATAAAAATTCTTCAAGATTTGAAAGAAATCTTGTTTTTAGTCAAGCCAATCCATTTTTTTAAACAAGAGTATAACATTTGGAGTTTTTTTTTCACTTTATCGTTGTCACTTATATCTTGAGAATTTGAAACACTGTTAAAATGTTCTAAAATGTTTCTGTTTGGAATATTCATGTTGATATTTAATTTGCACAAGCTTTTGAAAACTAACGCCATTTATCCATTGTTTAGTTCATAAGTGCGTGGAATTGATGTAAGAAGAAAATTTCACGCTCTGAGCTTTTTTAATGAACAAAATAATTGAAATATTCCATAAGGAAATTTGCTTTTAAGGCCAAAATGTCAACACTGGGAACATGATTTTTTTTAAGCAAATTACAATTCCTCCATGAGAATTTTGTTGTAGCTCTACTCTACAAAAAAAGTGCTAAATTAAAATATTTATTTATTAAAAATTATGAGATAGGCATTTATTAAAAACATTATGTAAATTTTTCTGTTTTTTTTTTTGTAAAATTTGAATGTCCCCATATATCTATATAAAAAAAACTATACAACATCAAGAAAATTAAGATTTTTCTTTAAATATGCCATAATGCATAATTGCAAAAAAGCATATAAAGAAGTTGTTTTTTTTTAACTCTAGAAGAAAGTTGACCAACTTTGAAAAGCTCTATAAGTCATTAGAAATAAAAAAAAACAAAAAAAAACAAAACATAAATACTAAAGTCGTATTTTTGCCACGACGACGCACTGTGGTTTTTGCATTTTTGGGCCACAGTGCGTCGTCGAATCGACAAACATTAGTCTTTTAGGGTTAAACTTTTGACTCGTTTATTTGTACCCACTAACTCTGCAGGATAAGTATTACTTGTAATACAAGATCACTACACACTAATGAGATACTTGCACCTGAGAATTTGAACAAGGCAACCGATGATCTTGCTAAAATTCTCGGGAAAGCTCTTGAAAAGGCATGTCCGTTAAGAACGATGAGAATCGGCAAGAAACTACCACCATGGTGGACTAACGAGCTAAGCAACATTAGAAAAGAAACAAGAAAACTTTTCAACGCTGCAAAACACACAGGAACGGATACTGATTGGGAGAGATACAAATCCAGTCAAAGAAAATTCAAGGCGGAGACACAACGTGCAAAACGATGTAGTTGGAAAGCCTACTGTAATGAAGTAGAAACTACTGCAGAATCAGCTAGGCTCAGGAAGATCCTTGCTAAAGAACCCATCGCCTTGGGCTCTCTTAAGGCCCCCAATGACCGATGGACAGAATAGTGTAATGAGACACTAGAACTCCTTCTCCAAACTCACTTCCCGGGATGTAACCCCAACGGGAACAATGACCTGGATTTAGGATATTACACGGATGACGGCGCTCCAACGGAAATGGTGACGGAGGAAAAGATAAGTTGGGCGATCAATTCTTTCTCAGCATATAAATCTCCCGGAATTGATGGCATCTTCCCTATGATGCTACAAAAATGCGAGAAACTTATAACCCCACATCTGAAAAACATATTCCTAAGCAGCCTAAAGCTAGGATACGTTCCAAAATCATGGCGAGAAGTTAAAGTGGTCTTTATACCCAAAGCTGGCAAGCCCAGCCACACAACTGCCAAAGATTTTAGAACCATTAGCCTAACATGGTTTGTTCTAAAAACATTTGAGAGGCTGATAGATATTCATATCCGGACTAAACTAAACCCGGACACTGTATCCCCGGCTCAACACGCCTATACAAAAGGCAAAAGTGTTGAAACAGCACTGCATAGTGTCGTCAGCACGGTGGAAAAAACATTGGAAGTTAAAGAATACACTCTAGCAGCCTTCCTGGACATTGAAGGAGCTTTTAACAATGTCGAAACAGAAGCAGTTCAAAGAGTTCTAACAAACCTTAAAGTGAATACCGCTATCATCAAATGGATAATGTGTATGCTCAAAAATAGAATAATCATCTCAGAACTAGGAGGTGTAGAAACGAAGGTATATGCATCAAGAGGCACTCCTCAAGGCGGGGTACTATCACCCCTACTCTGGGTTCTTGTAGTAAACGAGATCCTGATTAAACTTGAATTAAGTGGAGTTAAAGCAGTTGCATATGCTGACGACCTAGCACTGCTCGCGACAGGAAAATTTCTGTCCACCATCAGTGAACTACTAAACAGAGCCCTATCCACGGTCAATACCTGGACAAAGAAATGTGGACTGGCAGTAAACCCACAAAAAACAGAATTAGTTCTCTTCACCAACAAAAGAACTGTTCCGGAATTTAGACTGCCAACAATTGAAGGGATTCCGCTAATAATTTCAGATAGTGCAAAATACCTGGGAGTTATCCTAGATCGGAAATTAAACTGGAACCTTAACATTAAGGAAAGAGCCAAAAAGGCAATGATAGCATTCTATGCCTGTAATAGAATATTCGGAAGAACATGGGGCCCTAATCCTAGAATAGTCATGTGGCTTTATACAGCGGTTGTAAGACCGATACTAACTTATGGTTGTTTATTCTGGTGGCAAGCGCTGTTAAAGTCTAACAACCTAAAAACCATGACAAAAATTCAAAGAATGGCCTGTATTGGCACCACGGGGGCAATGAGAACCAGCCCCACAGCAGGTCTAGAGGCTATACTCCATCTCAAACCCCTAGATCTCTTTGTACAAGAATCTGCTGCAAACAGCGCCCTTCGGTTAAGCCAGACCAAAAACTGGAAACACAGCCTAACAGGACACGCACAGATTCTAAACAAATTCGCGGGCAATAATATATGCACGGACTATATCATTCCCCGACTAGACTTCAGAAGACCATTTACCACGTGTTTCCCCAGCAGGGACGAATGGAATGAGGACCAACCAACATCCATCGGACCAACCATACCCATATACACGGATGGATCAAAGATGGAAATTGGCGTTGGCGCGGGTTTCTACTCGGAACGTCTCGGACTATCCAGTTCAATCAGACTACCCAACCACAGCAGCGTATTCCAAGCTGAGGTATTGGCAGTGACTACAGCTGCTAAACAGGTTGCAATGATGGCAATACCTCATGCAGATATTACCTTTTTCATTGACAGTCAAGCGGCAATAAAAGTGATCGCTGCCGCTGAGATAAAATCGAAGCTTGTAAGTAGCTGTCGCGAAGAGCTGCGGGTTCTTGGCGCGCAGCACAACGTAAGACTATGCTGGGTCCCTGGGCACAAAGGTGTGTCTGGGAATGAAAAAGCTGACGAGCTGGCAAGAAAGGGATCCTCCCTTGAACTAAACCAGGCCGACACCACAGTAATGATTCCCCCCTGTAATCTCAGACAGGCGATTGGGAACAGAACACTAAAGGCGACAATTGAGAGATAGAGCAAACTAGACTCCTGTGTCATAACCAGGAAAATGTGGCCAATCTATAACAAACAGAAAACGGAGAAAATCCTACAATTGAGCAAGAAATCATTGTCCTTAATTGTGGGCATTATCACCGGACACAATACACTGAAATACCATACCAAGAAGATGGGAATCAGTTCAGATGACCTGTGCAGAGGATGCGGTGATGAGGAGGTGCATGAGGACACCCCACACTTTCTTTGTCACTGCCCAGCACTCTGTCACATAAGAAATAAATTCCTTGGCAGTTACTACTTCGAGGATTTAGAGGAACTCTCAAATAGGTCCATTAACGACCTACTAAAATTTGTAAATAAAACGGACTGGTTTTCTAATCCGTAGGTTTTTCATAGGTTTCCAGTGTATGGGGGCAGTAAACCCCTAGGGCATCACAACGGATCTACATTGATCTAAGTGTGGCACGTACAGGTTCCCCTGTTCTGCCAACCCGCTAACCTAACCTAACCTAAGTATTACTTAGTAGTTTCTAGCCGAACGTTGGTTGATTTTAAATACTTAATTTATCTGCATGTGAGGCTGAAGTTTACCTCACACATTTTTGCCTACACTAATAGTGCATAATTACAATTTCCAAGAAATCCGTTTATTACGGGGAATGCTTTGATTAATTTATGCAATCAATTGAGCCATTGTACGGTTGAATAACAAAACCTCCAATTATAACACGTTTGAACGCATCAATGGAGACATCGTTAACGCTTGTGTGGTAACCGTAATTGCCTTGACCTTTAACACATCTACGCATATTACGCCCCGTCTTCATTTTGGTAATTGGTAACAGCAACACGTACATGACAACCTTATGTAAACACAGAGAGAGAGAGAGAAAAAGAAAACAGCTTAAAAATTTGCCTCAAAATTGGAGGCACCACCTTCCTGGATATATTGTAACAGGTACATACAATATACAAACAACAAGGAAGCATGCTGCATCCATTCCATGATGCAACTCATCGCTCACTAGGTGGCATTGTTTATCTGTGATGCGGATTTCGCATCTGTTTGAATGAAAGGGGAGGCAGATTTCCACTTGCGAGAACTATTTTTAACGTTTCCCGGTTCACTTTGATGTTTAACGTGTACAGTGGTGCACCATGCACAGATGCACCAGTATTCCAGTAGTGCATCTGCAACGTGAAAGAATCACGTGCTTGTGTTGTTGTACATACCTATATAGGAACGGGGTGAAGTGAAGCAATTAAATTTACCGGAACTGTACTGAATTGCGCCAGCAGCTGTCAGGCAGCAAATCGGCAGACATACCATACATATGCGGTATTCGTGCGACGATAGACAGACATATGGCTAGGGTTGTCCGTCTGTATAGGGAGCCTGCCGCTTATACTGCAAACTGCAAGCGATATTCAGTAATTGGAAATGCGTGTTGAATGCATCTCCCATCCGAGAGCGTAGGTTAGGTCCGGTTGTTTTGAGATTGGATGGAGTATCTGTACTATCAACAACCACCACATCTCTGCTCCAACGGAAATGTAGACATTTTCAAATACAGCTTCTGCTGAAGGCGGTATACACAGCCATCTAGTGGTCGATGGTTCTATGCTTCATGTTCAGTGTTCAATGTTTGATATTCGTTGGATGCGTTAGCGAGCAGAGCGGTAGTGACGCGGAAGTGCTTTTTTTTGGGCCTGCTTGCCCAGAGTTCTTCACTTGGAAGTAAATTGAGATGTTTACATTTGAATTCGAAGCAATTTGTTCATATCATAGCCATAAGAGACATAAAAACTACGAAGTAGGAAGTAGGTAATCTGTCGGATGCATATTTATTTATTCGGAGTAGGTTCCTAGCAAACTTTTTTCTTTTTGTTTGTTTTTTCAAGGTTAATGCCAATAAGTCTCCGTCCACCCACGCCTTAAAGGAGGAAATTGAGCGCTGTATCAAATAAATTTAGTCACATTTATGCAAAGCGGATATTGAAAAGTTCGACAAAAGAGTTAGGCAGCATCGTGCTGTACCTACGGAAAACTTTGTAGCCAAAACATTTACAATAGAAACTTGTGTTTTCTGTCAAAGTTACATCTTGTGTAAATTTTCGGATGCCCTTTAGTTAAGTTGAATTAAAAATACTAAGTCGTCTGGCAGGGGATGCGACAGAGCTTATGGGTGGTAAGAGAAAATATAAACTGCGTGAGTGCTTAGATCTTTTATAACTTAGAAACGGCTTCAGAAAATGTCATTTACCTCAAAATGTGATCTTCAGAGTTTCGGGTCTGTAATTCGAGAGAAACGTGCTGCTATTTCCACCGCTATAGCTAAACAAAAGCTGGACAAAATTGCACCAATTCGGACAAAATTGCATTTGTAATTAAGTGGCCTGAATAAGTTATACGCGCGTTCACTGAAACACGCCCCAAGTCCCGCTCGTATATCGCCCGAATTGTCAAAAGTTTTAAGAGATGGTGCAATTAAAACAGCCTTAAGGCTTAACACTGTTGCTAAACTTGCAAGCCTCGCTAGGTTATGAAATCAGAAATTTAAAAATCGAGCTCCACCATAGACTGGTAGACGATGAACCAAGCAAATGTGAACCGACTCGTAACATGCTAAGCTGGGAAAACGAGCCGACTTTATAGGAGTGAACTACAGCTTATTTTGCAAAAAATGCGCTCGTTTGACATTTTTTTAGAATAATGAAAATTGTATGTTTGTTGTTATTAGTAACGCGCCGGTGAACATACCCAGCGATTATACGCACCATCATGTGGCGAAAAGATCGAACTATAGAGAAAGCTTAATCCTTGTGTTTTAAACTCTATAAAAACATTCACACTGAAAAAAAAAGTCGGCGTCGTATTGATGAATGGCGTTCATCAACATGATATTCATTGATATGACGTAATTTTCATATATATGATGAACAAATTCATGAAAACTTTTTGACAATTGATGAACAGTTTTTCAATATGATGAAAATGAATTCATCAATTTTTTCAACAGGATTCTGAAGAGAATTTAGCGTATGTTTTTATGAACTACGTTCATTATTTCATCAAAACATTTCATCAATATGACGAAAACACTTATTTTGATGAATATAGTCATTTGTTCATCCAGTTGATGATTTAGTCGTCTTATTGATGAATGGAATCATCATATGCAAGTACGATTGCCAAGTTTTGAACTTTTATCATATTGATAACGACGTTCATCGTTTTGATGACGGCTTTTATTATATTGATGACAGCGTTCGTCAAAAAACAGATATTAATTTTTATTAAGGAGAACGTTGATGTAAACCTTCATAATATAGATGAACTAATTCGTTATATTGATGAAAAAAATTAAATTCACCGTTATATTCATCATATTGTTGAATGGAATCCTCATATTGATGAACTTTTTTCATCGGTTTCTTCAATGTGATGCACAGATTGTTAATATGATGTATGCTGTAGGTGTACACACGCGATGTTGGTACAGAATTTATACTCACACACGCATTATGAATCTTTTAATGTATATATGCGTAGATAATTATATGTCATTGCTCATCAAGCGTAAAGTATCTACACAGGGTGGCATAGAAGAAAATTGTGAATGCTTTTACGATGAACGATGAATATCTTAAAAGATTCGATATATGTGATTTAGAAATTTCATCACATAATTATTTGTTTATCTTTTAATTAATGTTCCCCCAAAAGTACCCATTTGCATTTTAAACTTTTTTATTTTTTCTTTTACTACGGGCGACTGGTTTTGCTAAATAAACTGCAGTATATACAATTTAAAACAATTAATGAAGTGTGAAAAATTCAATATTAGTGTAAGAATGGTGGAAATATAAAAAGCTATAGTCTAACTTCGATTATTCACATTATATAAAGTGTTATAAATTTTGCATAAATAGCTTTAATATATTAATATATTTTAAGTATTTATTATGTTATCAGTATAATGAAACTTATATAATTAGAACATTTACCCTAAAAAGAATGCAATTTACCTAGCCTTAATTAAAGGTATGCAATTAATGTATAACTTTAATTCAGTTGCATAAATATATCTGGGAGGTGTTGATCAAGTGATTTCATTTCAATGATTTTACTATGTGAACGAACGTTTTTCGGCATAAACTGTTTGCTCTAAATGTTCATAGCGAAGTTTTAAAAGCTAAATCATGAGTAAGACTATCTAATTTTCAAAGGGGCTTATTTTTCCGATATCTTGATATAGCTTTTTCATTTGTAAAAAGTAAAACGTAAATATCGAAAAATGTTGTTGTACGTGTTTTAGAATACATACTTCTAAAAGGTAGGTTAAGCTACGTTTCCACCGAACACAAATACCAAGATTACGTACAAGAGGTTTAGAATTAATCCCGAAGTGTTTCCACCAAATAAAAGAAGATTAACTTGACGTATTCCCTCTGGCTCTGTCCATTTGAGAGAAAATTACATTTCACGAGAGAGAGAGAGAGAGAGAGAGAGAGAGAGAGAGAGAGAGAGAGAGAGAGAGAGAGAGAGAGAGAGAGAGAGAGAGACATTTTTCCATTTTTGATGTCTTTTCTTCAATTTTTTTGAACTTTTGACATATCGAGCTGTGAAAATTGTGTTTGTTTTATTTCTAATCTCCCTTTTTATGAGATTACTTTCGTATGATAGGTTCCGAGATTTATGCGGGATTTACGGAAATTTTTCTAAATCTCGCAGTTATTCTCCGGTGGAAACTTAGCAGCAGGGTCGATTTTTGACGTTAAATAAATATGTCATTAAAATAAAACTACAATTATCATGAATTTTCACAACAATTTTCCTTTGGTTAAAAAAAAAGAGCTCGCTATATAATTATAACGTTGTGATTCAAAATTAATGTAATATTGTTATTTAACCAAACTTTTCTCGTACATTGTTCTCTCACGCCTCAACATTATAAAATTCAACAGAATGGATCAATAAAATTATAACTAAATAACAAAAAACGCAAAAATACATTTCAAACACAAATGTATGCACATGCACCCTGTGACTCTATGCATATGGCAGGCAAATGGCCGTTCTCTGATTCTCATTGGGATCCATTATGAAAAAAAAAAAAAAAAATTGTCCCAGGAGTGATAAAAGTAACTCAGAAATAAAATTTATTTTTATAAATCTTCAATATTTCTTGAGCGCGTGAGTTTTTGCCACTACACTTTATTGACTTTCGTGGTGAAACTGATTTTCGTTTGAATATTTTCCTTTCGGATGCGAAGAAATTCAATAGTTAAATTCACATAATATTACCATTACCATTTTCATGACATTATGCTCGTTTAAGTATTTTAGCATCCCCATGAAAGTGGGAAGGCTATATCTTTACGATTTATATTGGTGTCAGTATTTTTATTTCATGTTTTTATTTGTGTGAATAATCTTACAACTACATGAAAACAAATTGGACAGCACAGAAAGTGTGCATCATATTGATGAACAAATTTGTCAATATAATGAATACATTCATCACATTATGAAATTAAAGGGGAATTTGGGTTCATCATATTGATGAATTTTTCATAATATTGATGAACAAAGTTGATGAATGATGAACAACATCATATTGACGAAATCGGTTTCATCAAACTAATGAAAAAGTTCACTGGACTAAAATTGTTGATTTTTTCATCACATTGATGAACTTTTTCACTACTATGGTGTACCTTTTTTTTTCAGTGCAGTGGTAATAGTTCTGCATGCATTTAAATTTCTTCGTTGAAAGTTTAAAGACCTTTATCTAAGCACAGGTAAGTTATAACAGTGCCTTAGAATGGTCTATTTGATGTTTACTTTGAGGTATAGTTATAGTCCTACAATGCGTGTGACTACTGCACGAGGGGCCTCAGGTTCGATCCCCGGAAAACAAAAATTACATAATAAGGTTTTTCCTGAAGTCCCTTCCGTTCGCAATAAGAAATAAAAGATATCGGTACGCAAAGGTAAGGTTTTTAGAACCTGTCGAACCAGTCGGGCTCAGGATAAAGTTCTTAAGTTGTAAATATAGCGAAGCGTTTCAGGCTTAAGACCTACAATTGACTTTTCCCAATCAAGTTTAAGCATTTGCCAGCCTTTTCCTTGGAAACTGCAACTTTGTCTTCAAACCAAAACTAGTGGACATCACTA
Source organism: Cheilosia urbana (assembly GCA_946477585.1). NCBI lineage: Eukaryota > Metazoa > Arthropoda > Insecta > Diptera > Syrphidae > Cheilosia > Cheilosia urbana. Next base: position 26,720,945 of record OX297854.1, on the reverse strand, counting down.
GAAGGCCTGTCTTTGGGTGCCATATATCTATATAAATAAAACAAAGTTGCATCCATAAGATCGCTCATAACTCGAGAACGGATCGTTCGATTTGAGCTATCTTTGCTTTGATGTGTTTGTCTGCAGCTGAGGAAGGTTCATACGGGAAAAAAATTGGAAACATTTTAAAAGGAAATTGCAATATACATAGAAATTGATTTTCCATACATTTTGTACTGGGATTTTTTTTTTATTATTTTAATCTCAATATCGTATTTGTCAAAAGTTCTGTATAATTTCATGATTTCAAAAATTTTCTTTACGGAAACCATTTCTTGTGCTAATGCAATTATGTAAACAAAAATTTTAACACATTGAAAACGCTTTTTCTCGACATTCATATGGCAGCTAAAGTTATGTACTGTCAAAACAAAGCACTTTGCTACACGTGGGCGGGACTTTAGACAAGATATTGAAACAACAAAGTTCCTTACAATGGGCAAAGCCGGGCGGGGACGGCTAGTTATTAATAAAAAGGGCACCTTAACAAATTCCAAGACCCATATAAATGGGTATAACCAACTTAAGAAAGGCATCACCTTCAAATCTATTTCTTTAAAACTCGTGGAACGCCAAACTTTTTATTTCTTGTTAATGTGTTGTACCAAAAATAAGCCCCAAGCAGACGCAATCAATTTTCCCCCGCACAAAGACCGTCGTCGACGTCGGCATCCATCCAAAATTTAATGTAATTTGCCCAACTTAGGACAACAGAGCGTCAGGAATTTGTCAAAAAAGTCTTACATAAAAAATAACCACAATATTCATACTTACCATATGGCCTTCCTTATTCTTAAGGCACAAAGGAAACAATTCCCTCGTTTAAATGACTTTTTAACTGAAAACTCTCGTTAAGAAGTTTCACACGCTTTTCTTCCGCTTGACACATTTCTTATTGACCTAAAAGTTTTCGCCGAGGCAAACTTTAAACAGCACCGCCAGACCATACCCTCCATCAAGCTGTCAACAAAGATGCAAACTTTCGCATATACAGGTGTGGTTGGGTAATGCCGACTGTCCTCCGAGAAGAGTGTATATGTGTGTAAGATAAAGTGAAATTGATATATGCAGTAAAGTCGCACCGCGGTCTTGGTTGTTTATGTAAACTTATCCTTAGCCAGCGTTGCGTCTAATGGGGTAATTTAACGCTGGTTACAAATCTGAGCTCAGACTGAAATGCGATATTCTACCTCTACATATTATGCGTCGTTGAATATTATATCGTTCCTAAGCATTATAATATGTATAACATACAGCCAAGGGCGCGGTGGGGTCCTTTACTATACACACAAGCATCTGGCATACCTTGCACCTTTCGGCGTACGTTTGGGGGTTAACCATATGCGGTTACCTCAAAACAGGCACACACAACGCGTGGCTGTGAATATTGACCGAACCGTTTAAGCCGGCGACCACAATAGAATTAGCCGCATTTGAAAGTGCAATTTGTCAAGCAGGTCCCGCAGGCCTTAGTTGCGGTTCGCCTCTCATGAAAGTAAGGGTGAACCTAGATTGATGGCCGAACCAATTACTTGCTGATGAATGATTAATTTGTGGAGCGTCCGCCCAACGATTGAACTCATGTCGACTTGCGGTATCAATCAGCGTTTGGCACGGAGATCTGCGGAATTGACTGATGCGGTAATTTGCAATTAAAACGGTTGTGATTAATTTACAAGTGAGCTGTCCACGAAATAACAGATTGGGACTTGACTTTTCGTCTCCATAGGTGTGGTTTACCATTAGTAAGGCAGTTCCACTTCTCTGATGGACTTGTATGATGCACGAGGAAAAAAATAAAAGTTGTCTTAAATTAGCTTTGAATCTTCCAAAGCTTTGAAACTAATTTCTTTCCCTAAATTAAACCTTGAAACGACTAAATACCAGGAATAATTAAGTGCACGACTGGGTTGAACAAAACTTTCTCGTTCATAAAATATTTTGTTGGTTGTTTTGTTATTTTCTTATACAGGTAGGTAAAGATCTGAGAAGCAGTTCTAGATAAAAGAAACGGTTCATGAAATTTAGCAAAAATTGTTGGAAAAAAAAAATAAGAAGTAGGTACTATTTGCTGAAAATAAGTTTTGCTTCGCTGTTATTGCATTTCTAATAGCTGTTGCAAATTTGAATTTTAAAGTGCGGTATTGAGTTTTAAAAATATATATGAACAGAGTTCAGGTTTGTGGTAGTGTTTTTTGAGAAATAAAAAACTGACTTATTCGATTTTTTTGAGAAAAAACTAAGTACGGGATCTTCTTTAGAATACTGATATTATCTTAAATATGTATTTTAGTCAAAATCGTAAGAGCGGTTTTTGTAAAATTTGGCAGACAACACAGTACCAAATATTACAGTGTTTTGTTTGAAAAATACTATTGCTTAACTATATAGCTGAAATGCGAGTAGTTCAAGTTATTGTTCGGGATGTAAGCATTACTTGGTTTTTGAAGTTTTATCCAAATCGAAAATGGGGTTTTCCAGATATGAGAATTTTTTAAAATTGGCGTTTTCGGTGATTCGAATTGCAAATTTAGGACGCAATCATTTTGAGAATATCATTTTTACTCTAAATTTGCATTTTGGTCAAAATCGTTGTTGCCGTTTTCAGGTAAAATAAAGAAACCTACATTTTTAAAAAAACTATTTTTTTTAACCAATGTACGATAATAAAGAGAAAAACTGAGCTTGCTATTAAGTTGGAAATGACCATATTACCTTAGGAATGATTTTTTTACAATCGCATGGCCCGTTTTCGAGGTACAATGTTCAAATTTCAAAAGTAGGTACCTACTTACTGTTTTTCGATTTGTTTTCTTTTTTTTACGAAAAACTGAGTATGCAGTCATGTTAACCTCATCTACTCAAGCTTAAATATTAATTTTGGTTGAAATCGTTGGAGCCGTTTTCGAATAAATCAAACTGGTATAGAAATTTTATATGGGAAGTACCATTAATATTGAGGTTACCTTGAACAAATAAAACGTCCCCGAACTGTAAGCCCCCAAACTCCAAATCCGAAGTTTGAACGAAATCCGGGCAGCCGTTTAGCGACCCGCTTTTCTGACTTCCTCTATCATCGTAATAGCAGAATTGATTAACATCTCGAGTTCGAAATTTTCTACGAATAAAAAATCTTTCTCTTACTATACGTAATGGAGAAAGTGAAAAATGTCGAGGGACCCTTACCACATTTTCAGAAGTCTACGCGAAAGCAAGAGACCCTCATACACTTTGGAAGTTATTACTTACACCTCAAGGTTGGTTGATCAAAGGGAACTACGTTACAACAACATTCAATCTCTCCCTGCATCATAGTTCCATTTTAATTTACGCCGCCAACTGAAGAGGTGCATATGCAAGTGATATCCTTTTGTGATTTGTCTGCCTTGCTTGTGCTGTCTGTTACATCTTCGTGCCTTGATGGGTTTTGATTTCCATTCGCTTCATCCCCACAGTATCTAGTACAATTTTAATTGGACACAAGGAGATCCCACTTGCGGGATGTAGTCCTCGTTTCGGCAGAGAGAAGCCCTATTTATGTACTAACCGCCCTCTTTCGGAGAGCATCTGATCTGTCATTTAAATTATTTCCAAGATTAAATTGTCAGAAGGGCAAAAAAAAAAGAAGAAAAATTAAAGGAAAAAAATAACACGAATCCATATCTATATATGTACTCAGATGAACTTTCCCCAAACAACACCTTTTGACCTTTAACGCTGACACAGTGTAGCACCGAAATTTGCTTAAGCCTGGGTGTACGTTTTCATTTCATACGGACGTGCTTGTGTATATCCGTATAGCTCTGTACGGTACACAAAGGGAGATGAATATTTACTTACTATCCTTGGGGGAGGTTACCCGTACCCGTACCTACCCCACACTACACCGGCTCTGTGTGTTTTTGTTTGAATGAACCTTTAAGGTTACACGAAATGTCCTTGGTTTACATTGTTTTACAACGGCTTTGGCAAGAAATTGGCATATGGGTAGGAGGTTGCCTCTGCGGATGTCCCCAAAGGGGTGATGGGTGGACAATAAATATCATACACACGAGATGTGCATCGTTTTGTGGGTCGAATAAAGGTTATGAAAATTTGCACACGTCTTTTCGGCGACACAGTAATTTGTCATTGGCAAGGTCCGTCATTTTTCACGTTCAGGCTCAAAATGAGTCCTAATTGAATCGAATTTAATGGTTTCGGTTTGATTATGCTCAAGCAGGCACAACATGTCACGACAAACATGCGGCGATTGTGCCCCGTGGTGTGTCCCGAAAATGCCAAGATGATAATCGCTGCTAATAGGTAAATTAAATAAACGTAGCGTGCTGTTTGGATTGTCGTAAAAATTTGCGTTCAGTCACTGTGCCGTGGTGTATTTTTTTTTTTTTTTTTTTTCATTTTTGTGTCCTACGATGTTTTAATTAAAATTAGCAGTCAGAGATTTCATGTACGCTATACTTATACGGTAGCCATTCGTCCTCTTTTGCTACTATATCCTCTTTGATGTTTTTAGTAAAAGAGGAGGGTCAGTTTAGGAAATACTCTTTTCACTTCCAAAGTCCTCTATTTTTACTTAAACGCAAAGCATTTAGATTCGTCATTCAGTTCGTAGAAACTATATACAAATATGCATTTTTCGATAACTGCCGAAAAAGGATGTTAAGACTCTGCAGAGTAAACATCCCGAACGGGTAGCACTAAGTTTCAGTATTCCGAAAAAGAAAACCCTTTCACAATCGAATTAGGAGTGAGTCTGATTTGAAAACAAACAGTTCACAGAGACTTTTCGTCGTCGAGGTTTTATGGTTGTAGCAGAATATCATAAACCAGCATCCAGCACGTTACAATCGTATAGAGCACCGCCACAATGGAACTGACTACAAAAGTTACGATCTTTACGGAGGCTGCATCGATGTGACGGCAGACTGGCATTTGGGTAGTCATTTCTCAGAAATAACTAAAAAACTTATTTATTCGATTTTTTGACAAGACTAAGTACGGGAACTTATTTAGAATACTTATTATCTTTAATATATATATATATATATTTTTTTTTTTCACTAAAATCTTTATAGCGGTTTTTGAAAAATTATGTAAACAAAACAAATACTTATAGCAATTTTAAATTTGAGAAATGCTATTGCTTAGCAATTTAGCTGAAAACTAAGTATAAAAATATTGTTCTAATTACAAACTTTACTTGGTTATTAAATTTTTATTCAAATTGAAAATTTAAATTTCGCGTTTGCGGTTATCCAAATTTAAAATAAAGGAGCAATCATTTTGAAAACATCAATTTTACTACATTTCGGTTAAAATCGTTTGTGCTGTTTTTAAGTAGGTAAACCGAGAAAACCAAATTTAAAAAAAATCCTGTTTTCAAAAATGCATTGTACGATAATATAGAGAAAATCTGAGTTCGGTATTAAGTTATAAATGACCACATTACCTTGGAAATTAATTTTTGTTACAATTGTAGTTACCGTTTTCGAGATACATTTATGTCCAAATTTCAAAAGTACCGTTGTTAACCCCACCCACTTAAGCTCAAATGTAAGTTTTGGTTGAAATCGTTAGACCCGTTTTTGAACATATCAAACTGATATGAACCTTTTAGGTACCATAAAAATAAAAAAAATAAAAAAATTGGGCCCTAACTGTAGGCCGCCATAAACTCCAAATCCGATGCTTGAATCAAATCAGGGCAGCCGTTTAGGTATAGGCCTCAGCAGCATGCGGACAAATAAACAGACAGACGGACAGAAGTTCTAGACCCACTTTTTTTTTAAGTCCCCTATCATCGTAAAGACAGATTTGATTTAGATCTCGAGTTCAAAAGTTTGTACGAATACAATATCTCTCTCTTACAAGGTATTGGAGAAAGTTAAAAATCTCACAAATATATATTGTTGCAAGGTTTTGAATAGTGCATTCCGAAATAATACACGCCTACGTCGGACTGCACTGGCAGCAGTCAGACAGACGCCCAAATGAGTACTGAAACTCTCAGCAAAGATGAGATCAATACCTCAAGGAGTTTTTGACAGCATTCCAGCAAGTTATTTGAAATGTCGCCCAAAAACATCGGCAGATCTACTATACATGCACTTGAAATCCTCTATGGACAGTATATTGCGATAGTACCTATATTATTGTCCTTCCAAGAGGAGTTGGTATATATACTCCTCTTCATAGGTTATTTTGAGTTTTTCACTATCAGGAAATGAACTCTGCCCCTGCACTTCGCCATTAATTGACTAATTTGAGCCAAATATGCTATGAGTGCTTGTCCTCCAATTGCTGAATAGAACAGAGAAGGATTACACTACATATACAAAGCAGTTTCTTATGATGTCTTGTATGGTGTGCCTTTGGTTTTCGCAGACGGATACAATACAGTTTCCAAACGAGATTCGAACTCAATTCACAAAATAATGTAGTAACCTTCATTTGGCATTATTAATTATTAACTCATGATCTATATAGATTATAGATTTCCACGGCTTACAACAATAATACGAGATCCAACTGTTGTTATCTCTTCTCTGTATACATAAAATAGAGTTGCAAAAGCATTGTGACTTTATAACTCACGAACGGTCAAACCGAATTCGATCAAATTTTTAGGGCTTGTTAACATGTTCGGGTAGTTGGTTTATCTAAAGTTTAAATGAAACTGGTCAACGCGTTCGTGAGTTATGTCAACATCTGAAAACGTAGGCGCCTATGAGCGTGTGCTGTATGTTCCGCAAGAACGCCCATCACTCGAGAACGGATCCTCCGATTTGAGCTATATTGTGTTTGTTGTGTTTGTCTACGCCTAAGGAAGGATCATACGGCGAAAAAATTAGAAAATTGAAAATTTGTAATAAATAATTTTCCAGACATTTTTACGGGGAATTTATATTTTTTTAATTTTAATTGTAATATTAATGCGTAGTTTAAATGTTTTTGAAGCTTCAGTACAAAGTTTCTGTATTGTGTGTCATTCAATCAATCAAAAATTAAAACGCAACTGTAATCGATCGGAAAGGTGAGATAAGTCTATTTTGGGCGGGACGAAGTTTGCCAGGTCCGCTAGTAAACTATGAAAATCAAAAAACGCTTATTGTAACTACAAAAGCCGTGAGGTATTTTTCTGCTCGATTTTCACTCGAAAAATCATCCTCGATTGAAGCACGTAAGGGCTCGGTGCCAACTTTATACCTATCCGACCAATAAAGTCTTTCCTAAAACAGAGGGTCCCTATTTTGAGACACCATTACCAAAGTAGACAAATTGCACTTGAATAAGTCACCACCATTACAAAACCAATTGCCAACAATTTCACTCAACAATCCTCGCCTTCGGCAGAACGTTAATTTCATGGCGCGCCGGAATAATTAAACAAACAGCCTCAGCCTCAGCAACAAAAATAAAAGTAAAAAGCCTGCTAAGAATGTGTTTCACTTTAAAGTGTTGGAGTCAGCACACACCCGAAACCGAAGCTTCCACAGGAACAAGAACCCTCTAGATTGAGAACACCAAACACCCAAAGTGACAAAGACACTCAATAATGGGTCTCGGTCGCATCGACAGCAACCAAGAGCGTGAGCATAGTGATATCATTCCTTGTCTGCATCTGTTCTGGAATTTCCTCGCAATGGTATGAAAATGTTTTCTTTTCTCGGCAGGAGGAATATGCCTTATCATCAAGACACCAACTTATATTGGACTGCTTTAGTCCGACGTGTCGATGTCGTATAAAAAAATAAAAAACAACTGAATTCCGAGAACCAAATCGCTCGTATAATAGACACAAAGGAATGATTCTATTTTCATTTCTCCGGATGGTGGCAGTATTCTTGGTCTCTATATCAATTCAATAGGAGTATCTTGACAGAATAATTCCCGACATCCAGTTGTATAGTAAAAGTGTTATTTTTGGTCTTCGTAGCTGCGTAACTCACCGCCCATGTACACATAGGCGACACTGGTATCTATACAACCAGTGTAAGACTAATTTTTTATTTTATTTTTTTACTGAAGATAATAATGTGCTACAGCGAGTAGTTTATTTATTTTTAATATCAGGCGCCAACGGAAACGAACAGCGTTGAGTAATTGATAGTCATTCGGGAGGGTCTTTTATCAGCCGAAAATATTTATAGACTGGTGATAGTCAACTTTGAGCAACGATAAGCTGTGCGACGACAGCTGCAATTGGCTAAATTATTAATTATAGTTGATTGGTTTGTATCAGTTTTTATGGCTGTTTTTATCATTCAGTTTCTATGATTCAAGTTGGCTTTATGTGATCAAGCGACATTCGTAAATGGAGCTTGCGTTAGAAATTCAACTACCGCATCATAACATTTATCCGCAAATGGAAAATGAATGGACAGTCAGATGATGATGATGATGGGAATCTGAAACCGTAACAATAGAATGCAAATGCAGTATAAGCCAGCAGATGATGTGATTGCATAACGTGCTGAGTGGTGATGAATGTATATATAATGTTTCGCGTGCCTTTTCTCCGCGTCTTTTGAACGCTCGATGACATAACTTCGACTGAGAGAGATTCACAGATTTTTATAGTTTAAGTGGGAAACGGTACTAATGAATAGTTAAGTCTTAAGTGTGCTGATTAGAATCAGCAAATGGCAGTCTTATTTTCACAGGTCTTTGTCTATTTACATGTAGGTACATGATGTGTGCGAAATATTTTATTTCGGATGTTTTTGAGAAGGAAATATGAAGGCTTGCATCTATTGTATAAAAGACGGCATCTATTATGTCCTTAAGCTAACTAACTAGTGACTTTGTTTTTACAACAAAGGGCTAGGTCAGAGTTTGTCGAAAACAAAACTCACTCACTCGGGCATCCAAATTCCAAAATATCGGGGAACATTTATTGGAGTGCTCTACTCCGGCATGTCTTTGAGATATATACCTATATATAAGGGGCAGTCAAATACGACCTGTTGAGGATGTTTTTTTTTTTTCTCTATTGTAGAGGTTTGCAGGCTGCGACTATATGTGAGGATAACGGCTTAATCTCAATCAATGCTATATTGTAGATCCCTTCCATTCGTTCCGAAAATGAAAAACTCACACAAAACGAATGGCTGTGAGAAGCTTTGCTCAGGGTACTTATGGACCTGTTGCGCCAACTATATATATATATTTTTTTTTTAATGCCAAGTCCGAACGGCTAAATAAATAAGCATGCTCAAGAAAGTTATAATTTCGAATGTTTGTCGGACTTTCGCAATAGGGGGTGCAATGGAAAATAACCTTAAGATGTGATTTGGATTTTTCCGGGATCCCTAAGTCAGTAGACTTGAACACTAACTACGTCCAGTACTTTCGCTGTACCTTTCCCGCTCTCTCTCAGAGGTGGAAACCTTAACACCGACGTTATAGAAGTCTAGACTTCACTTTATTAGAAGGTCAAGTTGGTTTTTTGAGTGAGGAGTTAGGATTCTTGATCCAACGGTACCACAATGGACCTTCTAATGGTCTAATTGTGCTGGATCTCGTAGCTGGCAGCTGATCTAACCTAACCTAACCTAACTACGTCCAGTAAAAGGCCTAACTGATGTTCTGCGATCTGGAATAAGAACGAGCGACACTCATACCTCTCTCGTCTGCTGCCGCTAAAGACCTTCCAAATCGTTGGTTCAACAAAATTCAGTTTAGGTAGAGATTTCACCTAGTTTAAGTGAGACCGTTTGTGTTTTTATTGTCACAACCTTTATTCCAACCTCCTAGCACAATTAGTTCTAATTCACCTCCTTCCTTTTTTCTAGTCATGGCCAGCTAACAGATTTCTGAAACCACCAATCGCACATATCGCCAATGAACCAACCTGTGTTCCTTAAAAATCATTGCAATGAACTGTTTAATATATTAAAAATAAATCTTCTTACAAGACATAATGGCAGAGTTCAGTTCGCTTACAAAGGTCCTACTTTACTAAGGTGTAAAAGTAAGTCTGTACATGTCAAAATAAAAAGACCATCCGAGTGGATACACAGCATAAAAATAAAAATAATGTTCCGCAAATTCTATTCACATGCTCAGCTCATGGCACAAGCACAGCCCACCCATAACCTTCCTCAAGAAGAATACGTGCCAAGAAGCAATAAAATCGTTTTTTATCCAAACCCAAACCAACAGGGAAGAACGGAACTTCAACCTTCTCATTCCTGCCATGTGATTTCGACTGTAGTCTACTTCATTTCACACTCCATGGTGGGAATTAATCCCCAGATTGCCTCGAGCGAGTACAGCTGATCCCCAAGATCAAGCTCTTGTATCAATTTGTGAGCTAATCAATTAGTCAATACCGTATATAGCCATATCCATCAGGCACTTTAAAGTGTTGTCAAACTTTTCTTTTTCTCTCTAAAAGCAGCCCTTGGTTGAGTACAAGACGGGAAAACTTTTTTACTCAATCATGCAGGAATGAGCACATGCTTGAGAGGACAACAAAGACGATTAGAAATTAATTTTTAAACTAAAATAGATTTCTCAATATTACAGGACGGGAAAAAATAGCACACATACCCACAGACCCCAACTAGATGGAAAAGTTTTCCAATTAAAATGTCCTTCTGCCATCATAAGATTCACAAGTGTAAAACAACATTTTTGTGACATTTCCGAGAGAAACAATGTCAGTACAGAGTTCACCCGTGACTACTACTTATATGAAGTATAATATTCGATGATGTAACCACTTCCTTCCGCCTGCCACTGATGCAGAAACTTTGTGCAAAACTGGAACAGACAAATCCCATAATCGTAATCGAAATGGCAAGTGTGAAGGTGAATGTGTTCTCGCCTCCTTTGGACGAAGTATATTCATCGAACCATAACCGTGAATAGTTGATTTGAAATGACATGTCAGTGTGTAGGCGGTCTATGTAAGGTAGACACTAGACAGGTGTCATCAACCAGCAATCATGCTATTATCCATGGAACCATTTACTTCTTTAATAAAATGTTTAGCATTTTCCAAAATTAATTAAAATTTATCAACCCACATGGGGATACGAGTGTGCTTGTGTGGATGACCCCCCCGCGCACTGCAATATATGGTTTGTATGGTATATATGAGCGTATTGTAGGCGTCTTTGAAGCGAAGCACTATCATTACTATGATTTCGATTACTGTGCCAGATAGTTTTTCTGAGGCAGAGAGAACGGAGATTTACAGACAATGGTGTGGTTGAGAAAATGACCTATTATAGTTTTTTTTTCGAGGAAAATTTGTCCCATTCAGTACATCAAAATTTACACAAATTTAAAATGCAAACTGAAAATGGACAGTACTAAGCCAATTTAGTACTAACAATTTTCACTTTCCACTTTATATTTAAGAATTTCACAATATCTTATTCATAGAAGTCAGTTCACAATACTTTATGGGATCCGGTCGAAATTCTGTTTTCAAAATTCTGCTTTGCAAAATTCTGTCTTCTCACCCTAAAATTCTGCTTCTTTTTTTTAATTCTGCTTTTCAAATTGCAAGCAATAAAATTCAGCTTATTCTGCTTTAAAAAAAAAAACAATATGATCATGAACAAAAAAAAAAAAATATTTTTGTATTACATTTTTATTATTATTATTTTGTGTTATGCGTTTCGGGCTTTATTAATATACTACAGGTAAATTAATTACAAGAAAAGAATTCAGAAGAAGCAAATTATTTCACATTTGAAATTACCAAAAAATTAAGAAACTAAAAAAAGCTAGAGAGAGCTATATTTTTTTATATTCGTTTAAGAAAACCATTTTTTTTAATAATTGTCATTTTTTTTAATAATTGTCATTTTTTTCAATTCCTCCCCATCACAGCACACGTTCACGAAGGGATAGCAAAAAACACTACTTGGAATTTGGAAAAGTAATTGTCTAAAACATCACTGCAATCTTAAAAAAAAATGTATCTACACTTTGTGCTTAAACAAGTAGAATTTTGAAAAGCAGAATTTTGAAAAGCAGAATTTTGAAAACAGAATTTTGAAAGCAGAATTTTGTAAAAAAAAGTTTTCCCATCCAGAATTTTGACCCCAACCCACCTTAAGTTTGTTTCGTAGTTTAATTTTACAATACAATCGAAAACTTTCACTCTGCAGCAAATATTTATCCGTTTTTTCTTAATAATTTACTTCTTGTAAAATAAGGGTTTTTCACACTGACACGATACGCGAAACACGAATTAAAATTTTAAATAAGCTCTCAGAGTTAGAATCCCGTCAGTTAAGCAGAAAACGAGAAAATAATAGAAAGATAGACAGAGTAAGAGATTTGTGTCATGAATCATGGTCCATGATGTCCTGAAAGAAAGCAGCCAATGTCAAATCATTTCAAAAGAGAATGTGGCTAAGTTTACAATAATTTGGCTTCGTTCAGACGATGCAGCGGTTAATTTGAATGGCAGTTTTGTACAGCTTACCTACTTACAGAGAAGGTTTATTAAACAAAAAAAGTGCAGTAGATTGGATTTAGTGGCAGCTATTGCAGCAAAGTGGCAACGCTGTTAACGCGCTTCCACAACGTGTGCACGGTTGCCAGATTGGGCGCTTTGTCTTATTGTGGGTTTTTTTTTTACTTAAAAAACGATAGAAATTTCGCGATAGAGCGCCTTACACAATTTTGGGCTACATTATCGTTTTACAAATTGTGTGTTGATTTTGTTTGTTTTATTCTTTCACAAAACTAAAAAAAAAATATTTCCGCACTTTTAAAACTTGGCAGCACTCTTGCAGCCAAGTGACATCGAACAGTCGTTCAAGTTGCACGCACACCAATTCATTTTGCAGGACCAGTGGCGTAGCGTGGGTTGGAGCCGCCCGGGGCAAAACCCAATTTATGCCGCCCCCCGTAATTTTTTCATACACTAAAAAATCCTTTGTAAACTTGGTAAAAATTTCTGGAATCGAATAACGGTACTTTTGAAATTTCGAAATATCTCGAAAACAAAAATTCATTTCTAAGGTAATATTGTCATTTCTAACTGAATAGCAGGCTAACGTTTTTTCTATATTATCGTACAATAGATTTTAGAAAAATTTGGTTTTCTTTAGTTTTCTAGGGAAACGGCGATAAAGATTTTGACCAAAATGAATCACCGAAAACGCTAATTTTAAAAACTTCTTATATCGCGAGAACCCTAATTTTGATTTCGATAAAACTCTAAAAACTAAGTAATGCTTACATCCCGAAAAATAACTTTCAGTCAGTTTTCAGCATTTTGCATTTTGCAGATTATCAACCTTGCTGCAGACTTTTAAAAACCACAAATCTGCGCTTCAGATTTTGTCTGCATCCGCAATAATATATTTTTTTTTCGGCTGTAAACTGTTCGCTATGAATAGATTCAAAAAGTTCTGCACGAATTTGATTCCGGTTTTCACAGTTGCATAGGAAATTGTTCAGATTAGGTTATAAGATATGTTTTACCATTATTCGCTGTCCGGAAGCGGAAATCTAAGCTGATATCTAAGAAATGTTTGTAATTCTCGAATGCCTTTTAGCTCCTAGCTTTGGAATGACTCATCAAAATGAAATGGGATTTTTTTTTAATACAGAGTCCAATTATTTACAAAGATTTTAAGATATAAATCATCTTTGTACATTATCCTGAAGTCGAACAATAAGCAATAAACTATAAATTTTATACAATTCAAAAACGTCAAATGTTCTATTGAAGTTAGATCGTTGGATTTTCCCGGCGTTCAGTGGAGGAAATTTTGTTGTGTGTGTGCGGTAAAATCTGTTTCTCTCTCTGTACACTTTCTGCGGTGCGCTTTTTCTTTCTCTTTTTTTATGCACCTTTTGGGCTTTGTGTTGTTTTTATATTAGATACCTCTAATACCAACAAAAGCAAAACCATAATTACTTATTCGCAGTAACTCCAGTTTCCAGCAATACATCGCTTACAGTTACATACGCACACACCCAACTTCTAGCGAGAAAAGAGAAAAGGGGTATTTTCGAATGCAGATGCACACAGTGTTTAATTTGTGTTTAAAATTTCTGAAAAAATGCAGTTGCATACTAGGGAGCAGCGTTCATTGGATTTTGTTGTTAAGAAACACAAGGAATGTCTTATTACTTACTAAGCAGTGTCCGTTTCGTCAATTTTATAAATTGAAAAAAAAAAAAAAAATTAACTGCTCCAAATTGCCGCCCCTGGCAAAGTGCCGCCCGGGGCCTATGCCCCCCTTGCCCCCCCCTTGCTACGCCACTGTGCAGGACTTTGGTTTGACACAAGCCACAAAAGCCAATAGTAGAAAAAAAAAGTCAAATAAAATTCGAGGCTTAGAAGTAAACAAAAACCGCGGTGAGAATAAGTCTGAAAAATACTAATTTTCAACGATTTTTGGGCGTCTTTCTGAGCAACGATATTGGGCTACATTTTTTAAAGGTTTGGGCGCTTGAAGCGAACTAAAAACCTGCTAAAAACATTGAACGTTCGGTGAATTTGAATGTGGTGAGTCATTTTTTTTTTACCGCGAGAGAGCTGAATTCTGTTTGACTGATTTTTGTTTAAATAGATGGTTCTGTTTGTTGAAAGTGAAAATGAATGTAAGTGTAAGGAGACTCACTATGATTGAAAAAAAAAAAGCAATTTATATACATAATGTCATTTCCCTGGGATTTTCAGATTTCGCTCTCAACTTTAAAATTTTTCTTTCCCAATGGAACATAAAATGATGACTACTTTATTTTTGTTGGCATTTGTTTTGGTGTGTGATTTAACAGTCAGCTGTTTGTGGCTATAAACTTCAATTCATTTAAGTTGATAGCCATTGTAACGGCAAATTTTAAATATTTATCTACTTTCCACAGACCCGTCGTCGTTTACTTTTTCCATTTTTGAGACAGTAATAAGCTTTCCAATAGTATCGTCCTGGCAAACGCTTTCCTTTGCTGTTGGCGGAATCGTTTTAAGCTGGGGGGGGGGGGGGGGGTCGTTCCTCACAAAAGGTACGACCAAGAACTTAAGACTAAATTGTCTCTCATCTTATTTTCCTAAAAATCAGGGGAGGATCATAAAAACATCTATATGTTGATCAGATTAATTCAGTTGTTTTTGGGTAAAAGCATAAGCGTATAGTAGAAGTTTCTGTTTTCTGATCTGTTAAGGCATGTTTTTAATTTTGAATGGAATATGTTAGTGACGATCGTTTAAGGTGTTGAAAAAATATAGTTAAAATGAAGAAGAAGAACTGGTTAATATTTGTTAAAAATAAGTTTTGCGTTACTGTTATTGCATATTTAATTGCTACACAAAGGCCGACACAGTAAGATATATTACCTATATCTCTTTAAATAATGATAAGCTGAGTAATTGATTTACAAGAGACAATTAGGACTACCATTAAACAGAAAGCATAATACATATTTAAAAATATAAGACTATAAACTGCTGATACAAATTCACACATAAATACAATTAGAATTTATTACATGATAATTTTGGAGAAATCATTTTAAAAAATGATTCGAATTTTTTGAGAAAAACTAAGCACGGGATCTTATTTAGAATAGTAGTAATATGTATTTTGATCACAATCATTAGAGCGGGTTTTGGAAAATTTGGCAGACTTAACCGTACCAAATATTGCAATGTTTAGTTCAATTCTTACTATTGGTTAATTATTTTGCTGAAAACCGAGTACAAGTTTTTGTTCGGTATATAAGCATTGTTTAGATTTTTTTTTTAAGTTTTATCGTAATCGAAAATTGATATTTTTGAGATAGATATGAGCAGTTTTTAAAATTTGCGTTTTTGGTGATTCGAATTGAAAATTAAGAACGCAAAAATTAAAAAAAAATATAACTCTAAGTTTGTATTTTGTTTAAAATCGTTATCGGCGTTTTGAGGTAAACTAAAGAAAGGAAATTTTTTCAAAAATCAATTTTACGACAATACAGAGAAAAACTACCTAACCTTAAAAATTAATTTTTGCTACAATCGTATGGACCGTTTTCGACATATGTTCAAATTTCGAAAGTACCGTTTGCATTCATTTTAACCTCACCTACTTAATATCAGTTTTGATTGAAATCGTTAGAACCGTTTTAAAACAAATCAAACTGGTAGGAACATTTTATATGGGAAATACCATATAAAACAACAAAAAGACGGCCCCGAACTGTAAGCCCCCAAAAGACAAATCCAAAAATTTGAACGAAATCCGGGCAGCCATTTAGGCTGTATGCCATGAGATATACGGACAGACAGGCAGGTAGAGGGACAGAATTTTGCGACCAACTTTTTTGAGTTCCCCTATAATCGTTATGTCAACGATTAACATCTCGAGTTTGAAATTTTATACGAAAACAATATCTTTCCCTTTCTACGTTATCGAGAAAGTTAAAAAAGTAGTGAACTTGCAAACTTCAGTTCATTGTGTAGTGACTGCTATACTGCAAATATAAGAACCCAACCAGATGCTTACTACATTTGACTGATATTATCAAACCTTATTAAAGGGACGTACATTTTATGTCGTATTTGAAACTTACTCATGACAGTTCCTTACAACAGTCTTGGATGGTTGTCAGACACGGGAAAATCCCGATTTGGTGTCCCAATGCTACCTTTTCATCACCTACATGGGTTGGGTGTGTAGAGTGTGTGGTTCTGTTCCGATTCTAGGTAGATAACTATTTTTATTAGTGTTTTCATGCTCGCGCACCTATATATACCCAGATGCGCTTTAATGGGGCAATGACCTGTTACAACTCATTTAATTCTATGAACTTTTTTTTTTCCAATAATTACCAATTTCAAACTATATACAGATATCCACGTATACCGATGCAACCACACTTTTTTGCACCAGTATAGGAATTTAAAAATAACCCGCTATCCCCAAAGATATATAAAAAATCATCTGCATTGGGCATGAATTGAAAATCCTAGACAAAACCAACACCAACACATACACGCAAACAGATGCATCAACGGAAACAAACAAACGTATACGTATTGTGTGGGTGGGGTTGACAAAGCCAGAAACGATTGTCGCATTCTATTTCCAGCTGTGAGTGCGGAAATCTTGTGCTGATTCTCTCATATCCAAGAGTGCACCTCCAACTCTATATGTCTGCCACCGCTGCATTGCATATGCATATAAATGCGATTCAATCATTGTCTCGACGACATTCGTTCGTACGTCGTGCAATGAACCATGGAACACGTACCCAGACCAGACCCCCTTTTCACCCTCGGAACCGCTACAGCGAAATAAAATCGATCAATTTAAGCTCGAACAAAAATATCATCTCCATGCACAGTCATCCATTATTCAACAAACAGAAGAAAGACAAAAAATGCACGAACGGAAAGCGTTGCACTCTAATCAACCGGTACCTACATTTTGTATGTCACCCCGTTTTGTGTTTAATCACACAATCGATTAAAAAGTAATTAAGCGAACATTATTCTTGCACACGAGGAACGACAGCAGAAGGGAAAAAAAAACATACCTAATCGACGGAACGTGATTGACATATTAAAGCGTACAAATGTTACGTTATGACGGCACGCGTCATGTCATCGGGCAGTGTTCTCTTGACATACACGCTCGAGCGCAATTCTTGCCTCATTTCTTGCTCCTTTTTTTTTTTTTGCCAGAGTTGAAGGTGGGCCTGTCCTAGATCACTGAATGACAGGACAATAGAATGAAAAATCGATTTAACAACATGACTGACGTCATTTGGTATGGACAAACGTCATGTTCATGCATCGCTGCAGCACGCATTCCATTGTTGGCAGTTTCCCCCCATTTTCCGTCGGGTTTTCCATGTTTCCATAATCAATGCATTCATCGGCCGCCAAATAAAAACGCAGGGCCTACACATAAGCTCGCTGGGAAATGGTTTCCTTCCTTTCTGCTGTGTGCACGACAATTAATCAGTTTACACCGAGGACTGGTAGCATATTTGATTATGGCTTTGGTTTGGTTTGGTGCGGTACTCTACTGGGCGACATGCCTCTGGACTTGCTATATGGGCTGCAGTGAGTCCATTAGCATTAGGTGACTACAAATGCGCGTAGTTTTTACATGGTGCTGCACACACACACTCACTGTGTCACAATGGAAAGGGGGTTCATTGATCGATGTGATTTGTTATTTGCTTTGAGCTGAATTGCATAGCATAGGGTAACCATCAGTGCGGCCCGTATGTGTATGTATATCGTGGCAGGGCATCAAAAGTGCCATTGGCTTTTAACCCGTCGAATGAAGCCGTGTATTCAGAGGTACGGTTCGAAGGTTGGTCATATGGACGCTGTGCGGAAAATTTTATGGAGTCGTTCGTATATAATGGATGATGATTTTGAAATGTAATTATTAGTTGAGCCATGCGTGAGCTATAGAGCACTCAGCACTCTGAGCGTAATATGTAGGGAGAGGTATAAGCTGCTGTTTAAGTACATTAGGTTAGGGCACTCCAGATGAGGCTATGACATGCTCTGGGTGACTCAATTGTTTCCTAGGATTACCATAGAAAACTGTCCGACTGTCTCATCAACGCACAATCTAAACCGAAAATAGTTATAGTCATAAAATGCTCAAAGTGTTTTTCAACTTCGTAGTCACCGTTTGGATTTTTATATTTGACCATACGCTCCTCTTAAAGGGGACTTTTCTATAATCTCACAAATTCTTAGGTTAAAACTTTTCATACGCTCTTGCTGGTAGCCAAGTGAAAATGATTAGCTAGATGATTTGGCTTCTTTTCCAAAAGACCCCCCCCCCTTTGAAAAGTTAAAAGTATCTATAATTCTTAAGGTCTACAACCTGAGCTTTCCAACAGCTTTCTTTAGCGATCTGCAGTTTCACGCCTGGTTAAAGACAATACTAACATTTTGCACGTATGTATTTCGAAAGTTTCGATTTTAGCCTATAGTAACATTTTATCGTGGCACCCCATTAGGAGGGGGTATTAACATATTTTTTACGAAAAAAAAATATTTTTTGGTCGGACTTTCTTGAAACTTAGTGTGAAAAATGTATCGCACCGTTTTCCAAAATTTCTACTTCCTCCTAGGGTTGTAAGAATATCCTCATCATTCTAAGGCCTTGGCATTTAATTGAAGGCAATCATAAGTTGCCTTAATTTTAAACAGTAATAGTTGGTATAGAAATAAAAATGACTTATTCTTGAAAGGTCCCCCAAACCCTTTTTAGTGCAATACTATTTTTCTTATAAACATGGTATACCTGCAGACCCAGAGGCATAAAAATGTTCCTCTGGTCGTTTAGTGGATATTTGCCTCGTGGATGGCGCCTCGCATTTACCCTTGAAGTAGAGAACTGTCTATGGGCTAAAGATCTTTTATGACAACTAGGCGTTTCACATTGGCTCCAGGAAATAATCCCCAAATGAAAAATGAAATAGCTCCCCAAAATTTGTATGGAGGTGAGGACTTATTTCACAAAGTGTTATTTTGTTTGATTTAAAATATAACGAACTATGTTTGAGGACTTATTTCACCTTCGATTTGGGCGGTTATTTCATTTTCCATTTGGGGGCTTATTTCGTTGGGGGGTTATTGCCTGGAGCCTTCACATTAGCGGAAATGACACCAGAACAGATGCTTAGCTAGTTGTTTGTCGTTTATCCATATGAAAGTTGGTACAGTTAAAGTCCCAAATCAAGCTTAGTAAGGAATGTCAAGCCGCCGAATTGAGTGTTCTTGGTGGTTCCACGTCAGAGTCGTTTAAATAAACCAAACTTTGGATAAAGTGCACAATATTTACCAAACAAATTTAAAGTGAAACTTAATAGTACCCAGACAATTGAAAGATCGCTGTAAATACGCTGTGAAAGCGGCCCAAAGACGCAATCGTTGTGCCTGACCTCTTTATAGTCAGGGTGGCAAAATGCGGCTTAAGGACAGACATACATGACACTAGGCCTAGCTTTATGTACCCATTCGTTGTGTGTAGGTTTTTATTTTTGAGACGAATGGCAGGGACCTACATTTTCAAGCCGACTCCGAAAGCCTGATTTGAGAAGTTTTTCGAAGACAGTAGTGATCGACTTATCAAACGTTCGCATTAAAGCTGGGGCAATGGAAAAAGATGTATGAGAAGCTCTTCCCGGGATCAAACCTGAGTCCCTTTGCTCAGTAGTATATTTTGGTTAGATCTCTACTTAATTTGCAATCACATGTGTTAACTTCATGAGCAAGGAAATGTGACCAGATTACATTCATTTAGAACTGTTGTCTTTAGCTAATTCACCATTACAGATGATAAAAAGAACTATAAAGCCGACAACAGTTTCACATGGTCCTCGTCTTTCATATCATATTCCACCATGATTTTCTTAGACTGGAGTAGCAATGCTGCTTCCTAAACAAACCTAAACTTATTAATGCAAAATTGTTTTCCAATCACATGTGTATATTTCACTCAAACCAGTTAATAGTAGCAAGACCCGTATCCAACTAAAGTGGATTCATATATGAATCTACACAATTCAAAGTAGACCAAAACCACAAATTACTGAAGTAAAAACCTTTTCTCCGGCAATAAATAAATAAATCGATAAACTCAACCCCTATCAATAAATTAAAAATTAAACCATTCTTCCTCTTCTGTTAAAACAGCTGCAAATATAATATGTACATACCATCGCATGTACGCATTCCCATGCGTGTATAAAGAGCTATAATCAAAATTGGAATCAAATTAGAGTCTAATTAGAATTTATTTCTGGATATTCAAAGTCCATACCCGGTTGTTCCCCCAGATTAATGGACAATATAATTCAACTTCTAATTAAACCATAATCATACGTCATACCCGACGCCGAACTCACACCCAGCACGGTCACAACTCACAACTGCTCTTGGCCATTTGCATTCCATTACTCAAACATTTTGAATACATAACTGAAATTTCCAAAAACTCCTCATAAATTCACGCATAGGTATTCGGAGTGGTAGTTCACAATTACACAATGAAAACGTTCACACAAAAAAGCGCTAACCAACCAGGCTTTTAGCGTAACTCGAAGTAGTAACCGTATTAGAATTAGTTATGCATCTGTGTTACGCGTGAAATGTCCAATTAAAATGTATACCTCCCGCACTTGGGGGACCGAGAATACTGGAAATACCATTAACTCAATAAGGCGCGCACAGAAGTGTACACTACCAAATTAAGTCGCACGAAGGGAAGCCGAAAAGGGACCTCTTTTCTCCAAAACTCAAGAAGAAAGGTTAAGCAATAAACTGAATGCCAAATGCGACGGCTGTGAGTGTGACCTGTGAGTTATGACCGCGACCGACCCACACCTGAAATTTGCTTCGGAGCTAGGGCAGAAAATTGATTTTTTTTTATACAGTATGTACCTATAGGAAGACAAAAGGGTTTGTGCTAAGTGGGATCTTCGGATTGTTTCTAGTCAAATTTTTATCGTAAACACGTAAGGGTCAGCAACCGTTCTGTGAAAGACTGAATAGAATAAATCATTTTCACATTCGCTTGCACGCATTGCTTTATTTTTTTTTTTTTTCGATTCACTTTGTAAAAAATGCGAATCTCGTTCAAAAAGTGAAAATATCGTGGTGCATTTAATACCGCACACTGTGTTGTATGAAAGAGGGTTCTAAATTTTCAAACTCTCACTAAAAACATTCACTTGCAAATTAAATTATTCATATGAAAAATTTTGACGATTGGTTTCACTTTTTCAAAGAACGAGAATTGACCCCCAGGTGTGGTGGACAATATTGTCAAATCGGGAAATCGTCTGAACATAGCTTTAGAATAGGACTTTGCGTCTCATTTATTTTGGGCTATGGCGAGACAAGTTTAAGAAGCTTTCAATACGGTATTCATTGAGGAGCCAAATAAATTTACCAACCCATCCAAATAAGAGATGCAAATGCCATTGCGTAGTCGTGAAGTTGTACAGCTTTCTGTTAAATACATCAGCGTTTACTTGGGCTCACCTTGCTATGTTTGGCACGGTTTCTTTTAAAACATTTACAGTGCAGTGAACGATCTTCTTAGGTCAACTCGGTCATTTATAATATTTAGCATCAATTATTTCGAAGGTACACAAGTCGCAAAACCGCTTGGTAATGGGTATCGGTTCCGTTAAAAACTTTTCGTATGGTGAGGGAAGAATTGACTTATATTTATTAACAGACTAAAGTATGTTATTCATGATCACTTCTTTGACATAAAGCTTCGGACGCTATTATAACCGCATAAATCACATAAGACATTTTTAGAATGCTTATACTGAAGGTAAGTGGATTTTCTCTCTTGAGAACAGGGCATATATGCTCTAATGTTTCAAAAAGCTTATTATGAATTATTTGTTAATGGATTTGCAATAACAGTTGCAGAAATTTGTCTCCGCCCAGCTAATGGACCAAAATTTAAAATCTATTATGTATTTACATTTACAAAAGGAAAGGATGGGTCGGAAAGTGGGCCTTGAGATTTTAATTAGAATTACCATACGATGACAAGATGTGTGGCACTTCCGATCGTTTCTAGCTACTCCATATTTCCACTCTTAAACAGAAAATTGTTTAACCTTACTTCTATATTACAGTAGGTTCTTCGAAAGTTTGGACGACTTGGCAGGGGTAACTCTATTAGACATAAAACTATTCCTCAACAGATCGAAGTGGTTTTGTTAGCCACATGTCCTTGCATGTACAAACAGGGTACTCACAATGGGCATTCACGGCTTCTGGGTGAAATTTGCATCGGTTGCAAAACTGCCCTCCCAACCTAACCTATCCTTTATATTAAATCAAAGGGCGAGTTATGTCCGATGCGGTCGTGCATATTTTTTTTAATCGAATAGTTTTCCTAACCTTTTTCTGGTTTCCAGTACTCTAGCCTAGAGTTGCCGCTTAGATTTCCCTGCATATCAATTTTCTATCAACAACATTCAATTTAATTGTAATAATATAGTTGGCGTTGGTTGTCTATACTTTTTTGAATTTGACATTTCAGTAATTCATATTTCATTTAGCTGTTCAATTGTTCGACGAAAACTCCAAATTAGTTTTTAATCAATTTTAAATAGGTAAATAACATTTACATTTAAGTAGGCGCAGTGGCTTAGTGGTAAGTGTGTTGGACTACTACGCTAGGGGTCGAGGCTCTAATCCCGCAAAAAACCCAAATTCCAACTTAGGGTTTTTTTCACTGTGCCACCTCTCGCGAACGTCTGACAAACATCCGAGAGTATGACTGTCTTGAAAGAGCTTCTCAATTAGCCATTTGGAGTCGGCATAAAACTGTAGATCCCTTCCATTCGTTCCAAAAATGAAAAACTCACACAAAACGAATGGTTGTGAGAAGCTAGGCCTAGGGTCCCTCCGGACCTGTTGCGCCAACTAAAAAAAAAAAAACATTTCCATTCGATTTCCGGCACAAATAACATAACCAAGGAAAATGTTCTTACTGGGCCAAATTTTATGATTCTTCTTTTGTTTTGTTCGTATTGGTGTATTTCAGGCTTAGGCAGTCTTAAAGGATTAACATTTTGGACCCGATAGGTGGCGTTGTTCTCGATCTCCGAAACAGCTCTACCGAGTTGATTGAAATTTGTGGATGGGTAGGTATGGTTGCTTCAAGATTGAAATATACTATAGTTTCGGACCCTATAGAAAGTACTTTGCAAAACATAAGCGGGATAGGAGAACGGGTTGTGGAAGCATTGAAATTATATATGGACATTGTCCAAATAAAGGACTTTGCGAAATGTGAGCAGGACTTAGGTTAGGTTAGGTTAGGTTGGGTGGGGTTGTGAGATCGTCACAAAAGACCAGGCACCAAAGTGGGCCCATCGCCATCCCCAGGGAACCATTACGGTTAAAAACCTAAACTAATTCGCCCAAACAATCAATTTCCCTACAGAACTTGGTTATGGTCCCAATATTATTTGAGGAACCAACCTCCTCTAAGTTACTAAAGAAGAACCTGCCTAGGTGCTTCCTTCTACTCCGAGCAATTGCTTGACACTCGCATAGAAGGTGGGAGATGTCCTCCGTAGCTTGTAGGTCCTCACAGTACCTACATGTATCCGTATTAGCTAAGCCTAGTCTCATGGCATGCTTCCTTAAAAGGCAGTGTCCAGAGAGTATTCCTACCGTTAATCTTAACTTTGTTCTACTGAGATTGATTAATTCTTCAGATTTCTTCCGATTTAAAGCGGGCCACAGTGCCTTTGAGACCCTGTGCCCCTCTAGCTGTTACCATCTTGTAGCTGCTTTATTTGTAGTTTTCTCACCGATAACCCTTCTAGCAACGGCCATAGGTGGTCTGATGCCCTCAATCATTGTGTTTACTTTGAGTTCCGCTCCTTCCTTAGCCAAAACGTCGGCCCTTTCGTTGCCCTCAATATCACAATGCCCAGGTACCCAACATAATCTAACACGGTTCTGCGAACATAATACCTTAAGCATTGCGCGGCAATTCCTGACTAGTTCAGATTTAGTGGTATGTGACTCTAGCGCTTTAAGCGCAGCCTGGCTATCAATGTAGATGGCGATATTCTTATTGGATATCGATCTCATCTCAAGTACCTCCGCAGCTTTGAGTACGGCCAGAATCTCTGCCTGGAACACACTGCATGTGTCCGGTAGTCTCAGGGCCATATGTAGGTCCAACTCGTTGGAGTATATACCTGACCCCGTACCCTCACTGGTTTTGGATCCGTCAGTATATACTGAGATCTCATTTCCCCTCGAAACTAAGTTCCTATGCCACTCCTGTCGGTCAGGGTACGAAACATCGAACGGTGTGTCAAAATCAAGTGTACCGAGACTTTCATCAGCTTTTCCCGGGATTTCGGAGAATGTTTCCTTTAAAATAGTACTGTGTCCTATCCTACTGTTTTTAAAAAGCCCTGCATTAGTGAGCCGTAGCGCACTATTACCTGCTATTGATTGTAATTGTAAATCCAGTGGTAAAAGATGCATAAACGCTTCCAGTGCAGCCGTTGGTGTGGTACGTAAAGCACCCGTAACGGCAATGCAGGCTGTTCTTTGTACCCTGGTCAACATATCCCGTACATACTTTTTGTTTGCGGCTTTCCACCAGACAAGAGCCCCATATGTAATTATGGGCCTTACTACCATTATGTATAGCCAAAGCAACATTGAAGGCCTCATGCCCCATTTCTTACCTGCTGTTCTCTTACAGATGAAGAGAGCATTGTGAGCCTTGCGCACTCTTTCCTGGGCGTTAAGTTTCCAATTTAGTTTCCTATCCAATACCGTACCAAGATATTTTGCGCTTTCTGAAAGAGCAAGTTCCACTCCAGCAAGCCTGGGCAACTTGAAGGGTGGTATCTTGTATTTTGTACTTGTACTGAGCAGTAAGTCCTGCTAATACGAAAGGTATTAGCAAAGCCGGGTGGGTACAGCTACATATAAAAAAGACTGACGTCCGTATGTGCGCACTCATAACTCTGGAACAAATCCTTCAATTTTTATGATTTTTGGTTTAAATTCGCATGGGCCCAAGGAAGGACATATGCTACTTTTTGTCGATTAGTTGAATTTTTGAATTCTTTGGATGTTTCGGACTTACATCTATATAATTGAAAGCGGGCTCATTTATAATTTTGTTGCGCAACCTCAATGCACCGAGACTTTGTAACAGAACGCGTTTGATTTGGTGGTGAAGGATCCCAAATCAAATGTCATGCAAGCGACGGTTTTGAGGAAAAAATTCAAAGACAAACATTCTCATTCCACGGAATCCGCTTATTGAGAACGAATTTGTACGTCGTGTACTGTTAAACCATTTTAGTCAAAAAGCGGAAGGTTGGCCGACACGTTTATCTTCTTTGTTGCGTTTGTCTACGCCTTAGGAAGTTTCATACGGCAAAAATTGGAAAATTTGAACGGGAAATTGGAAGGTTTGTGAAAATTGATTTTCCATACATTTTCTACGGAGAGTTTTTTTTTTTTTAATTTTGATCCTAGTATATAGTGAGAACGTATTTGTCAAAAGCTATAGTTGGGAATTGGGATCAATAAAATTAATTTCAGGTGGGAGTGAAAATTATTTTAGTCAAAAAGTCAATTTTGGGCGGGATGAAGTTCGCCGGGCACGCTAGTAAAGAATAAAATCTTACTTAAACTATAAAAGGGGCCATTTTGATCATTTTAAAAAAAAAAGTGGAAACCACGGATCTTGACTCTTGAGGCTCAAAAATGCTGCTCTAGCCCCTCTTTTGCATCACTCTGAATGTTTAAAATTAACTGTGTACATGTATGTACAGTCAGCATCAAGCTGGCGCTTGTGTCAGCATTTAAATGTCACTCGCGACATTTGTGAACATTTTTATTTAAAATTTACGTAAAGAGCTTCACCTTTGGAGTTTTCAGTCACCTCAATTTCTCAAGAGCTCTTCTCCTTCTCTTTTTTGTGTCCGAAAAATTATCTGTCGGTTAATCGCATCGATTAAACTTTGAGCATCCTCGTTATGATAGTCCTTGTCTCAACATCCTTATCTATAGATTTAGCTCCAACTGAGTAATGATTCGAAGTCGTTCTTACACCTCGGCAGCTTTTTTGGTCATACCACAAACGCAAATGCAATATCTATCTAGAGGTTTACATAATCCTCAAATTTCCCTTCACTCGAGCGTGCTGTAAAATATCAGGCCATCAGCTGTCTCCCAATTGACAATATTTGGACAGCGTTTCATAATATTTTACATGTCAGAAAAAGAGTGTACACCAGACCACCTGCAGAGCTCCAGGATAGCTAACTCTGCAAATAATTTATTCTCTACAAATTACAAAACATATACCTGTCGCTTTTCTGACGCCAACCCAAACCGCAATGAATAACCAACATGACCTGCTAAATGCTACCACCGCGACTAAAACTCAATCCAATGTTATGCGAAACTATAAACAATGCAGATGTAGATTCGAGCAGCGCTATCTTGTCCTGTACCGCCCTTATATGCGTTTCCAAGGGGGACTCATAAAATGTCATAGAGTCGCAAAAATGATGACCAAGCTTGCGGAAAACGGAAATACTCGACCACCCAAAGCCGAATTCCATCTCTGGACCATTTATTATCAGGCTGGCAGCACTATGCTTCCACAACAATCCCCTGAGTCACTCGGTGCAACCGGTCACCGCGATGGAGCAGCGTCAGGAGGCATTGTTATTTCTAATGGAAAACCGCACAGCATGTAGTTGGAACCAGGAGTTGACCTTAAACTCTTAGCGTGCTATGTGCTATGAGTCAGATGAACCGTGTGCTGTGTGCATCCTTTTCCAGCAGCTGGTCTGGGGAGGAATTCGTTTCTCCTTTTGGCTCCGTCCCAATCAATTCCAGATGAAATTGGTTACGGTGTCATCCTGGATGCTGTACTATATAACCCAGTTTAGTGTTCGCTTGCTGCAAGACTGTTGATAAATTGTCAATTTAATTGCTTACCGGTGGAGATGGATGGATGGATGGAGAGGGCGATCATCTTGTTTGGTGTGTTAACCCGCGTTGCTCATCTGTCATTGCATGGAACAAAAAATAACAAAAAACACTACCATCAGATGAGACATGACAAAAAGAAGTCTCGCAGATGAAAATTAATGTTTTCTGCTGGGACATTTGCCAAGCAGTGTGAAATATGTCTGCGCCCTCTTTGCATCCTCTTCGTATGTGTATAGTCCAAGTACATATGTTTGCTGGGATAAATTGCACTTTTCCTTCCCTGGGAATATGATATCATTTGCAGAAATTCCTGATGAGGATGCAGTTTTATATGTTGTTTACCCGCGGATTTCTGTTTTATGCAGCGAAGGGGGGAAATGGCAAGAAAAGGACACACATTTGCTTTTGATGACTCTGCGCCAGAAAAGTAATGAAATTGCGGAATACACTGCACAATCGATAGCACTGGGTGCCAGAAAGATTTTTATTTATGAAGAAGGCGGCGGCGGCGACGACGATGAGGAGGACAATGGAGGAAATTGTTTAAAAGTGCAAACAAAAGAATTATGGATGAGGAATGTGCACTTCTGCTGACAAGATGATATTAAATTTGGAAAATCTCATCGATGAGATTTGGGTAGTTGATGCTGTTAGTCTTTTGTGGACGCGACATTGTTGCTTGAAATGTCGTACGTGTAGTAAGGATTTGAACCCTCTTTGTTGTTCTACAAACTCCTAGGCGAGGTATATAATATGTATATGTGCACCTGGGGTAACTCATGCCTTTCCATCGAGAATGGTTCGTGGTTGCGCAGGTGCCTCTGTTCGATTTAATTCTTAATTGAATCATTCTGTCCTTGCAGTTAAAAGAAAATTAATTTTATATGTATATGCAACAGCTTCTAGTCAAACATTGGTACGAATCTCCAAATTTTATGCCGATTCCGTGGGTGGGCTTTCCAGCAGCCCTCCCCGTCTGCGCTTTTTTTTCTCGCAATTGATTTCATTCTCATGCGCATTCCATATGTCTCTTTCGTTTCACTCGAACAGTGAAAACAACATAAAGTGCTTTTCATGTGGACCCAACTCCCCAATGCCAAAAACCGATCAAGAACTTTCGGTGCTGATAGTTTTCGATGCTAGATTTTGATCTGTAGCTCAGCTTTTGTATGAAGCAGAAGGCTGAGTGAGGGCTTAAAGTATTTGACGAAGTCTGGCCTCCGTTAAGGTTTCTCTTACTTTGTCTTGGTTGAAAATTATTTGAGCAATGGTAATCTTTTGTCAGAAAAAAATATCCTGTAGTCAAAAATGCACACAAAAAGTAGACATAGCACTGGTTTTGAGCGCCCTTAACATCCTTCTTCCCCTTTATCTTCAGGTTCCGTAAGTTGTGGTCTCAAAACGGCGCTCAATGCGTTATTTGTGTTTTTCCCTCTTCAGGTTACGGGGAATACAGCCACTTAAACCAACCAACTAGGCGTGGGACTTAACAATATAGACATAAGTCGCTTTTCGAGAAATATTTTGAAACAAACTGACATTAAGCCTGCTAAACTTTTACTAAAGTATACAGTGGTGAAATAGATAATTCTCTATCATGTACGTCACAGTTCAGTGCAGCACCAATCCAAAGCGAGGGTGACGCCACATAGCCCTTCTTTGGGCGACACACATCATAAACCTGAATGAATGACCATCGAACGGTTAGAAACCAACGTTTTTCACAAGTTACAGTCAGTTTGACCACTGCTTAGGTCAAGGCTTTCCCTGCGATTTTGTGTTGCAAGTGTACTTGTGTCAGTAGTTATTAGTAGAGCAGTAGTGTATCCAGTTTCTCCGTGGAGCCTCCAAAGTTTCATCAACGCTTCGTTTGTTTTGTAGGCTGTGAGGGGAGTATGAAGTCTTACAAACTATTTGCTTAGAGTGTCTGGCTTAGGATAGACCTAGTATACCTTGTTATTGAGGTTCTCGTGTCTTTTTTAGGGTAATTTACCCTTGAAACTACTTTATAGGCTTTGGGAAAAACCATTATTACAATATAAAGTGTGGTTAAATTTTAAGGGCCGATGTTGAATTTGAACCACATCTAAACGTCAAGTTTTTTCTGCATTTCATTTGACATTTCTCAATATCAGACTAACTCAATTTGAACCATGGAAAGACACGCGTTAAAGTTATTCAGGCTTATTATGAAAAGGGGCGTTCAAATTTAATCAATTTAATCGTCCAAATGTGCGTAAAATCGGAAAAACCGTGCAAAAATTTGAGCAAACCGGGTCTGTAGGAGATGTGAAAACACCAGTGCATGCTCGTACAGCTCATACTGCAAAAAATACTGCTGCTGTTCGCGATAGTGTGGCTGAAGAGCCGTCCACCTCAACTCGTCGTCGTGCCCAACAATTGCACCTCTCACGCTCGTCGTTGATGAACATTATGCATAAAGAATTCCATTTACGCGCTTACAATGTGCAATTGACTCAAGAACTAAAGCCTCTTGACCATTTCAAGCGTCGTCAATGGTCAGAATGGTGGCAAGAAATGGCAACAGTGTTATCTCACGTGGTGGCGATGTCAATTGGCCGCCAAGATCATGTAATTTGACACCGTTGGACTTCTTTCTTTGGGGTTATTATGAAAGAAAAGGTGTGCGTCGATAAGCCAGCAAGAATTCAAGAGCTAAAGGATGAGATAATTCGGCACATTAACGGCATGGAACCTCAGTTATGCCTCAGCGCCATCGAAAATATGGACCATCGGATGGAGGTGTGCCGCCGAGGCCATTTGGCCGATATTTTGTTCCACACATAATTGAACCATACTACCAATATTATCATAATAAAAAGAAATGATAATAATTTCCTAAATAATTTGGGTTTTATTCAAAATCAACATCGGCCCTTAAAACCTTTCCACCCTTTACCTTGCATCGTATGCTCCTCATTCATTGTTCAAGTCTCAAAGTTATATGTAAAGCCCAAATATTTTTCTACACCAAATAATCATTAGATGGGATAGCATATCATCGTCTTTCTGAAACGCTTTCAGCTGTCACTCAAAGCCCATATACCATACATTCTTCACCCATACCTACGAAACTAGGAAACAAAAATTGGAAGCCTAAAAGGCATCACAATAAAAGACCGAGCCCATGGTCATCTATTTCAGTTTCACTCTTGCCTCCTGTACTCCCTCCTTCTACAACAAAATAAAGTCATCAAAGCCAATTTGAACTACACAAAGTATATCCTTTTACATTCGCTTCATAGATCTACACACAACCATACAACATCCATTTTAGGTCACCACTGCCCAACTGCCCTCTCTTGTCATATTACTGGACTGGACAGTGGACACTCAGGATGAGTTATGAGTCTGAAAATCGAAATCCTCTGTCAGAATTATTTTTTGGACACCAAACTTGATATGGGTCTATTGTCATCTAAATCCTCAGTCAATAGCACGCACACCACTATAATACTGATTCAAAATTATCTCTTCTTTGTTATTGCAGAACCTCATCTACAGCAACAGACCGACTAGAAAATGTCCTACTATGAGGAATCACTCGAACGGAAGATGCTGTCCTATTGTAATCATCACAAATTCACCAAAAGGATTTGATAGAGAAAAATAAAAACGAATCGCTCATATACAAAAAGCGAACTAGAAGAAACAGCAAAAAGAGGAAGAAATTCGAAAAGATCCAATTAATATTATATAGCAAAACGGAAACAAAGACGATACCAAATACTTTCCTTTCCCTCCTTCTTCTCCAGCTCCTCATCCTGCTCAACTCAAATATGCTCCTTATAAGTGCTTTAGCTTTGGGTCTGGTCGAGACGACCAGTCCCAATATCGCCGGCAGTAGCACTCACATTGGTGGCTTTAGTGTGACCAATGGTGGCGCTGGTGGTGGCGGCGGTATAGCGGACACTGTGATAGGCTCCATTCCGACATCGGCCCATTCGTCGGGCACATCGATTGCACACGCCACCGCGAATGGTGGTGGATCGACAATACCATGGGACAACAATGGAACATTACGGTCAGCGGGTCCTGGCGATTGGTCCATCGAACAGTGTCTCATCTGGCAGCGACCTCATCATCTGTACTTTCAGCTGGGCAACGCGTTCTTCTTTATGGCCTTTCTGGCACCGCACGGACCCTTTGGGATGCTGTGGCTGCGATCAGTCATGGTCGTCGGATGTGTACTAATGGGAATGTATGGATGGCTGATTGAGTGCACACCAGACGTGGTGCTGTGGTCGGGACTGTTTCTAGGAGTTAATCTTATATATCTGGTAGCGCTGTTGTGTCGACTGCGACCGGTGCGGTTTGAAAAGGAGATCGAAGCGGTAAGTTTTTTTGTTTGTAAAATTGTCAATTTACAAGTAGATACCTACCTAAGTCTGTGTTTTTATCAATTATACCCGGTTTAATCGCAGACAACCACCAAGTGAGGTATCCGAGGGATGTTAACCCTTGTCGGCTGTGTCACTTGAGGACTGCACTGTGAATTTATTAGGAAAATTGACTTTCAATAGTATCCACTGTCTGTCTGTCCTTGTGCAGAAAAACTCTGAATGATATAAAAGCTTACTCTTGTTTAAGCCTATATTCTGTTACTCCCTTCCATTTAAATCGAACCTTTCTATAATATTTCTAATCTTCCAGAGCCACTACTTATTCATTCATTTCTTTCTACATCAGGCGTCCACTTTTCGTTCTACTCTTCCTGGATTTTTCTACTGACTGCCTTGCTTTCTTAATATGGCGAAAGTGTCAGTTGTGAATAGTCCGACATTTCAGTGTACCTCAGTGGATTTTGCTGAAAATCTTGACACTGACGACCCAAATCAAATTGATTCGACAACCCTATAGCTTCGATGTCTGTTTCAAGTATGTGCAAAATGTTGTCTGATTTTGTTTTAGTTAGGTACCTATTTATTGAATTCGGCCGTAGAGGCTTTTTAATAACTGAACGAGGGGTCCTAGGTTTGACCTGCGGAAAAGAATATTCATAAATTTCTACTATCCGACCTCCGAATAACGTCTGAATAACGAGAGCATAAGGGTGGTCGTACACTAAATGCGTAACCGACTGCATTCAATTGCAGACAGAAAATAAATAAAATATGGCTTCCTATACTAAGAGCACATATTCATGTTGCACGCGTTGGTCAACACACTTTGACTAACAAGATTAACATGTTTGTGTTTAACGCATTGTCTGATTTAAGCAAGCAAACCTTTTTGTCTCAAGTTGATGAAGTTGCATTTTGCCTATGGTTGGCGGTATTCGATTCTTCTTAAGATTCGCTCTCAGAATTCAGATTCCATCTTCGATACTTTTTTAAGCGTGTTCCTTTTACTGGTTAAATTTTATATTAAAGCTGTGTTTCTTTACAGTTGAACATTTTCACAAAAACCTAAGCCAACTCCACTAGTTGTCAAACTCAAACGCACTTTGATTGGTAAAACTGAAGCAACTCTGAGCAAAAGTCTAGACTTGCAAAATTGTTCTGAAATCGGAAAAGGATCGATTTTGGTCGTATACCAATCGAACATTGAATGAATCCTAGAGCAAAAAAGCGTTCCGAGAGTGCCCAATTGAATGCCACATAAGTTGATGTACGCGTCAATAACCTCGTACACTAGACCATGCATCGGATGTTAAGCAACTCGTTGAACATACTCGGTTGAGTGGAGCTACTGTGAAGTGTCCTTCCTACTACTACTACTACTACTACTATCCTTATATCGTTTTCCATTGGGCAAAAAGATGCATCAGGGAGAGTCCGGAATCGAAAAAATCACTTCTGAAACCGTTCAAAAAAAAAAAAAATTGGATTAGAGAATGAGTTTGGATCCCAAAGTGAAACCAATGGAAAACGACAATACGACATTAATGTGCATGCATTCCCATTAGGGATGTTACGGAGGTGGTTTTACCGGAGTCGGAGTCGGAGGCGGAGTTCGCACGCAGACACAAATTATTAAAATATAAAATTGACGCACGCACTCTCAACTTCAATACACATCTCGCCTAGTTTTGTAAAATACATAAAAGAGTGAAAAGACAGTCGTATTGTAAGATGTCGCAACTCGATAATTCTTTGTTGTTCATGTTCGTCGGTCGCCTCGTCACCGTGATTATATCGGAACCGAAAATGGATTCCAAGGTGCAATTTAAACCGGAAGTTCTGACAAATCGGATTCGGAGTCGAAGCTCCGTATCATCCCTAATTCCGATGATCAAATATCTACTCGGGAACAAGCTTTAGTACAAAAAATTCAGAACTCGACCGTCTAGAAGAAAAAACTGCGAAACTCCCAGAAGAATAAATTCGACGTTGAACGTCTTAGGGCCGGTCTCTTTACAGCTGGTTAAATTATTGGTTAGGTTACCACCGTTAGGTTAACTCATGATTATAAATCGGTGATAACGAATGAGTGTTTGTTGACCGTTTTTTTCACTTCGGTCACCAAACCATAGCTTTGCAACAACTGGTTCCATGTCAGTCAGTGATTGACCGATTTTTTTTTTGTTCGTGTCTGTTTGTTTTAAATAAGTAATTTATTTAGGTAGGTACTTTATCAATATACCTATTTATTTTTAGTAATCTTACTTAAAACAACAAAGGATGCCAAAAATACAGGAATTTTTTAAGAACTGAAGAATGAAACTTTGTTTTCGTATATAGTTTTTTTTGAGAACAAAACCAAAATAAAGCCAAAACCAATAAATAGGTCTCATGTTAAATTATTCAACAAAAATTTTCGATTGCGATTTTCTCGTTCTCTCAATATTTTTACTGAGGGTGTTAACACAATTTCAAGTGATTCATATTGTTACTTTTTAGGGTTCCGTAGTCAAATGGCAAAAAACGGATATAGATTCGTCATGTCTATCTGTCTGTATGTCCGTCCGTATGTCACAGCCACTTTTTTCCGAAAGTTTAAGAACTATACCTACTGTTGGAACTTGGTTAGTAGATGTATTCTGTGAACCGCTTTAAGATTTTACACAAAAATAGGAAAAAAAAAAAAAACAATAAATTTTGGGGGTTCCCCCATACACAGAACTGAAACTCCAACAAATTTTTTCATCAAAGCCATACGTGTGGGGTATCTATGGATAGGTCTTCGAAAATGATATTTAGGTTTCTAATATAATTTTTTTTTTAACTGAATAGTGTTTTAAAAATCAACTAAATTGGTTGAAAATTACGGGCGACAAAGGGAAACATACACTTTTTGCCACTCTGTTTTATATATATATAGAGAAGAGAAGGCTGTTCGCACGAAAGTCTTCGAGTTCGAGTCTTGCCATCATTTAAATGTTTTGGCTTGCGCATATAACATTTTGATACAGGGTTATTTACATCTACGTCACCAAAATAGTTAATTTCAGAGGCTGTAGTTAGCCCCCACTTCTGTAAGGATTTTTCAATAAATAATTGATAAACAATACGACAACCCCACAGTGGCCATCATTTAACTTCGTTCCAGCTTTGCAATAAAAAAGATCCCCCTCACACACCGATTAAAATTAACCTCTACCGCACAAGTGGCAAAACGGAATATAAATCGAAAAGTAGATGAGCATTAAACATGCATATTTGATAATCATAAAGCAAATATCACTCGAACCCGCAGTCAGACCGAGAGCAACCATAGTCTCCAATAAATAAATGGAATCAGATAAAGTTTCCATAATCCCCGGACTCTTTTGGCTCTGTGTATTCCCTCTAACGGCGTGATGCCGGCCCCCTCCTATTGACCTAGAAACTAATAAAATAACCTCCACCGAAACTTATACTGAAACTGAACTTTATATAGCCCGTCCAAGAATATATGAAGTATGCTGCCCAAGCATAAACAAAGTTAGAGGTTATTGATGTCAGAAGCAGCATAGCGTTCAACCATACCCCTGGTATTCAGCCTGTCACATCGCACAACCGACACAGAAGCAACGCGGCGAATTCCCATGGTGGTTTATAAATAAAATATCAAAAAAAAAAACCTAAACCTCCTAAGCCAACGAAAGGGGCTGTGCCCGTTGGTGTTAAGGAGACCAGGCAGACACTGAGTTCGCTGGGGCTGGGTACTATATAGGAGGCCGAAGTAATTTAAACTAAAATTTTACGCTTCGTCTTCTTTTCATAAATTTGACTTTCCCTTTACAGCGGCAGCAGCAGAGAAGGCCTATGTATATGCATAACTGACAGGGTTTAAGTTTGGGTGGGTGGTCTCCTCCGACCTACCCCAAAGAATCCACGGTGTCGCCGCCACCGTGTAGTTAGTCCCATTTCCCATAGTCGTTGCCGTGTCGTCTTGTTAGCACGTTTCTCGTTTCGTTGTTTTCCGTTTGCCGGCTACTTACCGATGACTTTGTGCAATGAATTTTAATCCTACTCTCTGTTTTCCGTCCCTTTATTGTTGCAAAATGCAATTTAATTTTTTGATTCAGAAAGTTTTTCTTTTCACTTGCTTGCTTGCTATTTTTTGCCTCTTTTTTTTCTGTTGTTCACTATAGGCATGGGAGGGGTGAGCCTGTGACTATATGACTAGGCGACTATAGGGCAGCACTTTGCCTGTGGAGTTGGGATGACTTCATTGCGAGGGCATTATTATGATCAACGAGCGCTGGGGTAGTGGGGCGGTGGGTATACTATACTCGTATAGTAAGTAGTTTGGTATTTTATATTCAATTCACTCAACGTAATTGGAAAATGCAGGCGTCCTGTTGCGCAGCAATGTTCAAATGGATGTTATTGGGAAGACGCCCTTAATGAGGTTACGTAAGTATCCCACGGTTTAGAAAATGGAAAGCATCTATTGATTAGAAAGGGTTAAGAATGACGAGGGTTACCCCGGTCCTCCACTCTTCACTCCTAGGAGAGTGTGACAACTGACAACAGCTTTGGGGGTACTTTGCTTGTTTAGTATGAATATGTTTCTTTATTCGCTGTTCGACGTTTTTGTTTTCCAGTTTGTTGAGGCTTAGCCCTTAAATGGGGACGGGTATTTCATTTGTTTGCTAATCCAGTGAATTTTGCTATTCTTCTTTTTCGGTGAACGTGGGTTCTGATGCTCGTATTACTTTCCGGGTATGGATTTTCTAGTTAAGTGGTAGGATGTCTATGACTTCATATCAAAAACTTGTTTGATCATCCTTTTAAAGCCAATTATAACGGTACCTATTAGCTGTGGGGAAAAACAGTTGCAACGTTGTCGTTTTGGGGCGCATATTCACACGCATTAGCACTTTAAATTCGCATATCTTGTAAATGAGTAAACCGATTGAGATGAACTTAAAACTGTATGTTGGTTCAGTAAGACATGAATTTAGTCGGTTTTAACGTGATACACTAACAAATCCAAGTCTACATAAAAACGGATACAATTTTATTCTATTTAGAGCTTTCCTCTGGCAACTTTTGAGTTTAACAGAAAATGTCAGCCTTAAATGCGCAGTATATTACGTTTGCAAAAGCCGTTTAGGAAACCTTTTTCATAGCAAGAACTGTACCTATTCAATTCAACAAAAATTGCACGTATTAGCCCAAAACAAGAAAATGTTTTTCAAACTCTTTTAGAGAAACTTATAACTTGCTACAGACTTAATAAGTTTTTTGTAGAGCATTACAGCACATCAAATTAATTAGTAAAAATGTAATTCTGGTATACCTAACTACCCTACACAAGCAGTTATTAAAATCAAATTTTCTTTACCCTGCTTAATCCTGCAAACAACGCAAAAGTACGGACTAAGTACAGCCACTCGCAGTAAATGAACAGTGAGGCTGTCCCATTTTATTAGAAAAAGCTTACGTTACAATAGGAAGCACAAAGGTAAATAAACCACCTAAAGCTAAGAGGTATAAACTAAATGGTGTTTCTAACAAAAAAAAAAAAAAAATGCTTAGCGCAACATCAGCCTAGGTACCCTAGGCCTTATCTCCTTTTTGGGACGAATGGAAGGGATCCACAATTTTATGCGCCGAGTCCGAAAGGGTAATTGAGATGCCTTTCAAGATAGTTATACTCAGAGACAATACCGACTACCGAGACCACCAACTTCCGCCGATTTCCCTATACTTTGTCTACAAGCTATATTTTTACGGAGTGGCCACGATTTGGTACGCTAGTAGGTATTGATACATAGAAATTCGCATTGAAAAATGTCACGAAACTTCAAAAATTCCGTTTCACCAACTTACTCTCAAAAAATATGAACCACTTCCGCTGTTGGCAAAGTTGCTATCGGATGTTTGTCAGACATGCGCGGGAGGTGGCGCAGTGGAAAAAAAACCCTCAAGATGGAATTTGTGTTTTTCTTTCGTGGATCGAACCTGGGACACCACTTTTCGAATAAGTTTCGATCATTTTTGTGGTTTAATACTCTGTTTGCCCCAATTGTGTAATACAGAATTGGCAGCGTAGAGCTTTTAATTCCTGAGGGGTGCAGTTGTCCTATAGTTCATATATGTACTGTTTTACCCCTTTCCAGATACAGCACACACGTTCCAAGTGC
This sequence comes from Cheilosia urbana, assembly GCA_946477585.1. Lineage (NCBI taxonomy): Eukaryota > Metazoa > Arthropoda > Insecta > Diptera > Syrphidae > Cheilosia > Cheilosia urbana. Next base: position 26,682,906 of record OX297854.1, on the reverse strand, counting down.
ACGAGCTTCAGTGATAAGTCCCATATAGAACAGTGTGAAATTTGATCCTATGCAATGCACTGCCACATGCATCGACTACCTACTGACTATACATGGAAGTTTTAGGACTTAATCTGTCTTGAAATTTTCCAAGCTCATAACCAAACACTTGTACTCATCGTCAAAAAAACTGGTGCTGATAGTAAGAAAATTTCAATTCTGACAGTTTAAGGACTAAGGCCCTTGTTAACAGAGGTATCAAGATAGTCGCCTACGCGGATGATATAGTAGTACTAATAACAGGAAAATACCTTTCCACCATTAGAGATATTATGGAATCTTCGTTATCAGAACTATCCAAATGGACGGAACACAACGGTCTTGCGGTTAATCCGGAAAAGACCGAACTCATTCTGTTCACCAGGAAATATAGTGTACCAAAATGGGACCCACCGAAGCTTAAAGATGTCCGACTTAATCTTTCGACCGAGACCAAGTACCTGGGTGTGATATTCACCTCCAAACTGAACTGGAAACGGAATACTGAAGAAAGAATGAAAAAAGGACTTAATGCCTTTTATGCATGTAGGAAAACCTTTGGGAAAAACTGGGGCTTGCAACCGAACATTGTGCACTGGATGTACACCGCGATTGTGAGACCCATTCTTACCTACGGCTCAGTTGTTTGGTGGGAGGCGGTTAAAACCAAATCCCATCTTAAGAACCTGAACAAGGTGCAGAGAATTGCTTGTTTGGGAATAACAGGCGCAATTAAATCCACACCACAATTAGGTCTGGAAACGCTATTGAACCTGCAACCCATTGAGCTATTCAGTAAGAACGTGGCAGCCAAGGCCGCTCTCAGATTAAAAGAGAACAAAACTTGGAAGCCTGGTTACTGCGGACACTCAAGCATACTTGAAATCTTCGATCGGAAGGGACTCATGTCACTCACCGATTACGAGAAACCCAGATATGACTTCGAGAAAAATTTTAGAATCACTATACCCAAAAGGCAGGACTGGAAATCACCCAGACACCCAGTACCATCATTAAAGGTATAGCCGTCTACACGGATGGTTCAAAAACAGAAAATGGAACAGGAGCCGGCTTATTCTCAGAAAGGCTTGCTATTAGCCAGTCCTTCCGACTGACCGATCACTGCAGTGTCTTCCAAGCTGAGATCTATGCGGTTAAAAAAACAGCACAGACTATCTTATCGATGGGACTACCAGCAATGGAAATAACCATCTGTGTGGACAGTCAAGCAGTACTTAAAGCTATCGGCTCCAATCTTGTTAATGCGAAATGTGTTACAGATTGCCTCGTGGCGCTCAGAGCTATACGTCATCACTCAATTCAACTCTGCTGGGTTCCGGGACACGTTGGGGTGGAAGGGAACGAAAAGGCGGACGAATTGGCCAGATACGGCTCTGATATGAACCCTCAACTTGCGGACGGAGAGGATATCTACCTACAGATTTTTTTTCTTTTTTCTTCTTTAGCTCTTATGAAAAAAAAATAAAAAATTAAAAACATGTCCCCGGCATCAACTTGCAATATCCAAACAAAGTCTACAGCTTATTATTATAATAATTCGATGTTATTATAAATAAACAACCTTTAAAAGCTTTTCCAAATGTCTAGAAGTACATTATTTGCAAAACTTTCCCATGAATGTCCCTAATTGGCTGGTTGTCATTTGCCAAAACCAAAACACATATAGCTGTGTATTTGATTATTTATTCCCCACAGTATATACGCAACTCAAATATAAACAATCAACATCCTTAAAGTTGTTATCTCGAATTTTTGCTTCTAGCAAATTAAGCAACAAACTGAAAAATATGCAAATATTTGCCACTCAATTCCCTGAGCAGAAAGTAAACTCCTTTGGAAGGATTTATTTTATTTTGAACTTAATTACTTGGCTCAAGATGGAATTGGGGCAAATATAATAATACACAACAAGACACTCTCGCACCGCCCACCGCGTAGAGTTTCTTTTAATTTCACAAACGCTATGCACATATGACTAATTGAGGAGAATAAGTTATCCTCGCCTTAGCTGAGCTCATGCCAAGTAAACACACGAATGGGGAGGGAAAATGGCATCATTCCAGCTGCGCACATAGGCTCGTGTCGTGAAAAGAAGCTGAAGATTGAGGAAAAAGGATTTAAGCAAATAAGTGAGGAGTATATTCTTGAAATAAATGAGCCAAATACGACTGAGAAAAGTACACAACGAATTATGGCAGGTTTATTTGTATTTAGCCGGGTTATACCATGATCAAAAAATTATATGCGAGTGCCGCTGTTGGGTGAAAACTCTAGGAGTCCCACAATATTATGTAACCCAATTTCTATCTGGGTTGCAAAGGATGTTAATTATGAAGGAGAGAAGGAGTGGTGTTTGTTAACCGAGAAGGTGTGTAGTCGTCTTTAAATGAAAAAAAAATCTAGTGATGGGAATTTCAAAAGCAGCCCAACGTTTCAGAATTTTCAACCACAAATTATAGTCCTTTAAGGGTCTCAGGCAATTGGCATACTATACTATGGACTGCTAGTGAAATATCAGTTCAATACAAGCTCTGCCCAAAAAACGACGCCAACATAACAAGCGAGTTTGAATCAAAGCGAATACAAAGTGTAACAAAATACCCACCATCTTGAATTTCTCCATAGATTGCTAGAGGCAACTATTGCGTGTTAGTAGATTTTCTAAGTAAAACGGTTGCAATTCAAATTGTTGCGGAATGTTTTACTACAGATGTCACATCGACAATGTTGTAGTTGAAATTCTTAATGTAAGATGGAATCAAAAACTATGAAAAAAAAAGTGCAATGTATTTATCGCCCCATAAGTTGGCCAATTTTCGTATATTGATGGCGAGTGGTTTTATTCTGTTGTTTTACATTTGTTTTTTGTAATATTATGCAATACAATTATCAAAAAACTTTTCTGAACAGTTTCAAAAATGTTCAAATGAAATTTTGGATAGATTCATACCTCTGGAAGACGTACTGGAGGCTCCAAATCATCTGAACGATGAAAAGGCATCATCATTAACTTATTAGACGAAATGCATTCTAAGCTTTCTTTGTTTCTGTGTTCATGTTTTCAAAAAAGGTTATTTTTAAATTCCTCATACTAATAATGGAGCCCATAAAACCTACTTTACTTCTGACTGCTATGTTTTGTTTCCAATTTATTCCGCTCTTAAACAAGAGCGCCAATGTGAATTTGGCTACTAGCTTCCATGTGAATGAGTCAATGGTCTCACACACGAAACAATTTGTTTGTGAACATTTAGAAAGGTTATATCGAATATCGTGTTTCTTATTTTTCAAGAGTACGGGATTTAGAAATTAAATAAAACAGTTGCAAATAATATAATTCGCCATGTTTTTAGATTTACTGAAAAGAAAATTTTTTGTTACACTAGCTGAACCTCGGCATAACTCCGTTTTGCCCGCAACAGTTGGCCACCAGATGGCAATAATTTTATGTGCGAATTAATCGATATTGCGGAATATTATTTCTGCCTAAACCTGAAATACAGGAATATGAACAAAGCAAATAAAGAAGCATGGAAATCGGCGCAGCTGTTGTCGAGTTATAACATCATCGAGTTCTGCCCATAAGGAACTATACTGCGGCAATAAGTTGAACTAGCTTATATAAGCCCGATTCGGGTTTTTAAAATTACAAAGTTATCCTTTTCCTTAGCTTGCTTTTGGTTTTGAAATTGAAAACCGTTAAATTTTGAAAAAAAAAAATGAAAAGTTTAAGTTTATTTGGACTACGTAGTACAATAGATTTAAAAACCATAAGAGAAATTTGTTTTGCTCACACTGAATAATTACCAAAATTGACATAAGCTACTTTAACTTATTACCTACCTCTTAAAACAGATAGAAGATGTTTTGAACATTATTTTGGGAAAAATCGGACTGGTTCGAAGGGCAATTTAGAAATCCAACATGCGATAGTTTTTGGAGCAGATGAGGCCGTAGGTATATCGTAATCCTTCTTATTCTGAAATCGTAGACAAAAGTAAGAAAATTTTACTGTCAAATTCGTTGGCGCTGAAGAAAGTGCTATTCGAAAAACAAAACTCTTATTTACATTAAGTAACAGGACAACAACATAAACATTTCCGAGAAATGAAACTCCGTCTGCGGATCTCTAACTTTCAAGTTTTTACCAAAAAGTTTTTATGACAAACGAGGTGAAGCTAAATAATTCAATTGACTGCAAGGCCAAACCGAAAGAATCGAATTTATTCTGTTACCTCGTAACAGACAGAATATATTGAATGGACGCCAGTTCATGGTATTATGTAACCCAAAAGCAATGAGGACGTTCAAGTATCTAGTTTAGAAAGTCTGACAGGTGACAGCTGTCTGACTAGATGTATCTCGGTTTTGATTTGCTGAAATCGGTCATGTGCAGCAGCTGTTTCATTTGACATTTATGGAGGAGTAGCCGACGAATCTAGTCAAGAAATACGTGACTGAGTACCAAGTTGACAATTGGGATATGTGGCTGACGTAAAAAATGTGAAGTTCCTGACCAATTTACTTTTTGCGTTCAGGTTACATTTTATCCACACTAACCTAGTCGACTTCAGATAACTATATAGTCTTGAATGTGCCCAATAAATATATTTATTTCATACTTTTTTATCCGTTGACATTTACAGTTTACACAAAACATATATTACCACATATTGATGGTAATAATGAGAGAAACTGCCGTGGTCGTTAAATGAATTGGATAAAATAAACACATTGGACGAAACTTTGAAAAGTTCAATAACAAAACATGCTGTCTGAATTATTATGAAAAAGATTTTGCTACTTATACTTATGCAACGGATTTCATGAAAATGTTACTTCAGTTGAATACGTTGACACTTGACATATCGGTTGGCGCAACAGATATAACATATTCTATGAGTGGGGATGTAGTTGCGCTTTTTGTATAGGATTACCTACTGCACCGACGAATTCGTTCCTCTCTCACAAACAATGGTTTTCGATTTCGTTCGTTACTTTCAATCTTGTTTCGTTATTTTTATAGGAAGTAACGAGTAATAGGTAAATTAAAATAATTAAATTATTAAATAGTAATCTTTGCATGAAATTTGTGTAAACAAAGACATATCCACAAATGTTTGCCCATTGTTCTCAATGTGGAAACTCGCAAAGAAAAAGATTTTTCCCCTGATCTAATAGCGCTGTTTCTGATAAGTAATTGCGATGGCATAAGTTATACTCTATTCACACCGAGCAGAAAACCTGGTTTTTGCGAAAACACTCGAAATTTTCTTCGAAAACAAAAGTTTTCTGATACATATTTCAGTTTTCAAAACGAGTCGTTTGAAGTCGTTTTCTACGAATACACAAAAAAAAAAAAACCACTTCCAATCGTTGCGTTGTTGAAACAAACACACCTCTTGCAACATTCAGCAGAGCAGCTGACCGAACAAATGCCACAACTCACAACTAAAATCATTTTCCACAATTAATTGATGGGCTAAAATTATTTTAAAACTAGAAGACGCGTTGCTGTGGCTAAGGCCGTTTGAATTTTTTTTTTTGGTGGGGAGGTGTCACACCCCGTTTTCCTATCCCACTTATCTTTTGCAAAGTGTCACCTATAGGGTCCTAAACTATCCTATCTTTCAAGCGGGAACCAACCATATACATCTACAAAATGTTATTGTTATCGGTTAAGTGGCTTCTGAGATCGAAAACAGTGCCACCTACTGGGTCCTACTTAGTTGATATTTTGGACAATTCACACAATATTTTTGCAAATTATAACCTATATGTTATTCTGATGTATAAGCTATATTACTGTAAAGTTTCATTAAAATCCATTCAGTAATTTTTACGCGAAAGAGTAACAAACATCCATTCTTACAAATTTTCGCGTTTATAATATTAGTAGGATGCTCTGAATTGATTTTATTTGTTAATTAATGCGATCGAAATTTGTAAACAAAATTGTATACACAAAAGTTTCACGACTAGTGTCTCACAGCTGATTGAAACGTCAAACTAAAACGAAACAAAACTAGTTATTGTTCGGTGTGAATGCAGTTTCGAGTTTTCGATGAAAACACGGTTTTCGCTGCGGTGTGAAAAGGGTGTAACGCTAAATTTATGCAGAATCGAAATCAACTTGAACAACTCCGCGAAATTCTAAGCAACACTTCAAAGGACGACCGGCATTATCATACTACAATTTGAAAACACAAAACACATTTATAAACAATGCTTAAAATTAATTGAATCTGTCATGAAAACACTTGCAATCATTCAACTCGTTTGCCATTCCCTGGTCTAAATAAGTCACATAACCACTGCCGATGTTGACAGATTTTCTAAGGCCTATTATCACCGGAATTTTTCCGTCACCGTGTCGACAAGAATAAGTTTCCGTCACACTGCTTAAAACCATCCAAGATTTAGTGCTTATAATCTGACAATAAAAGAGTCAACAGCAGGGAATAACCGCACGAAATGAGTGAAAAACAAATTGAAACAAAACAAATAAAAAATATTTACAACAAAACCCATTCAGAAAACAAAAGGGAAATGCAGTCGCTAATGCGCTGATGGGTGGGTGATGCTTTCGGTTTTGTTTTTCGCCCATTTTCTATGGAAAAACTGCTCAAATTCAAGTAGCGACAATAAAAACAAACATAAATGGAATAACGTCACAAATAACAAATATACCCAGAGTGGATAACACGATAATGGCCACTTTCATTCTGGATGAGTGGAACAATGGAGGGAAATTTTCCATCAGATTGTCACACAGAATGACTGCTGCATCTCTCTATTGTTGCTGGCAATGGAATATGCATTCAAAAGATTTGTTTTCATCGGTGAAAATGAAATTCACAGAATTGACAACGACACGGAGAGAAGTTGGCTCTGTGGAACCATTAAGCTGATTTGTATGTTCAGCCTGCCCCTGAAGCAACAACTATAACGAGGAAAAAAGTGCTATGCGGATAAAGTTTTTTTTTTTTTTTTTTAAACCCCACAATCATCGTGACTGATGAAGCTTTTCCCAACGCGAACTGTTAAGGAAAAAAGGAAGTAAAACAAGTATTGAGCGAAACACGAAATTAAACAAAAACATACCTAAGCCTTGTCCACTACCTTTGCTAATTGAGAAGCTTTCTAACTTTTCTGGAAACACGGGAACAGCCCTTGGAAAATGTTAGCCCTACCATATAAGGTTAGGTTAGGTTAGGTTAGTTTGAGTGGGGTTGTGAGATCGTCACGAAAGACCAACCACCAAAGCGGGCCCATCGCCATCCCCAGGGAACCATTTAGGTTGAAAACCTAAACCAAATCGCCCAAAAAATCATTTTCTTTACAGAATTTGGTTATGGTCCCAACATTGTTTTAGGAACCAACCTCCTCTAAGTTATTAAAGAACTACCTGCCTAGGTGCTTCCTTCTACTCCGAGCAATTGCACAGAAGGTGGGAGATGTCTTCCGTAACTTGTAGGTGTCTTTGAGACCATGTGCCCTTCTAGTTGTGACCATCTTGTGGCTGCTTTATAAGTTTTCTTAAAAAAAAACCTTCTAGCCACGGACTTCTGCCCTTTCATTATTGTGACAGCTAAAATGTGAAAACGATATGCGCTGTATGTACGTCTACTTCCCCATCCACTCTGTCATGACTTACTTACGTCACTTCAAGCTGAGAGTACTTTTAACCCCAAATTGAAAAGTTAACCATCCTCCAGGACATGAATCGATAAATAAAATTCATAGCAGACAATTGCCAGCAGGAGATTCCCCTTCCGAGTCCTTTTGAAAATAAAATGCAATTTCGTTCGCAGGAAAATCAAATTCGTATCAATATTACAACCCTCTTTCCATGATGGGAAAACACCACCAAAACCCAATTTGCATTGAACTGAATTTTCGAAAACCACTTCACCGTACTCTTGTACACATCCAAAAAGACTTTGTTCGTCGGATGGTCTGATATAGGAAACTGCTTTCAATTGTGCTACTCCGTTGGCAAGTACATATACGTTGGCTCGCATATATCCGTACATCAGCCAAGGACTCACTTCCGCAGTCGAATGCATTTTTCGGGGTAATAACATTGTTTTCTAACAATGAAATGAAAGGAAACTAAACACCACTTAAGTGGTCCTCCGCTCGTGGGGGGATACACCAACAATCTCCCTCCGCATTGCGATGAGTCCATTTATTTTATACCCAAATATGGGGAGTGTATGTATACCTACTCCTACTGGAATTTAAATAACAAAAATGAACAAATAAAACAAAAATCCCTGAAATACTCCATTGATCTAGTTTTTAAGGCTATGAAACACTCGAACATGCATCCTACCCGGCTTTAATGGGCTTCAAGTTTGAATAATGTTTTCCACTTGGCGGAAAAGTTTTTGACCTCAATTTGGTTTTGGGTGCAGGGTGTTTCGATTCGGGAATGTCTCATCTTGGAGGAGTTAAATTGCGTATAGCCTCAGGGCGATCGTCTTGGTCAAAGCGAGACCTCGTTCCAGTTCGACAAGAAACACAGTTTAAAGTTGCTGCGAACAGCTAAAGGGTGTTTAAGTAACAGTGCTCCATATAGTCCTTTTTGATTGATTTATCAGTTGGATAGGGTTTTTAAATGGGGATTCGAATGGTTGGCTTTGCCAATTTCTCATATATAATTTTATTGATTTAATGAAAAGCAGCATCGTTTGCCCGATCCACAAGAAAGGAGACTCTCTAAGCTGCGCCAACTATAGAGGCAACTCCTGAATACTGCGTATAAGATCATGTCTGCTGTACTGTGTGAATGCCTGAAACCATTCGTCAACGATCTGATAGGTCCCAATCAGTGCGGATTTAGGCCCGGTAAGTCCACGACCGATCAAATATTCACACTACGGCAGATCCTGGAAAAAACCTAAGAAGTCCAGATCGATACTCACCATCTTTTTATCGATTTTAAGGCCGCGTATGACAGCGTTTATAGAGACGAGCTATACAGACACAGAGCCATGCCTAGTTTTGGCATCCCTGCCAAACTTGTGAGATTGTGCAGAATGACGATGGAGAACGCTCGCTGCTCCTTAAAGGTCGGAAACAATCTCACCGAGACCTTTGATGTCAAAAAAGGATTTAGACAAGGTGACGCGCTGTCATGTGACTTCTTCAACATCATTCTTGAGAAAATTGTGCGAAACTCGCCAACACCAGAGGCACCATTTTCCAAAAGTCTGTGCAACTGCTTGCATACGCTGACGACATTAACATTGTTGGTAGAACACAGCGAGCTGTCACTGGTGCGTTTGCAAGTATATTAGTACAGAAGGGACAAAAATGGATTTAGTGGTGAATGAGGATAAAACAAGATATATGCTGTCAACAAGAAGGGACACACAACATCGACGAATCGGACAGAACGTCATGATAGACAGCTATAACTTTGAGGTAGTTAGGGACTTTGTCTACCTCGGCTACGCTATAAACTCTGACAATGACATCACCTCAGAAATCAAGCGAAGAATCACACTTGCCAACCGCTGTTTCTTTGGCCTAAGACGGCAATTGATTAGTAAGGCCGTGTCAAGAAGCACTAAGGAGATTCTATATAAGACTCTCATCATCCCTGTCCTGCTCTATGGCGCAGAAGCATGGACCCTTGCAAAAACGAATGAGGATCTTCTTGGTCGCTTCGAACGCAAAATTCTTCGAGTGATTTTTAGTCCCGTTTGCGTTGACGGGCTTTGGAGGAGAAGATTTAACAGCGAACTCTACGAGCTGTACAGCGACATCGACCTGGTCAGAAAAGTACGCATTAGTCGTCTAAGATGGTTAGGACATGTAGAGCGAATGGACACCAACGCTCCGGCCCGGAGAGTCTTCGATTCCAACCCGGAGGGACAACGCAGTAGAGGAAGACCTCGCCTTAGGTGTCGCGCGCAAGTGGAAGGGGACCTCAACCAACTTGGAGTGCGCAACTGGAGGCAGTTAGATAAAGATCGGGCTAACTGGAGAGGCGTATTGGTTGAGGCCCAGGTCCACCCCGGACTGTAACGCCACCTTAAGTAAGTAAGTAAATGAAAAGCAGCAGTACCAACAATATGGGCAAGTCATTCTTAAATATTTTATAAAATTTTGCTGTGAGTGTCCCCTAAAAATTACTACACAAAGCACAAGCTCCCTATATGTACACTAGGGTGGAGCGATTTTTAAAAATGTTTACAATTGCTTTGGCATACCTGTAAAAAGTTGCTCTATTAACTCACAAATATACACCTAAAATTTTAGTTGGCGCACGATATGTTTAGAGGTGCCCCCAACATCATTAAGTTTGGAGAAATTCGTGAGTTTGATCAAAAAATCGCAAATATAGTATGACCGTTAAATGACATTCTCAGTGTTGGCCTATTAGTATAATATAAAAAAATTACGATATTGAACCGTATGCATTAAATATTTTGGATGTAGTGGGGTAAGAGAGGTAATTTCACAACTCTCATCAAACGTTGTTCGAAAGCCATTCAGTCAACTCGCGAGTTTACTATTTCTTTTGTGAAACGCTTTGAATTTTTCGGCCAATATCAACAATTAATCCTCATGTAAGTATTATATTTTCAATTTTTTGTTCAAAGTTGAAGTAATTATTGTAATATTTTAGCAAAGCACACATTTTTTCTTAAAAATGTCTCAAGTCAAAACCCGAAAAACGACGACCTGTCCTGTGTTTGGTTAACCAGAGAAGTTACCCGCCTCTCAATTACCTACTTATAATGAGGTTATGAAAAATTATCTATTCACAAATCAACAAAAGAGCCAACCGTACATGAAATATCCGAAAGATTGGCTCAGGAAGTCTTGGAAATTTGGCAAAAAGTGTCGCTCCAAACTGTTGGCCTCAAGAGAATTTATCAACTTATTCGTTCCTATCACGACAAATACAGGACATTAATGAAACCTTATAAAGGCCGTCAAACAAACAAAAACTACCAAGAAAAAATTAATAAGTTTGTAACTGAGTCCCATAAATTATTTGATATTTGCAGTTGCAAATGCCAAGTTATATCAAATTGTAATTGTTCAAAAGACAGCCGTGTTCCCAAAGAAGAAATACATTTTTTACTCGATCAAAGATCAACAAGGAAAATGATGATAGGCGGTGTGGATGTGATTGCAACTGTAAAAAATAAAAAAAACAAGAAAGAAAAGAACAAAATTTGTTGCGTAACAGAAAAACAGCTGATTTTGACAAACCGTGTTGTTCTCGTTCTTTACGTGTTGACTCGACAATCGAAAGCAATAGTTCCAGTGGTAGTGTAGCTTCCAATCTTTTCCCTGAAACGCCAAAACAAAAAGCTGCCCCGCCACCAAAAAAAAAGAGATTAAATTTGCCATCATTAGCCCTTGCCTGCGATCGTAATGGAGTTTCTGACAGAGCCGGCGCTATTATAGCTTCTTCTGTACTTAAAGATGTTGGCATTATTTCATTAGACGATCCAAGTGGCGTCATTGATCGCTCAAAGTTACGTCGTGCAAGAACTAAGGTCAGGTCAGCTTTACAGAATGCAGAGCGCAAGAAAATCCTATGTGGTATGTATTTTGATGGCAGAAAGGATAAAACATTGATTAATATCCAAAAGAATGGTAAATTTTATAGAAAAAGAGTAGTAGAAGAACATTATGTGATTTTATCGGAGCCTGGAAGCAATTTTTTTGGTCATGTCACCTGTGAGTTGGGAACTGCTAGAGGAATTAAAGTTTCTATAATAACTCACTTGAAATCCAAATCAGTGAAACTGAGTGAAATAGCTGCTGTTGGTTGCGATGGAACAGTAGTGAATACAGGTTTTAAAGGTGGTATTGTTCGTCTGATGGAAGAAGAAATTAATAAACCATTACAATGGCTTATATGCCAGCTGCATTCTAATGAATTACCACTGCGACATCTGTTGCTACATTTGGATGGGAAAACTACTGGACCAAAATGCTTTTCAGGTGCCATTGGATCTGAATTACAAAAATGTGAGACAATTCCAACAGTCCAATTTGCCGTCATTCCTACACAATTACCTGAAATTACCAACAATAATTTGAGTACCGACCAAAAATATCTCTACGATATAATGACTGCTATCAGCACTGGTGTTTTTTCTTCAGATTTTGCTAATATTGAACCTGGGCCCCTTAACCATTCTAGATGGCTTACAACAGCAAATCGAATTCTAAGGTTATATGCTACTAAAACGGATCCCGAAGAAAAATTAGTTGTATTAGCCACATACATAATGAGAGTTTATGGTCCAATGTGGTTTTCGATAAAATGTAATCCCTCGTGTATAAACGGAGCTAAGCACCTGTGGCAAACCATAAGTCTAAGTCGCTATTTGGACACGAATTTGAAGAAAATCGTTGACAAGGTAATCCAACGAAATGGATATTTCGGTCACCCAGAAAATCTTCTTATTGCTATGCTTGGAGATGAAAAAGAAATAATACGAGAGCTGGCATATCGAAGAATTTTGAAGGCAAGAAGAAGAACCGAAAATGCTCATGCTCAAGAAATTCGAAAGTTTCAAGTGCCTACGTTCAATTTCGATGCTAAAAGTTATTTTGATCTTATTGTGTGGCAAGACTGTGAGATAACTGAGCCTGCCCTGACCACAAATATATCCGATGAAAAGTTGAAAGCTATTGTTAAAGATAGTCTTGCCACCTGTCAAAACATTAAAGATTTCCCATGCCACACACAAGCCGTAGAGCGCTGCGTCAAGTTAGTGACAGAAGCTTCAAGTGCAGTTTTTGGGGAAAATAAACGAGATGGTTTTATTAGAGCAAGACTGCTTTCGCGTCAACAAATGCCTTCTTTTGATACAAAAAAACAATTTAATATTTAATTACTAATAATTTCATAATAAAAGCGTTTATACTGTTTTTTTTTTTAATTTATACGAAAACTACCTTTTTTTATTTTCATCTCTGTTGGGGCACCTCAAAACATTAAGACAGGTAAATCATCGAAAAAAAAAAAACAAAAAAAAAAATTTCATATATTATCGCTCCACCCTAATGTACACTTCTTTTATCTCTCGTATAATACTCTTAAAAGTTAAGTAAATTAAAAACTTTGCAACATGACTCTCCACAAACACAGTGCGCTCTGCGGTATATCGTACATCTCATCCCCAGGACTTCTATTAAAACAAGATACAGAGACTTGTGCCCGAGTGTATTTCTTGTCGAAAATATTAACCTCCCTCCACTGGATCTTGTAATCCTATATCTCAAGTTTTCACACTCCATTTGGTACTTGCATGATACAGGCGCCCATCAGGGAATGCTATTCATGTGCAAATCTATCTCATACAAAATGCAAATTGTCCTTCAGAACGTACTGGGGAACTGATATATGGCAGTGGCATGTCGCAAAATTATTCTCCACCTATTTAAGTTATGGGCGAGTGGCAGTGGATCTTTATGCCTTCTTTGGTACACCTAATTTTCACCTTGGCATATGTGGGGGAAGATGGGTGCTGTTCGCTTGCTTTTGTGAGCAGCTCCATATTTGAGTGGAACTGAACGATGACACACTATTATGATGGAAAAGTCGATAGGTACACAAATTGGAACCATCGTTAAATAGCACTTTATGAATTTAATATGCATTCGCACGAACTGCAGAGTGGCACAGTCGAAAAATATTTTTGTGTCGAGGTGTTCTATTTGTCGAAAAAATAAAACGACGGTCCTACAAACGAATGTGTTGACCCAAGTCCAACTGTGTTTTCCCAAGTCCCGTCAATGTCAGTTCGACGAATTTTGGGTTCAAAATAACTATGCGCCTTTGCTACCTCGTATACGCCATGCTTTTGCGACGTCCGAAACGCCAAAAACACGATATTCTTAGTTACAGGCAACGTCCGTTACATTTAACATACACTGTCCTTAATTTGACTATTATTTAATTTTTATTTCTAAGCTTTTGTTTAATTTTTTGGTTTCTTTTTAATATTCAATTATAACTTTGCTTCAACTTGGAGACGTTGTTTATTTGTTTTTTAAATTACTTTTCAAACAAGATTTTCTCAGGACTTTAGAAGCAAATTAAAGCAGGTAAAATACAGTCCATTGAGCCTTTTTATTTGTTATCAGCGAGAATTTTGTTGGTTCATAATGTGGCGTGATCTTTCGTAAACATCCTTAGCTGAAGAAAGCGATAAGTTATTTTGGTTTTATCAAGGAGGAAGTGATAGCAAAATGGATAAGGCTGATAAGATGAGTGTTTTGTCAACGAAGGCTGATCGAGCGAGAGCGGAGATGAAGCGTGTAGCCAAAGCAGTTCAAGTAAGAAACAGTGGGAGAAGCAATTAGCATTTCAAGGGAAAAAGTGTTCGTGCAGACATTTTGAGTGCTGATATTTCAATAAATTCCAAAAATTGGAGCGATAGTGCCTTTCAGAGACCAGATCCACTAATTGCATGTGCGATTTCTTTTATTCTTGAAGGGGTGCCAGGAGCGTTTGTACAAATTTCACGTAAACAGCAAACGGAAATTGATGTTGCGTATGCAATGAAGGAAGAGGAAGCTGAGCACTGATCCAGAGTGACCGTAGCGCCACTAAAGTTGCAATTTGGCACTTTTTTGAGAGTCTTCCACAATTTTTGCTTCTTCTTGCCTTTTTCTTAGTTAAAAAAGGTACTTCAAACATTTTTCAAATGTGTTTTTTTCCAAATAAAGACCTTAGAAATGTACCGCAGTTTCCTATCACCTGTTAAATATCGTTCACGAACACTAAATAGCTTTAGAAATGGCCCTTTTTTCTCATTTTCCCTTTTTTGCCACTTTTTGGAATTCTGCTGCGGTCACGCTGCCGAACAGTTTGAAACTCACATGCAAGCCTGAATCGAGCTATGCAACCACGACCGATGATGAGCTCTGCCTGTGTCACAGTCAATGCGGCTATATCGTGCACCGTTGAGGCGCGCTGTAACCTACCATACTGATGAAGATATCACACTTTGGTCGGTTGAAGAGGTTACGACTCATCTCAGTCGAATCGATAAGGTTTGGGCAAAGTTTGAAGCAGACTTGCCATTACTGGGCCAACAATAACTTTCAGAAGAGCAGTTAATCGAGTGCAGCGCTTTTTTGACCGAAGCTGAAGAAGAGTATTTATCCTATAGATTTAAACTTCGAAGACAGCTTCCTACAGCTGATTTAGGCTTGCAAGGCGAAACCACAATTTCCTCACCATACGGTGGTCCACCAGTCCAGATTCAACTGTCAGAACAGCCCCGTATAACTAAATTCTCCGGTCTGGAGAATGACTTGGCCAATTTCCGAATAAAGATAAAAAAAAATATTTGCCTTAGCTAGACGTATGAAACGGTTTACTGAAATGGAATAAAACTGGGAATTGAGAGGACTAAGATGGCTCTTCAGCAGAAAAGTTGCGAATGCTTTCCTTACAAGATATTAACAGCAGAGCTTCATAAAGGCCTTGAAAAATGTTTTAAAATGTTCTCTACTGAAAAAGGCTGAGTGACTAACTGAAGGATCTGTACCTTTGTACTTATAATTCGTAGGAATACAAGACTATATACAACATTTACATGCTTCGCCGTTTTGAAGTATTATTTGACACCTTGTCGACACCAACATGTTTTCAAACTTATTTTCTGACGTAAATGTGTCTTATAGTGATGCATCTGCGCAGGGTAAAAAATTGAAAAGCACTTGTTGCGGAACCGTTTATACATGAAAACGTCATGCACATGTCCTTGCCTCTTGGTACGCACACGTTTTCAGTACGTGGAAATGTATTCCGAAGTGCTGTAGGTAGTCTGCAGAATCTGGAGGTACAAGACATCAACTCGAAGATAGATCTTTATTCATATGCACCTGATGGAGTACCTACCTTGAAAGCAACCAGGTAAGAAAGCCTTTTGCAAACTTTTGTTTTTAAAATTAAACTCCGAACTTGAAAGCTTAATTTCAGTTGAGTGTTAGTTCGTGCTAATTTCTTGTGAACTTTTGCGTTACTTCCCCTTTAAGTGGTCTACCTCACCAACTTGCATATCTTTGACTCTTTTCTGAGTACCTCGTTGTGTCTTTTGAAAATTAATTGATTACTGCTGTAGTGAAGCTAGAAGCCCAATCCACCAACTCGAAGCCTATCAACTTTCCCAAATCCCAACATTATGAGTCTTTGGTTCGAACGTACCTGCCGATAACACGGTCCGCGATACTCTCAATCATTTTTAGTGTCCAGCCTTGACACTGATTATTGTTAAGGCCAAGTATGTTCACCCTAATTGCTCACACCGATCCTAACAACACAAGGAGAAAAAAAAGGTTAACGCGAGACGAATTAAAATAAACACCCGGCGGTGTCAAAAGAACAGGTGAAAATCATATACCGGCTAAATAAGTATACTAAGCTCTTCCGTTCTTATACAAAAACCACTAAACACGTAGCTGTGCTCATTCGCACCTGCTGCGCGATACATTTGTTTAAGACGCGCTAATGACTTTTGCGTGACTTGTCAATCGCCAGACAATTTCGTCATCTGTCAGCTTTCACAAAAAAGTGATTTTAAAAAAGAACTCCAAAACTAAATTTAAGCCAAAAACAAAAATGCAACCACTCGTTCCGTCCTTCAAACGAAGACCATGACACCCTCTCATGAGGACTAATTTACCCATAAGGCTCCTTTCGCAACAATCTCTATCTATCTATCTATCTACCTATCTTTCAAATGGAATAGACCGGGCCACTGCCATCACCGCTGTCGTGCTGCCACGGTATAAAAAAAAATAAACGTTTAAAAAAAACATATAACAGCTCTAAAGTGTTAACAGGAACGTGAGACATCGCCCGATTCGATTATATCAATTTTGCTGAAATTGGATTCGAGGATATGACAATTTAATTATGCCTCCGAGTGCTATTAAGTCAGTGCCCATGGTCATGAGTGCAGTCGTGAGAGTTCACTTATTTTTCCTTCTTATTTCCCAACCTGCCACTGGCTGGTTTGATATGGGCGCTGTCTCTGAAGTCAGTTTGCACTTTTACAGGGTAAAACTTGAAAGCACCGCCCGATGCTGCAGAGGAGGAAGATATGAGATGTGACTGCCTGGATTCTTTTCGCTTTGCTGTATCCTTTTACGTCGTTGTCGAGATTCAAATTCAGTGGATTCTCTTCGTGGTTAGAATTCAGGACGGTGTTTCCTGTTACGGCGGCGGAAGAAGCCTTCAAATGGTTGCACGCCATTGAACGGGATGATGGATAAAAACGCCTTGAGCGATTTTTCACCAGATTTCAGCTCTGTGTATGTATTTCTTGGCAAATCGAAAAATGACAGCAAAACTATATTTGCGTTTGTGCACAGTTGAGCGATTTCGGTAAACCTACCTGAGTACTTACTCTGTTGTGGAGTGCTAGTGCTCTAATATTTAGATGCCTGCTCGAGAAGAGGTGTTGTTTTGTTTTTTGATGTGTTCCAGTCTTGAAAGCCACCTTCGATGCAAAATGTGTCAATTTGCATTCCAAAAATTACACCCCTTAATGTATGCAAAACAGACTGCATGATTGCGCCAAACGTTCGCAACCCGTGAGACAATTTTTCTGTGTGAGCGATATTGTTGCGCCTAAATGTATGTGAGGAGTACAGGAATGAATTTTTCTACAGTAGTGGCAGTATTAAAAATAGCTCCTTTTTTTAAAACATATTGTCACGCATTCACAATGATAGTTAACATTACCCTATCTTCCATTGCATACCGTATGGCTGTTGAAAAATGACCATGTAGGTTAAGGCCCGATTCGCCAGGGTTTTCACCATTTTCCTGGTGAAGGCAGATTAATCCCGATTTTTTTTTTTTTTTATTTATTTTTTTTTTTATTGGACGCCCCGGTTTTTTCCACTTCGGTACATGCAAAAATGAAGATTCCAACCGCTACATCGACAGAAATATCAAATTCTGAAGATTGGCCCATTATTGTTTGTTTTTGTTGTAGTACTTAAAACAAACATCCTATCTCAGCGAAAGTAAAGTACAACAACTAATGTCACCTCCTCCAAGTCAGTCTGACATTATGCAAGCGTTTGAGTGAGTGCTAGTTAGATATCTCTGTTTTGCTTTTTTATCTCAATTTGGGGAGAAATCTCGTGAATCGTGTCCTTAGGACCGGATTTAGGTCAAATTATCCGGGTTACTGGTGAATAAATCCTTAACTAGAAAAAGTGAACTACTGTGATCTACATCGGTGGGGCATCAAAAAAATGTTGAGACTCATGTGTCTCATTTTCGCTCTTTATACACCAAAAATTACTAACGACTTTTCGTTAGTTAGTTTTTGAGACTGCGAACATGACAAACAAGCTTTATATGCATAGTCGGAGTTCTAACGTCAGTTAAGGCACATTCAACAGATCCATCTAAGCGTAGCTTTAGAGTGTCATATGAAATTTCAAGCAATTAATTTGAGTTTTGGGTTGGTGGAATGGAAACGATCTAAATTCCGACGAAATAAGATTTTTGTTACCTTGTAGAGAGAGATAGTATAGGTATATGATTTGATAAATATTTGCAATGTATTAAAAATTGTATCTTTTTTGTTGAAAAAGTTGCATGCATCCATTGCATAAATAATGAACATTTATTTTATCATTTTATGAAAATATGGAGATACAAACAAAAATATCAAAAGTCGTTTTTTTATTAATTTTGCAATCAGCCAACTATTCAAAATTGTAGTACAATTTTAAAGTGCTAATTGACGCCGAATAGAAATGGGCATTTATTAGAAGAGTGAAAACGTTTTCAGGTTTTTACAAACGCATTGTTTTCGAAGAAGTTTTCAATCAATATTTTTCTCAATTTTAGAACTAGTGTTTTCGGTAATTCGAATAAAAAATTAAGGACACAATAATTTTGACAATATCAATTTTTCTCTAAGTTTGTGTTGTGATCAAAATCGTTTTTGCCGTTTTCAGGTAAGCCACATTTTTAAAAAAATTCATTTTTTCATTATTATTAGAAATTACAGGTAGAGCCAGCGATGCCAGATGTGGGGATTTTTCCACATTTTTCACTGAATGGGGAAAATGGGGAAAAGTGTTCTTAAAATGGGGGAAAAGGACATACACGAATCTTTATTAATTTTGCATCATTTTAAAGTAAATTCCGAACATAAAAACATCACCGCGCTAATAGAATCTAAGCGATTTAGCTCTAAACGTATTTCGAACTGAACGTTACTCAAATGTATCATTTTCACATTCAGTTCATTAACTGCAACCACTGTGCATATTTAATATAAGATGTGAAGTTCGCCGTTTCATTCGCCGCTCAACATTTTCTATAACCTTAACCTTAAATATTTTTTTTATTTATATATATTTTTTTGTTATTATTTATTTAAATTTTTAATTTATAATTTACTATCATACTGCCTCGTAATGTGGGTAGCTACAAACAATTATAATATGTAAAACTCTGTTATTTATGAATTACATATGCTGCTATTTAAATCTATTCATTTAACTCAAGTTATTAGTTGTTTATTTTTTTTTTATTAGTTTTTGAGTACCTTACATGAATTCATAGAATTTTAAACTGAAAGACTTTGAATATTTTACTTTCCTTATTTCTAAAAATATTTAATATTAATTTTTTACCTTCTTTGTATGTATGTATATAACTACCATATACAACAATGTGTTTTATGGATTACCTATATTGCTTCTCTAACTTATTTTGATTATGTACCTGTAATATTAGATTTTAATTTATTATTATTAGCACTTTTTATTAAAGAGTAAAGACTTGTTTTTGTTTTACCTGGATATTAACTTTAAGGCCAACGTATTATTAATTATTATAATTCACATGAATTTTGCACTACCCCCTCAAAATAAATTTCTTAATAAAAGAAAATAACATTTTATTATACCTATTAAAAATTCATATTTAGGTACTTTTCTTTAATGAAAGAAATGGGGAAAAAATGGAAAAAAACGGATATGAAATTGTCAATTTTTATAAAAATTCTCCACAAAATGGGGAATTTCGGCAAAAAAAAATGTTGTAGGTATCACTGGGTAGAGCCCATTTTACTTATGTACTTTAAAAATAGTTTAACATTTATTTTTAACATTCACCATAACTTATTTGTAAGTCGCTACAGCTAATTTTATGTAGTCACAGTGACTTAGTGTTATAATTGTTGGAATTGGACTACTAAGCGAGGGGTCGCAGGTTCGAAACCCGCAAAAACCCAAATTCCAACTTATGATTTTTTCCACTGCGCTACCTCTCGCGAACGTCTGACAAGCATCCGAGAGTATAAACTGTCTTAAAAGAGCTTCTCAATTAGCCCTTTGGAGTCGGCATAAAATTGTAGATCCCTTCCATTCGTTCCAAAAATGCAAAACTCACACAAAACGAATGGTTGTGAGAAGCTAGGCCTTAGGATCCCTCCGGACTTGTTGCGCCAACTATTTTTTTTTTTTATAGCTAATTTTAAATGAAAAAAATTCACCATTTTGAGAGCTCGTAAGCTTAAATAAACAAAAAAAGGAGCATTACATATGATCATTTTCATCATTGTCATCAAAATTATTTATTTGTAGATCACAATAGCTAGTTTCATAAAAAATCTCTTCACGAATTATTCTAGTTGTTCGGTAAATTAAAACAAAATTAAGAATGCAACAACCATGGTAAGCTGTTTGGTAACCGAATCAATACTTACAACAAAATACCTACATTGGTGGTAGCTAAATCCTTATTTACCGGGGTCACTTTATATATTTGATGAAAATAAAATTCCCTTTGTGATATACTAATTAGGATACACATGACAAGCATAGGTCACTTTTAGTACCGTGCCTACCAAAGGCATTAAATCCCACCCTCTTACAACAAAAAAATAGGTCGCTGATACATTGCGTCCATCCTACAGCCGTCACACTCGAAATTGATCCCCTGAGAACAAGCACACATGTGCGATGCCCCACTCTCCTCTGCTCGTCACCTAACAACAAACGGAAAAAAACAAATTAATTAACAAAAACAAATACTAAAATTCCTCGTAAAAGTGACTTAAAGCGCTGTCCTGCCAGCTTAGCTTAATTCTGTGTCCTTTCTGTGCAATCATAAAACCTAACCAAGCACATAATGAATAATAACCAAGTCAACGTCGACAAAAAAGAAAAAAGAAAAGTGGACAAACAAATTTAATCCACAAAAAATCGATAGAACGTCCTTTTTACCTTTTTCACCATCCATAATACTTTGCGAAGTAAATGCGGACGAAAAGGGACGATGTCCACCGGAAGTACCCAAATCCACACTCGTTCGAAAAATGAGACACAATGGAAGTTTATGGATTTCGATTGCAATGAAGATAGCCACTGAGATAATACACCTAACAAGAAAAAGGACGGACAAAAGGAGACTTTAGAAAAAAGTCCTAGTTTAGCATTATGCTGAAAAAGCGATATAATTTACGATAAGTGCTTCCTATTGTGTCGCTCAATGTTTTGCTTCTTTCGTCTGAAACTAAATTCGACACAAATCCAAAGGATAACAATACACCAGCGCGGTCGTTTAAAGGAGGAAGACGCTGGCGAAATAATCAATTTGTGCAGCTGCAGCTATTTATTTGCATTTCAACAGACGCGGCTGCAGCGCCGGAATATCCAATCGCTGCAAATTGCGGGGGTGTAATGGAGGTGGGATGTGTGTTTTGATAAAAACCAAACACAGAGTGGTAGTGGTGAGATGTCCTTGGAGAAATCGTTGCTGTTTGTTGCATATTTCTCTATTCAGGTGTACGACCGCATTTGTCAGTCGGTGAGCGCCTTTTAAAGCAGACGACACGATGAATCCTTTTCTATCTGTTGGATGTGACTCTGCTTCTTTTTTTTTTGTTGTTGTTGATGTTTTGCTTCTTTTCTTTTTGAACGCTTTCATTCATTGCTGCGAAATTGCTAGACAAAGAGAGTTTGTCTTGTTTGCGAACGTACGGCTGGAAGTAGGTTGTAGATGGGTAGGAAAGTTGAAAAGCCATGATATGGTTCGTGCAATAACAATAAATTGCTTTTCGAAATAAATATACCACAAAATGGGAAAAGCTGGTCAAGGATGAGGGAGGCGAATTGTTTTTAAATGAAATATTGACTCAACATTATTGATTTGACATGAGGTTTGTCAGAAACACGTATACAATCCAAATTATCCCAAGGTGTGTGTGCGCTGAAAATGTATTTAACTCGAGCAGACGGAGACTGTCCTTCAGATAGTGCGATCGAAACCAAATTGCAAAAAATGTCATTAGCTTTAGATCTTAAGGGAGATTTTTATCAGATATTTTCATGCGTAGACGGCGCCATGGCCAGATCTATTTCTGCTGTTTTACACCAACCGAAGAAAGGATCTATATATCGAAGGTGATTTCCTTACCCAAAAACCAAAGGCTTCTGCCAGTCCCAATCCTCTCTTTCACCTCTGAAATAGGTGGTTTTTCAACACTTCGACATAGGAAAAATAATTGAGCTCGACCAGTTTTATAAAGGACCACAAAACCACAAATGGATTAGCCTGTCAAAAGCATTAATTTTAATAATCAGTTTTATTTGCTGGGAAATAGAAATGTAACGAAAAGTGAGACGCAATTGAATGCCCGACTCCTCTTTTTCCAAACTTCATATATCGCGATTCGGTAAGTTGACTATAGATTGGCTATAATACCGTAACGTAAAGCGAAACGCAACTGAACGCCCGACTCCTCTGTAAGCAAAAGTGGAGTGCGATTATAATATTTCATGTCTTGTTACATTGTGTCTTGCTTTTGGGTAAGTTATAATAGAGTTACGAAAAGTGAAACGCTATCAAAAGCCCCATTTCTTATATAACCATCGAATAATGGAACAATTTTGAATGCCTGACTGTTTGTTGCGCTGCTTAACTTTCTGTATAGCTGTTGGGTAAGGTGGCATGTACGAATTTAGGATCGTAACGAAAATCGAAACGTTATTGACGCAGTACTTTTCTCCCAGCTTTCAGATACTCGACTGTATTTGGGATGCTTTTATGTATAATTTTATGTTTTTACAAACTGAACCCCGCCGGCTTCGCCTGGCAAAAAAGCTCATCGAAAGCATACGCTTATTTAATTAAAAAGTGTAACGGAGAAAGCTCAGAGATTTGTTGGTGTATTTCAAATTTCGAGAAGCAATCTAACCGAATTTTGAAAAGAAAAAAAGATCTTTTTGTTGTGAAACTGATAGAAATTAAGTGGTTTCTGTTTTTATCTATTTATTTTTTTTGAAGTGAAACTTCTTATGCGACTTCCAACTCAAGGACGCGTTAAACGTTTAACGCTAATAATTGGCTACTCAAAGGTGTGAGCGAGGGTGAGGGTGGCGCACATTGCACAGCACAAGCACGTTCATATGAAAAAAGTGGTGGTTGTTTCTGAGGAAATGCGCAGATGGCTGTTGGTTGACGTGCGCTGATGGACTCAAAGGTGTGAGCGAGGGTGAGGGTGGCGCACATTGCACAGCGCAAGCACGTTCATATGAAAAAAGTGGTGGTTGTTTCTGAGGAAATGCGCAGATGGCTGTTGACGTGCGCTGATGGACGTGGTGTGTATAGAAATTGAGTTCAAGGTTTTTGTTTTAATGTTTGTTATAGTACATACCTACATACGTTGATACCTACAGTAAAGAATTGAAGAATTCAAGAAGAAGTAAAGACGATATAGCTGAATTATGTTGTTTGATTTATTGAAGTGAAACTTCTTAAACGCTTAATGCTACTATAAGCATTGCATACTCAAAGATGTGAGGGTCCCGCTCCTGCTTCAGACTATGCAATGGTGAGTGAGTTTATTGGCAGCAAATGCTGGGAGAGGAATATTCTGTGGTGAAGATTAATTTCCAAAAATAATGACTAAATCGGCAATTAAAGTCTTGTTTTGATACAGTTCTGCATGCATTAATCTTGTCTTTGCCAAATTGTGCCCAGCCGCTGCTGAGTAAACAGTCCTTGTAAACCCCAACAATGTAGGTATTACCTATGTATTTCTATTTCATTGTGACAGCAATTTAATTTATTAAAAAGCGAGTAGTACAATACCTAGAAGCACAGAAATGTCTATTCAGCTTGTCGCTGAATATTTTAAATTCCTTCCCTTCGAGAACTTCTTTTTGCAAAAAGAAAGAAAACCATTCCCATTATTTGGAAATATCTAAATTTTGTCACAGGGGCTGCAATGTGCAGGGAAAATTTGTACAAATCTTAAAATTCACACTCACTAAGAGTATATTTTTAGCCAAAGTAACGAAAAGTTTATCGCATCTTTTTTCCTTGTCCTGGGGAGCATGATGTCCAATGAACGTTTAGTGAGGACATTGATGTTGATGCTGATGCTGACACCCATTATAATAAAGCCCCCGGTCGTTGATTTTCCAAATTGTCGGTCGGAATTTTTGGATGACCCTCTTACTTTATAGAGAGCCTTTGATTTTGAATGAGAAAACAGAGAAGACATTGAACTTCAACGTAAGTTAAGATAGGGAGGGTGTTTCAGGGCTGTCGTTTGGAGGCAAAAAGCAGCAGCACGACGAGTCGACAAAAAGCAGTACATAGGTATAACGTATTCGATGTAGCTATGTATGGAGCTACTTATCAACATTGAAATTAATTCACTTACATTTATGTAAATTGCTTTTACTCTATATTAAACAAATATTATAAGACAATTCAATTGCCATTTCCGTTTGTTCCTGTTGTCTCGAATGTAACTTTCTCTGGGTATGTTTGTAAAGCAAATGCAGGACTTATACTTTAAGGGTGCGTCTGTATTTCAGATTCTTAAAATTCATAATAATCTTGGAAGATTTTAAGAACAAAATGCGCATATTTTTAAAAAGCATGATTTTAAGTAGCTGTGCAGCACAACAGTACAAATACTGCTATTGTAGTACAACGATAGCCCTGGAGTGTTTTCGGAAATGTAAAAAAAGTCATTTGCAATTGCAAATCCATCCATATTTCTCCACTCGAAAATGATAATTAAAAGATGCGATCAATTATGAATTGTAAGCAATATTAATAAAGTTTGTCTTAAAGAAACAATATGATTTCACTAAAAATCAATTTTTACCCCTTCCTATTTTCATTTCCACATTACCAAGTTTCACTTCTTCCGCGCGGAGGGACTCCACGCACTACTTTTTTTTTTTTCTTGCTTATCAATTGACTACCGACATTTAAAAAAAAAAAAAAAACAACTTAATTGGTTAAAAATTACCTATATAGAGAAGAAATTTCGTAGGTAATGTAATTTACACTGATATGGGAGTGTAACGAAAAATGAAACCCAATCAAATGTCCCGCATCTCACTAATGCACTAAGTGCATTCATTTAAGGTTCAGTTTATATAGATGTTGCATGTGTTTCATGATGGTATTTATCGTAAAAGCTGCTTGAAACTGAAACCGTAACATAAAGTGTAACGCGTCTAAACGAGTGATTTTAGGTTTTCCGAACTTCCAACATTTGATACGCTCTTAGTTTCGTCTTCCTTCCTTTCTTCGGAAAAAGAAATCATATTCCTAGGCTGGGTGGCTCCTGCCATCAGTAAAACCAATTATTTTCGATTGTCTTTGCATTCACAGTCGGCGTTCCTCAAGGGTCGGTACTTGGTCCATAATTTTAGAACTTAACGTGCAATTACAATGTTTACACGCACTTACAAAAAAAAAAAAAAAATAATAATAATAATAATTGCTTTAGGTTCTTTTTACAGACAAGTCATCCACCAAAGGAATAGGAATATTTTTTAGTAATCCTTTAGGCTGTATACCTACCATACGCTTTATTTTTATGGAGGCATAAAAAACAATGCCTAAGTAATTAACAAAAGCAACAGCAACACGCGGCTGAATTTAATAACATCGTCAAAGAAAAATTCTGCATCTGCATCTTGAGACTTATCCACATTACATTTTTCGCTCAATAAAATTCCAAATGTCTCATCTCATAACGGCTATGAGTCATTTATATACTCATTCACTTTTTACGATAAAAGATAAATACTCTAAATTGACAGACAAGACAGCACGTATCAAGTATCCTCTCAGGCAAACTTTTACATGGCGCCAAGAGCAATAAGTGTAATTTCAAACTATCTACTCCTACACAGACCTAATAATCAGTAGGATATTGCTATATGTATGTATCTGCAAGGGATTCGCTATAGACTCAATAATGACAAGGTTGTCCTTGGCATCAGTAAATTTTTGATAGGACATCCATTTAATTAAGATGTGAGCTTGGTGTTGTATATGATACTTTAGTTAGTCATTTGTGGGCAGCATGAATCCGAAATGTCGTATTTAAGATAGTGATTGGTTTTGTGAATGTTTTCTTGCTGTTACTAAAAGAAGTTTGTATAGTTTCATTCAGAAACTTTGCATTCAGCACAACGTGTAAGTGGCAGTGCATTTTCCCAAACTTATTTCAATCGATTTTTCTAGTTAAACGATTTAATTTAACTATGTATTTGAACTCATTTGGAATTTAGTCTAATTTCGCGCAATTTCTTTTGGAAAGAGC
Organism: Cheilosia urbana; assembly: GCA_946477585.1. NCBI lineage: Eukaryota > Metazoa > Arthropoda > Insecta > Diptera > Syrphidae > Cheilosia > Cheilosia urbana. The sequence continues at coordinate 26,656,255 of OX297854.1, read as the reverse complement.
TCAAGTTTAAATGGCTTAAATCGTCTGACTAGCTTTATATATAAATCTATTCAGTTGCAATGCTGAGGCTTCTACATCATTCCTCAGACGCGGACATACCTAAGCTTGATCTGAAATTACCTGCTACACAAATAAAACCATATTCATTTTAGTGAAAAAGTAAACGTAATATGCATGCGTGCATGTAAGGTCAAAGCACACGCGCTCTATACCTACAGCAGATACTGTCTACAATATGAAACGTTTTTGCCAATCTGATAAATGAATATATGACTGCTGCCATTGTCTTGTCTGTTGCTTTTGTTAAAAAAAAAAAAAAAAAAAAAAAAAAAAAAAACTACAAACTACACGTGTTTAAATATTTGAATACCAGTTCTTACCGAAATTCTGTGACGCTTGTCGAAACAACGCGATCGGAATAATAATTTTCTTGCAATTCATTATCACGGTACACTGTGTTCGTATGATTAGCACTACGTAAACATTCAATTACTATTGCGAAGGAGAAATTGGTGGCACTGAGGCGAGGGTCGGTGTAAGGAACGCTAACAGATAGGTGTCATTACCACCCAAGGTGTGTAAAAATGTTTTGTGTCATAAGTAGGATTTTAAGAATTGAGGAAATTTCAGAATCTTTACTCAACCGTGGGTAAGTATTGTCCATAACTCCAAGCAGGATCCCCCTTTTCTACTTAAGTTGGGTTACCCATCCTTGATAGCCACTAGAAAATATTCTAGCCCATCCGACTAGTTTTTCTTTCAACATTTCTTGATACTCAGACGACTCTGTGTTTGGAAGAAACCCTACAGAGTTCCTTTATCTTTTCTATATCGAATAGCTATATGATCGCAAGTTCTAGCATGATCGAGATTCCAATTCGATATCTATTTATGGATCCTGCTACTGTACACATACTTTTGGTCTATTTTTTTATTCATAGGTTATAATTTAAATTTCACTGTAGAAAGTTTCAAAACAAAGTAGCTACAGACAGCATCGGCTCATTAAAGATACATCGAAAAATTATTTATCTTCTGACAACTTATTTTTTAAAAATTGTTGGGTGTAAAAGCTGCAAATCGTAGTTAGTCTGAAGAAAAAGCCGCATGAAACGAAAATGTATTTCGTATAATTTGTGGAAATGGTTTTTCCGTCGGCTTTTTTGGTCATTGGCGTTTAAATGAAACCATATAAGCTCATTATTATTTAGGAATTCCCAATAAAGAAAGCCTGAGGAAGCCAGCAATCCCTGCCGAAAAAATAATCAGCTAATCTAGTTTTATTCAAACGCCTATAACCAAAAAAGCTGACGGAAAAACCATTTATAAAATTTGCACATGACCATCAAATTGGTCAAGAACTTTATCTCTACGAAAATGTCTTTCGTTTTTTATTTTTTAAGAATTGTTGTTAATTGAAAAAAAAAAATATTATTTTTTATTGTTATTATTATTATTATTTATATTATTTTATGACTCCTTTTGTTTTTGAAGTTACAACAGGCTTAGCGATTGAACATTTTCGTTTTACAGAATAAAACCCTAGAACTCTTATTTCCTTACACTGCACTGGACACTGGTAAGTCACACTGGACGTCGCCGTACTATCGATGAGATACTTGAGGTCATTTGAAGAAAAACTGAGGATATCTTCAGTAGATTTGATTAGATTAGATTGTAGGGCGGGAGAGCCTTCAATGAGCTCTGGCACTGCGGCTTCTTAGAGGAGCCTATTGTGCCTTCCCTGGTAAATTCTTAGAGACATATTTTCACTCCAGAGACCGTCAGGAAGACAAGACATGATTTTTACTGACTCCGCAGATGGGTGCAGGTCCGATAAGTGGAGTGGTTGCTCCGTTGTTAGCCAGTGAGTCAGCCGATTCGTTAACCTCAAATCCTCTATGGGCTGGAATCCAGTGGAGGATGACTAGGTTTTTCTTAGAAAGTTCATAGATGGTTGAGCATGATTCTAAGGCGAGTTTGGATTTGGTGACAGATGAGTCAAGAGCTTTGAGAGCTCTTCAGTAAGCAGATGCTATCATTCTGCTTATTCTAACGGTGACATGGGTTCCAGAAAAAAATCTCTAAAAGTACTGTCATTATGAAGACGACCAAAACAAAAATGTCTGTTCAAGCCCCAAAGAGAGGTACAGTCCATCTTGCATGCACAAAGGAAAAAGATAAATAAAAACACAACGAGAGTAATTTATTTTAAATTTAATTTAATGAGTTTTTTCTTCTCTTTCTTGCCTTAAATGTTTTCTAATCACTCCTCTTTTCTCTTTTTTCGAAATTTTATCAAGTTTTTGTTTAATTTTCTTTTTCCAATTTTCTTATTTCATTTCTTCTTTTTTTTTAATTTAAATTCTTACAACAGACACACATGTTTAATACTTTTCTCAACTTACAACACTACTCAACTTAATACGATAGGACAAAATTTTTAAAATCATAATCATTTCTTGTTCATAAAACACATAAATTTTAATTTTACCCATAAATACACGAAATAAATTTCAGATCAAATTCATACTAAACAATTTACTTTTCCATACATACAAAAAGTTGAATAAATCATAAAATAAATACTAAAATAATTTTTTTTTTGTTTATCTAAAGTTAATAGGATTTGATTTTGTTGATGAAATTTGCATTAAATTTAAAATTTTAGTTTTTTTTGATTTTTTTTTTTTTTTTTTTGGGACATAAATAAGGATGAAGAATGAATTTTTGTATTTTAATTTTAATATCTAGAGTCAGTTTGCATTATAACTATATATATGCGTGTGGGTTGGGAGATATCTTGTTCTCTTATTTTGCTTTCAAAAGTCTTGTGCTTTTGGCTTTGATTTTTTGGATTTATATTTTCAAATAATCGGCTGTTTGTATTTCTCGTAATGATATTCGCCGGCGTAAATATCACAGACATATACTCAAAATAATATTGATTATTCCACTTTGGGAATCGGGATACTATTTTGGTTCTTGTACTCGCGTTCTTTTTGTTTTGTCAATTTACTTGATTGAAAGTCAAAAAGAATTTGAATTCAGTTTTTCCTCGGGTTGGGTGGGAGTTTATAAGTCCTTATTGGTATTTTTTTTATATAAGAGATTTTTGTTATTCCCATCCTGTGGGTTTGTGCGGTTGATTTTCTTTATCAGACGCTGATTTTCTGAGCCAAATAAATTAAATGCAAAAACGTACAGACGAGAGCTGTTAGATTTCCCATTGCAACTGTCATGTGAATACGACGAAATGCCTTGTGGATGCCTTGATAGTGGGGGCATTTTACAAGATCGCCCTGTTCGAGTTGGCCGACTTCTTCTCCGCTGCCGACAGTTATTTCAAACTTGTGCTTCTCACGCATCAGACGGAGTAATGGTGGCGCAAGATACAGACGCACAGTTACTTCGATGACGGCGCAGACTGTCAGAGCGATAACTTGTACGTACGATGAGAATTCCCAGCGTCCGCCTATGACTTTGATGAAGAGAATCAGCGTGAGGATGCTAAGCATTGAATTCATGGCAAAGTATTTGGGAAACAGAATTTGCTGGCAGAGTCCGAACGTGTGACGTGGCAGTGCAAAGTATAGAGACAGTCCTGTAAGGAGAAATGTAAATTTTAAGATTTTAAAATATTAGAGGGGGTTTTATTTGTTAGGCTATTGCTATAGAGAGGTGGATCGTGGATGGTTGATTTATATGGTGCAAAAGACTGCATATTCTTTAAGGCAATCCGTTTTTTTTTTTTTTTTGTAACTAACAAGGCGAAAGTCCATTTTTAAATGCTAACTTTGCAAGTGACGTTTTAAACTTGTCTCGCCTAAAACGCAGCAACGAACATTCTCGTATAATTCAGAAATTCAATACTATTTTTTATAAATATTGTTTCAACTATTACAAAGTGATTTTTAATGTTTTTTCATATATATATATTTTCAAGTTGTAACACTGATTGCAAAATAAAAATCTATCCAACCATTTCCCTCTCGAAAAGCTTTCGATGGCCTTTAACTGATTTCAGATGCTCACCTGAGACAAATGTCATCCAAATTTGTGCACCAAAGTGTGTTGCAAAAGCGCTGAGATACGCCACTAATGCCAAGCCACTGCGTCTCTTATTGGCATTCATTGCAGCCTCCTCGTTCTCAAGTAAATTTGGATACACGGCCAACAGAACAAATGATAAAATGCCAACCGCTATGACATGAGCGGGCTGTGTTGATTTACTTAAGACGCTGCAAAGAAACAAGAGAATTTCATGTTAAAATTGTATCTAAATATTTTTTGGTTGTGCTTAGAAATTTTAAAAATAGGTACTTTTAAACAGCCCCTGCGTTACATCTATTAATGACAACATAACCGAGAGGCAGAATTTGAATTTTTGTATTTCTTTGTGGTTGCACTTGTCTATGACTGACAAAATGGCCTACGTGCGAAAACGCACTCACGCGTTCATTCGTAAGAAAAACCTCGCAAGCAATGTGAATAAAAAAAAGAAGAGAGAAATAAATACGAATACATAAATTAGCACATACGAAAAATGTATAACAACACACTTATAGCACACGATTATTAAATGGCAATAATCGGTTGGGCTCGGAGAAAGAGAGAGAGCCCCCATTGATTTATGATTTGTATGGCCTCAAATGACGATGTTCAGCCAGAGTCAGGTGCCTCGAAGCTCGACTGGGTGTGGAAGGAGTTAGAGTTTTTTTTTTTTTTATTACTGTGAGACTGAGGTGGCCCCCACAAGGACGACTCATAAATTTGACAAGATATTGATGATACTTTTAATTTTTATGACAGATAAACTCGCTGTTTGACTGCCCAAAGGCAAGTCACACTTATATTTGGAAGATGAGTTCATGATGCACTCATTTTTTGGCGGCGGAAATTAGATCCATGTTCTATCAGTTGATCACATATTGACTCTAATTAAAAAAGTCTAACAAGTCATGTAGGTACTTCCAATTGAAATCATCACGAAAGGCGACACCGCTTATACCATATTACATGCAAACCAAAGTTAAAACTATACAGGGCGGTTTATGTATATTTGAATGTAAATTCACTGAATCGATGAACGCTTTTTGGAACTCGAAAGTAATTTATTATTCCATTAATATTGGAAGTTAAATTGAAAGCAGTTTTTTTTTTATGTTGCTTTGTTGCAAGGTGCAGCACCCCGAGGACATTCCTTTTACTTTGATTAATTGAGACAAACTCTTATTCAATTCTCTTAGTGACTGATACATATCTGATTTGGGTGCTATTTTTCTTATGCTTCCTCTCGTGACTACATCGAAAATACGGAAAGACAAAACAACAACAGAAAAATATGCTCAACAACGTATTTTCGTCGACAGTGTAATTTATGGAAATTAATTGTTTGACTGACATAGAAGTTATACTTATATCCCATTAATTGTGAGTTTGTGACAAATCTGCGGAGCTTCTGTGTTAATAATATTGTTCCACAAGGTTGCATTTTGTGGCCTAAATTGATCCCGGTTTTGAGCTTAAAAGGGAGCATCAGAAGCATTTCTATGGAGTGACGCAACGAATACACTTGCGACCTGCACTTTTTCCTACAGCCTTTTATTTTTCATTACCAAATGCAATCCAATCACTGCACTCCCTATACATTGAACATAATTTCGATACCAATAACAGTTTTTTTTTTTTTTTTCAATTACTGAAATCATTTACACCGCATTAACAGAGCGCTTATCTCACTTAACGAGAAGGCCCTGCGGTAGACACGTTTTATCTCCATTAAACTGTGTCAATCACGCAATCTTCTCTCATTAGGCTACCGCACACGAGTAATATGTACCTCATCACTTTTCCTACCTTCGCAGGTGGGTTACGAAAAAGTAAAATCAGAGCCATAGCTATATGCGCGATGAGATACTGTGAAAAAATACACTTCATTATCGCATGCAAACGAGTGTTTAACCAGTGTACACAAAGAGTTCTCTTATAATGCAGGTACTACAATTCCCAGCGGTCTGAGAACTCAGATGAACATAATTACAGTAATTTTGAATCAAATTACTACCTGGTGCATATGCTAATCAGGTATTTTTTTAAAGTGGAAAATCGTTTGTGTGTCGGTTTGCTCCTTTTGATTGCAACCATCGATCGTTGACATCCGTGATTAAGAGTCAAGAGCAGGAAGTTGTTCCCAGTGTGCGAATCTTTGTATCCATAAAGCCGCATGAGCGAAATTTATAGGTTGGAAATTTTGGCGCACGAAATAGACAGGATTTTGAAAGATATTAAGAGAAACCAAAAGGTTGCTGTTGTGCGTCTATATTTTTTCTATATCTTGAGCATTGTTTTAGTTGATTTTAAGGTGCACAAAGCTGTCGAAGTAAGCCGCAAAAATGATGTGCCCCAAGGCACACAGATTGGGCCTATATTAGTTCACCAATTAGAGTGTAACTCAGAGCCTGAATTAATTGTTATTTGTAGACTCTTCTGGTGCGTAGAGCCAAGGAAAATTTTGTGCAATTGTTCCTCCAAAAGGATCGAATTTTCTATTATGCTGATTGAAACTGATATCACTTGATTGCACACCCCAATTTAGTGCCAAGTTTTTATTGTTCAAACAGAAGGTTTTCCCATTTCATTTTCAAATATCCATCATGCAAATTACCCATAGTTTCGTATCGCTATCTCGCGCCTGTCAGTGTTATATCTATCGGCTGTCATACTTCGTTATCTATACAAAATGTCTACCCATCGAACGAAGTGCATTCCGAGCATTTTGTTAATTACTATAAAACATGAAAACTTCATTCCAGTTGCATAGAGGTAGGTATTCATGAACCCATTCGTGAATACAGATAGCTACATATATCCACACAAAGTTACTTTCTGTTGGTTGGTTATCTATATGTACGTATAACACGCGTCAGTTCTCTATGGCTCTGCCATGATAGTGCGTACCTCTCTAGGTCTATTCATCGTCTGTATAGCGAAACATGACTTTTAATTTCTGTTCAATATGCATGCGCTTGGTTTTACTTTCAGATCGGCGAACCATTTCTGTGGAATAAATTCACGAACTACCTCATTCACAAATTCATCACAAATGAAAATCAAATTAACACTACACGTGACCCGTAGTTCGTATCTTTTCCTTCAATTATAATTTATCTGGCCAAACAATTAACAAAAATATAGTTGCTTATAGGAAATGGGTAACGCCATTGAATTGCCATATCAGCCACAGTCATAATGAGTCTATTATCACTATGTCTACCTCTGCGCACACCCCTTTCTCTAGGTCGCAAAAATAAATCACATGACCAATAAAAAGAAAGAGCGAAAAGGAAAACCGATTTAGATAAAAATACCGTCTTCTCCAGTTGGTAGTTGACGAGGTCTACGACACAATTAAATCCTATACACCCGCTCAGTGCATCTTGGTTGGGACTGGGACTTCGGCGATAGCTCACCTTATCATTGTGCCTTATCAATCTTATAATAAGCGCCTAGACGTGCACAAGTAGATACGTAACTGGGTGAACGTGATAATTGTCAAGTAGACCCGAGGAATGGTTGCTGAAGTTACATCCCTAATAATGAAATTACTTATCCAGTCACCGTCATGATATATTTTTGTTAATTGTGAAATTGGAATGGTCAAATCGCGTGAAACAATATTTCGATGCTAGGGCAAATCCGTTAGTCACGATTGTTTATTCGAACATTTTTGGCGCACATCACATGTGCGCGCAATGTGGACAAGTGTCTCTAATTAACACTTTAATTAGGGGTATCAGTTAACAGCGCTCCTAATCCGCTTGCGATCAATTTGGATTATGTATGAGAACATACGAGTAAGAAGAAATAAATTAAACACGGTTTGATTAAATATATTTAATCAATAATTTTTATAAAAACGCCTTGTGTGTGCGTAGCGCTTGCGTACGACTACGGGGAGTTAGTTTAATGGACGCGATAACCGTGACATTGGTTTCGTCTTCTTTTTTTTCCTTTTTCCAATAATCCGGTTTGTCATATTCTAATTTTTAACATTTTTTTTTGTAGGTATGGTGCTTTGCTAATTTGTTGATCGAAAATGTATAAAGTCAGCGCGACAGGTAGAAGGAATGAATTTGAACGAAAGTAACTAAAAATGTTATACCGACATCGATAACTGTTACGAGAATGTGAATACTTGGAACGCATGACTTAGTTTTGGACTCGAGTACTGATACAAAATTGTATTGAGTTTCTTACGCTGATTAAGAGTGCATTTCCAATAAGCTGTTTTCATTTTGGATAGATGAAAGAAAAGTAACGAGTAAATTTTTTTAATAGCCTACGAAACGCAAGTGATGTAACGATTGGCAAAATTCTTAAAATGACTGAAAACCGCAGATGATAGTACCTAATGCATCATTTTTTTCTTTAATATATTTCGTTGTATATCTGCTACCAAACTACTCGTTACTTGTCAAACATTTGATTTTTAATTAAAGATATATAACGCAATATATTAAAGAAAAAGCATATAAATAATTGTGTGAAGAAAAAATCCTTAAACTATTGATAAATGGCAGATTAGAATCATGAAATGAACTAAAGAGTCATTATGCAATTGCATTAATGACTAAATGTAACAACCAGCAAATTGAGTGAATCAAAACTCATAAAACTACTGAAATTATTGACAAAATAAAATTGTTAAAAATTAAAAGTAACGAGTGCGATGAAATACAAATTTAATTTGCTTGCAAAATTCAATGATTACAGCACATGCATATTGATATTGATCTGAATATTTTGTAAACCAAAAAGTAGCGAGTACGTGAGGCAGTTCGTTTGATTAGTATAAGTAGAAGTAGCCAAAATGAATTAAAGGTGGAATACCAGGGTAAGTATTCTCATTTGAAAAGAAACGACCAATAAGCCCAAAAACAGACATACGCGAAAAAATATTGTTCGAGTAAAGATCTGATGAATACAAAAAGCTGAAAAAGTTCCCATTTCAACCATAGCAAATGTCAACTGCAAAAGCAACAAATTCGTGCAACTCGTTACATTTCTGTACTGCTATCAAGTTGTCTGAGTAAGTCTACGAAAAATAAGTACGTGTTGATTTTTTCCGCGACAAAAATAAACAAAGCAGTTGTAATTTGACTCGTAGAAAAAACTCAACCAAGAAATGAAGTAACGAATACAACATGTCAATCACCCCTATCGAGGTATCCATTCGGAACGGAATTTTCTCCGATCTATACGAAATCGGAGAAATTCCAATCGAGGTATCCGTTCCGATATAACTTTCGGAAAAATTCTCCGATGGCATATGTCGCATTGCGTGGAAACGCGTTATACCACTTATTTTTGACAGCCACACGGCAATTTTGTCCGAAGCTCTCCGACAACGAATTGCTGCGGAATATTTTTATGTGAAATAAACGCGTTTATATGCTTCATTTATTTTGTTCCGAAATGGATACTTCGAACACATTTTGAGTTCCAATCGGATTTCACTTTCGTATCGGAATTTTCTCCGAACGGATACCGCGATAGGGGTGAATGATTCACTTCGAGATTAAATTACGTTTACTGTTTGAATGCGAATTCCAACAAAAGTTTGCTTACAATCTGCCACATCTGACAGCTCGCATTTTAATTTGTGTATTTAAAACGACAAGCGGACCTTAATCTTGATAAAAAAAATCAACGTACCTAATCTGTCTTCCCATCCAAGACAGGTGGTATTGGCTAAAAAAAATATCTCAACCTACATTAAGTGCTTTTATAATCCAGTAGCATGTGCAGTGCACTCAAGATAACTTTTTTTTATATATAGGTAGGTACCTATCTTTCGGAGAAGATCTTCAAAAGAAAATACAAGTATTCACCGGTATTTCCTCTTAAATGTTGCCCATTTTTCCATGTCAAGTGACGTATAATACCCGCCGGCTATATAATATATCCAAAGCCCTTTTTCTACATGAATGCACGCAAAAACCTCCGTGACCTTTCCTTTGAAGCTCAAGAGCTCAACAATCTTTTTCCGATCACTTTCGCATAATTATACAATCTCCTTGCGTTTTTGCAATTTATTTTTAGCTCCATGTATCTTAATATCGTATAGTTGTGTCTTTTCTTGTATCTTTCTTTTGTGAGATTTCTCAAAAATTTATTACTTTTGGAGTTGATATTGACGCTCTTCACAGGGGAGATTTTTTGTTTTTTTTTTTTTCCTAAAGGCGAACTTTTAGAGCTAAAAATAGTTTTGGGTTAAAAATAAATTTCAGTTATTTTTAGCACAACGTGTAGGGTTTATCGATTTTATTGAAATTCCCTTTTGGTACACCGAAATGGTGAGAATAATGTGAATAGAAATATCACGACAATAATACGTGCAAATTTTTGCACCTTGCTCGATAAGACCGACTAGCGTATCTCTATTTTTAAATTTGCCTGTTAATTTTAATCTTTATACCTATAACTCATTGTTACTTTTTCGAGTCTAGATGAGATGTTGATAATAAACTTGGCAGAAATCACTTCGAATGATTAGTGGACAGGGATAAGTTGAAATGTTGTTATAAATGACAGAGAAATTGTTTTCGTGATCCTTTGGCAAAGGAAAACAAGTAAATAAGTGAATATTTTGCGTCACATTCATTATTCCACCCACAAGGCATTTGTTGGCATGCAAAATATTATGGAAAATAATATAGCAGAGAACGTCATTTCAGTCAGCCGATCGACATCCGGTTAAATTTAGATCGAGTGGTTTTGTCTTGTTTTTTTTTTTTTTTTTTTTTTTGGGAGATACTAATAAAGGTATCTGCATCAATCTATTTCTATATCTATAGATAAGATTATGGGCAAGTAGATGTGGAAAGAAACAACGGATGGTCTTTTTTTGAGTGCATTTTAATGTACCTCCAGCTAGGCGTCTTTGATGGGCTCATTAACTTTTTCTAAGAGTATGTGTGGCTTTTCCTAGATCGCTCTTTAGACACAAGAACAAAGAAACTTATCGCTTAGTAAAAAAAAAGACATGTAATGATCTTTACCTGTAGGTTTTGGATTTTTGAACTCTATACGAAATTTTGGTGATTTTCTGTAAAAAGCGCTTTGTTAGCTGTGTGACTACAGCTAAGATGTCCTCTTGATATGTGTGTGTTGCAGGTACTGGTACTGATGATGTGTCGTGTGTTGATGATGATGCTTGATTTTGAGATTCTGTTGAGGCATTATGTTTAGCCAAAAATGCTGCCATTGGGCAGCCTGCATTTCTGATTGATTTTCTACTACTGGGTCTGAATCCGGTATCCGAATCGACCAAAGATTCATCAGAATCTTCCTCGGTTGATGAGAAGTCTTTGCTCAGACTTGTGCTACGAACTAGTTGTGTTGACATCTCCTCATCGGTAGAAGAGGACCCCGATACATCATCACACGTACATCGTTTGCTGAAGTCCTTTTTTGGATATAAACATCCGCCACACTCGTTACAACTTATACAACAATCATCATCATTGTTATTATTAATTGCAGCAGCAGCTGCAGCGACGGCACGCTTTTTCAATGTCCTAGCAACCGATTTGCCGAGTTTACGCGGCATACCGTTCTCAAATAGGACTTCGATTTGTGAACTCATATCGAACTGTTGTTGTTGGCACATTTTCTTTTTGAATTGTTAAATTTTTATATTTTCTTTAATCACTCACACGATCGATGCATACGAACGGAATTAATTTTCACAAAGGGAGAAATATCGCACGAATTGGTTTTATTCTCGAAATATGGAAGAAAAAATCACTTCAAACACAAAACGGGATTTAATTTTGATTTTGATTTATATTTGCTTAAGGGGGATTTGGAGAAATTTGGAGAAATTTGGACGATCGTTTAATACCGACATTGGCAGTCGTTTGCCGTCGTCGTTGTAGTTGTCGTCGTCGTGAGGTTGACTTGCGATATGAAAATGAATGATTGCAGAGCAAGTTCACAATTTTTATAGGATTTAATTTTCGATTTTTTTTTTTCTCTTTGATGGGGTAAATGTGTGGCGTTCTCTCTTTTTTTTCTCTCTCTCTCTCTCTTTTTTCAGCGCCATCATTTGTCTGTGATCGGATCGCAGAGGCAGACGCAGACCGCACGCGATCGGTGATATTCGTTTTCTCTTCTTGTTTGTCTTTTTTTTGTGTGGATCTCAATCTCAAACGCGATTGCTTTATGTTCCATTAGAGCCCCATTAGTTAGGTTAGGTGTAAGTAGACTGTTATTTTTTTATTATATAGAAAAACCGTTGACGTTATCGCGCAAGCCATTGAAGACTATAGCGAGGGGTGGTAGGGGTGGTGGGGTAAGTTTCTTTGGGTTTATGACATTTAGGTATTATTCCATTGTTTTTTTTTTTTTTTTTCAATATTGAGATTCTGGTAAAAATCGCAATTTGGTTCTGGAGAAAGAGGGCGACGTGCATTTTGTAATGTTTAATGTCTGTTTCAGGTAGGTATATGAGGTATTTTCCACCATGTCATCCATTGTGATCAGCAAAGGAAATAGCTTCCCACAACTGTTCGTAGGTATGTGTGGGTTTTTATTCAACCAAAATTGCTAGTTTTATCTCCTATCTATACGTACACGCATATTGCCTAATTTAGTAGCGCCACATGCATTACTTTTGGTATACATAGTTTCAGTTTGTTTTATTAGCGTCATTTAAAGTGCTACCGGGTTTATTGTTTTATCAGTTATTGTATGATTCAATTCTTGCGACAGCTATATAAGCTATTTAGCTTATATAGCTTAGCATGAAATCACAAATCAGTCCATTGAATGTATTAGTTTTAGAGAATATAAGGTAGGTATGTAGGTCAGGACGACAGAAGTGTTTGTCAAATTTGTAATCTTTTGATTAAATATTTTTTTTTACCATAGGTAAGTCAAGGCTTTTCGGACAGTATGTGAGCGTTAGTCATTTTTTACTTCTTAAATTACTCATAAAAAAGGGCAAAGAAGAATGAACCTGCAGGGCCTTCGGGAGAAAACTCGGACCCGGGACGGAAAAATGTCGTGTCCATGTATACGTATAGTGAAGGAATTCAAAATCAAAACAGATTAAACTCCTAAAATGTTAATACGTTCTTATTCAAATAAATCATAGAGTTGTTTTAAAAGACCTCTATGGAATCGGATAGGTACCTATACAATTTTTGTAATAAAACGAACGTTCAGCACTGCAGGTATGTTGCAAAATACACGCAGAGCAACACAAACATTTGAGAAAATCTTATCCCAGTTCTGAGAAAAAATTGCATTCAGTGAACTTAAAATTTGGCTTCGTATAGATGTGTTTCAGATACTCTTCTTTCAAGTCTTCATATATGTGTGATTTGCATTTTTCGACGAAACTTGTTGCCGCCTCTCAGTTTCGCCCATTGTTAAAAATTGACACAAAAAGGCGAAAGTTCAAATTCTTTTTGGCATCGAACCGACCAGAATTTAAAGTAAATCAAATATCAACAAAATACGTGTTTCTTTGTCAAAATTTCGTTAGTTCGTTTTCTGAATTTTCTTCGAAGTTCCTATTGAACTTCAATTGTCTTTTTCAGTGCGATGGAATCTCTCCTAATGCAGTCGCAATTGATTGGTATTTTTGTACAAAATTCGAATCAGCTACAAATCGGAGATCAAACTCTAAAGATTTTAAATTTTAACATCAAAAGCGACTTTTCTGCCTTTCATATTTTTATTCCATAAAAAATAAAAAAATAGGTACAACTTAAGTTTTTTATTTCGAATTTCCGTGTTAAATATTTTAGCCTTTCCGGAGAATTATTGAAAAATAGAATCGCATTCGGAATTTACCCCTAGGAATATGTTGTGCTACCCTTTCCTCTCCGAAAACATAGAAACCTAAGCAAAACCTATTTAAAACATTTAAACATGGCCAAAACCATAAGAGAAGCCCTTGATGGTGATGGAACCTTAGTCCTCTGTTCATTAAAAAAAATTCAAATGCTAAGGCAGAAGTAAAGAGCATCTTAGAGAGCCTGTCGTGTGAATGAAGTCTCCCGATTTAACTCCAAAGACAGTAGTTGGTACTCACGTTATTGGTACCTCCTTAGCTGCAGCTCAAAAAACACTAAAACAGGGCTACAGGGCTGGTGGTATAAAGTAGACAATTATTTTGCAGGTATTCCAGGACATTCTGATCTTAGCTCAATACACAGTTTTGCATTAAAAACTACCATTTGTTGGTCGAAATTGTTTGAAGCAAGGATGAGACACTCATATCAGAGTTGTTACAAGATCAGTGTTATGGTTTTTAGAGTATTTTTCATATATTACCTTTTTCTTTATTTTATAACATTTGCATATCTGCACAATCTTTAAAACAAAATAAAGGGAATTTGGTTCTTTTCTTAACTAGTTTTCTTCGCCCATTTATATATAAGATTATCTCCAGTGATACTATTAAGAAAAATAGTTTGTAAGGTCTTTTGTCTTTGCCTTTTATCAGAGCAAAATCAGAAGTCAATTTCAAAATCTGACATTTGCTCCAATTTGATATGTATATTTTTTAAATAACCCATGGTTATAAATTTTCTATTAATTGCTCTCCTATTTATATCAATACGATTTTTTTTCTATACCTATTCTAAAATATTTAAAAAAAAAATCACAAATAAAATATATGATTTTAAGCCAGCAATAAAATTCCCATTAAAAATAGCTTTACTTGGAGAATACGAACACATAAATAACAATGCCACGAACGCAGAGGAAAAGAAATATTTTTGATAAAGGGAAGATACATTTCTTCTTTATTATATCACGTCTCACAAATTGGTAGTCACTACAGAGTCAACAGAAGCAAAGCAAACAATTTTAATTGGTACTTGAATTTTGATTTGTGTAACCGGATAATCGATTTGTAATTCAATCGTGTAAATAAACTTGACGGAGGAGAAATTAAACGCAGCAGTCAGATGAGTAATTTGTTTGAACAATAACTATACGAAATTCAATATAGGAGCTTGCGTTATGAAAGATTGATTTTGGGTATTAGGTAAGGTAAAGAGCTTTTAATAGGAAATGCGTTTTTTTTTTTTTCTTTTTGTATAAGTCGTGAAAATGTATCGCGTTTTGATTACCTACTTATGTGATTGACTCATAGAATTGTGAAAATTAATATTTATAAACTACTTGGAAAAACAAAATTTCCCAAGAATCAGTTGAATCGTATTAGTGTCATAAAGTGCCGGTGTTCGTTCTGGTTTTCACGTTCGCCAATAATACAGAAGTAGCCCTTTTATCTTTGGTATGGGCATGGTTAGGTTAGGTTAGAGTGGCAGGCCGCCTCAAGTGCAGCCTCACTTAGGCCAAATTAGGCCCATTGTGTTACCACAGGATCGATATCGACTCCTTATCTACCCGTTGAACCAGCCGGAGCTAAGAATGAAGCGATGGAGGCAGTTGATACCTATGTTTGCGAGTTCGCTGAGATTGTCGAAGAAATATTCTCCGAGGTATAGTTTTCTACGGAGTGACAGTGCTGGACACGTGCAGAGAAGGTGAAGAACAGTCTCCTCCTCCTCCTCGTCCATACAGCTTCTGCAGAAATCATTTGAAGGGAGGCCTAATCTGAGAGCATGTCTCCCTATGATGCAGTGTCCCGTGATGACACCTACTAGAGTGCTTATTATGGGTCTTTTCAGTGTAATGAGACTTTTTGAGCGCTTGGAATCCAGCTGAGGCCAGATCTGTTTCGAGGTGTGGCACGTTAAGCAGCTAGACCACCTGCGATTAGTAGCGCTTAATGCGTTTTGTTTAATTAGGAGCTTGCAAGTAGCAAGAGGCATATAGAGACTCCTTTTTTCTGGTAGAGTCGACATAGTAGTGCCTTGTCTGGCGAGCTCATCGGCGATGCAATTACCTGGAATGTCTCTATGGCCCGGCACCCATATAAGGTGAATTTTGAATTGTTTCGCCATCTCGTTCAGAGATAGTCGGCAATTGAGGGCAGTTGTTGAATTGAAGACGACAGAATCCAGGGTTTTAATCGCGGCTTGACTGTCGGTAAAGATAGTGATATCCTTTACAGATATTACATTATACCGAAGCCACGACAGGGCCTCTTTGATCGCCATGACCTCCGCCTGAAATACACTACAGTGATTAGGAAGGCTGAATGAGATTTTACAATTTAGATCATAAGAGAAAACACCCCCCCCCTACTCCTGTTTCAGTTTTGGACCCATCTGTATAGAAACAGACAGACTCCTTGCGGGGTACTATTTCGTTCTCCCAGTCACTCCTGGAGGGTATGTAAGTTTCGAAGTTCTTTTCGAATTGAAACTGAGGGAGGGTGTAATCAGTATCTTTTGGAATGCATTCCAATGTATTTAGAATCGATGAGTGACCAGTTTGGCGGCTGGTCCACAACTGAATTGCTTTCATCCGAGTGGCTGCATTTGCTGCCACTTGTTTGCAATAGATGTCCAGCGGTAGCAAGTGGAACATTACGTCCATGGCCGCTGTTGGAGTGGTTCTTAGGGCTCCACTTATGCATATGCATGCCGTTCTTTGGACGCGGCTAAGCTGATTATGATGGATGGCCTTTTCGAGGGCAGTCCACCATACAATAACGCCATAAGTGAGTATAGGTCTGATAACGGATACATATAGCCAATATGTAATTCGAGGCTGGAGTCCCCATCTGCTTCCAATGGCTTTTTTACAGCAGTACAGAGCCGTGGTGGCTTTCTGAACTCTCCGCAGGATATTGGGTTTCCAGCTCAATTTGCTGTCCAAAACTAGGCCTAAATAGCTAGCCGTATTGGTGAGCACCAGGAGTGTGCCGTTTAGTTTTGGGGGTACAAAATTGGGAATTTTGTATTTTCTTGTGAAGAGGACCAGTTCAGTTTTCTGGGCATTGACCGCCAGACCGCATTTTTTGGTCCATTTAGAGAGCTTAGAGAGGGCATTCTGCATGAGATCTCTAAGCGTGTTTAGGTGTTTTCCTGAGACAGCGATGGCAACGTCATCCGCATAGGCAATTACTTTGCAACCTTCCCCCTCCAGTATTAGTAGTAGTTCATTCACTACTAGGTTCCAAAGAAGGGGTGAGATAACGCCACCTTGAGGCGTACCCCTACTAACGAACCTCCGGACCGATGCATCGCCCAGCTGTGAGTTGATAAGCCTGTTGGTGAGCAACTGGTTGACCAATTCGCCAATCGATTTCTCAATTCCAAGGCCCGTCAGTGCGCCGAGAATTGCCTCTACTTCGACGTTGTTAAACGCTCCCTCAATATCTAGGAAAGCAACCAATGTGAATTCTTTGCAATCGAGAGATTTTTCGATGGTAGATACAAGTGAGTGAAGGGCCGTTTCAACCGATCTCCCTTTACTATACGCGTGTTGAGCCTTTGACAAAAGATTTGAGTTGACACTGCAACGTATGTGGATGTCTATCAGTTTCTCTAAGGTTTTTAGAAGAAATGATGACAAAGTAATTGGTCTGAGATCTTTGGGGTTAACGTGTGAGCTTTTACCAGGTATGGTATGGGCATAAAGTAGGTACTATATAAATAACGATTTGATAATTCAAATATAGAACCGTATTTCTTGGCTTTTTGTTACCATCATTTTGCCATCATAATTGTCATCCCAAACGTACATTTCCATTCTTATGTACAAAGTTGGTAACGCTATACCTATCTTCAAATTGAATTTCGCTTAAATCAACTTCAAATTGAGTTTCACTTAAATTGATACCGCCTTCCTGTAAAGTAGAATAAACTATTTCTCTACTGAATAATACTGCGTTTTCTTGTTCCTTTATTTACAAAAATGTAAACAACTCCAGTTTATATTTTTCTAGCTGCAAGATGATTGACTCCGTCAATTTTTATTTCACATAATTTGGGTATGTTTTTGTCCCGCAAAAATCCAAATTCCAACTTAGGGTTTTTTTCACTGTGCCACCTCTCGCGAACGTCTGACAAACATCCGAGAGTATAAGTGTCTTGAAAGAGCTTCTCTATTAGCCGTTTGGAGTCGGCATAAAATTGTAGATCACTTTCATTCGTTCCAAAAATATAAAAAAAAAAAAAACTCACACAAAACGAAGGGTTGTGAGAAGCTGGGAATAGGATCCGTCCGGACCTGTTTCGCCAACTATTTATTTTTAATTTGGGTGTGAAATTCCTTGTAATATCGGCCTTAACTTTACCGCATTTCTATGAAAAAGTGATTTAGTCGCGCATTGGCTCGAAACGCAAACTACAACATTTTGCAACAAAATTCTACTAGAATTGTATCAAATCTGATTTAGCTGGTTATTTAATAAAATGTTTTATAAAGTCTGTAGAGCGGTACTAGGTATAAGATGGCTAATTATATTTACATTTATTAAGAAAATTAAAGTCCAATGTGTATTTAGATTGTCATTGTTTACTACTGTCTTCAGCAAGTTGATTAAAGTTAAAATACTGTCTATTGTCGATAGAAATAGTTGAACTATTGTTATCTGCAAGTAAGTACTGTAGAATATTTATTTTCTTTTTCGGGAGATGTTTTGCCTGTGGGTGAAAATCAAGAGCCGATCAATCAAACTTTTCGTCAACAACTGATTGTTGTTAATATTTATCGTGCATGTGGAAATTTATCTGACATAAAATTATAATCATTATTTTGATTTTTTGATTTTATTAAGATTTAAATTATAATCAATATCTTAATACTTGAGAGCAGCAGCTGTAATTTTAAAGAGCGTATCGATATGAAAATTTGGGTATGTATAGATAGTATATACAGCACCGAAGCAAAAAGTTTCAAAAAATCCCACTAACTTCACGCGTACACTAACTTAAGAAAAAAAAAACTGTTATAAAAAAAACATTTGCTTATATTTACGGAAAGTAATGTATAGTTGGCGCTATGATCCTCTAACAACATCCGCCCACCGAGAGCAACCCCAACCATTTAAAAAAAACACGTTGTTCCTTCAATTAGCTGTTTCGTATTCAATCTATCCTACGGCCAGCAACAAAAGTAGGTACCATTCCCACTGCACACCACCCTTACTCTTAATATAAACTGTACAAATGCAACACGAAAACTAATTAAATTAAAATCAGTAAGCAATTAGCAGCAGTCAGCGGCGCTACTGCTGCCCTGACAAGGAGTTAATTTCAATTACAATTGTATATGCTCAACATTGACTTGTCCTTTTTTTGTCCTGCCACCACTGACGACTGACAGCAATGCAACAGCTCCAAATCAAACGAAAAACTACCCTGCAGCTAGAAGCTTGTGTACAACCCGTAAAAGGTGAACCCAAACAATTTGAATAAAGACCACGACTGTTACAAATTACAACTACTTAACTTACAACTACTCTTAAGCTCCAACAGAGAAGCCATGTCAATTTGAATAGGACGAAACACAGTTAAGCTGATATCGATTAGAAGTCCTTAAATGTGTTTCCATGTCCACGTGTGTTTATTATTTACCCAACGGATCCGAATTGGATGTTCATTTAAATTTAAATGCGGTTAAGATAACAGTGCGCAAAACATGTGCACGCCTGACATTTTGTTGGAAATGTATGTCCTGTTTTCACGGTTCGATTGGCCACATTGGGTTTCGGGGAAATTCGATTGTGAATTTAATTAACCTAATTCTTGTTTTTACAGCGGTAATAGGGAGATTTTTTTGTAGTATGCTCTTTATCTACTTTCCAACAATGGATCCAAATGGCATAGGGAATCGAATCGGAAGAAAAACTCCAACACCTTAGCGGTATAATTTAATTTGAAAAATAAATTGAATAAGCACGAATTTTTGCAAATGGAGGGGGGGTCATCATAAATTTTGTTATTGTTGGCACTGAACTACACTTTCAATTGCGTTGTCACTTAAGTATCTTCTATACGCAGAGCAATAATAACATTTAAATTGTGTGCGAAATTCATGCGTCATTGGAAGTACTTTTGTTTGAAATAAATAAATACGTATTTGGCGCAGGCTGTCGTGTATTTTGCTCAAGCTTAGATCGAACTGATTGATTAATGAACAGGCGGCTGTTGCAATGTGACGCTAGAGTAATAAAATAATTGCGCAAAAGTTCTAGCCTAGCTTCTCACATATTCGTTTGTTGGGGCTTTTATATGAGAAAGCACCTATCATGGACATAACGCCATACCTAGAATTTACAAGGATTTTTACGTGTGCCTATACCCACACAGAAGAATGGATGGGTATGAGTATGAGTACTTATACCCAGCACCCAATCAGTTTCGGTATATATACAGAGTGATCTACCAGTGTAGGGCCAGGTGGCTTCTCTAAATCATCGCGTATTTCAGCATCCATACCCCTTCCGGACCATAGAAGTGCCTTCCAAGAGAAGATCTGAGCAGAAAGGAGAGCAGTTTGCGATTCTGCGGTAAGGGAAATACCTGCGGATCAAATCAAATCAGCCGTTCAGACTTCGTTCAAAACTGTAGGTCCTTTCAATTCGTCCTAAAAATGATTGTGAGAAATTAGTCCTATGGTCTATAATAAATAAATAAAATAAAAGGTAAAAAAATAAAATACGCAAAGTCGCAGTTTCTCGATTGGCGCAGTAAAGTTGTAAAGACCCTTGTGTACTTGTGTACTAGATAAGTGTAGTAAGTCTGAGATAGCGAACAATGTGGTTGATATCCTCCTTCACATTGAGGGAAGCTTTGGTCTTTGAATTTTACACCTAAGCATTCTGGTGTTGTCGTCGTAAAATATTTTATTTGCACTGATCTACCCGGTATCGATCGCGACCATAAAATAACGATTGAAAATTTAACTGATAAAGCTTTCTGATAACCAAAAAGTCGCTAACTTTTGACTCATAATATTATGTTAATAGCCGCAATTGGTCATTAGGCATTCGCCCTCAATAATCATTAATAAGGTGCACGACTGGGTCGCACGAAACTTTCTCACTCATCAAAAGTTTGTTTGAGTCAATTGTTAGATAGGTAAAAAGTTCAGAAGCATCCGTAGGTAGTGTTAAATAAAATTCACTATCGATAATGGTAGTTTAGGTATATATCAAATAACAATGTGAGTTTTTATAAATTCTAGCTCTCAGTAACAGGCAATTTTCGCAAGTTCTGGTTAGAGAGTTCTAAGCCCCTACTGTACTATTTTATAAGCTCTTACACTTTACAAAATGTTTGAGTACGAGGACAAGTGTAGTAGGAATTCATGTTTTCTGCTCTGTTAGGGCATGATTTTATATTTTACTGGAATAGATTAATGACGCTTGGCTAGATTTTCACTAGCAGTTATAAATCGAATATGCCGATGGACGTGTTTGGGGGTGCAAATGAAGCGGGAGTTTCTGAAGGCTCCAAGTGGTTGGAACTACTTTAAGGTGCGTATAGCATATTCAATATGGTTGGAAAAAATAATAAGTATGGGAAATATTTTCTAAAGCGAAATTTTGTTGTAGTTGTTATTGCATTTTCGTTTGTCAGTAGAGTGTTGAGTTTTACAAAAAATAAGCAGATCGGGGTTTGGGTAATCATTTTTGAGAAATATTAAAAAAAAACATTTATTCGAATTTTTTGAGAAAAACTAAGCTTTGGGTCATATTTAGAATATCTTTTTAATCTTCAATACGTATTTTGATCAAAATCGTAAGAGCGGTCTTTGTAAAATTTGACACCAGAAACAGTATCAAATATTGCAATGTTTAGTTTGAAAAATAATACTGCATAGTTATTAAGCTGACAACAAAGTATTAGATATTGTTTTAAATATAGGTAAGTATTGCTTAGTTTTTAAACTTGTATCGAATTCGAAAAAGGGGTTTTCGAGATATGAGCACTTCTTAAAATTACTGTTTTCGGAGATTCGAATTGAAAATTAGGGACGCAATAATTTTGGAAATATAAATTTTACTCTGAGTATGCACTGTGGTCAATGTTTTTAGCACTATTTTTAGTTAAACTAAAGAAATTTTTAAAAATTAACTTTTTTTCAAAAGTCACAAATTGATAATAAGAGAAAATCTGAGTTTGCTAATAAGTCCGTGTAGCCGCTTAGGCTGTAGGCTTCGGGAGCATATGGACAGATAGATAGACAGACGGACAGAATTTCGACACCCACATTTTTCAGTTCCCCTATCATCGTAATGTAAGAATTGATTAACACTTCGAGTTCGAAATTTTGTACAAATACAATATCTTTCTCTTATCTGAAAAGAATTGATAGATAGATAGATAGCTTTATTTCGTATATAAATTTACAAGGACTTTGTTACCACACATTTTACAATTCAGAGATATGATAAGTTATACCTATCTTTCTTCTGAAACATTATTTTTACAATAAGGATGATTTTGCGATTTACATTGAAATATTACATTTGAAGGAAAATACGAAGAAAACCTTCAATTAAAAGAATTGAACATCATAGAAAGTTACAAATTATTGAGAACTGTGTGTTCCATTCAAGTTTCTAAGGATTGAAATTAAAAAAGCAAACTGTATCTATGTCGACTTTATCAGTATCCCGGAAGCATCCGATCGCAAAAGACGACCGTGACAATCTACGTAAATTGCACTACATTAAACTTGTATACACGCGAATGATATTCAGAAACAAATCTGCGTTTCAAACGCGATTCGGATTAGGATGGTGTACGTGACATAATCTCCACCCCAGCTTGAACCTATACGCCTGTTATCTACCCGGTTCCTGATTTGCGACACACCAGGCATTCGCTTTAAATAATAATTACCTAATATTTTCACTCACAAGTAACAAGTAAATAATTTATTGCATGAACGTTAGTCACCCGCGCTCCTAGTGACGCCTTCACAACTCTAAAGTCCAAGTGCCGCTTTTAGTTGGAGTGAATCTGTGAGTCAACCACCAGCAAAATAATGGGTATAACTTTATTAAAGAGGTTGCTCTTCAATACGAAATTCGCTAAGCAACTTTATTCATGATTTCTGCCAGATACTTGGGTGTGATTTCTCTTTTTGTCATTGATTGGATGTGATTTCATAAGACAATGTCAAGTCCCAGTGGGGATGGGGATTCCATGGTCAAATTCGAAGAACATATCGGAGATGAACTGAGAATTGTGCTATTTGTCAAATGACAAGTCATGGTCCGATGAGGTTGATTTGATGTGACAGATAACATGTGAAGGAGAAAAGGTTATCGCCCATTTATGGCTATGTGGCACACGATGATAGGCAGTCGAGTTGTGCCGTTGTCCGCTTAAATACTGCCGAAGAAATATGATAATTTATAGACTTCATTATGTGGTTCTCGTCGAATATTAATGCAGTTTGCTTTCTTCTAATGATGCTTTCGTGTATTGAGGAAGAAATCACTTTTCTAAGAGTTACGCACTCACTGATCACGTTTCGTGGTGATCACTTTGTGCAAGAAGGATCTGTTCTTTAGCTTTTTGTGAAACAAATTGATTTGTTATATTGGGAGGCATGACTTATTGGCTTTTGTATCTGGTTTTTGATAAATTTTTGGTCAAATGAATAAAATGGTTATGATAGGTGCAAATCATGAAAATGCTGCATATTTGACAAGTAAATTGGCAGAAGTGAGTACAAAGTTTTAACGAAATGCTTATTAATTTTCCGACTTTAAGGAAATGGAGGAGGAGCACCTTGAATTGAGCACTTGCATCACACATTCCTAGGTAGTTAAGGCCCGGTTGCTGCTACTACTCATAGCGATTTAAGTTCTACTTAAATGCCTTTCGGGACTACTTTTTCTATGTCATTAACTGTCACATACGATTTTAAGTAGAACTTAAATTGCCTAAGCTGTTGCTCATGTCTCAACGAAAGGGACTTGAGGCATAAAAAAAGAAACAGAAATACAAATTTACGAATTCACTTGTTCATGGTACTGCCCTTTAGCTAGTAATTCTACGAAATTGAAGTGCCTGGCAGTTAAGCCCTTAAAGAGGGTATCGTCAGTGTCGACTTTGGGGTGCAACAGTTCGGGTTTTCCACTAAAAATTTAAGTAAATTAAAAAAAAACCGTCTCACAAAAAAAAAAATAGTTTTGCTCAAGAAAATGAGAGAAAACGGTCGGACTCACCAGCTGATGCCATTAGTTTCGATTCAAAAATTTGCATATTTCAATACATATTCAAATATGGAAGTGAATATCTTATAGCATAAGCTGTTCTTATAGTTCACTTGCTTGCTAATGAAATATTTGACAAAGTTCACTGATAGGAAGACTGACATAAAGTACACTGTTTCGCAATCAGACTCGTACTTTCCATTAGTACAATTTGACTCTCATGTTCATATTTAATTTGATTATTTTAACGTATTTCCATAAAACGGGCGACTTTAATTACGCGTAATTACGTCGGCTGACATTGATCGTGTTTGTTGAAAACCACCTGCTAGTAAAATCGTTGCACCACCAAACTGGTTTTGTTTTTATCGTAAATCTTACAACGTATGCGGGCTAATGCTTCGCAGATGTTGAAGTGATGTTGGACCAAGAACGTTGATTAATAGTAAACGCAAACAAAAACACTCGTCTTGGGATGGACTGGGTAAAGACGTCCTAGTTCATCGGTTGAAAATACTTGTGAGTAACCTGGAACTGAAAAGAGATCTAATTGTATGATCGGACTAAGCCGCAGAGATATTCGCATACTCACGGGGGTCATTACTGGACACTGTACGATAGGCGTACATTCGGAACGGCTGGGGGATACTCCACAATGATTTTTGCAGAAGCTGTAGGGACGTAGAAGAAATAGAATCTGTTCCCCACCTACTTTGCGAATTCCCAGCCCTTAAAAACAGCAGACAGAGAATTCTCAATAGTTACTTCTTCGATTACCTAGATCCTAGAGGATCTGAAGAATTTTGATCTCAAAGTTCTCCTGAGATTCATACTTAAATCTGGGTGGTTCTAGTAGACAAACAGACTTCTTATCAGTAGTCACTACCTCGTAGGAAGAACTAGAGGATCAGGTTACAACGGAGCTTTAAGAACCCATGAGTTTCATACTAAATCTATGCGGCTCCAATATAAAAAGAGGTATATTTCTTGTTTCTCGACAGGCTGCAATGGATGGTTCCCGTAACTGGACACAATGGACCCAACTGATGGTCTAAGTGAAGCTGTTGTAACCGCCACAAGAGCACCCATTTACCTACCTATACCTAACCTGGAACTGGCTGTCCTTGTTTCCGTCGTTGAAATTTATTTAATGGTTGATTCCAGGTATAATAGGTATCTTGGCAATTCTGAATAAAGCAGAGTTATGGCAAAGTCATCATTCTGGATCATTTCAAAGAAACTGGTCAATGTTGTCGATGGCGGCCTGTCAACTCGTTGTAAAGTACACCCTTTGACCATTTTCCGGATGTACTACTGAATGAACAACAGTGGTGTGTCTTTTATGTATAGGAAATTAAAAATACGTCATATCGCCGCATTTTGAAAAACAAAAATTAAACCGATTGACACTTTTTTCAAATACCAGCTATGATATAAAATCAAACTGTGATATTCCGAACATAAGTCTGACTAAACATGAAATCGTGCAATATATATAAAGACATATGATAACTTTATTCCTGATCCTGATGGTGTTCCAATTTTGTTTGTCAAATCGTCTGTTAATTTCATCTGTAGGCCGTTAAATCATTTATTTAACTTGTGTCGCTATCCAGCGCAGTCTTTCCGAAGATTTGGAAATAATCATTTGTCATGCCGATGTGTAGAGGTAACAAATGTCACGTCGAATACTTATGACATTACAAAACTGTCATGTATACCTAAACTCTTTGAGAAAAGTATGTTTAAATTTATAAAATTTCACTGTTCTAAAATGGGTTCAGTCTCCTACGACTAATTTAATAGAATTTACCAAACATTGCAATGAAAGCATGGTGAATGGATAACAGACATTTTTTGTATGCTGATTTTTTAAAGCATTCGGCAAAGTCAGACATGGCATCATGTTAAAAAAAAAAAACCGAAATATTATCTATGGATTTTCTCATTGGATCCTTAAATGGATCGGTTGGATCTGATCGTACTCAAAATGTCAAAGTAAATGGTGCTTTGTCAGAAAATACCGTCGTCTATTCGGGAGTCCCTCAAGGTAGACACTTTGGTCTAATTCTGTTCCTGTTATTTATCAACGATTTATGTCTTTTTCTTGCATACTCAAAGGTTTTATACTGTTTGCGGATGACTCTAGGCTGATATATTCTTATAGCAGCCCACAAGGTTATATCTTTCTACAGCATTATATTGACCGCATGCAGGAATGGAATAAGGAGAACTTTATGCCACTAAGCCTGAAGAAATTTAAATCTGTATCCTTCACAAGGCGTCAAAATCCAAATACACCGATTTATTTTATTAATGATGAAGTTATTGAAAAAGTGGATCACTTTTAATGATCTTGGAGTTATCTTCGACAAGAAGCTCAATTTTAACCTCTATTTGGATTCCCTTGTCAGTAAGTCGAGAAGCCGATTGGGACTTATAAAACATTTTTTCAAAGGAATTTCAGGATCCCTATATCACCAAACTTCTATACTGTTCTCTAGTCGAACCTTTTTTGGAAAATTGTAGTCTCGTTTGGTGTCTGAGCTATGAATATGGAATTTTAAGAATTGAAAGCATTCAAAAGCATTACATGATTTATTTGGGACCTCGGAAGCCGTTTTCCCTCCTACACAAGTCGATTAAAGTTGCTGAATATGGAGACCTTGGAAAAACGAAGAGAAAAATTAAATGCTTTATTTTTGTTTTGCGCCCTGACTTTCAACATCAACTCCATCTATATTCTTACTTCTATAAACATCAATACTAGGCCGAGGGCAGCAAGGAATCCAATACTTTTATAACAAAGGACGTCTCGATGTAACTATGGAAGCAATGGCCCCATCAGTAAATTGACGAAGCATTTTAATAAGTTCAATCATTTGACTGATTTCAACGTAACAAAATTAAATTTAAAACAAATAATAAAACAAATGTAACATATTTTGAAATAACTAACCTTTTTTAAATATTAATAAAATATTAACTGTTTAATAGTTAAATAAATAAATAAACTCGAAAGTGCTTTACCTAATTTACAAGCTCGTATCATCCCGTTCGGTATTAGAACAGTTTCCTTTATTATTTCATTCAAAAGAGCAGCCTTGAAGATATGTTTTCCGGTGTCTTCCCGCCCAAGGACTGTCGATGCGACCTTCATAAATGACTCACATTTAGATAAAAATCTGTACTTTCCGCCTCTTCCAAAGAAATAATGTTCAGTGTGATTTTAGCATCAATAACGCTGACTAACTCACATAAAAGCAAGTGTACGTTTTTAGAAGAGCTCTAAATTCACAGAACTCGTCCAACAGGAAATGCAAATATTGGGTAGTATCATCCAAAATTTTTTATTGGTCACATCTCTCAAAGAATTGGACTTCAAAAAATCACTCATACGTCAGAGTGAATCAGAAATTACCTTATTTTTTTGAAAAAAATCGCCAGCAAATCCCCGTCAGGGAATTAATTAAAATCACCGCACCGCCACAACCGGAAATTATCCGGAAAATAAATGTCATCCTCTGCCGCAGCGCGCGCACAATTGATTTGCATTTCTCCATCGGTGGTGACTTTGCATAAATTACTTACCGCCTAGGTGTTAAAATTGCTGAAAAGGATTAAGTCCTACAATCGATTGCGATCTGCATACAATCCCCGGTGACCCGTATCCTTGCGAGTGCACATACATGCTAAGCAGCAGTATCTTAAGAAATGCAAATGGTACTACCACCTGTTGCATGCGGGATGGTTTCTTAGCTCCCTCTGGAGGACATCACAGCAACAGTTGAATGACAAATCAACAGTTGGCATTGGCATGTGTATTCTCTGCTTACCCGCATCCATCACTGGCAGTGCGCAGCATAGTATGAGTACTGTGCAAAAATAAATTGAATTCGCTTAATCGGTGGAGGAAGCGGCCGGCCGGCGGCGGCGGGACGCTCTCTATACAATGGCGGGATTGGAAGTCCGCACGTATTATGATGGACGAGGGACTGCCTCAGAAATGGGGTTGCAATTGTCGTTCTGTATATATACCCTCAATTGAGAAGAATGTGCAAATAATCAGCCAGAGAACAAATCACATTGCCGAAGCCTGAATGCATATTATTACAATTGTTAGTGAGTCTATCCCAGCGGCGAGAGGGCTGGCTGGGACAGCGGGACCATAGTGGACAGCATGGCGTTTGGTCACGTATCACCTCGGGAGTAGAGACCGACGACTATGATGATACTGCGGGGGATCTCTGATGAACTCAATTCGATTAGAGAATTGCTGCACTTTTTACTGTGTATGTATCTATATACTACATGATGAGGGTGTGGCGTAGTTCTGATTCTAATTCCCAATGGATGACGGGTCAAGTACAAAGGAGAGTGAAACCAATTTGTGAACAGGTGATTGGAAATTTATCGACGCGAACTACTTGATTGAATTTGCCGAAGTGCGGTTTGAGCAGTCGTATGGCATTATGGAAACTTACGAGATCCATTCAAAGAAAAATTGATTTGTTCGGCTGGTGCTCCTCTTTATTTAGCTGTGAACGTAAACAATTGAGATGAAATGGAGGATTTTATTTTTAAACATCGTAAATATGTAACTCACATAATTCACAATAAATTTACGAGTCCATTATGAGGTATTTATTTCTGAGTTGAATTTGCAATAACGTCCACCATCAAAGACAGTCAGTCAGCTGATGTAGTTGTTACCTTTAGTTTTTAACAAACAAATTTTGTCAACATGTGCGGGGGAGGTACTTTTAGACTTTTGGATGTCCATTTCTACACTGGAACTTCAAGCCGCCGCATGGCCTTCAAAAACCCCTCACAAATAATTGTGCTGTTTCCTGAAGACATTAATGTGGGCGATATTTGCGTCCAACAGTTGAGTGCCATACAACTCAAATTAGGGTCAAACACGAACATTTTCAGCAGACTTAACCTTGAGATGTGGCGACAACAATTGGCCAAACTGTCATCTGACTTCGCAGGATTTCTTTTCGCGGAGCTGTGCCAAAGGTCGTGTCAATGGGGACAATCATTAAACTGTGGAAAATAATTGAAATTGTCGGCCCTAAAAATATAAGGCGAAAAACCCCTTAAAGAATTAAACCTTAACAAAATATTTACAGTGGTCTATCAAAGTCTACAGATATTGGCATGTCCAAATCGACTGGGTTACCCTATTTATAATGCCAACGTGGAACCTAAAAAGAACTGAAGCGGAAATCTTTCAATAAAGTTGTTCATTTTAAATTAATTTTTACTAGATAAAAACAATGAAATATAATTTAAAACTAACATTTATCTTAATCTAGCTTACTGGCGAGCACTCTAAACTTAACAATATCCCTAAAATTATTCCCTTTCTGCCTTAAATCTATCTATAGGTATTTAATTTGTTTTGCTTTTTAATGTCCAAGAAACTTTACAAAACTTGGATTATTTAATAAAGTTGTATACGATCTTCAGTTGCCACCATGTTATCATAAAGTTACACTCGCAAGCGTTTAACAAAACAATTCCCCGCCAATCTTTCTGAGAGAATTACCATCAAAACTGAAGAATGGAAGACATAATGATATAGTCACACAAATGCCCTGTGCTAACCACTTAGTGGATAAGATCGCCTAATAGATTTGCACCAATACCCTACTTAACAGCTTATCACTTAAGGAGATGTGAGCTAATCGAAATAAGCTTTTAGACAACACAAACCCACAACTTCTACTTTGTGGGCTTATATTTTCAAAGCACTTAAGGTTTATTTGCTAGCCAACTTTCCACAACCAAGTACTTTCTACAGTATTTTCCGCCGAGACGTAAGTTCTCAAATTGTGCAGCACTTAAAAAATAAATCAGAAATTGTTCCGCAATTTAATTAAACGCAATTAACAGAACCATTGAAGGAGTTCAATTAAGTCTGATGGTAGGTGATATTACCGCCGTAAACAATATTTGTTCAGACTTTTGCGCAATGATGTAAGCAACTCAAAAGTATATCAGCAAATGCCCTTACGGCAAAGTGATGAAATACTCATCTGATACTTTTCGATAAGGCAACACGTGGTCCTTAAATGGATCGCATTGTCGCATTTGCAATTGAAATTGTAATTATCTGAATGAAAACTTCCATCTACTACGCTTTTGTGATAGTAACAGCTTATCGGGTTTATGTCACCTGATCGATTCCACGATCGGTCCCGTGATCGTATTTTTATATGACTTCTAAAAGTAGGGCTTTACCAATAACTTTATCCAATAACTCATCAGTCTTCGCAGTCTTTGCTTATGAGATTTCTTATCCATTGAAATGTGTTTTCTTTTTGTAGTTCTTCTCTTGGGAAAGGGTAACATAATATGAGGCTTCACCAGTGCTGCGAGATGCTTGTAGATAAAAGTTGCCTTCGCACTATATGAGGAGAAATTTTAGTCCTTCGGAAATATTTCTTAAGTTTTCTTGGTCTACAACCTAAGGAGTTCTAAAAAATGATGCCCTCATCTCTTTAAAAAGAGTTCTTCGTTACGTTCTTCGGAACGTCTTAAAGGTTGTCCCTATCTCTAAATC
This sequence comes from Cheilosia urbana, assembly GCA_946477585.1. NCBI lineage: Eukaryota > Metazoa > Arthropoda > Insecta > Diptera > Syrphidae > Cheilosia > Cheilosia urbana. The sequence continues at coordinate 26,625,563 of OX297854.1, read as the reverse complement.
TCTAAAATTACACTATACTATTCGTAAAACATTTATAGCGTGAAAAGCAAGTAACTTAAGGTCCCAGCAGATGTGTACACGAGTATTTTTAGTTAAATGAATTGGAACTTCTTTAAACTCTCCTCTTACCAAACCTAAGGAAGCATTTTAAATAAAGTGCACGACTGCGTCGAACGTAATTTCCTCGTTCATCAAAAGTGTTGCAAGTTGTTGGAATTATTCGTAGGCCGCATATTTAGTACGGTTGAAGAAAAAAAAAAAAGTTGGTAATATTTGCTGAAAATAAGTTTTGCGTAGCTTTTGTTGGATTTTCTCTGGAAGTGGGGTATTGTAAGTAATTCAAAAATATACCGAAGATATGTGAACACAGACCGGGATTTGGGTAGTCGTTTTTGAAAAATATTTGAGAAAATGATTGATTGATGAAATTGGGAAAAACTAAGTTCGAGATCTTATCTAGAATACTTTTGCTTTAATATTATCTATGTATTTTGATCAAAATCGTTCGAGCAGTTTTTGTAAAACTATGCAGACAAAACAGTAGGTAACAAATATTGCAATGTTAAGTTTGAAAATTAGTATTGCTTAAATACTTAGCTTAAAACTTTATCTAAGCATTACTTGGTTTTCAAAGTTTTATTCAAGTCGAAAACTGGGTTTTCGGGATGTGATTAATTACTAAAACTAGCGTTTTCGGTGATTCGAATTAAAAATAACAGACGCAATCATTTTCGAAACATCAACTTCTCTCTAAGTATGTATTTTGATCAAATTTATTATTGCTGTTTTCAAGTAAACTAAAGAAAATAAAATTTAAAAGTATTTTTTTCAAAAATCCATTGTGTGTTAACGGGAAAAATGAGTTTGCTGTTAAGTTAGAAGTGACCATATTATCATAAAAATGAACTTTTGTTACAATCGTACCTACTGTTATTAGATTTTTCAGCGAAAAACTGAGTGTGCAGTCATGTTTACCTCACATACCTTGAAATATAAATTTTGGTTGAAATCGTTGGAGACATTTTCGAACAAATGAAACTGGTATAAAGATTTTATATGGGAAGTACCATTAAGGCCCCAGTTATAGCCATACGTAAAACCAAACCGTAAAAATCTTCTTTTGCTTTTTTTGACCACTTAAACTTGATGGTTGAACTCGATCTTGGTCTTAAAATGGTGCTAATGAGTTATAAAGTTAGATTATCAAAAAAAAAAAGTAAAATGATCTTTAAATTTTCTAGAAAAATAATTTATTCATTTTTACGTACGAAAAACTTTTACTGATCAACTTCTCAGTCAATTCCACAAAAGAAAACCGAATCATTCCACTGAAGTATTTCATTTCTTTACTGTTCCATCTGTCAGGAACTTTTTTCTGATAGAATCCAATCAGTTGGGTTTGGTGTGTTGTTATTGTTTAAGGCCCGGTTGTTTAATCTTGGCTATCCTTAATCATCGGTTATTCCAGCTGGTAACCCTCGAATGCGTTTGTTCAGCAATATAATCAATAAAATATTTCACATCGGTTTCGTTGAGGTTTTCAACAACTGACACATAAGTATAGAATACACAACAAGCAAAAATAATGGATGCAAAGGAGGAAGTAACATTATTTTCAACATTTTTTGGCCAATGACCGTTCTCATAAATTGAGATAAGGCACACGCGTTAGGAAAAGTATTGAGAGAATAAGAAAATTGCGATTGTCGTTGAATACATTAACATGAGGCCTGTTAATTTTGTAATAAATTTTATTGGTTTTGGCTTAATTTCGGTTTTGTGCTCAAAAAAGCATTGATAACAAATACAAAGTTTCATTATTTAATTAAAAAATTCCTGTATTATTTGGTTATGACATTCATTTTTGTGTTTATTAAGTTTACTAAAAATATATACATTAATAAAATACCTACCTAAATAAATTACTTATCAAAAACAAACGGACCCGAAAAATAAAAAATATATATTCGGTCAATCACTAAATGACAAAAAAACTGGAAAAATGGAACGATTTGCTGCAAAGCTATGGTTTGGTGATCGAAGTGAAAAAACGTTCAAGACACTCATTTGTTATCACTGATTTATAATCATAGGTTAACCTAATTCTGTGGTAACCTAACCAAGGCTTTAACCAGCTGTGAACAGACCGGCCCTTAGTAGGGAAACTTTTTTCTGACAGATTTTTCGCTATGACCGCCCAAACGAAAAAAAACTCAGTTTCATACTGTTCCAACATTTTCGGTTGCATTTTACATATTGCTATAACTGGGGCCTAATATGACGCTACCTTGCAAAACAAAAAAAAACGACCTTGAACTATAGGCCCCCTAGCTCCAGTTCAGAAGTTTGAACCAAATTCGGGCAGCCGCTTAGGCTGTAGTCCTCGGGAGCATACGGACAGACAGACAGACTTACAGAATTTCGGACCACCATTTTATAGTTCCTCTATCATCGTAATGTAAGAATTGAATAACATCTCGAATTCGAAATTTTCTACGAATACAATATCTTTTTCTTACTACGTAATCGGGAAAGTTGAAAAGTTATGGTACCAAACTGCACATAGTATTATTTGGGCCTTTCAAAACCGGCAAAGCTACCTACCTTGTTTAGTGCATATGCCATTTTTCTATATGATATAATTCAATTTTCGCACGAGAGAAAAGAGCCTTCAGAAAAAACTCTTGAATATTATTCAGGACTTGGCTTAATGGTCCCCTTGCTCACACATCAAACCACTTTACTGTTACATAATTTGCATGGGGATTGCGCTCCTATGAATGACTTCATTGTTGTAAGTAAATACACGATAATTTGAGCTCCAGTATTCAGAAATAAAACATACATGCTTTCTTGAACAAGTTTCATCAACTCCCTTTTTCATCGTCCAAAAAAAAAAAATTACACAATAATTATAACATTTTAAATACGTGCGCCTTACTAAAGAAACTCAGCACCAACCACACCATACGATATTTATGTTTACGAACTTAAAAGGTCAGTTTACAGGTCAGATAACAAAGAACTTGCGCTATTTAAATATTTACGCAATGCAGACGTGCCAGGTGCCAGTTGTTTAAGCAAGAAAATGTCTTAAAACTACATTGTGGTGTGAAAAGCAGCTTGGGCATTTCTTTCATGGAAAACTTCGTAGCGCCATTTCTTTAATAACGCTCCTTCAGACGCCCTCGTGTAATTGATCATTTAATTACACTGAATGTGGCGGAAGGGAATTAACTCGGCCCACACTTATCCAATGACTTACGGTTGAATGGAGATCAGCACGTAAGAGATTTTCAGCTTTCGATTCGCTTACTTATGTGCGTAAATTAAGACCATCGCATTAAGATCTTAATTTGGATGTGCTGTAAATAAGTCATTCTGAATTTACGCACATGATAAGGAATTCTCTCATTCCGCCATGTTTATCGGACTTCAACTAGGACTGTCGAAAATGAAATATTCACGGTATGATAAAAGTGGTCAGTGGTCATGGGAATACAACTACATTAACAGTATATTTAGAAGGGTGTTGGCCTTGGAAATTTGTTTTAATTTTTATGGAAAAACCCCTATTCAATTCAAAATTAAAGGTAAGAGCAGGGTACTTGGTAAATATGGTTGGACGTTGCGTTGGGAATTATTGGTAAATTGCCAGAATCCAAAGGGGTTTTAAAAATCCTTATATGTTAAAATGGATGTTTGCATCTATATGAGAAGGTTTTTATCCTTTTTTATTATTTGCCACAAGATGGCGCTGTTGCATAAAAACTTCGACACCGTTTGACCGATCACCCTGAAAATTGGCATACCTATATGAGCATCCTTTCATGGTGAAGGTTAAGTGGATACACTTTTCTGTTAACAAGATTCTTCACTAGATGGCTCTGCAATTGAAATCATCTGGCTGTCAGATCATGTTCCATTTGCCGCAAAAAAAGCACTCTTTTCAGAGTCGCAGCAGTTTTACGAATCTCGATTTCACTAACACAAAAACATTTTTGTCATTTGTCAAACTTTAAAGTGTTCTTACTTACGTTTTTAGACGAGAAGACTGTACAAAATAGAGAAAAAAAATTCATTTGGCTGCTGCAATGGATTTTTATAAACACAAATAACAATTTGAGAACAGCTGACTTTAAAAACATGCCCCACCACATTCAAACGACTACAGTTTCAAGACTGCAAACATAAGTATTTCGTAATGAAAAAAATGTTGCTCTTTTTTTTTCTTTTCTTTTTTTTTTTTGCTTTCTTAGTATTTTATTTGGAGGTCCCTTTTTAGTCCTTTTTGAAATTGCTCAGCAGTAACGCTGTAAGGACTTAGTAAATTAACTGTATCTGTGCTTCCATTAGTTCCAAAAAATTAAACTTACTTATAAGAATGACCGGCTGTTGTCTTATTGAGAGGTATTCTGACCGAAGCGCTGTGGCCTGGGTAAGATGAGGGTTATACCTTATACCTTATGCCATGCGTAAATCGACGACGTCTGGTGATAGTTTTTTTTCAAATAATTTTGATATTTATTCACATACCTACCTATAGAGAAATTCAAATAAACTCGTTAACACCAAATTTCTTCCTTTCTTGCAGGTAAGTCCACTTAAAATCGCCAAGTTATAACTTGTAAGTAGCTTAGAGTCTATTAAACGCAACATTTATTTACAATCTTATATCGCTTATAATTTTATATATAATTTTGGGAAATAGAAACGGCATTGTTGTTCTTAGTTCCATTATTACGAATTCAAAAAAATTAAGATGCTGCTATCGCAAAAGCTCTTGCGAGTGTATAAGGTTCGAATTTTTATCGATATAAATTTCTTAAGCTTTATAACTAAAAATCAGCTGCATCTTTAATGGCAATACTTTCCTAAAACCCTAGGTCATCCTCCTCCATATTATAGGGAGCTATGCAATCTTAAATGATCGCTACCGCATACACAGTTTAATGCAAATATATAGAGAAGGCATTAAACTTTCAGCATAATAAACTTAGTACCTTACCGAGGAAACTTTTTCTAATTTTCAACACTTACAACGTGAACCATAATGTTGGTGCGTACTCTATTGTCTATGACTTAACCGCACCATTTTATTTGCCAGGCGTATTATTTGTATACCTAAAAAACACTATCAATTATCCCAAATTTGATAAGATAGTTCAATTTGATATAACATAAATTCACAACATATATCGTGTCACTTTTGGATGTCTCCGATAATTCCTTTATCAATAAATAAATATAGTGCGCGACTAAATCTAAGTTGGACTTATGCCCTCAATGGGAATTGGTAGAAGCAGGTGAATCAAACGTGATTGCACAACGTCGACCATAAGGGTTCCATTTAAAATATTAGGCAGTTTCATATACAAATATTGAACATACTATATATAAATATTTACATTAACAAAAATTTCACAATTTTGACCGCATTGTCATCAACTAATTGTTCTGATAAAATGCTAAGCCTATATCGTAGGCCCATTATTAAAAAATGACAGCCTCACACATTTAACAAGTGAATGTATAAATTCGCAACCAGCTTTGGTCAGCTTTAAAAAAAAAGTACTTGGCGCAAGAGGTCCGTAGGGACCCTATACCTTCTCAACAACCATTCGGTTTGTGTATGTTTTTTTATTTTTGTGACAAATTCTTCCATTCGCCCCAAATCAGTCCAAACGGCTGATTGAGAAGATCTTTCATGACAGCTATACTCTCGGATCCTTGTCAGACGTTCGCGAGAGGCAAGCTTACCCAGAAATTTAACATTATTTGTAGAAATCTACGTGTAGGTACTATGAATCTCGACTTGAAGATCAGTGGCCCACCACACATAGAAATCGATGAGGTTGCAAATAGTCCACAACTTTTATAATATCCGAAACAAAAACCTCGCAGCTGACAATGCCAACAAAACAGTCAAAAAACCAAACCCAACCAGACTAGACATGCGACACCGAAATTACTTTTTTTTTATCCCGGCTCTTCTTTTCATCTATAATTACTTACTTTGATTTATCGTATTTCTGTCTCAGGGCCTAATGCTGCCCACATGCGCTATTTTTTATAATCACTTAAAGACGCCACATGTCTGCTATCGCATAAAAACAATTAACTTATACATATTTAGTCTAAGCGAATTATTAAAGATTGGTGATAAAGCTGTAGATAAACCGAAGAAATAATTAGAAGCTTACCCAAGAATATTAATTTATACCTAAGATTAAATTTCAAAACGATATTTACCTATCTAACTGATAATGATAATGATAAGTGTGTTAAGACTACTGAGGATAGACTTCCCTGGGTGTTAACTAGGAAAAGGATTTTTTTAATATTTATCGCTACTCAACGTCTGATAAACACCCACGAGCATTGCTGGCCTGAAAAAGCTTCCCAATTTAGCAAAATATTTTAGTTGACTTAAGTTGGCAGTTACAGCTCGGTTGAACCGCGGCGGAAGCCAACAAGCCCCTCTTGCTTCTACTCTCCTTGATGCGATTCCTTATTTTCGTACGCCAGTTCGAACATATGAATTTCAGCGCGTTTAGTAGATGACAGCTGCTGCAGTGTCGAATATAACATACATAGATTAAATAAGGAAAATTAATTAGGAAGGGCTTCTTCTTGAAAAGCAGCGACCACCATAGGGCAGGCAACCACTGGGCGCAGCAGAATTAAGAACGAGGAAACTTACATGAGCTGATGAGGCACCGCCGAAAAAATAAAATAACAAAATTTAACGAAGCGTTCGAGACCGTCCATCTATTTCCAACGACTAAAACAACATGTAGGCGAAGAACTGTCACCCGACCGACTCACTACATGGGTGAAAGAAGATCTAAAGCATACCATCAAGACATACGTTTTGAGGTGACAGGTTTATTTATTTTAACCTCTGTAAGTGATACAGACTTGCAACAAAAATCGTGTTTTTTGCTTGTGCCTGCCCGTTTATTTTAAAGGCTTAAGTGAAACAAATATTCCTCTACCTGGATTGGAATACCTCTATAAGTGAGACTGAAATAAATGCTACGGCCTCAAGCAAAAACCCCTTAAGTCTGAACATGAATCTATCGGAAAAGCACTTTGATACTTAATTTTAAGCTTTTAAAAGATCTGGCTCATTTAAGAAAACAAAACTACAAGTTCTGATTTAGAGTTTAGTCGACTTAAGCGGTTTTTGCTTGAGGCCACAGGGCCCATTAGATTCCAACCAACAATAGTTTCGACTGTGTTTCCCTACACATATCCAAAGTTCCTTGGCTTCTGGTGACATACCTTTATCGGGGTTCAAATTAGCGCATCTGTGAGCGAGCAATACGTCACTGAATTTTGTAAATTTTGCATGCAAAACAATAAAAAATTCAGTCAAGTAGTACGTCTGAACTGAAGTAGTCTTGTTTATCGTATATATATTCTGACCATACGTTGTCAATCAGATTTTGTTCGATTCTAGTATCGTGTAGGTTGCGCTCATTGCCAATAGAATCACTAAGAATGATTTTGATATTTTACCAATAATACACCTTAAAGATTCTCTCCAAGAGCTCAAATTCTAATGTTGGTGAATTAAGCCAGCAAAAGCTTGGATTTGTTTAAGCCCTTTTTTAGCAACCCTTACTATAAGTCTTACCTAACAAAGTCAATATTTTTTTACAAGGAAATGTATGGTCTCGAATTATGGTAGTTCAAAGCTATTTACAAAAATAAAAAACGTACGAATGACAACTTCCCTCATAAGACTGTGGATCAAGGTGTCCCTTAATGGCAGGCACAAAGCTTAGGCAGCTACAAAATGGTTCTGCTACAGGACTGTCAATCTTTAGGAGCTATTGCGCTATTTGCATGGAACTTTTATTAATTTTAGATGAATTCTACAGCAGGGATGTAACCTCGAAACTTAAGTCTAGGTTTGCGTTAGATCTTCTCTGGCTTTTCCCAAGCCCTGTATAATTCTTAAAAATGTTTGTTTAAAGTTGTAGCCTCTTCCGATAGGTTTTGATATGGCGGGATATTTTACCTATCCAACAATCGTTTTGGGAAAGTGGAGTATGACCGCGACTTAAAATGGAACACTAAGCTATTCCTCATCTCGCTTCTCCACTCCTCCCACCCACATAAGCCAAACGCTGCACGACAGGTACCTAAGTCCATTAGATACCTATCCCTCCTCCGCTGACTCATTTTGTGCCAAGTTCCCGCTGAACAAGTAAGCAAATATGCCGTCCTATTCATTTATGTAAATCAGCTTCCGGACAAAGCTTCTCAAAACCGTGCACATCCAATAGAACCGATGCGGATAAAAACCTCAAATGGATTTCTCACATTTTACATTCGAATTCCAATCCATACGCTATGAGCTGTGAATCCCCCCATGCGGCTTCCTACATCATTAGCTTCCCATACACCGTCACAGATCATAACCTAGGTTCATAAATTGTTCCGTCTCTCTCACACGACAGTGGCCAATGGCCACGGCGCCATTATTACTCATGCAAGTCACACCTCGTCTATCTAAACCACAAATATTGCAAGCGCCAACAGGACGTTCCCCCCATTGAGCCAAGGTAAAAGAAATTCCCCATACTAAAAGAATACGTCAAGCAATTTGTAACCATGACACAGGCAGTATAGCAAATTTCATTCTAATTACCGTCACAACTCGAATACTTTGCGAAGATCAGACGTCACTATGCGCGTCTGTTATTTGTTTTATTTTTTATTTTATTTTATTTTTTTGGCGGAGCAAAATCCCCCCCGCCCCCCTAACGAAACGTTGACAGAAATTCCCAAGACACTATGAATGAACAGAAGAAATGTCGGTTATTGTTCCGTCTCGTGATAGTGGTGGTGCAGAGCAGGCAGGACAGACGACAGACTGTTAAACTTAAGAGATTGTATTAGACTCTCTAAACTCAGCGCTGGTTTTGTCAGCCAGCAGTGCAGCATTACGTCAGGCTCCCAGTCTCCTCAGCTGCCAGTCGCGTCTACTTCAAGAGAATCACAAAGCCTCGCAAAAAAAAAATTCAAGTCCGAGCTAAGAGCGCTAGACGGGATTGCGATTTGTGATAGCTGGTAGGCAACATCTACATCATGTCAGCTGGCGTACGTGACTAACTCACTATCACTGATGTCTGCACTACCAAGCGGGTCGCGTTTTTCTAGGTTGCCCGCTACCACCGATCTCGTCGACTCGCGAATTTGGTGTCATTTTGCAAATCGCGTTTTTTTTATGCTCACTTTAAGTGGCAATAAAATGAAAGTACGATAATGGAAAACGCTACGAAATGACCGGCAGAGAGCAGTTGACATGAGAACCAAAATTGGCGACTATTAAATTGTGCACTAGTTTGAGGCGTGTTTGGGTCAAGCGTTGAAAGGCCACATGCGGTGGGGTACCTTTGTTGCTTAACCAGCCCTCGTTGTGTGCGTTGTTGTCTTGGTCGGTCTCCCTCTTCTGCCACACGATCGTGATTGACAATGTGGTGATCTACCATGGCTTGCCGTCTACTCCAACTGTCAGAGAAGCCGTATAACCTGCGACTTGCCTTCAGGTGGTAACGCATCTCTGGCAGATCACTTCTGATGAAATGTTAATCATTGCAGGCATCTACAAAATGCACACAAATCAGGGCCGATGTAATGATATCAACGCTGTTTAACGCAGTGCAATCGGCCAGTATACAGCTCCTCGTGTTGATGATCTTGTAATGATCGTGTTGTACATGTGGCGTGTTCGATGTATGCCGTTTTGTTGTTTTTTTTTTCGCGTTGTGCAATTAATTAGCGTCAAGTGGAACATTTTTGTTATCTGTGCCTGACATAATATCTATCAAGAGAGCGGAAGCGCGAGAGAATGGAAATTTTACTGTTTCAAATTGAATTGACTGGTGAACTTACTATCTATGAGGTTGATGGTGCTTTGACAAATGTTTCTAAAGTGTCATGCTGGCGAATGTATGTCAGTATTCGTCTTGTCAGCGTATTGGTGATCTTTAATCAGTGACGCGCGTCAATACTTGTTTAGAAAATGTTATTATTTGAATTCGTCGCTTATTGATTTATTTGATGGCGATAAACAATTTAATGTTGTTATCAACTGATCGCTAGCTGGCATAAGATCAAAATATTTTTCCCATCATTGGGCTGTGAAGATCAATTGAAAGCTTGGAAAAATATTTTTCATTCGTAATCAGAGAAATATTATTTATTCGGACGGGACGAAGATGATGATAAAGAGGTGTGATATTTTAAGAAGATTTCACAAAACTGTTGCCGAGTAGGTGTTGAGAGATATTTGTTTCTGGGAAATAGTAAGTTTATGAGTAGATTGGTCGGCTCTTTAAGTCGTAGAAAGGAAAAGATAAATATGCAAAAGCGATTAGTTGGATGACTGTTCTTTTGTCAGTATAGAGGCATAGAGGGATTGGAGTACCTAGTGGTAGGTTGTCATGCGAGAAAGCAGACTCAAATCATGTCGGTTTTAGGAAAATATCAAGAACAACAATGTCGGTATTTTGTTGGTAGTTTTGTCACAGATTAATGTTCGTTCTTATTACTTTTTTTTACGAGCAACTATAACCAAACTTCGTATGACTTGCATTATCAAATTTAGCAGCTTTCTGTGATCTGTTTGTAGCGTTGCTTGACCTTGTTTAGGGTCAGTATACAACTTTTTTGTTTTCGAATATTTCTTCTTTGTTTGGCCTCAAGATTTCTAGTACTCCGCACAATGTTTGATAATGCTGGTTCAAAAACTGACCCTGATGGGGACTCCTTAATTTATTCTAATGCTTTTTTGCTCTTTGTCAATAAGTTAAAAATAATCTATAAAAACTCCCATCAAGTTTTTTTGGTTTTGTCATCAACGCTCGTATAATGTTGCAACTGTTCGAATTGGCAACATTTTTGACGTAGACGATAAGGACAGCAGTACTGCCTTCTTTCTCATTTCCGAAAGCTTGCATTAGACACGACTTTACGTACTTGTATCGCATATAGTTGTAGCTTTTTTTTCATTTAAAAACCCTTTGTCTCCTTCAGTATACTTGTCAGCTCTGCAACGAATAGCTCTTGCTAACACTCTCTCTAGCATGCCCTTCGGTATCAGTGATAAGTTTGGGATTTGATTCAAACCAGAAACCTTGTTAATTTTTATTAAGTCTAAGTCTGAAAACTTCCGCAGCTTTGACGGGTTTCTGCTGCTGTTATGTTGGAGGGAGTATAACACTATCTTCGCTTTGAGATTGACCAAGTCGACGCATGACAAGTCACGTACATCTTTTCATCTCTCAGACAATTTATTACGGTTTCCCCTCATGAATCCGAGATAGCAAATTGTTTTCTTTTTCTTATTACTATTTTTTTTTTTTTTTTTTTTTTTTTTAAATTGACAGCCTGATTTTCGCTAACGAAATATGGGAACTTGAACGTGACATAGTTTTTTTTCTTATATCTTATTTCTTGTCACATATATCTGCACAGGGTATGAGAACATGCAAAGCACCTGTGACGGACCTTCTCACACAGGGCAACCTAATGCATAATATGTTTTTCTTTTGATCATATTAGGCCCGCATGATCCATGTAGATCATTAATTGCCATGGTTTACAACAACAGTAAGAGCTCGTATTATTGTTGTAAACCATGGAAATCAATGATCTAAATATATATAAATAATAAATAATAAAAAAACGTCTATTATTACGTAGAAGCAAAAAAGAAAGTGAAGAATTGGCAAACGATTGTCATAATATTAAATTTCCTTTGAGAATTCACTCGTTTTCACTGTCTTAAAAAGACCGTTTTTATTGATTTTACCGCCAAAGATTCTACGAGCTAAATTACGTTTACACTATACCCTGATTCCGGTCTAGATAATAAGGCTTTAAGTGCACTTGATACATAGGTTTTAAAAAGTTACCTTCGACAAAGCTTTTCGGTCGATATTCAGCTAGAATTTGATGACTTTTCATGTTGGCAGGGCTCATTTAATGTCGAAAAATGTGGTTTCTATCATGTGCAGGCTTTTGTGATATACTTCGTATAAATATGACAGCGATATGTCTCTTTTGTAGCTTCATCTTTTATGTGAAAAATTCACTTTTTTCGTCCAAAAATAAAATGGATGCACTAAGAAAAGGAACAGAAGCTCAATATGGGCTCGGCATATCACAAATACCATCAAATTATATACGATAAAAAAGAAAACAAATCCATCAACAACATGCATCGCATATGTCCTTTCCACAGTCAATCTTAAATGTATTGGCCATTATTAAATCAGCTTTCCATTTATTAGCTATAATAACGGCTTTGCTTCAAGGAAATGCTAATTATTATTCTCAAGTATATAGATCGTGTGTAGGTAACGTTTTCTATTTCAATGTCACGCCTTCATTCTTAATAATAAAAGAAATCCCATGTCTGCAAACTGGATTCATGTGATTTGATTACATAGCAAAATCAGCAAACGACCCAGACAATTATTAAAGAGATATACGTGCAACTTGGCCTATTCCAAATGGAGAGAACTTTGAGCAATTTTAATCTACACATTTTAAATTATTTACTCTCAGTTATTATTTTATGGAACAATAAAAGCACATGAGTTAGAAAAACTAGATTCTTATTTTACGATTTGAATTTGAATGAGTAAGCGTACTTTTTATGCGGGGCTAGATTAGTAATCTTATCTAATGCGGGCTAATACGGTGTCAAGGTGAAGATTTATTTTATCAGTCAATCCCTAGTCAAATCTTTTCAGATATTTTAAAATACACGATAGATCTTGTCATGCGACCATAATTTAGATACTACCATGATTCAGTGTGGGTGCTACTAAACTGCGTATAGCATACTCTTCTGGTTGTGCTAGGGCTTCTTCTATATACATGTGGTATCTTCTGCCGTGCAGACTCGCGTCAATTCCTCAATTGTTCTGTCAGTTGAATTGCTTTGGTTGACTTGACGAACATTTCCGTCGATTCTCTTTTGTCGCTTCATACACGCAGAATCATTTGAAATTTGTAACCAAAATAGTTTATTAATATTACACATAAGCTTACCGAAAACTGGTTGGTGTTCGGTGTGAACGCATCGACGAGTTTACAACGAAAACACGGGTTTCGGTGCGTTGTGAATAGGGTGTACGGTTAAATGTATCCATGGAAAAATATTCATTATCAAATTTATTGTGGCACTTATCTATTGAAAGGGTATAGTGGGTGGTAGTTATAGCTAAAACCCGGGATCACTGTTATTGTCGCTTACAAATTCAAAGTTCAAAAACCAGCAGAATGACCTTTTAAAATTCCTCCTTCTGATTCTGATATTACCTGCCCTTTATTGTCGTCCAATTCGAGGCATCTTATCACCCACTTTGTTCAAACGAGCTTATCCTACGTGTAATTGTTATATCGAAGTAATTACCAGCATCAACCTTAAAAGGTCGTCGCGATCATGCCTCAATCAGATCGGCCAATAATTCTGTTTAGATTCACGATTTAATCAATCTCTGATTTTCAATTTAAATTCAATCAGTTTACTGAGTATAACACATTGGATTGCATTTACGATCGAAGAATATGGTAGATTTTTGACCGGAGGAGTTTCTAGATTCGATGCCAGAAAGAGGGGCGCGATTTGAAAACAACAAACTCTCGCGAACTAAAGTTACTATATTCCTAAAAATAAGAGAAGTTTCAACATCGTAGTTTCTTTAGCGAAATTCACTTACCGCGATACGAATAATCATTTCTAGTGTCTAGGCTAAATTTTTCGAACTCATAAATGTCGAAATTTTCTATAAAATTTCAAAAATTGCATACTGTGAACTACAAAATATATAAGGTGAAGGTTAAAAATGATTATTAGTGAGGCTCTTAATGTTAGTGTATACCTACAAACTGAACTCAAAATAATAGTTATAGCTTGTGAATGGATGGTAGTTGCTTTCAAATCATCAGCGGATCACCTTTCTCAGATAATCTTTGCCTCTTTTCGTAACTTTTGCGACGACTATAGTCAAGACAATATACCTTCAAAACTATGAACTAAGCTCAAAAACTACGAGCTTGAGAGTCCAAATCATTTTCCACAAATCGGGCAAAAGTGTCAAAAACGATATTGTCCAGACGATTATTTTTATAAATAATAAACTGTCCTCACATCTTTGCAATCCATCGGTTTCCGTGGCATACGTAATTTGTCAAAACTTGTATTATTTGTTTAATTTAAAAAAAAAAAAATAACTCATGCCATCATTTAAAAAAACGTCGTTTAATGACGCACTCATGCAGATAATTTTTTCGCACATCCATTTAAATAAAAATGCACGTCATCGCTGATTTTGAGGTTTGCTCAAAAGTCTTGCAATATCTCCCGCTAAGAAAATGGATTTCTTGGCCAACAAGTATGGCGTAGTATAAATGATTGTGCTAATTGAATCCTACGTATGAAACGAAATTTAAATCAAGTTTTAAGGTCGTTATTACAAATGAGAAGGAAGTGAATTTATCTTCGTTCACACAATTTGGCAACAGTCCTCTAAGTTAATTAATTTTTTATTTCTTATTTATTTATTTAAGTAGTCTTACATAGTAAGATATATTATATCTTTTAAAAAAGTGATAAGCTGAATAATTGATTTACAGGAAACAATTAGGACTACCACTAAACGAAAAGCATAATATTTAAAAATTTTAAAATATACGAATATAAACTGGTGATGCAAATTCGAAAACACAATAAGAATTTGTTACATGATAATTATATAAAACAGGTCGGTGAACACCTGGAATATCGTTGACTTATCAAAAAATATCAAAAAAATTGACAAAATGGCTTATTCTCATTTTGCCGTGACCTTTTGGAGCACTAATTTTGTTGGTTGGGATCTTTGATAGATCATGGCTTATCATGCGACATCTTTTGTGTTACAAAGAGGGCTTTGAGTTTAATAATTCATTCCATAATATCCATGTGTTTTTTTTAAATGGCCTTTAAAAGATGCATTCCCTAGGTTTCAGCTTTCTAAAAATGAATTTAATTTCGCTGAGCAAAAACTGTGTTTGAAGTATTTTCTGTTTATCGGCGTTTTGACCACTTTTCACCCCCAATGTTCAGAAAACCAACACAAGTGAGATGTTTCTAAAGTTAAGTGTTTGGAATGGATTAAGCTAGTCCAAGGCAGATTTTAAGACTGGTAAACATTCTCTATCCTATACCTTGAGTTGCTTAATTTTAATGCAGATGGGTATACGGCTATGACTAAAGACCACATGTAGGGCCAAATGACTCCCTCCTACCTCAACTAACTAATGGTTCTTGGTTGCAAATAAGAAATCGAATCAACAACGAGATTTGAATGGTTCCTGATTTATTAAAAATATCATAAACGCACTAAAACTTGACAAAGGCCTTCAGCACTAGTGAATTAGGTATAAGACAAAACGAATGAATACTTAAAATAAATAGTACCGCAAAGTAAAAATCGCCTTCAATTATTGTTTCCGCATCCGTATATGTGTATGTTTTTACCGATATGTATTATTGAACTTACAGTAGGAAAATGGATTATCATAACAATAAGCAAAAAGTTTCCGCCGAAAATTATCTTAAAACATATTTAAACCAACAAAGGTTCCAAGGAAATTTTGGAGTTGAGCCATTTCACACAAGTTTGAGCCCCATTATTTAAATGAAAAGGAGCAGGTACGGAGTTTTTTTGTAATTTCTTGAAAAAAAAAAATAATTCCAAAATGTATCGTTCACTTACCTATGTCGTTTTCGATTGGGCAAAAAAAAGCGTCCGGGAGGGTCCGGGTCGGACAAAGCACTTCTGAAACCGTTCCATTGGTACAAAAAATACTCTTCTCGCGATTCTGAGAAGAGAATTTCGCTTCTCGATTTGAAGTGAGAATCCACTCAAGAAGCACTCACACAAGTGTAATTTATGTATTTTATACAAGTCAGATGACAGCTGCCGTAGATAATTTTTTGGCATTTCACCAATACTTTTGTGGATTCAATCAGAAGCAGTTTTCTTGTTCCATTGGATTACGGAATCAGTTGATCCCCGAGTGAAACCGATAGAAAAAGACATTAGGTGGCGCTACAGTCCGGGGTGGACCTGGGCGTCTGGTGCGTTCACTTGGTGAATCTTTTAACCCGCTATGGGTTTTGTGACGGCGTTCAGTCGAGTAAATTTTTCATTTTCTGAATACGTTTCTGTATTTTTCAGCATTTTATTCTTAAGAAAGTGAGACAAAATGTGAGCCACTTCTCTTTGGCTCGGAACATTAAGCAAAAGTTAAAATACTTAAGCCAAATTACCCAATTGGGCACAACGCTATTACAATATACCTTTTGAATCAGTGACTAATGTGTACCTGCAGTAAAGTATTTAATTTTCTTTCGAACTAGCATCTCCACACTCCACTCATTCACTTCGCCATATCACTCAAAGTGCAATTAAATAATTAATAATTGTGGGTTCAGTGAACATACTCGGTAGTTACTGCTAAATTATTGGATAGGTATCCAGGCGTCGGTTTTCATTAAAAAAAAAGTCTACCGACCGACACACGCTTTGTGGTTAGAACCCCTCCTCCTGCAATGTTCGCCCAGAGTACTTACTTCAAATAGGTAGTACCTAGTAGTTTACTTTTTCCTCATGTCCCTCTTTTCACTCGATCTCATTGCAGTGTATAGGTTTTCCGCGTGCGAAATTATATGGTGCAAAATTGACAAGCTCTATCACATTGGTCAGCTAATCGAATGACCAGACTTTTATTTATGGCGATCATTGCCAAATTTGGACAGCAAATTTATTCAGCCAGACTCGGCGTTTTTTCTTCTGTCTTTTTTTTAATTTTCGCTCTGTCATCATAAGAGCGTTCTGCTTCTGCGCCTGAATGTGAGTTAATTATAGCATACAACGGGTAGACATACGACGGTATTGTGTACTATAATCTGTTCGCGTGACTGCCCATGTGAATTGTGTTACTATGTGACACCAGATCAGAGTTCCCATTAAAATGATAAAAAAAAAAAACAGCTTCGCAAGCATTTTTACGGCTCTGAGTCTGAAGTTGTTGGTCTGCCGATAGATCCGCATTAAATTAATGGTTGGTTGTAAGGTTTGTATTGGTATATTTTGTGACTGGAATTTGAGCTTTGTTTTTTTTTTTTATAAATACTTTTTGCAAAATTAAGAAGATGATAAATCTTTCTGAATGATCTAATGACAAAAAAGAAAGAAGGAAGCTGTTTTTTGTCGATGACTGAACATTTAAAAGGCTGGTCTGTTGAGTTTTTTTTGGGTAACGTTAGGTGTTGTTTCAACGGAAGGCGTTGTTTTTTGTTATGTACCTGGTTTTGGTATTAAAAAATCAGACAAAGGGACAGACTGTTACAGAATTTTATACTGAGTAAAGCATTTTTAGTCTTTTAAATGAAGATGACTTTTTTTTCAAAGAGATTTAGCAAAACGTAAATGTCATTGACACAAGCACCCTACCATAACGAATTGAATGATCACGAGTACAAACGAATATAATTGATAAGTTTACCCATTTGATCTCGAAATTGCTTTCAATAATTGTTTAATTAGATCCTATGTTGCCGTCAGAGTTAATTTTTTTTTTTTTTTTTTTTTTTAATTTTAATCCTTGGGCTGACGTTCTCTAGAAACGTGACTGATGCAACAAAATACAAATTTGTATCTGAAGAAACATCGTCGCCAACATTTTATTGAAAGTTCAATAAAGTGATTCAATGTGCTTAGGATAACATAAATAATTGGGATACTTGAATTTAAATATTTTATTTGAACACGTATTCGAAAAATATTGACTGGTGACAGTCGGAGTTCTTTCAACGTGTGTAAGATTGACGGCCGCTTTTAAGCTGGAAATGGGTCATCAACCGTTCGGGACTTTTGTCAAGGCAGCTTAATGTGTAACAGAATTAATAAAACTTAATGTACTACATTGGGGTAATTTAAATTAATGGGAATATAATTTTCATTTTAATCAATCTGGTTATACGATGTATTAACAGTAATCAGAAATAAAAAAAAAAGTACAATGATGAGAATTGAATTCCAATTTGTTTTAATTCGTTAACGTTATGCGAGGGTATGTACCTTTATATCATGTTGTACATATTTATAAACAATAATTATATTAAAAATGTTGTAAAATAAATGGGAACCATGTTTCCATTGGCTCTGTAGGAATTGGGCATTATAATTTTTATTATTTTTTTTTTTTTTTTAATTTTTATTATTATAATTATGGTGAACAGTGAAAAAGTTACTTTCGCTTATTGTCAATATCAAATGCATTTTTCGATTTTGCAAAAGATATTCTTGTACAGGACTACTAAATAAATTTGTTTGCTCTGAGATGTAAAAACGATTGTTGTGTTTTTTTTATACCTATCTATTAGCATCATTTATTGAATACTACGAATGTTTTTGTATATAATTAAAAAAAAAAACGGTACCTTCATATTTACGAATTGTTTATTCTTTAAATTCGAGTCTGCGGTAAAAACTGTGGTTTTAGACCTCGGATGATATATACTGGCTTTATTCGCTCGTCGTAAGACCAGAGGTTACATATGCTGCAGTGGTCTATTGGACGAAGACTAACGAAGATTGACACCGCCTGTTCCATGCGAACAACTTTGACCCCCATACCTACCTATCAGGGAGGTCATTTGTCCTTCCTCGGCACCATTGAGCCTCAAGCTCATTCGGCGTGCCTTTTAATGACATGCTACCGGAATATGTCTTCCATTAAAACTTCTCCATAATCATCCCCCCTAGGGAAGAATAGGAAAAATTTACCCCTAATCCGTCTCGAATCGACATCATCTGGTACACAGACGGTTCTAAGATGGAATCAGGGACTGGCACTGGAATCTACGATAAGTCAAACCAGGTGAACTTGTCAGTCAGCCTTGAAAAAAACTTATCCATATTCCAGGTTGAAGTTCTTGAAATCAACCATTGCGCTAGAATGAATCTAGCTTCTAACACACGTGGAAAAAACGTATTCATATTCTCAGATAGCCAAGCAGCTCTCAAAGCTCTTGGCTCATCTGTCATCAAATCCAAACTCGTCTTAGAAACATTCTCACCCATCTATAAGGTTTCTAAGAAAAACCTAGTCATCCTCCACTGGATTCCAGCCTATAGAGGATTTAAGGGTAACGAATCGGCTGACTCACTGGCTAAAATCGGAGCAACCACTCCACTTATCGGACCTGAACCCTTCTGCGGAGTCAGTAAAAATCATTTCAGGAACTACATCAAGAACCAATCTGAATAGAGTCTAACGAGAAATACAGCTGTGCAGAATTGCACCAGAACATTTTTCCCCAACTTCTCCTCCAGAAAATCACTCTTCCTGATTAATCTGGATAAAAACAACCTGAGAAAACTAACAGGAATAATCAGTGGCCACGGTCGCGTGAGAAAACATCTTCACCGCATTGGCGTCTCACCGGTTCCCATCTGTAGACTTTGTCTCTTCACAAAATCTTAGAATGGCGGGCCCTTTGTTGTCTCAGGAAAAAACATCCTTGGTGATGAAATCGTTAATTCAGCATCTTTTGCGAATATACACCTATAGAGGATCCTTGTCTTCCTGACGGTCTCTGGAGTGAAAGTATGGCTCTAAGAATTTAGCAGGGAAGGCACAATAGTCTCCTCTAATAAGCCGCAGTGCCAGAGCTCATTGAAAGCTCTCCCGCCCTACAATCTAATCGAATTCTTTAAATTAATAACTTTGTAATATTAACGACTTTTCGTTGCTACTTTCACACAATGAATAAGAGGATTTTTATATTTAATTCAAAAAAGTTTCATTTGAAGGTGAATATTTTTGTAAATAAGAGTCCTGTTATTTAATGGATCCAATAAAGGCCGACTAGGTAAATACGTTTACGGAGCTAAAGACGTTTTCGCTTCCTTGGTTCAGGGTTATGCCAGTTTTGGGGTCTTCCCAAGATTTGGGTTTGTTGTTGTTTTTAGCTAAGGGGGGTATCTTATTTTTTAAGTACAATTTTAGTTGTATTTTCTTATTATGTACCTATAGTCGTTTTTGGCATTTCTCCAAAACGCGATATTTGCCAATTAAAACTAATTGTTCTAATAGCTTTGCATTATTTTCGTTTAAATAGCAAGTCATTACAAATAATCCAGTAGTGAATTGTGTTACTATGTGACCGTTTTACTAGGAAAAAGTTATACATTTCGGTACTTTCTGTAATATGTTGTTCCTTTTTTCCGTATCGAAGCACCCCTCATCTGTAAGATTTGTAAGGGCTCGGTGAATTCTCTTCCAAGATTGTTTCAAAAAGAAAGCGTTTTAAGAATTATTTTCCGCTTTTCAGACAGGCTAAGAGCAAAATTTCGAATTTGCAAAACTGCATTTATATGTTGCAGTTGAAAATTCACAAATTCATGTTTTTAAGTCGTACATAAAACATGAAAAAAAAATATGTAACAAGAAGTTGGGTTTTTGTTTTTGGGAAATTTTAGCCAAATTTGGGTGATTTTCAAATTTATATGTTGGAAATATTTTGACCATCTGGCAACGTTATACCAGAGTAAAGGAAGTCTTCTTTCAAAAATCTGTTCAACGGTTTTTCAGGGAACGCCATTTTGGATGCCATATATTTTTTTGCAAAAATAATTGTAGCCTAAAAGGTTTCTAAAAAAACTCGTAAACTAGTTCAGAAAATAAGTTGAATTAAAGTTTGTAGCTATATTAAGGATTGAAGCCACAGCCAAACGGGGCATTTAAGGTGAGGCACTTATCCGGGTTTTACTGTAAATGATTCTTAAGAAAAAAAAAACGCTGAAATAGACGCGTCGAAATGTGAACTTTGCTAGTGAAACTCTTATTTCACTGGTAGATATCTTACATTTGAGCGAGCTGATAACACATAAAACTACCTACACTCCGAGTGCTTCGCTGTATTATTTCGGCCATTAAACCACAACGTCCCTACGATTCAGTCAGCTCTGCTATTTGCACCAATCTTTGAACACATTAAAAATTTACATTCCCCATATTAGCAAACTTGTATTTCCCGTCAGACCGAGAATAATATTCCAACTTAGCACCTACATAAGCATAGAATCACGAAATTGAACGCCTTGACAGCGGCGGACATTCTCTTTTAGCCGGAGAACTCAAAGAGACGTACAAACTCATTCAACATGTCCGCGTTTCATCTCCATCCACCGGCCAGTCGTCGCCAATAATGTAATCACTTAACCTGATCTGCCCTTCAAGTAAAAGTCGTAGGTGTCACAGATGATTTGCCATTGGAAATGTCATTGCGCAAAGTCACGCTTCTACTTAGCAAGAGTTCTAAAAATATAAACTCGTCGCGCCAGCTATAAACATACGGCAATAAAATCCCTCAAACCAAACACAAAAAAAAAGGCACTTCCATATGAACTGCATATTGCATGGTGCATTCCACATGCGTGCCAGGCCAATAAAACGCGTGGCGTCGACTTTAGTTATGCACCCAGCCCCATCCTTGATCCGCCAGCAATGTGTGCAAAGTAATAAAAAGTCGATGGAATATGTGCCAAAATGATTAATCTCCTGAAGTAAGTTCAATTGCAGAAGAGACAACAGCCAGGAAAGGGACTTCGTGTAGGGCTGGTGGCGGTAAGTAGGTACTTTTGATACCTCGGACAAATTGTGCCCCCAGAGGAATTATGCATGAGTCGCCGGGCATGGGCATAGGTTTGAAAGGATGTGTCGCGGGGAAGGAATTATTCTTCACCGGGGCGGCTCGCTTTTGCAGAACGAGTGTAATTTATGCGCCTCGCTGTTCTCGTTATGTTTTACAGTTCGAAGCATTTGACACGCGGTACGTGCCCTTATTAACCGAATGTGGGGCATTTAATGTTCGCCTAAGTGATTGCGTTTGAATGGGCGCATGGACGGCTACTGCTTGCAACATTCAAGTTGCAGCTGCAGAAAACAATTGAATTTAAATGTGATGCATGTTTTCATTAAACTGGAATGATTTCAATTATGTAATGTGAGCCTTGTAAGATGTTTGCGTGTGGCCACGATAAATATTGTGTATGCAAGTTCATTCGCTTTTGAACCTGGGCTAGTGTTGAATTTGTTTGTCCGAGTGATTTATGGAGCGCTATTAAGAAGCGTTTTATATAGGTTATCGGGAAGAAAAGTAAAAGAGGGGGGTCACAAAAGAGCTTGTTTTAAAAATCTGCGGTGAGGCTTGGGGGACGATATTTTCCAGTATTTCAGCAAAAGTCAAGTGAGTCCGATGGCACCTGTTAGTCAGCGGTTGTCGTCATCTTATGAAAGCTTCTTACATAAAGCACTTCCTCTTGCTTCAAAGAGACCATTTAACAACTTGCATGACGAAGTCTATAGTTAGTTAGACCAAACTATTTAGTATCACATAAACTTCTTCGATGTATTCCCCGAGACTAGAAGGTTTTTTAATAGATATATTTACACTGAACCAAACATTGAGAAAATGAGAGAGCTCCGTATAAGACCCTAAAAATCATCATCATCATCATAATCCTGCTGTGAAAATTTGGAGCATGGGCTTTCGGAACAGGTATAAGGATATCTTTTTTTTTTTTCATTCATTTATTCATTTTCAACGCCCGCTCTTCCATTAGTAGGGTGGCGGGTATAGGATGCCTAATTGGACCTTCCATAGCTCTCGATCTTCCGCCACCGACTCTAGATCATCAGGGGCAATCCCCATACGGGCCGAGGAGAGATTTCGGACTTGATCTAACCATCTCATCCAGGATGAGTCTTCCTAGGAGACGCCTGCCCAATGGCACGGATTCCATAGCACGTCTTGAGGTCCGAGTTGGAAGCATGTGTTTAACGTGATCAAACCATCGAAGTATGGATATGGAACGCTCCATCGGGAGAAGTAACTGCTCGACCTTCAGCTCCTCACGTGCTCTGGTGTTCCTTATACGATCTCTGCGAGTCACACCACCAATAAAATGAAGGAATCTCATTTCGGCAGCTTGTATTCGCGATCTCATTCTTTCGGTCATTACCCAAATCTCATAACCATAGGTAAGAGTAGAAACAAACACAGACAACTTAGCTTTGACACCAACTTCGGTCCTCCTGATAACAGAATGGCCTATACTTGTCTCAGAATTGATGCAGCCTGACCAATATCCTTAGTGAGCTTAAAACTCTTCATAAGATATTTGTTCCTTATGCTTATGGCTAGTGTAAATGGATCTGAACCAACTTTTTACGGACAAACATCAATTGTGGTCGGGCACTTAAATTCAATAGAGGTATAAGAGCTTTCACGGACTTTATCAGAGTCAGACCCCAACTTTTATTTGAATAGAGGGCAACGACACTGAGATTGAAATACCTTAAGACTGTGATGGCAAATGACAGCTATTCGCTGCAGATCACATATGGCTCCCTAAAGATTATAGAGTGCACTGGTATCATTATAGTCAAAGGTTTGCTTGTCGTAATGTTGCATTTACACGATCACACATTTTCTGAATTCACTGTTCGACCCTGCAAAACGGAAAAAGGACAATGACGTTCGCATCTGCACGTGGAATATTCGAACTCTGTACAGACCGCATGCAGCCGAACAACTAGCGGAGGCCCTAGACTGCTACATCAAAGCAGGTATCACCGCCATCCAGGAAGTGCGGTGGGATGGGCCGGGCAAAATAAGGATGAAAAACTGTGACATTTACTACGGTGACTGCTATAGTGAACAAAAGCAGCGTCTATTTGGATGCGGATTTGTTTTAAGCGGCAGACTTAGGCAAGAAGTCTTGAGCTTTCGACACGTAAGTAAACGCCTTACAACGATCCGCATAAAGGCTAAATTCGCCAACATTAGCCTAATATGCGCTCACGCCCCCACAGAAGAAAAAGACGATGCTACCAAAGAGTGTTTCTACGAGCTCCTCGACAACACATATGAGCAATGTCCTAAGCATGACGTTAAAATCGTCTTGGGTGACTTTAACGCCAAAATAGGAAAGGAGGACATCTTTGGTAGCACAATCAGAAAACACAGCCTACACGACACCACGTCTGGAAACGGACTTAGGCTGATTGATTTTGCTGCGGGACGTAATGTTACCATAGCTAGCTCACGTTTTCCTCACCTCAATATACACAAAGGAACATGGCGGTCACCTGATCATCAAACCGTCAACCAAATTGATCACGTTGCGATCGACGCAAGGCACTCCTCCAGTATTCTAGATGTCCGAACTTTCCGAGCGGCCAACATAGACTCGGACCACTACCTTGTTGTAGCCAAGGTACGGATGCGAATATCCAAGACGCCACAACAACGAGAAAATACTGTGAGGAGATTTAACGTTGGACGACTACAAACGCAACAAACCGCCAGAACCTATGCCGATCGCGTATCCCTCAACCTCTCGAGAAGTCCTATGCTGCCAGCATCAAGTGCCGAAGACCAGTGACGCCGATGCCAAGAAGCCATCAAAAACGCCGCAACTGATGTGCTCGGTTTCACTAGCCCACCTAGCTGGACCGAACGGCTTAGTTGCCGAGCTGTTTAGGGCAGCGGGAGATGACCTGGTAGAGAGCATACACCAACTCGTCTCCAAGATTTGGTCAGACGAAAGTATGCCTGATGAATGGAACCTCAGCATCGTTTGCCCGATCCACAAGAAAGGAGACTCTCTAAACTGCGCCAACTATAGAGGCATCAGTCTCGTGAACACTGCGTATAAGATCATGCCTGCTGTACTGTGTGAACGCCTGAAACCTGAAACCATTCGTCAACGATCTGATAGGTCCCTATCAGTGCAGTTTTAGGCCCGGTAAGTCCACGACCGATCAAATATTCACACCACGGCAGATCCTGGAGAAAACCTAAGAAGTCCAGATCGATACTCACCATCTTTTTATCGATTTTAAGGCCGCATATGACAGCATTTATAGAGACGAGCTATACAGAGCCATGTCTAGTTTTGGCATCCCTGCCAAACTTGTGAGATTGTGCAAAATGACGATGGAGAACGCTCGCTGCTCCGTAAAGGTCGGAGACAATATCACAATCTCTCAAAAAGGATTTAGACAAGGTGACGCGCTGTCATGTGACTTTTTAACATCATTCTTGAGAAGATTGTGCGAAACTCACAAGCCAACACCAGAGGCACAATTTTCCAAAAGTCTGTGCAACTGCTTGCATACGCTGACGACATTGACATTGTTGGCAGAACACAGCGAGCTGTCACTGGTGCGTTTGCAAGTATTAGTACAGAAGCGGCAAAAATGGGTTTAGTGGTGAATGAGGGTAAAATAAAATATATGCTGTCAATAAGAAGGGACACACAACATCGTAGAATCGGACAGAAGGTCACGATAGACAGCTATAACTTTGAGGTATATAGGGACTTTGTCTACCTCGGCTCCGCTATAAACTCTGACATTGGCATCACATCAGAAATCAAGCGAAGAATCGCACTTGCCAGCCGCTGTTTCTTTGGCCTAAGACAGCAATTGATTAGTAAGGTCTTGTCAAGAAGCACTAAGGAGATTCTATATAAGACCCTCATCATCCCTGTCCTGCTCTATGGCGCAGAAGCATGGACCCTTAGCTAAGTCGGATGAGGATCTTCTTGGTCGCTTCGAACACAAAATTCTTCGAGTGATTTTTGGTCCCGTTGGCGTTGATGGGCTTTGGAGGAGAAGATTTAACAGCGAACTCTACGAGCTGTACAGCGACATCGACCTGGTCAGAAAAGTACGCATTAGTCGTCTAAGATGGTTAGGACATGTAGAGCGAATGGACACCAACGCTCCGGCCCGGAGAGTCTTCGACTCCAACCCGGAGGGAAAACGCATTAGAGGAAGACCTCGCCTTAAGTGGCGCGCGCAAGTGGAAGGGGACCTCAACCAACTTGGAGTGCGCAACTGGAGGCAATTAGCCAAATATCGCGCTAACTAGAGAGGGGTATTGGTTGAGGCTCTGGTCCACCCCGGACTGTAGCGCCACCTTAAGTAAGTAAGTAAGTAGTGGGCGCGTTAATTAGGCCTAGCTGCTAAAAGTTGTATCTCAGTTTATGTCTAATTTTAGGGCCGAATGAGATCCGAATTCTTCTAGAATTGATAACCACTGAGTCATTTAGCCAGCCCAGTAGTTTCAAATAAAACCATAGGTCCTGACAAATGAGGCCTGAATGTTGCAGGCCAGCTGCTGGCTACATTTAGATGGCCAGTTGAGATAAATTTGGACTGCGAAATGATGTGACATGTTATAGTGAAACACTCTTCGTTCCAAAGAAACTCCTCAAAGCACACGACCTACCTACAGATACGAATCTAACAAACTGAGCTATATTTTTTACTCCAATCATTTTAACTAATCAATGACTCACTCTTTGCTGGAGGGATGAATTATAGAGCTACTGTTAAGTTTACTCAACAATAGTAGTCAATCCAGTTTAGCGCTGGATTTTCAAATGACGCACATCAACCTTAAACGCAATTGGATGCATTGAACTTTTTCAATAGGATGTGGTAGGTACCTGAATGAAGCCACACGTCTCAGCCATTTTGACTTGTTTCTACTTTTAAGATCACATCTGGTTCCGCGTCTTCGTAATTACCGTCTTTGTGGTAGACACGACCAAAATTAATATCTCATTCAAAAGATAATTTATAACTGTTACCGGGTTCTATAATCCGGATTTCAGCCACCTAATGGCCTTCAAATCGACCCAAACCTATAATAAAGACCTTGCAATAAAAATTGATACTTATATTTATGTAGAGCTGTCAGTTATAAATCAGTGATTCACCTGGCGTTTAATTCGCACATTCCTATGGCATGTTTCCGACTTGTTAATGACACCAAACATCATATAGAAAGTCAAGGGGCCTCTCAATAGCGCAAACGACGACAATCCGACACGATCAAAAGTGCTGTGAGCACGCACTCTATTCTCTATCAAACCTTTAACCCGAAAATATGTTAATTATGTGTATAATCCCCCTCGAATGCTCGAATTTGCGTTGACATGGCAGGCTAATTTACTCAATTTTACGCACTGACAGCTCACATTAATCAGCTCGTAGACTGCTGATCCAATGTACCCCAACCCACGTGTTTTATTAAATTTAGCAAAAGAAGGCGCTCGTAAACATTTTTTTTTTTTAACAACTCTCGCCCCGACAGTCACAAGACTACCTAATGGTGAAATGGAACATTTCTCGTTTGTCCGTTGTCGCACTAGCGACGATTTTGGTTCCGTAACGTGGCACGCAAATAGCGGACGAGTACGAGCGGTATTCGTAAACAATTCTGTGTATCCATGAGATTTGTTGTTGTTTTTGTAGCTGAATTAGATTGATAAAAGCAACAGCGTGGATTGTGACGTCAGATGACACACCTCCTCCTCTTACACAACACTATTGTCGTGTCGTTGAATATAGTTGTAGATAAAATATGAATGCGCTACCGTTTGGACGCGCGGTATCTGTACATGTGTCGCACATTGTGACTGACATTGACACTCTGATATTGTCAAGGCGAACGAACATAGTGTATACTTGATGACTTTTGGTATCTCCATCTGAAATGTCAAGGCCCCACCTGCCCACCGCCGTCCGGTGGGAGGGAAATACTTTGAGAAAATATTTTCCTGATTTTTGGGGCATAGCCAAAAATATTTAGCAGTTCACAGCATCGTATAAATTAAGCGGTTAAAAGCACTTAATAAACGCTTTTACAAATTCGTCAAAAATGAGGTGGAATTTATATGGTACTTGGGTAATTGTCACATGCTCAGCAAATGGCTGGTATAGCAAACCTACGGTTGATCATATGACCATGTTCTTAAAATTTTATGCTTTTTTTTTCGTTGGAAATTTGGCAGTCGAGAGTGTTTTTTGAGTTTATTAGTTTCACCTTGAGCATGGGGTAGTAAAGGGCAACGAATGTACAACTATTTCACGCGATGTTAGTAATTGTGGCCACTAATAGCGAGGCTAAAGTGTTAACGATCTATAGTTCGAACCAATTGGGGCATTTTGGCACGTGGAACGCAGTACGCTTAAATGTATATTGGCATCCATTGCCAATATGTGTCTTTGACCTCGGGGTAATATGATATTTTCGAAATGATTGTCTGAATGAGACGGATGTCTGTCAAATGAGTCGGATGTTGAATATTTTTAATTTAATTTAACAATTTCGGCAACAGTCAGGATGCCTGATACCGGACTCTGATATATTCACAGAACTTTCGTCCGAAGTAATCACAGTGCTGACATAATTATGGAGGCAGATGAGCCATGATGTGAGCTTAGAAAACATTTTAATGCGAACAATTTTCGTTGGTTAGAACGAACCCAAATATCAATATTTTTTATTTATGAATGAATTATTTGGCAATGATGTTGTTAAATTATTATGGAGAGTATATCTTTGAAATCTTAAAGTTCTTGTTGTCAAAAATAACATTAGAAGCAAGAACATTTAGCTTTTTTTTCGGAGGTTGCTACTATCCGATGGAGCACTCAGACACAACTACTGGTCCATTGTACGAGTACTGCCAAACAGACACCTTACACTTATGTACTTAGTTTCCCCGTCTTTCGAAGAAAGATGAGAAGGAGCTCCACTAATGAAGAGCTTAGATGTTTGGCACTCACCACGTCAGTCCCAAAGATCCGCCACCTGATGCGAGCAAAGGCAGGAGAGCTACAGAGGAAGTGCTCCGCTTTATCATCATCCTCTCCACAGGCAGAACAGATGGTGAAGTCGCTCAAGCCCAAAACACTTGAGTGTTTGGCATAACCTTGGTGGCCCGAAAGGACGCCGACAAGCAGTCTACAGTCGCTTCTTCTGAGAGACAGAAGGAAGGCCGCCGATCTTTTGCAGATGTCCGGACGCAGTCGTTTGGGTCTGTCCACACCCAGCAAAGTCACGCCACCGACGCTCGTGTTCGCGAGAAACCCAAGTATCAATGGATAACTTAACCACCGATATAGGCAGACCCAATGCAGGTTCAGGTCCTAATAATTCTTCCTCTGAACCCAGCCTGGCAAGCTCATCAGCTATCTCATTTCCATGGATACCAGTGTGACCTGGGGCCCAAACAAGATACACTGTATTTAGCCTTCCGACCAAGTTCAGAGCAAGCTTGAGTTCGAGCACTAATTTAGACGAAGTAAGAGAGTTAAGCAGCGCTTTTAACGCAGCTTGGCTGTCGCTGCAAACGCATATACTCCTAGCCCTCCACCTGTTTGTCACAATATAGCGCGTAGCCATAAGGATAGCGAAAATATCCGCTTGGAAGACAGACTCATGGAAGTCTAATGTTCTCACTTTCCACGAAAACTCCAGAACCAGACCCCTGTCCGATTCTGGAGCCATCCGTAAAAAAACGATGACATGTTTCCCTGCCTCAGAGTCTGGCCTAAGCCATTCCGTTGCCTGATGAAAGTTGACGTGGTAGCTTTGTCGCAGTAGGATTTCAGGAGCCATTGCGTCAGAGGGCATATCCATAAGACCGGCGTCAAAGGATAATTCTCGCACAAATTCTTCAAAACTCCAATGCGCGTGGTACCAAAAGCCACCTCTCTTAAATCGAGAGATGGTTTTCAGCATACACCCATGATAAAAATATCAAGGGGGGGGGGGGAGGTTCATCATACCGTCTAGAGCGGAGCCCGCTGTGCTGGGGAAGGCCCTGTGCAGCCGAGACAAACCGTTCTTTGAAGTCTAGCAAAAGAGGCAGTAACACGTTTCCGTGAAAGCCTGTTCCACCATACAACCGACGCGTATGAGAGGAGTGGTCTTACCATTGCCGTATAGATCCAAAGGACCCTTTTAGGAGATAAGCCCCATGTCTTGCCAAAAGCGCCTTTACACTGCCAGAAAGTTGACAGCGCTTTATCGGTTTTCGATTCGACATGCTTGGACCAAAGAAGCTTTCTATCGAGGATTACTCCCAGATATTTGACTTCATCGGAGATCGGAATAGTGACACCTTTTAACACAAGCTGAGTCAGACCAGTGACCTTCCTCCTTCTCGTGAAGAGAACAACAGTCGTTTTAAGAGGATTCACTGCAAGCCCATTTCTTGTGCATCAAGCTCAAGGATCTCTGAGCCCGAGAGCAGACAGTCCCTAGGTCAGAACCGACAGACCGAACGGCGACATCATCCGCGTATGCTTGAGTATAGGTTCCAGGAAGATTGAGAAGCGTTAGCAGAGAGTCAACTACCATACACCATAAAAGGGGAGACAGAACACCGCCTTGAGGGCAGCCCCTGTTTACCCCTGTCACGACACATTTGCCACAATCCGCCTCGGCAATCAACGTCCTGTACATCAGCATTGCTTTAATCCACAACACCAATGTTTCATCTATACATTTAGCTTACAATTTTATAAAAATCTCCAAAATTCTGCGCTTAACAATCTTTTTTTTCCTGAGGATTATCTGAATAGCTGTCTTATAGTCCAACCTTCCCGAACATGCCTCTTGACATGAGGGAAAAACAAGGAACTTCGAGACATCAGTTGAAGGATTACTAATGTGGGCATGCTCTCAGAGCTCAGAACGTTGTTTGCTCTAAATCACTTAAAATGTTCGATTGGTACGAAAAAAAAAATCTTTTTCCGATTTCAGAGCACTTTTGCGCATCTGAATTTTTTCTCAGAGTGGATTCAGATGTCCCAACTGGTAGAGTTTATTTATGTTTTCGGGAAATTTTTCAACTGCGAAGATATGTTATGTACAAATGTTTCGAATGTTTTAATACAAAATTTAACCAGTGAATGAAAAACGCTTGGAAAAGTGTCGAAAGCTACACATATTCCAATCGCACTAATATCAACAGAAAAAAAAGACCAAAAACCTTTAAAAAAGATAACAAAACATTGCAACTCTCACATAAGAAACTTTCAAACTTTTTTCCATGAATTTTCAAACCAAAAATTTTGAATTTTCAATCCAAAAACAATTCTTATATATTGATTTCAACATCCCTTTTGAAGGTCATATCCATTTATCTCGTTACAGGTGTACGAATCTCTCTTCAAGCCGTTGCGGGTGTCTCGACATCAGTTTAGGAAAATTTTAAATTGCATGAAACTGATACGATCGCTCAAGTATCAGGAGGTGTATGCCCAAGAGAAAGTAACTAAAGTCGATAGCTTATCATTAGTATTATCCGGAAAGTAAGTATATCGCTCTTGATAAAACCGTTCATTTATTTATCAACCTCATTCCATGGCAACCGAGCAACTTTACCTCTCATATATAATTATCACTTAGGCGCACTTCTCTCTCTCGTAGTATCTAAACAAAAATTCCGACAGAATTTGTTTACCCCAAATTTCGCACATAAAATTTGTGAACATTTTCCAAATGAATATCCGAGGAAAAAAAGAAAACACTTATTCAGGTCAATAATTCAACAAAATTGAGCGTTCAGGTTATTGAATCTTTCTGACATGGTCACGATAATGGATATGGGAACGACTGCCACATATGTGAT
Organism: Cheilosia urbana; assembly: GCA_946477585.1. Classification (NCBI taxonomy): domain Eukaryota; kingdom Metazoa; phylum Arthropoda; class Insecta; order Diptera; family Syrphidae; genus Cheilosia; species Cheilosia urbana. The sequence goes on along the minus strand of OX297854.1, from coordinate 26,593,974 downwards.
CTGAACGGGCATTGTAGAGCAATTCGAATGATCATTTGGAAATATCAACTGGATTATCAGTGATTGTAAACTGGGATAAAGACGTTTGCTCATTCACACTTACTGTTGCTAACAGGCGGTTGGATTGATGATTGCATTCGCGGCGCTAAGCAGTATTTTTCCTTCTTCTTATTATTTGCTTAAGATATAAGTACTGACTAGAGAAAAAAAATTTGGTAATGGCTGAAATGCTACTAAACGAATAACAGCTTTGAAATCGGAAAACAAAGCAATGAGATATGACATAAAAACCAGCTGTTGATAATCGCACGCGTGTGTTTTAGTTTTAGAAAAACTTAAGCAAATGCAAGTACATGAGGACAGCATCATTTATGTGTAATAATAGCCTGATGAACTGTTTTGGGCAAGTAATTGCCAAAATTATTGATTGAATATATTTTTATAGTTCGCTCAAAGTTTAGTTTGTGCTGGGTCCTAAACGCACATAACTTTTGTGAGGACTATCATCGGATGAGCGGAAGACCTTCAAAACTAGCAAATAAGTTCAAAAATACGATTTTCAGAGCTTCATCTAGTTAATTCTCCACAAATGTATTGAAAACTTACGATAATCAGAAGAAAAATCTGGCTGAAATCAACTTATTTTGATAATCAAAATTTCAAAAACAATATCGTCTCGACGATCATCTACGTAGGTGATCTGCCAACAGTACAGACCAGTTCGGCTGAAAGGCATTCTCGGATTTAATCTATTCCTTCTTTCATTTCAATAAATAATGGCAGATATTGCACCAGAAGTTTGAGTGCAAAGATAGTTAGTAATGCACCGCGGTACTGTAACGAAGCTGGAATAGGAAGTGTGAAAACCCGTGCTTGTCGTCAAACAACCCATCTCAGGAAGTGTGACGTGGCTTAGAAAGCAAGTCGAAAAGACAAATTAAGTAAACCTTCCAATGAAATCGTGGGGATATGCAAAACCCACACCCCTTTGCCTTTATGTTACAAAAGAAAACACCTCAACCATCTATTTGAAAAGATCAGAAGTCCCAGGGGTCCATCAATATATATATTTTTTTTTTATAACAAAACCAGGTTATCCCAAATAGGGACGAGTAAGGTTCCAACTTGGTGGGTAACCATCGGCCTAAATACATAAAGAAAGAATAGAACTTTAGGTTTGGCACTATTTGAATCTAGCTCACAGTTTTAGACCAAACATGTCAAATTGGGATTTCTTATCAAAAATGAGGCAAAAAAAAACAGCTAATCCCACAGGTTCGTACAGCAATATAGCATATATAGGTCTCTTTTTAGAAATAAGAAGGGACCTGCAATTTAATGCGGCATAAACATAACTTATGCCTACCTTCTATATTAAGTGCGGCCAGAGCTCGCAGCAAACCACTACCTCAACTAACAAGCCTCCAAGAGCCCGAGCTTCAAATCGAGCGCAACTGCGATTAGGTTCTTATTTAAATTCCCCTTAGATTCCCCGTACTCGGCTTTAATATGTGCAGTTTTATTTACAGTCCAAAGAACAAGCTGTATGCAAACGTTCTTTTTAAATATGATATTAAAGTCGAAGTAGACCAAGTCAATATAGAAGATGCGACGTTAGACGCTATTCATCAATACTTCTTCTTTTTGAAGAGTTTTATTGTTTTAAGACGAATTTAAAGATGGCCCAATTTTGAAAAGCTTTCTCGTGGCAACTATTATGAGAAAACTCGGATGTTAATCGAAAATTTGGGTATAGCTTAGAATGTTTTTTTGTTTGAACCGAAGAACCAGAAGAGCGAGAAATCTGGTATACTAACCTTTCACTTTGAATCACTGTGCGTATTTGTTGCTTGTTCAAACCATATCTTAAGCACTAACCAATTAAAAATGAATCACGACTTGATCCAATAAAATTAAGTCAACTGCTATCCGCATCAATCTAAAACTTTGCCAAAACTGCGTTTCTACCAGCGTAGGTACTATTCGTCGATAAAAAGCTTATTCCACGCACAACAGTACCAAACTTTTTGCCTTATTTATGAAATTCTCGTTAACCACGACCTTATTCGCATAAAATTCTGTGTTTTCTTCAAACACAGACGGCTCCCTGAAATTACCGCAAAAAAAATTAAAAATGGAAAAATGCCCAAAATCATCCAAACAAAGTTGTGGCATATTTTCCTAAGAAAAATAAACCCAAATATATTGAAATGAAACAAATGCCGCCAATTTTGGCACTTCTTCCAAAAGTTCTTGTGCCCCGTTAGGATTTCTACGAGGGTGGAAAGAGATTTTCTACCCTTTCGTAGGAGGCTCTCGGTTCTGGCTTCATTGAAGGTTGGCCATAGCATTCTTGTGGTATGACAGGTTTCTAGTGCGGTCCATCTTGCGTTGGCCTTTCTTGTGGCCTTTTTCCTTGCTTTTTCCTTGTGAGCAAGGCGGGATATTCACAGAGAGATCAGCTTGTTCTGATACAGCTGTCGAACCTAGTCTAGCTAATTCGTCCGCTTTCTCGTTGCCAGGAATGCCTTCATGTCCCGGAACCCAGCAGAGTAATACCTTATACTGAGTGCCAAGAACCCTGTCTTCACGACAGCATTTCACAAGCTTTGATTTTATTGTGTTAATGCTTTTATTGCGGCCACGACAGTCACGATAAAGAAGGTAATACCTTCAGGTGGTATTGCCCTTACCACAGACTTACGGGCTGCTGTTGTCACTGCCAGGACCTCTGCTTGGAAGACACTGCTGTGGTCATGGAGACGTACCGATTTTGATATTATGATATATTTCGTAATGAGCCGGTTAATATCCAATGCTCAATCCACCATTTAAAGCCTAAACATTACCGTCTTCTGTACGTCTACTTCCACTGATCTTTTTTTTTAATGACTAAAAGATTCGTAGAAGTTAATTTTCTAGAACAAACAAAAGATTTTAGTCATCGATGCTTTGACTTACTACCTTTCGCAACTTCATATTTGTATCTGTCTTTAACATAGGTATTACGTCAATGTAGAGTACAGTGCGTAGTTATTTCCTTTCATTCAGATGATTGCTTAGGTGAATTCTACAGCCAGGCTCGGATTAGATTTTCGATGGAAGTACTCGTACATGCATCCAGTGCTGCCAACCGTGAGGTACAGTTCTGCGCTGAAATTAAATGAAAAACCGACAAAAAAGCGCTAGATTTCGCAAACTTGCGCTAGATTTTTGTTTTGCTATATATATTATGTTTCTTGAGAGTGAAGAGTAAATACGTTTTTGCCATACATTATGTTATGTTATGTAGGTAGGTATATATTTACATATTTCATTTAAAAATAAAAAAATATGTAGGCACAGACACATTCAAATATGACATAAAGATCCAGTCTTCGTCTTCGCTGTCGATTTCGTCTGCTTAAAAAAAATAAATCACATACTTATGTAGGTTTAGGTACACTTTCATTAAAAAAATTTATTTAGTGCACATTTGAGGATGGACGCATTCTGTGATTGTCAAAGGTCAAATTAACAAAATACCTACGAAATTTCTGGTATATTTCATTCTGCGCTAAATCTTGCGCTGTGCGCTAAATATATTTTTTACGCGCTGTCAGACCCGAAATTCCGCTAGATCTGACGCGTTTTCCACTAAGTTGGCACCAGTGCATGCATCTTATTATAAAAATGAAGCTTTAATAGCTTTATTTGTGGGACTGCTGTCGTTTGAGAGACTTCGAACTTCGAAGGCGTTATGCTGGGTATTTTTGGCTCAAAAAGTGCATAGGGAGGACAAAATATATATTTTCTGAACATTCAGTGCTTTACCGGAAAAAAAGATAAGCGATGTCAAGAAGGCTGTTACATAAACCGTAGCTGAACTGAAACATTCTGCCTACCATGCTTAGCTCAGCATCTAGGGCACGAGGTCACGTGGCTTTGTTGGATTCCATTATTTCTGGACTGCTTTATTTTAAGCTCTTTTGTTGAGACCTACTGTCTGCCACCGAGATTTTAATATTTGTCCGCTCCATTTGCCTGGCTCTTACCATCGTCTAATATTTTCATCTATTACCTGTTCCGAATATTGTCATTTTATGGATGTCGTAAGAATCTTGCTGTCCTATTACATTTTCCTAAGCTCCTTGAATTTCCCTTGAGGATTCATGTTGTTTGTCCCTCCTTTTCTGCTGGAATATGACTCCGGTCACACTGTCTGCGGGCTCATATTATTTCAGCGTTTCCTTTTTCCTAAATGCATTCAATTTAAATAATAAAGAAAATTACAATCCAGCTTAAGTCAAACGAACAATACAAAAGGAGCGACCGAATGATATAAATCTGGTAAACCAAGTCGCACTTTAAAATTCCCTCTACACAGAGACCTAGCACATATCGAAATCCACCTCGACCACCAGCACTTTTGTGGTGGTAATTCTTTTTATCTCTTTCACCAGTCATGTTAGTCCACTGAAAAACCATTACCGGTCGCACAAAGCCACCCGGAATGACATAGTGGCATGCAAAGGCAAACTGCCTAATCCCTTAATTTTAAAGTCTCTACATCCATACGATATACGATACCTCTGTGTTCATTTGGATTTTGTGTTTTCTTTTTCTGTTCATCCCACAGATTAGTCGTATCACAAAATCAAAGAGCTTTGCACATAGTGTTTCCTCATCAGTTCCTAGATTCGCCCGAATGGTTTGGCGTATCAACGGACGACTATTTTCAGGTAAGACCTCAATTCTGTCTTGTTAGAGTGCCTGTAACACTTTCCGTTTAGGTGTCAATTATGGCGATGGAAGAGTCCCGAGTGCTAATCTGGCATCGGGACAAACTGAAACTGTCAATAATGGCTGAGCCATTTCTACAGTCCGTATTCGATCATATCCTTGGGCGGGATGTTGTAAAAAAACTGATGCAGGTGACGCAGGTACGATCTCACTCCAACACGATGCTTGTATGAATTTGAACTAGAATGTTGCTCACGATCCGAGACTAATGAATTTTTTTCTTTTTCGAATTTCGTCAATAGGTCAGCGAAACAATGGCCAGTAATGGTTTCTTGCCATCCGGCGGCTATGATGATGCCGAGGATAAGCCAATGTTAGTTATGAAAAAGGGTACCGAAGGTCATGGGCTAACAGCTTTAATCAACCGACAGCTGCAGGGTAAGTTGAGTTCGATTTGGATTTCTACGGTGGTTTGGTTGAATGTGTCAGCGGAACTTGAGTCCTGTTGCTGCTTTGTGACGCTGTTTTTCGATTTTATTTCTGTTTTTTTTTTTTTTTTTAAATCTGCTTCTATATGAGTTTACGTATTTGCATGATTTTGCGATGTATAACTATTCGATGTTGTTTCACACTGTGCTTATACTTCTTGTGTATGTATGCATTTATTCGGGTTTAATTGACTAACATGAAATGTGTTGATTGTACTAACTCCGAATTGGTATATTTATTTCGGGCTAACTTTAAGTTGTTTTCGGACAATATGGTCTGATAGCATTTGGTTTACTTATTTCTTTTATTTTGCCGATCATGTCAGTTGTTCATTTTTGGGTTTTATTGTATTTTTTTAGAGGATAATTCTTGACAGTAGATTGATGGGAGTAGGTCAGTAGCCATTTTCATCGATACGAGAAAGGATATTTTTCTACTTAATGAGGCGGGAAACTCTTAAGAATACTCAAAAACAATACCAAAAGTTTTAGTTTCTTGATTCGTTTTTTTTTTAATTGTTTCTCTTGAAAACGAATCTAAAAATATCCTTCAAAAAGTGTCACTTAAATTGAATTAAGAAGATTTTAAATAGAAATAGATTTCATGTAAGACGTCAACTAGATTTGTCTGGACTTGAATTTTGTTTGTATTCGCGCGGTTTATTTCGAATTTTGACACTTCGAAATATCAACTAAGTAGGAAGACAGGATTTTCTTGACTAGATTTGTCGACTACTCCTCCATAAACGTCAACTAAAAAAAAAAACTATTCACTTGAACATTCCAGGGGGTCAAATCGGGTTCTGTGAAAGAACGAATCGAATAATATCGTTTTCACATTCGCTTGTATCCACACATTGCTTTCATTTTTTCGATTCACTCGGTACTAAAAAGCGAGGAAATATGTTTTTGTTGTAAAATACCAAATCAGAATATATAGAACGAGTTCTAAATCTGTAAAAGAGGGATTCCCATTTTGCATACATTGAGAAATCCCTTTTCAAAAATGATTCAAGTTCCTATTTAAGATAAGCCATATGCCAGGGTAACCGGTTTCGACTGCATTTTTCTATTAAATTAAATTTTACAGAAATTATTTAGATGTACCTAACCTTAAACATGGTTTGAGGATTTTGCAATAAAACCAACTCAGTATTTTATTTAAACTGTCTTTATAAAGTTGTCCTCTAATAAAAGACCATGCAAATAAATGCATCTATAATTTTGTAAATAATAGTCCGGCCTAAAGTAGTGTAGGTATTATTGGCATATGGCGGTATATGGTTTAAGAAATTTCGCCCATTTTATGTGGCAGTAAAAGTGAATTGATGGGTGTTTTCGGAAATGTAAAAACAAAGTCATTTGCAATTGCGAAAGACCGTCAATGCATAACAGAAATCAGTCGGTTATCTGTTTGCAAATGCAACTTTGTGCATCTGACTTGTGTCGGGTCAACGTCTTTTTTTTGCAAGTGCTGCCTGATGTTTCCGAACACTACCATGCACAAATTCAACCCTTTTATATATAAAATAAAAAGTTGTTGGATAACTTGATGCAACATTTTAATGGAAACAATGATAAATAGTATTTACATCTAGAAAGAATTATCAGTAGGTACACAACGCCACATAGATCTTTTTGACTTTTTTCCATTTTGGAAAGTATCTTCGAAGTCAGTCTAATAGAAAAAAAGCATTCTGTTTCTGGTCCAACGTTCAATATTCTTCCCTTGAACTTGACTTGGGGATCTATAATTTATTTGAATTAAATTTATAATTCCAAATCACAAAAAAGAAACATTCTAAACGCTCAAGTGACCTAGATCTAGACCGAGAAACTCCTCTGAGCATGATGATAATGATGAGGATGATGAATTTGTATCCATTCCCAGATATTAAGCGATTTCTTTTAATTTTTATTTATTTAATTTGTACTTAAGAGAAAATGCACGGCCGTTTGTTATCTGCTTTGCTGCACGGCAGATGACACGCAAATGACGTTTACGAACATCTGACATTTGCAGAACTGCATTACCGAACACATGCTAATGCAGTTTTGCTATGATTACGTTTGCGAACACATGACTTTGGCAACTTGCGTTTTAGAACATGCTGCAAATGCAATTTGATGCAGATGATATTTCCGAAAATACCCATTAATAAGAAATTCAAGGAAATATTTAAATAAACAAATTATGGGCGCTTTCTATTTTATCAGGCCAGTCAGTCAGAACTATAACTAATACTTTTATAGTTTTTTTTCGCAGAATATAGCTCATCACTAGTAAATAAGATATTATATCTTAAAGTGTAGGGTCAGTTGGGGTAAATGGAAACACTTTCTGCCTTTTTTTAAACCAAATTTTGAAAAAAATAAAAATAAAAATGTTTGGTACTTCCTTTCAACTTTCGGATAATAGTTTTATTATTAAAAAACACCAAGAATTGTACTGGTGATCATTGCACTTCTGATCTGTAACCATGAAGCGCAAAATAGTGTTGTTTACATTTACCCCGGCATTGTTTACATTTCCCCCAATTATTTTGAAAATCAAGGGGTAAATGGAAACAGTCCGTTTGATTCCTGTAGACACTGGGGACTTCGGTTTGGGGTGAATGTAAACAAGTAAGAACTGGCTATAATTGATATTGATTTTTTACGACTAAAATTTTCAGTGATATATGAAAGTCAAGGGCGCAGTAAGTGCGGCGACAGATTGGCGTCAATTCGAATTGTCTTTTTGTTGTTTATTGGCCTACGACAATTAATTTTGAAAGGATAAAATAACCGACGTTTACAATTACCCCGTTTTTACATTTACCCCAACTGACCCTATAGGTACTACAAGATAAATAAATAAGTGAAATAAAAATGAAACGAAATGAAATGCAGAGAATAGACAAACTTGTTATAGAAAGCAAATACATACGTTAAATTTTACATAACGATTTAATTGTTTTTCCCTCTAATTTGATTTTAATGTGTTCAAAAACCGAAAAAATCTACCTATTGTCGGAACATTTCAATATTATTTATTTTTCTCACATCAATTTAAATTAACGTGTTCGTTAAAAAATGATTAATTTTGCAAAATTTATTACTTTATTGAATACCTTACCTTATTGAATATATGGACTCCGCATAAAAATGCAGATCCCTTCCATTCGTCGCAAAAATTGAAAACTCGCCTACCTTATTTATTTATTAAGTGTTATGGAATATTATCGGATCGAAATGACTGTCTCGGCTTTTTGACAGTTGGCCATACTTTTCGACCCAATTTTGCAGTACATTTTCAAAGTTTATGAACAAGTTCTATTTTTAAAAAAACTTGAACAATATTATTGTTAGATAGTCACCCCTATTGCGAAGATTAACTATCAATTGATAGTTGATACTTATCAATATAAAAATAAATAAATAAATAAAAACAAATTAAATTAACAAGAATAAATTTCTTTAAATGGTATTGCGACGATCAATTATCAATTAAGTGTTGATCGACTGTGAACGTGCAGCAATTGTCGGTTAACAGATCGGTATTGTGAATGTCAATCTCGAACAATTTTATTGGTAGTTGTCAATTTTTCTATCAATCGCAATTTCGGGGTTGATAAGGAAGGCTCTTAAACGAAAATGTTGAACATCATCGTTTTTAATTGACAATAAATTTTTACAGATTTGTAACACTCGTAATTATTGTTTAATTAAATTGTTTGCAAAATCCTTAACGATCACTCAAATCAAAAATATTTTAGAACTGTCAAAGTTGAGTTTTCATTCACAATAACTTTATTTTTGGCGTTATGGCCACAGGTTATATATTTTTGTCAACTATTTTTCGCAATACCAATATCAATTTTAATTGATAAATTTGTCAATCGTCAACCGACTGATAGTTGATCTTCGCAATAGGGCTGATTATAGTAGGGTTGTCGATCTTCAGTTGTGCGCAACAAAAATAATCAATCTCCATCTAATACCAACTGGTTACACTAATAAAGGGTGGTTAAGTTTTAAGGGCCGATGTTGATTTTGAATAAAACACAAATTATTTAGGAAATTATTGTCATTTCTTTTTATTACGATAATATTGGTATGGCTCAATTATGTATGGAATTTTCGAAGACGCTGAGGCATAATTAAGGTTCTATGCCGTTAATGTGCCGAATTATCTCATCCTTTATCCGACGTAGACCCTTTCTTTTAAATAAGCCCAAAGGAAGAAGTCCAACGGTGTCAAATCACATGATCTTGGCGGCTAATTGACATCGCCACCAAGTGAGATAACACGGCCATTGAATTTGTTGCGCAAAAGAATCATTGTTTCTTTAGCTGTGTGGCTGTGTGGCAAGTGGCACCGTCCTGATGAAACCACATCGTCCACATCCATATTTTTCAATTCGGGCCATAAAAAATTCCTTATCATCTCACGATAGCGAACACCATTCAGTCCCCGATGATGCCGCCAGCCCATAAACCGCACCAAACAGTCACTCTTTTGGGTGCATTGGTTTTTCGACAATCACTCTTGGATTACCATTCGCCCAAATGCGGCAATTCTGCTTATTGACGAATCCACTGAGGTAAAAATGTTCCTCATCACTGAAGATGATTTTCTTCGAAAATTGATCATTCACTGTTGCCATTTCTTGCCACCATTCTGACCATTGACGACGCTTGAAATGGTCAAGAGGCTTTAGTTCTTGACTCAATTGCACCTTGTAAGCGCGTAAATGCACGCCTTTTTGCATAATGTTTATCAACGACGAGCGTGAGAGGTGCAATTTTTGGGTACGACGACGAGTTGAGGTGGACGGCTCTTCAGCCACACTATCGCGGTTTGCTCAAATTTTTGCACGATTTTTTCGATTGTACGCACATTTGGACGATTAAATTGACCGAAAAATCATGAAGGGCACTTTATGCATTATGATTTGAACGCCCATTTTCATAATAAGCCTGAATAACTTTAACGCGTTGCTCGATTGTGGGTCTTTCCATGGTTCAAATTGAGTTAGTCTGAAATTGAGAAATGTCAAATGAAATGCAGAAAAAACTTGACGTTTAGGTGTGGTTCACATTCAACATCGGCCCTTAAAATTTAACCACCCTTTATTTGAACATATGAGTTGATCAATTGTTGGACAGCTTACGTAGCTCACATGTCACCAACGGGTATGGTACATGTTTGGTCTCTCCGTCGGTCGACCTTTATTTTCGAGGTAAAAATGGCCAATAATACGGTCGTTCTAAAAACCGCAATAATCTCATGCTGACGACATATATTAGCTAAGTATCATGAACGCAATCTCTGTCAATCTTTTATTTTTTGACACCAAATGCAGGCTATGATGTTTGCCTTTTGAAACTCAAAGCAACCTATACTCTGGATCTATACTATTTGACTGGGCGTATACGTAACATTTTCTTCAAAACAAAATCCCATATTGGTTTGATACCTCCTGGTGTCAAGAATTAATTCTTTCTTTATCATTATTTTTGACAAATTTTTCTTTTTTCTCTCTTTTTGACTAAAGCTTCTACGCCTAATTTATGCTTCTCTCCCACCTATCGCGAAAGACTTCTATACAACTTACTGTTGCATAAAAGTTTCTATAATTTCATCAATGCAAAAAAAAAACACATTCATCTTCTTCTCCATTAAAAATAATTCGTAATCTGTTGTTTCTTATCGTTCGAATTCCTTTTTCGTATTTATTTTATTTTTCTGTTGTTTTATAGAAGAGCATGCTCCTCTGCTTGGCCGTACGTATCCAAAGCGAATTCGATTGGTGTCCTCTGCTGCTGCTGCTTCAGATTCTACTTCGAGTAAAAATAATAATGTAGCTTATAGAGATCAAAAGACATCTCCCTGCTAACATACTTTACTTATTATATTTACAAAAGAAAACAAAAGAAAAAAAAAATACATACTACATATATATATTTTACTTTTAAAACTCTTTCACTGTTCTTTATTGTTTTGTTTGCTTAGTGTTTCTTTATTAATTATATTTAATTTAGTATTTAATTTTGTATTTATGTTCTAAAAGCAAAATGTTTGTATTTGTTTTTCTTGTTTATTGTTAATTTTAATTTGTTTTATTGATTTGTTTTTAATAAGTTTTGTGAAAGTTGACTTGAATTATTGATACTAACAAATGAGTTTTGGGCCGTTTGAGTTTAGGAAGGAATGTACGGTCTATATTGAATTGACTGATAAAAAAAATGTGGTCCAGTAGTTATTGAATTGGAGGACGTACTTACTGGGCAATTAGTTTCCAGGTTCAGCTTCTTATATTGAACAAATTGCTTTCTTAACATCTGAACGCACGGACTTCGCAGAGTGTAAGATTTCTGAAGAATCAAGTAAATCAGTCGTATAAGTGTGCAAAATTGTTGATCATTTTAAACCTCTTGTTGGGCTCTATGTCAGGCTATGTCAAAAGGCTTTTTGGTGATCATGGCTACTGCTCTGGATTTGCCGTGTTGCTCGATTGACTTCGAAGGTTATAATACCAGTATTTAAATTATATCTCTGTATTACAGTACAAGTTGATAAAGCTAGGAGAAATTTACTTATGGACCACAAGCCCTTTGTATGTGCTAGGATTTTGTAAAGTTGAATTTAACCTTCTGACGAAGTTTAGGCAGTTCTTCATTTGTCGCACTATTTTATGAGGCAAATGATTTAAAAACGAAAACCCAGTTCGCATTATTTCAATAAAATCGTGCATTCTTTGCGTTCTTAAAGCAGGAGGTTGTTTCGAAAACACGAAAGTCTGACAAATTTCAGTATATGTAAAACTGTCAAGTTTTGCTAGAAATAGACTTTTACAAAAGAGTACGTGCTGGTAACAGGGGTTTTTTTTAGTTTTTCTAAAGAATACATTAATGTATTAAATGTGAGAAATAACAATATGTTCAGCTCAATATTGACGGACATAAAACCTTTCCCAATGCTCTATTTGTTCGTATCATTAAACAAAGCAAGCCCTAATTTTTAACCAAATATATCAAATTAAGTTATTTGTTGTTTTCTATAAAATTGAGTTTATTTAAAAGCAAAAACAAAAATATTTTAATAAATAAATTACGCAACATAACAACCCAATTGGCCTTTGATTTATTTACAACTTAAAATTGTACTGAAATAACACAAAAACATTGCCAACATTGATTTCACAACACAAAATTAAGAATAAAAAAATTACTTTAATCCAAAACTGCACCCAAATTTGCATGAGATGTTCTAAATGTCGTTATCAGATACTTACAATATTATTATGCACAGACTTTTGTATTTAATAACACACACAATAGAAAACACTTTTCTATTTCATTTGTTAACTATTATTTTACTTTCCAAAATTTCCCATCAAATATGTACCTCTCTATCTCACATCACTCTTTCCTCCTCAATTCATGTGAGATTCAAATAAAATACTAGTTTAAAAAAAAAAACACACAAAAATCTGAGTTTTTTGATAAAAATCCAACAAATATTTGTTTCTTTTCTTTTTCTGATTTTTTCCGTTCCATTTGTTTTTAAAAATACAAAAAAATATATAAATAAAACAATAAAAAACAATATGAAAACCCAGCCCTGCCTAGGATATCAAAGTATTATTATTGTGGTAAGTTTTGTCAAATTTTGTTTGTATTTAATTACTTAAGTAATGATGTTGTAATGTATAAACCTTTGCAGCAGAGAGTAATTCTTTATTGTTTATTTGAAGATAGGATGTGTTCTTTTTGTGCTAACTGTTAGTTGGACTCTTTAAGCTTGTAATTAATTACCCAAGCCTTACCTGTAGTCATTACACTTGTTATTATTTTTACAAGCTAGATCGATTTGTAAAAAAAAAAACAAATACAATTTACACTATACTGGATTTCTACTTATTCAGTCTTTGCTTAAAAATAAACCAGCTACACTGAGGGACGGAAAAATTCAAAATGCAAAAGGTTAGGTTAGTTTTTGGAAGTCTGTAGGCATATCTAAATAAAAATTACATTAAAAAAAATACATTCATCCATTCAAAAGCAGGTATTAGCTAGCAACTAGCTCATCCTTAGAAGGTACACTGTTACATTATTTAATTCATGAGTTTATTAAACGTCATTTTTGTATAAATGTCTACGGATTTTTTTCTATTAAAAAGTTTATATTTTTAAATTACAAAATTCGGCCATGTATTAAAGTAGCAAAATAAAAATAGACTGTTTCCCCCCTCACCCGAATGATTAATCCTGGACTTTATAATGCTACTTGGTATATTCAAACTTAGACTTAGCTAGTTCTAGTAAATGTGTAAGCATGATTTTTGTTAAATTCTTTACGTTTATAGGGAGAGCTTAAATTTAAATACAACTATAAATTTCAACCCAACTTTTAAGTAATTTTGAAATCATTCTCTATAGCAGGTGATCCAAACTCATGGCGATTAGGACGAATAGACGAGACAGATCATGAAACGGCAGTCTGAGAGGAGTCGACATTTCTTATTTATATAATACACTGAGTAGTTATTTATACGAAAGAATTATTTATTTAAGTAAAATGAAAAAAAAATTCAAAAATATAGTCAAATCAAAAAATTAAAACTTTAAACAAATACCAAAAAGAAAATGCTAATGTAATAATTTAATAGTATTAATTTAAATTAATATTTATTACTAAAACTCTAAATAAAATTGAATAGGAGAAATGTATACATAAATGGTTCCCGATTTGTATTATAAAATATTGTTACAATGTACAAAAAAAAAAACAAACAAACAATAAAAATGTAATCGATGTGAAGACAACTTAATTCAATTGATATTTTAAAACATCAACTGTAAATATTGAGCAGGTTTCTTATGATGTTTTGCGGTTTATCAAAAATAGGCTAAATACTTTTTAAATAAGTTGATACAAGGCACAGTTTCTGCGTTTTACAATAGACTCCACTTGAAAGTCGCACTGAGTCGCTCACTTAATAAAAAGTGCGCAACTGGGTCGCACGAAACTTTTCTCGAGCGCTACCGATTTGAAAGATATTTTAAAATACACTCGAAGTACGTAAGTACAGACTCGGATGATAGTTGTCCCGCAAATTTGTTGGCTTTCCGGGTTTAAGTAAAGCGATAAACCTGCATTTCGTTGATTTATTGGGGGATTCACCTTCTTTCGGAATGATAGTGAATAATCGTGCGAGGCAGAAGTGAATCAGTGATTGAGCTATGAAAATTATTTTCAATTAATATGTACAGACCTAAATTTGTTCTTATTTCCCTTTATTAAAATGTGTAGCGAATTGCTCTTTACTCGTCACTCGTTACTTTTTATTTTGTTACATCGATGAGCAGTGTGACCACTTTAGCATATTTCCTGTTAAATTTAGCAGGATTATTTTATTTGTAGCCTCTTTTTTCAAATCATGCAAGTATTTTTTAGCTGAGCCAAATTATGAATTCAAATATTAAAATAAAATCAACCTTAGTGTGAACAAGCCATTACAATTCTCATTTAACAGTGAACACAGCCATTCAACGAATTCAACAAGCTTGCAATTGCAATCAACTTTCGAAACACACATTTTATTTAATGTTATTTTATTTGAACAGCTTTTTCGTTAATTTTTTTGGGTTTTTAGCAGATTTTGATTTCCAAAAATATAGCATGGTTTTTATCACTTTTTTTACACAAAAAAAAAAAATATTTCTGAACTTAGCATGATTTCAAATATTGAATAATTGGTCCCACTGGCGATGAGTATCTTTCTGTGATTGCGATCAATTCAAATTGAAGGTACGCTTACCGAGTGCCAACCAAATGTTTTCGGTTATCCTTATCAGTATTTAATTTGAAAGACTTTTTAATGCCGAAATGATCTATGGATGTCTTTCTTTCGACATCTCGGTTAGGTGAAAAGTGCAATTTCCTTGTCTTTATGTCGGTTGCTTTTAACTTCCAATATTTTAGCTGTGAATTTGGTATGTTTCTTTGTTTAAACTTAAAACTTTGATTATTTATGAGAAAGTTAAAACATCTAAAACAGCAAAGCAGTGCAATTTTTATTAATTTTATAAAATTCAAAATAATATAAATACAAGAACAAGCCCGAGAATTGTCAACAAAATGTTTCCAGAGTAGACAATATGTAAATGTACATAAACGTAAACTATACCTAAATTAAGTTTTTTTTTTATATACATATATATATATAAATATATAGAAATTGTTTTCGTTGTTTGATTAAGAATTTGTAAATTTGTTTGGTTTTTAATTTTCCAAACTCAATAATAAGCGAAAGGGAAGCACATGTATATTTTTTAAGCGTTCTTATCGCATACGAGCATTTTTTAAAAGATTTTCTATTACAGTTATGACTTTAAATTAATTCACAATGTTAGAAGATTATATATCAGTTTAATACAAAAGGTTATGCTTCACGACAAGAGGCAAATTGGTAAACATATTTTGCCTTTCCTGGCTTTTGTTTTAATTTTGGAGAACTTTAATTGTTGTTTTCATTGAAATACACTGCCGATCACTAGGATGAGGCCATAAATTTTGCAGTCGGTTTTCACTCTTTATACCTGTTTGAAATTTTGTACCCGGACATTTTTACTACCTGGTAACAGGTACATATTTTAGCAACAGTAAGTCATAAAATTAAAGGGTAAATAAAAAACGAAGTCTGGAATTTTCCAAGACCACATAATTAACTAATTGAAAAGCGTATAAAAAAAATGCGCCAAGAATGAGGCCACACGCAAAATCTTCGAAAAAAAGGAAAAAATTAATAAAACATTTTATGGTCTTAAAACATTTTTATTTATGTATTATGTTTGGAATAGAATCATACAGTTTTTTTTTTTTTTAATAATAAAGAGAAATTTGGGCCCAGGCATCACGAATAGCTTCGATTAAAGTGTCCTTGTCTTCGAATTATTGTCTGCCGCCTTCATACACTTTACCAGATAACCATGCCCCAGTGTTGTTATATCGTGGGATTTATCCCTTCTCGTGGGATAAAGGGAAAAAGCACCAAATCGTGGGATTTTGAGGAATCTAACAAAAAATATTAAAACTATAAATTTTTGCAGAAATTTCATGAAAACTTCTACATTTCAACATGATTATTAACACACTGAATGTGCATAAAAAACTGCTCATATAAATTGTCTCTTATCAAAACTTTCTAGTACCAAAAAATAATCGTAATAATGTTACAAAATGTGATTTTTATACTAAAGGTTAATTAACCGCGATTTTCTTTCCTTGTGATACAAATTTTACTTTTAATTGGATTTTTAGGCAAAAAAAGTATCGTGGGATTTCAAAAGGAAATCTGAGTACGGTGAAATGGGAAATAAAGGGAAAAATGACCACGCTTCGTGGGATAAATGAAGAGAGAATGCTAACAACACTGCCATGCCCAAAAATGTTCGATTATGTTTAAGTCCGGTGAATAGGACGGCCATGGCGAAAATTCCACGTCTTCTGATTGAATCCAACTTCTAGCAACCCTGGAAGTGTGGATAGAGGCATTCTCTTGTTGGAATATCCAAGACAACGGTCCGAAGATGTTATTCAATGGAATATCCAAGACAGCGGTCCGAAAATGTTATTCAATTTCGGAAATAACCGTTCCAGCAAACCTTTGTAGTTGTGTGTTCATTGTTGTGGACAAAAATTCCAACTCCATTGTGCCATAGTCGGTAATAGCTCCCCACATCATTACACCTGATGTACGGCTGTGATGTCTTGCCAAAATAAGCTCCTTCTTCCTTAGATCTTGAAAAGTTGTAACCATCGGGGCTGTCAAGGTTAAACTTTTTTTCATCCGAAAAGACAACGCATTTCCATTCACTGCTCCAAGCGATATGTTCTCTTGAAAAATTCATTCGATGCTCCTTGTGTACTTGCCTCAAAACAGGTTTCTTTTTAAGTTTTCTTTTCTTCTAAGCTGGCTGATACTCCGCTGTTGGCCCTTATTTTAGTCGCTGATACAGTAGAATTTGAGGCAAGCCGTAGAATTAGCCGCTTTTCTTGCAAATTTGTTGCTTCTGCCGTGCGTCCTTTTTGATTTTTTCCATACTGTTTTGGATCCGCAAGATATCTAACTGTTTACAACAGTCTTACTTCTATTAAGCCTCTTTGCAATTTCTCGGCCTGAAAGTCCTAACTCCTTGAGAGCATCTATTTTTCCTCTTTCTGCCGCTGTCAAAGTCTTTCCGGAACCCATTTTTTGTTTAAACTAAATATAAACAGTTCTTTTATACGCTTTTTAAATACTTTTTAATAAATCGCTCCTGCAACGTAATATTCGCAATGGCCTCATCCTAGTGGAGCATCTTTTTATACGCTTTTCAAGTAGTTCATTGTTTGATCTAGGAAAATTCAAGCCTTGGTTTTTTATTTACCCTTTAATTTAGAAACGATTTTCTAGTCATGTTAACCAATGAAAGTGTCACAGGCAGCTAGATTTTTCCACTGGATTTAAAGAGTCCCAACTTAGTGGGCAAAGGGCAATGAGATCTGGCTGAAATTGATAACATTTTCATCAAAATAATAAAGCATGTGCTCCCTTTTAGCAATAATTTATGAGTATTTCCGTCTTACAATTAGTTCCATCAAGAATAATTAGAGGTTTAAAAAAAGAATGTCAAATACAGTCCTACCTAAAGTTTACAAAAATATAAGGGGCGATACAGCTCTCATCCCAAGTCATACTAGTGAATGGTACAAAATATAGAATCCATGTTAACATAGCAAGCTATCATTCTATCGTGCTCGGATGTAAGATTTGCGCTGGTGTTTGAGTGTTGAAATCTTATACAGATGGCCCCGTCTCCTGAAACGATACCATCAGCTTACAAAAAACAATCTACATTGTCGACATTCATTAACGAATTTTGCAATAAAACTCCAACAAAACTATATATAAACTAAACTATAAGTTATTATTATGTATAGTCCTGTTTCAATACAAAAGCGAAATCTACCTACACTCAAAACAGTAGTAAATTATTATTATTTTTTTTTTAAAAAACTTATTTTACATTAAACTCGTTGGTATTGAAAATAAAATAAAATACCTATAGTTCATTGTAAATAAGAGAAGAAAAACAAATTGTATTACCAAAATTCGATCAATGCAGATATAAATTTCTAGAAACTAGTTTTCAATAAATTTCTAAGAACTTAA
This sequence comes from Cheilosia urbana, assembly GCA_946477585.1. Lineage (NCBI taxonomy): Eukaryota > Metazoa > Arthropoda > Insecta > Diptera > Syrphidae > Cheilosia > Cheilosia urbana. The sequence goes on along the minus strand of OX297854.1, from coordinate 26,575,559 downwards.
AAACTATAAGTACTAGTTAAATGTATAAAAAGTGTAAGATTAATTTAAGTTAACTTAAGAGAATCAAACTTAATTCAATATTTAAAAACAACCAACAAAAAACAAAAATGCCTTTAATTTGTGAGATGATAATGAAACGATAATAAAAACATTGGAAAATAAATTTATGTCGTTGAAAAATTTAAGAAAATTTACAAATTTTAAAATAAAAAAAAAATATATTTTATTTATTTGGAGCAATGTTTAATGCAATTCTTATCTTTTACAAGAATGCGCGATTGGAATAAGTGAAATGGATGGATGAACTATTCACCAATTGATGTGAGAGACGATGTTGAATTTAAGATTTTGGGACGCAAAATATTTTCTTGTAGCTTTAGCTTTAAAAAAAAAAAACACTATATTTCTTATTTTAATTAAAGAGAAACTATATTTTAAGCTGACATTGATTGTTATACCTTAGTCGTACCAGTATAATACCTTAGTATTTTGTTTAATAATTTTTTTATACCAAAACAAAAATATATATAAATATATTTAATCAATGTTTGTTTGTTAAAGTTTCGCAAGCGAAAACAGTGAGATTTTTTGTTGTTTTCAGTCATAAAAAATGAAGTAACATAAAGAAATACAAAACAAAACAAATAAAAGTCTTACGTTGAGAATATATTGTGTATTTGTGGGAATTTCGTTTCTCATTGTTGTCACTATAGTTGGTAAATAAAGGTAAGTATTATGGACGTAGCAGATGGATCTGCTATGGATCAAGATCGGGCAATTAAATCGATCAATCCACCGCTCTGTAATCTCAGAGAGAGAGAGTGGAAAACAAGATTCGAATGAAAGCCAACAACAGGTGGAAGGAATTAACTACCTGCGAATTTTCACGGAAGCTATGGCCGGAATATAATGCAGGTCGGACTAGCAAGCTTATGCGGTTTGATAGAACGTCGCTGAATAAACTGGTAGGTGCACTAACAGGGCACAACTTCCTGAGAAACCACACAATGAAATAAAAACTCAAGAATGACGATATATGCAGGGGCTGCGAAGACGAGGAGGTGCATGAGGACACACCTCACTTCCTCTGTCACTGCCCAAGTCTGTGTCACTTGAGGAACAGAACACTTGGAAGATATCACTTCCATGACATACCAGAACTTTCAGGTGTTAATTTATCTAATCTTTACAGGTTCATAAATACATCAGGATGGCTGGACAAGGTCGAGTAATTAGAAGGAACTAACACCATCACCAACAACATCGGCTTACCCCCCAACAAGGGCATCACAATAAGTCCACATGGACCTAAGTGGGGTACTGCAGGGTTTGCTCTGCCGTATCCACCCATTAACCTAACCTAACCTAAATTATGGACGTAACTTTTAACAATACCTATATCGTGGATGGAGGAACGCCCGCTAGAGCTCAGAACAAAATGAAACTATTCGGGGTCCATCTATAGTGCAAATGTTAAAATGTAAATCGTTAGCTGTCAATATGACGCGGACATTTTTAATGTTAATTTTTTTGAGTGCCATAAATGAGTCAGCTTTTAAAAACGATCTAGCATTTTAACGGAAAATGTGAACACATGGCCTTAGATTAAAACGACTGAATCATTCATTGAAGTAGGCATGTGCCTTGCACGTGCAAGTTACGCCGAGTTAAGTCTGAACTTTTGCTATCTGATACCTAGATTTGTTATATTTTTATTTTACTTTTAGCGGCCATATTCAGTCGTCACAACTCCGTTCGTGGTATAATTAGTTTTGTTTATGGAAAACACTTAGAGCAGTAGATTAGCGTTCTCCTCATAAAATCATAAAAAATCTTATCAACTTTTTGACAACCCTTGCCCACAGCCAATCACGGGCACAAATGGAATATGTACCTACGTACAATATCAATCCCATATCGAGCAAGAATCGCTGAAAGCTGGCACCAGTCGGCGTCATTAGTCGAACAGGTTGAACGTCCACTATGTGCACACTGCACAGGTCTTAACTATGTTCGCCCTTCAAACGTCGGAATTTAATTTATGATATTTCATAAATTAACTGCTTATCGAAGTTTTGATTACAGTCTATACAAATCGTTTCTGGACCCAAAAACCCTGATAGCTAGTCGAAGTTCTGATTACACATTACACCAACCGTTAATTTTCTGAATTTGGCCTGTCATAGGATCCAAAGTCCACAAACGAAGAATCACTCTTGCCAATCGCTGTTTCTTCGGCCTTAGAAGTTATCTAAGAAGTAAAGCTGTCTCAGAACCAAGGAGATTCTATATAAGTCGCTTTTCATCCCAATCCTGGCTGTATGGTGCAGAGTCATAGACTGTGTCAAAAACGGATGAAAACCTCCTGGGATGTTTCTGGAGAAAGAGGAGAAGATTTAACGACGAATTCTATGGGCTATACAGCGACCGACGTTAACCTGGTCAAAAAGCTGATTATAAAACGGCTGAGATGGCTGGGACTAGTGGAGCGGATCGACAGCAACGGACCAACTCGACGATGCTTATTTTGACATTCGAACGAATAGCCAATTCTAACGAATGTCTCTATTCGTTTGAATGAACTTTGTGTATTTTGATAGACATTCGTTAGAATTGGCTATTCATTCGAATTTCAAAATAAGCATGGACGAGTCTTTGAAGAAGACCCAAACTTAGGTGGCGCGCACAACTGGAGGGCGACCTCAACCAACTTGGTGTGCGTAACTGGATACAGCTGTCTAGGCTGACTGGAGGGGCTTGTTGGTTGAGGCCGTTGTCCACCCCGGAGTGTAAGCTCCACCAAAAATAAAGTAAATAACTTAATACTTCAAAATGTAAGTGCATGTTTGTTTGAAACGAATTACTAAAGAGATCAACTCAACTCATTCTCGTTAGTCTCTAATCCTTTGAAATACAATTATTTTAAAAATTGTATGGAAAATAATATATATTAAATTAATAAATCTCTATCTCTATATATATAAAAATCAATTGCTGTGCGTTAGTCGGGTAAAGGCTCCAGAACGGCTCGACCGACTTGAATGATTTTTGCGTTGTTTTGTTCATCTTGAATCAGGGATGGTTTAGGAAGAAAGAAAAGTTATTGACGCCTGATGTCCATAGTAGTAATAATTTTAAATCTGCCATGAACTTAAAACAAAAAGTCCCAAATCCAAGATAATAATGAGCGTGATATAGTTATAGTTTTGTCCCGGAAACATTTTACAAAATCAGAACTCACATCGTTAAAGAAGTCATAAAGAAGGAATTTACAAGTACTGTCAATCGAAACACAATTAGGGTTACTCATTAAGCAATATCAGCATAGATCTATAAAATTACAATTCCCAATCAAACACCACAAGGGCAAACAGTTGTTCTTAGTACATCAGTAGTGGCAGCAAGCCATTTTTAAAATAAATCAATCACTAAAGTTAAAACTGGTAGTAGGTATCGGCACCCGTTCGTCTGTTAATTTATTAGAACCAAAAAATCTATTCACAAAATACTACGGACGTCTAAAACGTTAAAAAAGATCAATCAAATCACAATTACAAAATTAAACCTACTACATAATGTATGTATTTACAACCTATAAGTCATTAGCATTACAAATGCAAACAATACTTGCTTCTCCATCTATCCTGCAAATAGTTTCTTTAATCTAATTTAATACTAAATCAGTTTCAAAATAAGAAACCTCGTTCGTGGTCACGGCCTCGTCTATGGCCATGTTACTGATTTTCTTTTGGGTATGGTTGCTTCTTCAAAACCATTTAAGGCGGTACTGCTCTCACGTTTCTTTGCCGAATTCGCAATCGTATTAAAGGATAACTTTAGATATTTCGTCTTCTGCAAAAGATGTGGATCGTAATAGGTATTTACGTGTTCGGTCTGAATAACCGTGTGAGCGATGATATCCTCTTCGATTTTTCTCGGCGCATTCGGAGGATCTGTCATTGGTTCTGGACCTGGAATTGGTGTGACAAGCACTCGCTTGCTTTCTCGTCTATCCAATGGAACGGCAAATGTTTTGTATATACGAAGGAGTTCATCATAAGGTAATAGTTCAATACTTGGGATATTTAAGTGCCGCTGGAGATAGATTTTTTTGGTTAGCTTCGGAATAAAAATGTCGCCAAAACTTTTGACTCACCTCGTTCAAAATGTTCGTAATTTCATATCGCGATAAGAGCTCTCGGTTCACAGGTTCCATTGTTGCTACAGTATCGAATGAACTACGTAGTTTTAATGTTGGAATTGGAATACGGTGAATTATATATTATATATTGCTGTCAGATAAAACTAATTTACTTTGGATCGTTTTTTAAAGCAATCGACCAGCGGTAGCACGGTATTTCGCTCTTCGCGACAAGAAAGTCAACAAATGGGCGCGTTTTGCATTCTGAAGCAGTTTGATAGAAGACATACTTTTGCTAGCTACAACCATTAAGCGATTTTATTTGCTGAATAGAAGTCGTAGCTAAAAAAATCCATGTGTCCTGCCAATCCCGTTAACATTCAATTATATTACGATAATTGGTTTAAATTTGTTCATATCAACCAAATTAATGATTCGGACTGCTCTATCAGAAATCAGCCACTCTTCATATTAGGTACCTAGGTACCTACCTACCCAACAAAAATCAAACTTTTGTTTCAGAATGTACTACACGTAGCTGTACTGGCACGTGGCACATTTTGACGAGCTAAATTTTGACAAAACGTTGCTCTGTTGCGTTTTTGTGTGCGGAGTTGGAGAGCAGGTAAATAAGATATGTAAAATTGAACATTAAATCCGAATTTGAATGGGGTTTGTGTTTTCACTCGCACTGAAAAATCCATTTCAATTGATAGTGCATTTCGAAATAATTTAATATAAAAAATCGATCCCACGCGCGTTATAAGTATGTGTAAATCTGAGAATATCGAGTTTTATCAAAAGCGCATCAAAACAAAATTTGATTTTGACAAATCGAACATAAAAAGCAATCTCGATCAAAAAAAAAAACAAAAAATTGATTTTTACTCAAAAAAATTATCTTTTTGCCAACGCACATATACTACACAAGAAATGGGTATGGTTGCGTGACTGAACAAAAGTTGTTTTCCCGAAAAATTCATGAAGTCAGACACAACACACAAATGCTCATTTTTTCTTTTCTAGTGTATGGAAGTACGTGCCTTTTTTATTAAGAATTCTGTATTATCGAATGTGTATTTCACTACTTTTTTTATTTAAATCGAAGCCTTAACAAACACAAAACATGTTCAATATGAAAAAGAAAACAATTGAACAACGCGATGCCCATTAAAACAAAAGGAATGGTGGCCGGCCATTTAGAAACATGGTTTAAGTCACACGTATCCACAGACAGGGATTAAAATTTAAAAAAATAAACATCAATTGTACATCAACCCTTATTGTAGCACAGCGGCTTCCGCTGTCACCGCCTCGCCGGCTATTTGACATTAAACATTCAAACTGTCAATAAATAGCAGGAAAATTCGTGTGTGCACCCCAACACTCGATTCCTGTAAAATTAAATAATAAAAAGAAGAATAAAGTATACTCCTTTCATAGTAAATCTAATAAATTAAGCCCAGTTAAGATGTTTAAAAAGTAAGTGCATCAATTAACCGCTTGATTAAAACAGGCTGCAAAAAAGAAACCAAAATCAATTGTGCCCAGGCTCACGTTAATATAATAGACTTCTCCAAAGTTGTCTCATTATCTATACAATCCTTTCAGATTCGAAGAAAAAGAAAGCGTTTCATCCATCCAACAACTCAAGTCTTCCGTTCAAAAAGGAATACGCACAAAATTGCTTGAGGCATACCCACAGCTGGAGTCGCACATTGATCAGATTTTACCGAAAAAAGATTCTTTTAGGATTGCCAAATGGTATGAAAAGCTTATAATACCTACTGCCGCCAGCATACCTTAAATCTCTCATTTTCCCAGTCATGACCACATTGAGGTCCTCCTCAACGGCATTGGGGAGCAGGTTTTCTTCCGTCATCGTGATGGGCAATGGATGCCCACATTGAAGCTTTTGCACAAATTTCCATTTTTCGTAACAATGCTGCAGGTCGACAAGGGTGCAATTCGTTTTGTGTTGAGCGGTGCGAATATTATGTGTCCAGGGCTAACATCGCCAGGTGCGTGTATGACCCCAGCAGAGAAGGGAAGGGTTGTCGCTATCATGGCTGAGGGAAAGGTGCATGCGCTAGCTATTGGAATTACCACGTTATCGACAGATGATATGTGAGTTTATACCAGACTAGTAAGCATTTTGAAAAATAAATCCATATCCGCAGTGCGAAGGTGAACAAGGGTGTCGGTGTGGAGAACTGTCATTACCTCAACGATGGACTCTGGAAGATGAAACCACTGAAATAGATGACTTGTCGAGATGATTACTGCATTTCTCTAAAGGCTTTTGACCGATTTATTTACATTTAAGCCAGATTTTTTAATGCAAAATACTATTTTTTTCTTTTGTACGTCTTTTGTTTTATTTTTTAGTATTTTCATATATATGTGACAGCCATAAAATCGAATTTCCAGATTAATGCAGTTTTTCTATTGATGAAGGCATAAGCGGTGCGCAAATGCAAAGACAGTTGATATTGCTTATTTACCAAATTACCGTACCCAAAGGGAAACAAACGGAGCCTTATTAGTTTAGCTACGATGTCTGTCCGTCTGTCCAACCCAATAGACCAATTTTGTGCCTGGTCTATCTCAGAAACTAATTGACGAAGAAGGCTGAAGTTTGCACACAACATCGGGTATAACTTCTAGGTAAACGACAAATAGCAATGGTAGCGATACATCGACTGATTTTAGAGTAATCAGTAATTTGGTGATCAAAATTATTTCATTCGTACAAAAAAAAACTGCTTATTTCTTGATTTACCAAAAATTTGTATACTTTTTTGTAGATTATGCTCGTAGCTATAGGTTAACCATTTTTTATTCGTTACTAGTGTGTTCTCTTAATGGATTGCAATTGGAACACTACTCATGTATATACACACCGATAATACACTCCATCCAGATTCCAGACTTCACAGTTCACCTTCTGAGTCCACTTCCCGTCCACAGTCCACCATAGTGTTTTTAAATTGTGGTCTCGTTCATCTCTCATCTGCATCTCCATTCTGCAATTCTCCCTTCATTAAACCATGTTCTCTTTTCATTGGATTTCATTCATGCACACATATAGATTTAGGCGCAACTTTGTGCACAAACGTGGCTCTCGATCATTTCATTCATTAGAGTAGAGCGTGTTTTCTCCTCTTACGCCTCCATTCATTTAGTTTACCTCATCAGGAAACAAATTTCCAAATTCCAATCCAACTCTAAAGAAGTACGGAACATTCGTTTTTTTTTTTTTTTGAGAATAAATGGTTCGTCTGCTTTTAACCTCTCTGATTAAGTCCTGTATAACCTCACATTATACATCTATCGAAAAAAAAAAAAAAAACACTAATGGGTCGTATGAATAAAAACTAGCATTTGCTTTGAGCAAAGGGTTGTAGCAAAGTTAGAGCCCTTAGCAATTGCTTTGAATCGGTATAAATAAAAACCTACTGTAGGTACCTACTCTAAAGTAAGTTCGAAAATTCGAACATAGCAGTTACTTCGCTGCACATGTACTTGCCTTGCATTTCCTGTCAAACTTGACCATTCAATTTAAAATTTTCCTTGAAATTCTAACGACTTTTGTGGAAATTTAAATTAAAAAAAATTAAATTCAGCAATGTGATTGCAATCAATAGCTCGTATTTGACACGTCTTTACAATTTTCACGCCATGTACTTCTAGGACCGCCTAGTGTGACCAATCCACTGACACTTTCGTCGTTGTATGGTTGTGCCAATAGGTTCATGGTCGGTTCTTTCATAAAGCTGTTCGCTTGAGATACGGTTTGGCCAGAAAATCCTTTAGATATTACGCAGGCTCCTATTAACAAACGTTTGCAGCTTTCTTGTGATAGTAGTGGTCACTCTCCAAGTACCACATCCATATAGCAGCACGGACTCAACATTGGAACGAAACAGTCGTAGCTTGGTGTTTAAGCTAATTACATTACTTCGCCAAATTTTAGATAGCATCCCAAACGCAGACTTCGCTTTACCTATTCGGCTGACTATATCCAGTTCGGTTCCGCCATCAATCGGTTAAGACAATACTCCCAAGGTAATCGAAACTCTCTACTCTCTCAACCGCTCTCCAGCAATGCATAAACGAGTATGGGTTGATGAATTCGGTCCCAGGCTGATCATTTTTGTTATTGACGAGTTAACTTTCCTCCCAACGTCTGATTCCCTCTCCACATTTGCTGTCATTTGGTGAAGGTCCATTATTCTGTGAGATAGTAGGCATACATTGTCAGCGTAGTCAAAGTGTTTGAGTTCAGATGTAAGAGTCCATCGAATTCCTCCATTCCCCATCGATAAAGCCGCATTTAACACATTACTGATCACTAATAAAAACAATATTGGTGAAAGAATGCAGCCCTGCCGAACCCCACTTTGGACTTCGAATTCCTCATACAGCCTTACTCTGATCAAAACGTGACATGTGGACCCATCGTACGTAGCCTTAATAATAGCTGGGATACCTCTCATGCGCAAGGCACGCCAAATAAAATCCCGATTGACACTCAATTGATATTTAACGCACTGCTCGATGATGATTCGCAGGGTGGATGCAGAGCGGAAACCTGCTTGTTCGGCGTCGAGGTGTTCTTTAACTCATTCCAGAGTAATCCTAGCTTTTATCTTAGCCACAGCAGGCAGCACGCAGATGAATGCCAATTGGATGAATATGAGGTTTTTGAACTGTCAACCTAAAAGCACGAATCTCCTATATACCTTAGAAATGATTCTTTCTGAACATTTTCATCTGAAGGAAATATTAGCTAATGGTACACACTCAAACTCGTTAAACCACAAATTTGAAAAATGTGAAGATTTTCAAGGCTTTCAAGGTGGGAATATTCAAATATCAGTAGACCAAAGCACATACAACCTATTTTTAAGAATAAGATTTGAATTGCTTTTATTGCAGGAATTAAAAAGTAAAATTCTTTTGCTTGTTTTGTAGTCTTCAGATGACAAAGAAGCCAATGAAGATAATCACTGAGCGGGAAAATCGATGTACGAAATCAGAGAAATTCCATTCGAGATATCCGTTCCGATACAACGTTCGAACAAATTCTCCGATGACATATAGCGCAAGTTGCCGCATTGCGTGGAACATTGTTGTAGGTACCACTTAGGTACTTTTGACAGCTACATTTACTTACTTACTTACTTACTTACTTACATAAGGTGGCGCTACAGTCCGGGGTGGACCTGGGCCTCAACCAATACGCCTCTCCAGTTAGCACGATCTTTGGCTAACTGCCTCCAGTTGCGCACACCAAGTTGGTTGAGGTCCCCTTCCACTTGCGCGCGCCACCTAAGGCGAGGTCTTCCTCTACTGCGTTGTCCCTCCGGTTTGGAATCGAAGACTCTCCGGGCCGGAGCGTTGGTGTCCATTCGCTCTACATGTCCTAACTATCTTAGACGACTAATGCGTACTTTTCTGACCAGGTCGATGTCGCTGTACAGCTCGTAGAGTTCGCTGTTAAATCTTCTCCTCCAAATCCCGTCAACGCAAACGGGACCAAAAATCACTCGAAGAATTTTGCGTTCGAAGCGACCAAGAAGATCCTCATCCGTTTTTGCTAGGGTCCATGCTTCTGCGCCATAGAGCAGGACAGGGATGATGAGAGTCTTATATAGAATCTCCTTAGTGCTTCCTGACAAAGCCTTACTAATCAATTGCCGTCTTAGGCCAAAGAAACAGCGGTTGGCAAGTGTGATTCTTCGCTTGATTTCTGATGTGATGTCATTATCAGAGTTTATAGCGGAGCCGAGGTAGACAAAGTCCCTAACAAACTTAAAGTGACAGCTACATACGGCACATTTTTCCGAAGCTCTCAGACAACTAATTGCTGCGGAATATTTTAATGTTAAAAGAACGCGTTTTTATGCTTTATTTATTTTGCTCCAAACGGGATTTTTTCCGAACGGATACCTCGACAGGGGTGAATTCCTCCAAAATTATATCCATGGCTACTTATGTACTTACCTATTTCGTTGTTTTGGTTTCCACTAAACTTTGCGCATTTCTTTTCAAAGCAAACTTCTTAAAGTGACGTAAAACAGCTGTGCAAACTATATTGGTGGGTGTAAAGGACTGTTCACATGAGAGCGAATTGCGAATAGGAAAATTGCGAACAAATCAATTTAACTGTATTTATGAATTGAAAATTACTATTTGTTCTATCACAAAACCATTATATTTACATCTAGTCTGAATAAAAAACATGAATCTCAATTTTAAACAGCTAAATAAACAGTTAAAGCAATTTTTCTGCGAATTGAAAATTCTTGCCGCGAACTGTCACACTTTTTTCACAAATCACACAAAACAGTTGCGATCAGAGGTGGCAGAAATGCCTCTTTTTTTAATCAAATTGGATAATCGCACGATATTTTTGTACCTACTGACTGACATTTGACTGGCTTCGGGACACGGCTACGTATTTGACGTAACGTAATTGTATTTTCATCAAAAAAAAGTGTTTTAAGAAATAAGTTGGGCCTTAAAACGTACAGGCTCGTGCCCGAAAATGTAATACTGGAGATTAGAATCCTTTTTGCGAGAGAAGCCCTTATTCAACTATTTTACGCGATTAAACTTTGACATTTCGTTGCGTAGCCATGTCCCGAACGTCGGGCGAATAGCATCAGCCTTTTTGAATTACTACATTTTTTACGTCTGCTACGTAACTGAGGTAGTTAAGTAGTTAACGTAGTCAAATGTAGCAAACGTAGCGGTAGCTGTCCAAATGTAGTTAGCGTTGTCAGATCCAACCGTAAAACTGACTAACTGAAAAACTCAAAATCTGTTCCGCTTTAATTTGTATTGATATTTAAATTTTTCTTATTACAAAAACATGTAACAAAAGCAGGTAGTAAGTGAAACAAATCAGGCGGGTAGTTTACTCGTTTTTGTTTAATTCGGTAGATTACTTCACGTAAACTGCTCTGCCATCTCTGGTTGCGATCCACAAAACCACGAATGAAAAATTCGTTCGAACTTAACCTTTATACGCGGGTATCTGCGATCAAAAAAAGTTTTCATGTGAATGAAATGTCAGAAACTGCGAATATTCGCGTGTTCGCAGTTCGCTATTCGTTCTCATGTGAATAGTCCTTAAATCTGAAAAAAAAATATAGAGATCTGCAAAAAGTGATCCGAATAAAAAAAAATATGTATTGATTTTTTTACCCAATGGAAAACGACATAATAGGTAGTCAGTTCTCTGTCTCTTTGACTATTCGTAGTGACGTAGTCTGGTAAGTTTATCCCGCGCACATCCTCCTTTATGAAAGAGTGGACATGAATAAGTTCAACCAGCTTTCAGATTGAGAAGATCAGCACCCAGTTGCTTCCATGTGGAGTTCTAAAAGAATAATTGGCATAAAAAAGTTGCAAAATTGTGCATCGCTAGATTGACTACATTTAGACCGTGGACGTTCATATTTTGTTTGATCAAAAGATCTTCGCGCTTCTCACAGTGATGCGTAATATTCTATACGTAGTTTTCTTGGATTCAAATACCTACGTTATAAGTTATTATACTTTACCCCAGCAAGCGTAACCCCTTCCATCATTGTGTGTGAATTTTTAAGCGGGTGGCACAGCACAAAGCTTTTATTTTTATATTAAGACATTTTTGAATATCTAATTTCCGTTGGAAAATCACTTAAAAATGTTAACTTCTATATACAAGCACAGTATTGGTACCTATGCAGTTTCATAATAACGTCAACGTTCAATATTAATTTAAAAGAGATAGGGTGATGGCCCCTAAGGTCAGCCCCCTCCAGTAGTCAGCCTCTGGAATACAAAATGCAGCGCAATAGTTAATCCTTTGGTCTTTCTTTCAAGCAAAAAATATTTTTCCTTTGACTAACATTTCTTCTATCTGCGTCCAAAAACTTGCAACAATCCTGGTGCTGCTTCGCGCGTAAAAAATATATACTCGAGTACAGTTCTTATAAACGCAAAAAACGAGTGGTATTCCAAAAAAATAAATAGTGGAAGGGGTTTTGGAAAAGTGATACAAATACTAATCCATTTAAGGTATTTGCATTTTGTGATTATTGTTATGTTATTGACAGTTTATTTTAACTATTTCTTAACTTAAAATGTTAAAAATATGTTTTGTTCAATAATTAAGAGGGGGGCCGACCTTATGACACATTATTTTTATGATTGTCCTAGGCTCAGCCCCTCCGGCTGACTACTGGAGACTACGTTAATTTTTTTTTTACAATAACTGAGTATGCAAAATGAATAGAGACTTCAATCTGTCTTGATTCGCACCAAAATTTCGATAAATTTTCTTTGTTTTCCAGTAGTCAGCCCCCCTGTACATTTACTAGGGAAATGGGGGCTGACTATAGAAGACACGGTTCTTTTAAACGTTCTCCAGTTGTCAGCCCCCCCTTTTTTATGAAAATGTGTAAATTAAATTGGGGCTGACTACTGGATACTTGCGTGGCCGACTACTGGAGCTGAGGGGGCTGACTACTGGCAAATCATACCTTTTTCACTTATTTTCTAAATAGTTTGCATTAGGTAGCTCATACACTTAATAAGCTTAGTATTTTCGAATCTACAGACTTCAAACATTCAGAAGAACCAAATACTTGATTATATACTTGAAGAATGGATTTTTAAGGACCAATCAAACTCAAAAAAAAAGTTAGGGGGCCGACTACTGGTGCCATCACCCTATTGTTATGCAAATTTAACATCCCTTAGTATATAAATAGACCCCCCCCTACAAAGCCACATCCTGCCTGCTGCATGATTTCTACCCTCTTGCCTTCTTTAACAGATACCTATTCTTCAAAGGTCAACAGCACCATTAACAATACCTACGTATAAACGCCTCAGCCTCCCATATACCTACTCCCACCAGTGCCACAAAAAAAAAAAAAATGATATTCGCCAAAGGATACTACACAAGACCATTCACGTCATTGTCAACATCCAAGTCGTCTACAGCAGTCATAACCTCACTAAATTTCCATTCCCTCCCCACATGGAGTGCATCTGCCATTGTCATTCTCAGATTTAATAATTTTGCTCCAAGTACACGATGAAGCGGAAGACCGCCACAAAAAAAGGTCACAATCGCACAAAAAAAGAAAAGAAAACAAGAAGAGACAAAAAAAAAAAAAAAAAAACCCAACTTGTAAATGGAGATGTAATTTGAGGACGCTCCAGGCCCAGACGAAAGGACAACAAAGTTCGCGCGGACTACCATCCACCGCAAAAACACAAAATAAAACTTCCTCCTTGATTTTAATAACCAAAATCGATTTTACTACGACCACCTGTTGGGGTAGCATACACTCCCCTTTCAGATTTGCCAACACTCTTTCCAGTCACATGTCAAACGTAAAGCCTGGGCCGATAGCCCCAGTGACGCCTATCTCGCAGCTCGCTCACAATACGGTAATGAAATATGAAACCAGTGGGTGGTACATAACGTACAACAGTCATGTACTACACTAGTACCTCAGCCTCGTGAATGGCACAAACGCAGTGAGTCACGTCAACCAGAGGAACGTAAACAAATCTTGGGTGCTTTGGTAGCGGCAGCGAGAGATACCAGGGTTTTGTTCCCGCACAACACGTGCCACAGCCACAGCCACAGCACGAGGATAACACGAACATCATATAAATACAACCGAACAGCCCCCCCTTTTTCTGATGGGACCGAAAACCGCCCCCCTTGGCCACATGTTACAACCGTCAGCTTAGACAAAAATCCAATATGGCCGCTGCAACGGTTGACAGTTACTGTATCGATTTGTTCACGCCATGCGCATTACCGTTGACTCATTTCGAATGTCACAGGAAAGAGAATAAAACCGTTTTGTTGTCGATACAAACCACCAAACCAGCTCAGCTACAACGACGACGTCAAGGAAGGCTGTCGAAACTCTGCATCGGGCATATACAGTTAATTTCTCGCACAATATGGCCGTGGTCGGTGATAGTTGCTCGGAAAAATTCTGAGAAAATTTTGCGTTCTTCCCATTTTCGGACAAGAAATCATTTAATTTGTCGGTCATTCGGTTGCTCCGCATCGATGTGAAGTGAAAAAGTGCAAGAAAGTACTGATATCCTGTGTGTGAAAATTCCTCCTCGAATGGAATATACTTACACAAACATTAGTGAAAAAAAAAAACTTAATTCATACGAAATTGGTAAGATATCTAAGTACGCTATGTACCTGCCGCAGGACATTTTTCCCTATCGCTGCGGTGGTAATGCGTCATTCCAATTTTTCCGATGCTCAACCACCATTGTGCCAATAAAAAGTCGTAAAATTCACGATGATGATGAATCAGATCCCCAAACAGGCAGTATCCTTGCAACCTATAACGGGGTGTTGTTGATTAACTATCGATTTGTCGTTCCTGCTGTGCGGTGTCCCCAGGGGTTTCTTTATAGCTGGGGATTTTTTTTTTTTTTTTTTTTTTTTTTTTTTTGTGTAGCTTAAAAGAAACAAATGATTATCTCCTCTGATACTTGTGAATTTGTTGCATTCTCTATGCTCGAATGTGTGGAGTGTGGGGCAAACAAGAGAGCGAATGGAATCCTTTAACACCTCTCCATCAAAGTGTCAAGTGGCATTTCGAGGCCACTGACGTTCACTATCATCCAGCACCAGCATTTGGGAATATAGGCATTGAAATAGCGCACTTTTATCTTTGCGCCATATGTTACTCTATCTCAATGGGTGAGGGGTATCCTGCTGGCAGGACTTTATCTGCATTTTCATGCTTATTTCGCAGTTAGTTTCACGCTCAGCTTTGTCCTCGAGGGGGTTATCTCTAGAGGCATGATGTGTGTGTCCTCGTTCATCATCGTCCTCGTTCTTGCATTCGGTGGCGCTTTGTTAGATCGTCGCATTTATAAGGACATCCAGTTCCACTGAAATGTGGTAATTAAAAAAGTGCACCCACACTGAAATGAGAAACGTCATGCGTGTGCCTCGGCCTATGCCTGATGTAGTGGCTGCTTTTGGTAAAGTCCTAGTCGGCATGCTTTTGTGCGATTAATCCTTGTTATTTTTATTTTTTCATTTCAATTTTATTATAAAACGAGAATTTTTCTCTAAAATAAATCCTTGCCAAGGATGTTGCTATTAGCAAAAAAGAAATGGTAGGTGGCTTACCGCTGAGTATGTATATATAAATTGAAAAGGAGGCCTAACGCCACCGCATTCCGCCGTTGGGAATGGGGACGGACGCACGAGATGTACCTACTTATTTGCGGTTTGTTGATTTGTGAATGTGGTTCCGGAGAAACGGATGTGGAAGGACACGATGTTGGTGACGGCGGTGGCTTACAGTGAAAGAAGAAATTTTCTTACATTTTGTGAGTTTTTTTTCTTTATTTTTTTCATCTCCAGTCCCTCGGGGTGGTGCGCCTTTTTGATCCTCTTAAATCTTGACGTGAGCTTATTGAAATGTAATTGTAGGTGCGGATTATATTTCCGACTTTACGGCCGTTGCAATGTTAACCTCTTATGATGTGCGGCTTTCAATTCATTTCTTAGAAAATGTCACAAAATTATAGGTAGGTACCGATTTCGTGAACAGTGATTGATAATCATACAGTGACACATTTTTCCCGTCAACAACGGAGCGCATTTCTTTTCTTTCTGTCAAGGACTGTCCGAAATTATTCCCGCAGACACGGTGGTAACTCCTTCCATCGGCTGGCGGAGGAAAATTAATGTTCTCCAAAAATGTTTCCATCAAATTTGTGGTAGGTACTGTAATGAAAGTCACATAGTGGCGCCAAGTCGCGTCGAGCACCTTGTAAAAATGTCTAAGATTTCTATGGTAGGTGCATAGTCAATTGCCGCGCAAAGTGTGTCTTATTACAAGTTTTCTTTCCTTTGGGGTTTAGCAAGGAGGTTCATTTTGTGTTTTTGAAGGCGTTGAGAGGAGCGTATACAGCGACTAAGTAATGAGACCGAATTACACTTTTGGCTTGGGGAATACATTTACAAGTGTGAGTTACATGGGGGAAATGAGTTGGAACTTGACGGAAATCATTGGGTATTCAGTTGATGTTGACAGTGCAAATTAACGAAATTGAAAAATGTAGGTGGGTATCAAACAAATTATCTAAGGAGACAAACTTAAGATCCCACTCCAACTGATTGTGATTAAATGTCGGTCCATAAATAGAATCCCCACCATTAAGGAAACACTATGATAAACTCAGCAGAACTTGTGTTTTGTGTATCCGAGCAGCATAGTGAGCACCTAAAGGCACTCGTCCATAACTTGATTGGTCCTCCTTAACTGTGTAAATTTAGACCAGTGGATATCTGCATGAAGTTTGGTTAGGTTTGTCGGCTGATGAGGAGTACCCCTTACCCATTGTGATGATCTACTTATCCCTATGGCTAAATGTGGAAACGATTTTTAATCGATGTCCATAAATTAGTCATCCATGAATGTTTAGGTTCTGATGTATAAGAACTATAACGAGGTACAGGATGTCTCCAGGAAAAGAGATTTTGCAAATACTCTAAAAATTTAAACATTACTGTCTTCGAACTATCACCGTATTTATAAAGCCGTTTTAGAAGTAACCAACTGGCTACACTGCTGTTGCGTCAAATTTTTGTATTCAAACTGACCTTTTTTTAGCTTAAGCTTAGTAAGCTGCTTGGGCAAAGCTAAATTTTAGCTTAAATTTAGTTCAGCTTCATTTTGAAGAGAATATTGTATGGGAGGTAAAATTCACCTCGAACAGCGTACAAAGCTTTACCTACTAAATTTTAGTGCGCTGTTTGAGCAAAATTTTAGCTTCCGTAAAAAATTCTCTCCTAAATTTAGCTGAGCTATAGGTATCTAAGCGAATCTCTTTAGACGAGTGGTACGCAGCTCGAACTAAGAAATCAAACTTTTGTTTCAGAGTGTACCTCATGTATGATGTATCTGTCAGAATTTAGCACGCCCATTAAATTTGTTGACATATTTCTACAAGCTTAATTTTGACAATTAGTTGTCTTCTGTTGTGCTGCTGCATTTTTGTGTTCGGGAAAAACAACCAAGAGAAAATTGATTACTTACGTCAATTAGAAGTACCCAGAATCTGAAATTATTTAAATCAGAGAGAAGTCAAAAAATATTTCAGTTTGCAAAGATTTTTGTTTCAAAAACAGCTGCCTTTTTCGACACTTATCCAAAGCGCAATCTATGTCAAAATTTAGCTAGTATTTTAGCTAATGTTTGGAGAGAAAAGTTGGGAAGCAGCTAAAACGTAGTTTTGCATGAGCAGCATACTCAGCTTAAGGTGTGCATATTTTTCTATAAATACGTGAGCTAGTCTTCAAATTACGATTCGTAAAGGATCTTTAATTAACTTTCAGTGTGAACGCATACCCTTAAACTAGGGTTGCCATATTTTGCTCGCAACTCGACGGGACAAATTGCATTAATATGGAAAAAAACCGGGATTTCTAAATTTCTCCCGGGACAAAATAAAAAATAATTTTTATTCATTTGAATAACAGCTGTCAATTTGAAAAAGTTACATTGGGGACGTTCGAATTCTAGCTTAGTAAGTCTGACCCCTGACTGATGGATTTGAGTTTTAATTGGCCTAGAGTGGTCACGTGTATAGTTCTTGCAGCTGACATTTATGGAGGGGAAGCCGACGTATCTGGTAAAAAAAATCCTGCCTGCGTACTCAATTGACATTTCGAAGAGTCAAATTTAAAATAAACAGAGTGGCCGCTGCTGAATTCTGAAGAAGAGTCGAGAAAAGGTCCGGTTAGAGAAAAAGCCAACAGTGTCATTTCTACAGCTACTCTGTAAATTTAGAATTTTCGCATGATATTTAACAACCATTAGTTCGCATAACAGTATAATAGTGTTGTGGTAGGCAACCACATTTTAAATGTACTTATTTCAGAATAAGTTTTTTTGGAAAATGTGTGAAGAGACTTTTCTAAATAAAAAGGGCTGACCGAAGGAATATAAAAACAATTCAAGTTGTATAATCAACGCTTTCGGATACCTATACCTACCTAGTCCCGACATATCTAGTTGACGTTTTACAGAAACTAGGAATCCGAACGTCCCCATTCCTATATGCTAGGTGTGCTTGGTTGAAAATGTTAACGAGAATTTGTTAAGCCCGTAAGATACGCCATTTTTCTCTCATGTTTTCCTCAATTTTTTTTACATTACATCAGGAGTCATCTGCGTGTAAAAGAGACTAAAGTGTAATAGAACAAATTTTCAAATAATCTTGAAATGTCAACAAAAAAAGCTGCCAGCTGATATGTTTACGTTAATAAGGTTGGGGTACACGCACTCGCTCCATATCGGGAATTTTCGTTTTCGTTTCTCGTACTGCTCCTGTTTAATTTTAAAAGTCTGAAAAATGTAATAAAAGATGTTTGCAATAGTTTTTTTGTTTATGAATTTTAGTCGCAACCCGGGACAAAAGCTGTCCCGGCGGAACAACCAAAATTCTTTCTTATCCGGGACGTCCCGGGCAAACCGTGACATCTGGCAGCGCTACCTTAAACCGACTACCGAACTGTCAATGTCAAATTAATCAGTAAAATCAACATCATGGTGAGGTACATGAAGAAACATAACAAATAATACAAATAATTAGAATCTACTACCGAAATTCCGAGGAATTACAACAACTACGCTCTATTTGACTCTTCGATCACTCACAGTAGTTGTTATAATTGCGTGCTGAAAATCCTGCTTGACTTTGCTTTCTTGAGATCGAAAAAAACACGCCTCACGAAGTTTAGCGCAGAACTTTTTAAAACAGCAGACCAATCAATTGTCTTAATAAATGTATTCGTTTGCCGATTCAGCGGAAACTTTTCGAGGTGAGCTCGCCGCTTATGTCAGTTGCTGTTGATTGTAAAGTCGCTGCCTAGTGTGAATCAAAATAAGTCAGACTGTAGTCGGTTTATACCTACTGCACTGCAGGCAATTTTCTTTTCCCTCTGACAGTGTAGAACTGAAAGTAGAGCATGCTCTAAAATTTTCTTACTTAGAGCGACTCGATTTATTTATGAAACACATTATTTGAGCTAAGCTGTCATTTAAGAATAGAAAAATAATTATGTGAATAGAATTTTCCGTATTTCTGTAATCTGCTAACTGCTACCACAGACAAGAGAAATATACAGATGTAGAATGATAGAACAAACGCATGTTCAAGAAAAATTAAAAACCAGCATACACAAATCGGGAAAACCAGCATTCACAATACAATACCTGGTATGAAGTGCCTGCAACATGAAGCAAGTCCGTAAGGATTGTATGATTCGAACGAAAATGTATTTTGGGTTTTGTTTTTCGCAATTTCCTTTTTGTGTGTTGACCTTGTGCTGGCTGACGATATTATTGTTGTACATGTAATGCTATGGGTTTTTGGATTCGTTATGTTAGGTATTGTAATTATTGTAATTTTTTGTCATTCATTAGTTCCATGGTTCCTGTTCTTTAAGCCATGTGTACAAACAGGAGAATTATAACACTGAATTTCAATTGATAACGTGAAATAAGAAAAATCTTCGTTTTAGATTGGAGGTTGGTGAACTTCTATTTCACACACTCCCAATAGTCAGGAAATAAGCAAAAAAGCATTGAACTTCTGTGTATTTTTTTCATTTTAAACATTTTCGCAAATCCCATGCAAAAAAAAAATAGAAGAAATTAGCATATCATATAAAAATTTGTTTTCCGACACGGTGGATGTATACCAAAAATGTTATCGAGAATATTATTTAGCGCAAATGTATTTGCTTGTAAGAAAGTATTTTTTTTTTAGTTTCAGTCTTGGTACCTAGGTATTGTAAAGGATTATTCAATAAGAGGTGTTAAAGGATATGGTCCTGTATGCGTGCTCGTGGTGGCCATTTGGCTGATCTAGATGTTCATTATTAACGGCATACCTTCCTCTTTATTATGAAATAAACATCCGATTATTTATCTCAAAAAATTACATTTTTCTTTGAATACAAAAATAACACCTCTTATTGGAAAACCTTTTATTACTCACGAAAAAAAAAAATTATATGATTTACAAATGGAATCTTGCAGAAAACTCGTAACGAATTTTGTTTGTTAAAATAATGTTGATTCAACTAATGCATAAAATAACATAAAATATTTACAAAAATTCAAATAAAAAAAATATATACATAGATATAATAAAAATAAAACAAAAAAATTAACTCAGGCTTATTAAAAAAAAGAAGAGATTGTGCCTTCTACCGGACATTATAAGAAAAAACGTTGTTATTAATTCCGTGGCAAATCCTGACAGTTCTTATAGGTTCATTAAATTTTCCAGTCCCTTGTTATTAGTGTTTTTTGTTTTAATTTTTTGCATCAATTTGTTGGCGTTTTTGCTGGTCCAAATACAATTTGTTTTCTTAAGAACACAAGGACCATAAAAGAAAGTACTTTCAAATGGTGCTCCCCATAAATTGGGTCCTTAAATCGTTCAAAAAAAAAAAAAAACAACTCTGTTTCTGTAATGCACATATTACCTATGTAGATACTTTTTTCGATTTGATGTTAATTATATCTGGGCTATTGTTGTATATGTTTTCGTTTAAAGTTTGCAAATTTCCAAAAGTGTATTTGATGCTGGATATAATTTTGCAAAGTCAGATTCTAAATTAAGGTATGGCTTGTGATGAATAAGAAATTCCGAATTTTCAGTTTGCGCCTTATAATTTTTAATCTTCCATCGCAGTAGTTAACAAATCCGTCAATTCTGTCCTTAAAGTTATTATAATGTTATGTTTTCTTCGATAGAAATTTTGTCGAAAATTACTAGCTACTAAATATTTACTTATATCAGTGAGTTTGTCAACTTTTCTTGTATTGTCGTTAGAACTTCTTCATGGAACTTATACTTTTATTTCCATCCACTTGTATAAAGAAGTGGTGTGAGGGAATGGAAGTCAAGGGTTTCTCTCATAAAATAATATAACGCGGCATTTCTAAAAAATGAATTTTGTGGAATCCATTTTTCTTTTTAAGAGTAGTTTTTTTTTGTTAAAAGCGTCCCGGTAAAAATATTTGCGTTTTCCAACAGGGAATGAATCGATTAAATCAACGACATTTTTTAGGCTGTCTTTTTATTTCTTTTAAATTATTTGATTTGCACATTTGTCGAATAGTCTTTTCCAAATCATATGTTCTTTTTTTTTTTTTTTAATTTCAAGATTTCTGATTTATAATCTTGAACATTTGTAACGTTCTCAGAATTTTCAGTAGGTACATGCTTGTTGTTGAAACAGAGCCTTTCTTAAGTTTCTGAATCATAACTAAATCTTTTTCAAAATGTATTTCTCTCTTGCTGGGAATTTAAAAAAAAACCTTCTGCTAAAATTTGCTTGCCGCTGGGCGCGACAACAGTTTATGCAACATTGAATACGGTACACATATTCTCTAGTTTTAAGCATTATTTCGTTCATATAGCTGAAAAAAATGCAAAAAAGGTAAAAACCAAGCGCATCCACAACCATACGTTCTCAGAACAAAAAAAAAAAGTAGTGCGTGGAGTCCCTCCGCGCGGAAGAAGTGAAACTTCGTAATGTGGAAATGAAAATAGGAAGGGGTAAAAATTGATTTTTAGTGAAATCATATTGTTTCTTTAAGACAAACTTTATTAATATTGCTTACAATTCATAATTGATCGCATCTTTTAATTATCATTTTCGAGTGGAGAAATATCCAAATCTATGGATGGATTTGCAATTGCAAATGACTTTTTTTACATTTCCGAAAACACTCCAGGGCTATCGTTGTACTACAATAGCAGTATTTGTACTGTTGTGCTGCACAGCTACTTAAAATCATGCTTTTTAAAAATATGCGCATTTTGTTCTTAAAATCTTCCAAGATTATTATGAATTTTAAGCATCTGAAATACAGACGCACCCTTAAAGTATAAGTCCTGCATTTGCTTTACAAACATACCCAGAGAAAGATTGACATTCGAGACAACAGGAACAAACGGAAATGGCAATTGAATTGTCTTATAATATTTGTTTAATATAGAGTAAAAGCAATTTACATAAATGTAAGTGAATTAATTTCAATGTTGATAAGTAGCTCCATACATAGCTACATCGTATACGTTATATGTACTGCTTTTTGTCGACTCGTCGTGCTGCTGCTTTTTGCCTCCAAACGACAGCCCTGAAACACCCTCCCTATCTTAACTTACGTTGAAGTTCAATGTCTTCTCTGTTTTCTCATTCAAAATCAAAGGCTCTCTATAAAGTAAGAGGGTCATCCAAAAATTCCGACCGACAATTTGGAAAATCATCGACCGGGGGCTTTATTATAATGGGTGTCAGCATCAGCATCAACATCAATATCCTCACTAAACGTTCATTGGACATCATGCTCCCCAGGACAAGGAAAAAAGATGCGATAAACTTTTCGTTACTTTGGCTAAAAATATACTCTTAGTGAGTGTGAATTTTAAGATTTGTACAAATTTTCCCTGCACATTGCAGCCCCTGTGACAAAATTTAGATATTTCCAAATAATGGGAATGGTTTTCTTTCTTTTTGCAAAAAGAAGTTCTCGAAGGGAAGGAGTTTAAAATATTCAGCGACAAGCTGAATAGACATTTCTGTGCTTCTAGGTATTGTACTACTCGCTTTTTAATAAATTAAATTGCTGTCACAATGAAATAGAAATACATAGGTAATACCTACATTGTTGGGGTTTACAAGGACTGTTTACTCAGCAGCGGCCGGGCACAATTTGGCAAAGACAAGATTAATGCATGCAGAACTGTATCAAAACAAGACTTTAATTGCCGATTTAGTCATTATTTTTGGAAATTAATCTTCACCACAGAATATTCCTCTCCCAGCATTTGCTGCCAATAAACTCACTCACCATTGCATAGTCTGAAGCAGGAGTGGGACCCTCACATCTTTGAGTATGCAATGCTTATAGTAGCATTAAGCGTTTAAGAAGTTTCACTTCAATAAATCAAACAACATAATTCAGCTATATCGTCTTTACTTCTTGAATTCTTCAATTCTTTACTGTAGGTATCAACGTATGTAGGTATGTACTATAACAAACATTAAAACAAAAACCTTGAACTCAATTTCTATACACACCACGTCCATCAGCGCACGTCAACAGCCATCTGCGCATTTCCTCAGAAACAACCACCACTTTTTTCATATGAACGTGCTTGTGCTGTGCAATGTGCGCCACCCTCACCCTCGCTCACACCTTTGAGTATCCAATTATTAGCGTTAAACGTTTAACGCGTCCTTGAGTTGGAAGTCGCATAAGAAGTTTCACTTCAAAAAAAAAAATATAAATAACAAAATTTGCACTGAATGAAACCGAAGTGAAAAAATAAATTTCAAATGTCCTCACTTTGGTCATTATACTTGTTGTGCGTTATCACAGAGTAAAAAGAAACCTCTTCCACAACGTTTTTTTTTTTTACCTAGCTTGCGCACACACAGAACACAGATCGCATATCATACCATACCTCCCGAATACCTTCTCCATATGAAAATACTGTGAGCGGACAAAAAGAAAACAAAGTAAATGTTGGGGTTGGAGTTTGCAAATGCAGGCTACCTGCATGATCATACAATAATCGAAAAACAGAGTAGCTAGAGCCATCTACATGAAGAAAAAGAATTAAACTCGATGTGTACCATATTCTACATCTGTATATTTCTCTTGTCTGTGCTGCTACACTTTTCTTTTAATCCATTCTTATTTTATGTTCACAGCATTAACATTTCTGATCAGAAATCTATGGTGAGCTGTCAAAATGCGATGGGCTTAGATTCTCAATCAGACTGCGCTCATTATATTTTTTTTTTAGCTTATAGGGTGCGCTCTGGTCATGCTTTGAACAAAATAAGTGGCAGTGATGCAAAACGGCTTTCCTCAATAATTGTACTGCAAACTAAAAAGTTATTGAATGCAATAACATAAATATTCAAGAAACAAAAAAAAAACTTATTTAATTGAATCTAACGGTCATATTATTCACTCCTATTTTTTTTAATTGGATTTCATTTAATTTTGCATCCAATTATGGGGTTTAAAAATGAAATATATAATATTAACTCAAAAACATGCCTTTGGCCCGCTGTATTATTTACAAATGTATGCTCCATTAACTCTCCGATAAATCAATTCTTCGGTAAACTCGTTTTCTAACGACGAAGCCATAAAAATTTCAGCCACTTCACATAAGAAACCCATTTTTATAGCTTCGCGCTGCTTATTTTTATATTCTGTTTCCTGCCAACGAAGGAATGCCAATATTATGAAAATCAACTACATATTTAATTAACTAATAATTAATTAAATCTGATAGCTGATTGAGTTGATGTCACTTAGTTTTGAGTTTTGACCAATCAAGTTGACTTAAAATACCGAGAGTTTTGAACAGAGACAATACTGAGACCCCCAACTCACAATCCTCTTGCCGCTGCCGCTGGCCCCCTCATATTTTTTTCAAATTCGCCATTTTGTTTTCCTATCGGTGTTCTGTCAATTTAAAATCCGTGTAACATGCAAAAACATACAAAAAATATAAACTCAATGCTGCCAACCGCTACCAACCATAGGGGTATGTGATAGAGTTCGGAAATACGACATTTTAAGATAACTGAATGTTATTGGTTGATTGTTATAAATTTTTAAAAGACGATTAATATAATTTGTTTGGTTAATAATACTATCTAAATGTTTTATGTACTAGAAACATATTAGCACAAACTGGTTGTGTATTTTCCGCTTTTGAATATCATTAACTTCGATTTCATGTGTACATTTTTCTTATATAACTGAAGAAAAATTGCTCAAAATATTTTTATTTTCCTACAACCATTCTGCAGTAATCATTTTTCATAAATATTTTCAGCAAAATTGTACTTATTCCTAAAATAAAATACTATTTACACGTAACGAAAAATTTCAAATTTAACGGACAAAATTCTATGAACGCTGGCAGCAACTTTGCCGGAAGCGGAAGTGGGACACGCAAGGTGCGAGTGTGTTGGTGAGTGAAGTTACGTGACATATGACATTTGTAAATACGAATTTCTCTGTAACAATACTAACGCACTTAGCGTGTACCAGCCCATATAAATACAGCTTGTAGGCAAGTAACGGAAAATCGGCCGAAGTTGGGGGTCTCAGTATTGTCTCTGGTTTTGAATGTGGCCATATTCCAAGTTTTTTTTTTTTTTTTTTGACAGTTGGAGCTCTGTATTGAAAGTGATAGGGGTGATGTGTGCATTTAAGTATAACCGCATTTTTAGAATTTGGGCTAAAAGTTGTCAAACTTAGCATTCGAATTGATGCTACCTATTTTTTTCTAAAAAATAGCTTCCAAATTGTGAATTTTCCAGACTCATCTCATTTAGTTAGTAGGCTTTAGTTAATTTCCGTCATTCCTTCACGCTTAACAAACAAAAATCGCTCTTCCACACCCAATTTAACACGTCCTTGATTCCGCGGTGGGTTCTGGATTTTCGTATCTGACACACCAACCAATAACTCAAAATCTGTTCTCCATTCTAAGTGCTCCGGTCTCGTTCTAAATTTTAATTAAATTCGAATGCAATCACAAAACGAATCAACATTTATCAGAGAAGCATTTGACAATTTTAATAACACAAGCGTAACTCCTCCCATTCATTCTATACATACATACAGCAGGATCCATCTGAACTGGGAGTGGGCTCCACTCTTTTAAGTCAAGGGCAATTCTCACTTGAATGCGGCAGAGTAAACTGAATGCGACATTTTTTTCCCGTCATATCACCTAAAAACAGACAGCAAGCATACAAAAAAAGGAAACACAAACTCCGCTTTCACGCCGTTATACCTTGAAGCAGAGACGAGCGACTCCTTTCCTTAATCCTTAGAACAGGACCGAAGCGAAAACAACATCAATATAATCGTGCATTGGGTAAAAGGATTTTTTTTTTTCTGTTTGTTTGGTTGACGTGTCGTCCTCCAAATCTGAATTCGTTCATAAATACCGGATTAGGTTTAATCAAATGGTATAATATTAGGCAGACGACAGCGACACTCGACACAGACAGCGACGACAACGAGGAAGAATACACACAAGTGTCAAAGTCGCAGTCGGAGGCGGTTCACAGACAGCAGCACCAGAAGCCGGATCGACAAAACAAGAGGTCGAGTGCAAACATAACAAAATATATTCGTTGGGCGGGTGTTTCTTATACGGGGGTGCATTCTGAAACTGAATCCGAAAAACCCAACGAGCTGATTTCAATCAGGCTTTGGTCTGGCCATGTTCTCAGTCATACACATAATCGTGGCGGAAAAATCTTAAGAGCGCTAGAAATGCTATGGGTAACAGGGTTATTGACACAGAATATCAGACGTCAGACCTGTCAATTGAAACCCAATGTAATCAAGTTGATGTGCGGGAAAGATTGCTTGGGATTATGGTAGGATTTAATCGGAGTTGGGGCCTGCTTGCATTAATTATTATAAAGTCGTTGACATGCTTGAGAGATTAATGTAAAGTGTTTGAAATAACGTCAAGGACTTTAGTCGAAATTAGCTCCATATTTGCAATAGGTATATGTAGGTAGTTTGAGTGGGGGAACTGAAAATGTCCATTGTGCAATCGCAAAAGTGCGGGGAACTTCCATCCATCAAAAATATTTGAGCTTTACTATTGCCTTCGTGACCGACTACGTGAAAGAAACTTGGCGCCCAAACATCATTAGTCGTTAACGTGACCAAAGCGTGGAGATGAGTGGCAGTCGTAAAAGAGTTACAAATTTAGTTAATACCGTAAATGGACGCAGAAGTGGGATTTCAAATACACGTGGAGCAATTAATGAATCCCTTTGCATTACGTTGCTTCTAAAGAATGCATGTGAAGGGAGAAGAAGATTTTATGGTCGTCCTTATAAGTTGTATTACGATTCCTCTAATATATCACATTTCACAGCGATAGTTATAATTTTTTTTCTTTTTTGCATTCTGCTTAAGTAAATGTAAAGGGGAAATTAGCGTTTCCAAGCGGAGGAAAAAGATACAAAAAATGCAGTTTCCTAATGGAATGACTGCAGTTTTACAGTCAAAGAAAGTCTAAAGCGGATCACTTTTAGTTTTCAAATCATTATGTTATCGAACAAAAACATGATGATAGTACAGTGAGTACAGGTTCACGACGAATCTAATTGGGGACGTTCGGATTCATAGTTTATGTAAAACGTCAACTAGATTGGTCGTGACTAGGAATCCGAACGCGTTGACTGAGTAAGTTGAATTGTTTATGTATTCTCGCGATCAGCGTTGCCTTTGTTTGATTTGTCCTTTTTTATTCGGAAAAGACCCTTCATAATTTTTTCAAAAATTGATATTTTCAAATAAGTACATTTAAAATGTAACACGGTTGCCTATCACAACTATATTACACTGTTATGCGAACTAATGGTTGTTAAATATCGTGCGAAAATTCGATATTTGCAGAGAACGTTTAGAAATGGCACCCTTTTCTCTCACTGGCCCTTTTTTTGACACCTCAGAATTCTGCCACGGCCACTCTGTTTATTTTAAATCTGACTCTTCGAAATGTCAACTGAGTATGCAGGCAGGATTTTCCTGACTAGATTTGTCGGCTCACCTCCATAAACGTCAACTGCAAAAACTAATCACGTGACCACTCTGGGCCAATCAAAACTGAAATACATCTAGTCAGACAGCTTGTCAACTTACTAAACTATGAATCCGAACGTCCCCATTGACTCGTGTAGGTACTCGTGACTGAGTACTTCAAAAAAGGCCATATTTTTTCGTTCTTAAAGCCTAGTACGCAGCTGTTCCGGAAGGAACTTTTCCAGTGGTCTCAAAATGGACAGCGAAACGTCTGCGAAAAAGCAGCGTAAAATAATGTGTGGAGAGTTCCATCAGCTGCTACACGCAAGTACGGTGCTACCAGTACTGGCTATTCATCTCCGATTTGGATGATCGAACTTTTCACTGCCTCCTGAAAATAGTCATTTGGGAATTATCCTAATTTAGTCTATTTACTTTAAAGTTTGTCGATTTTTATAGGCTCTTTAGGTATTTATAAAATAAAATGCAGACTTCAATTGCGAACGTTCTCTTTTCGTATAAATTAAGCTTTCTAGTACCTACAGTTACATATTTATAAGTGAGTCAAAATGTTTTTATTTTTTGGCAACATATGGAAAATAGAAACTAGTAAAGTCTTTCAATTACGAGTTTGTGTTGTTTTTTTTTTAATTTAAAAACAATTTAATCAGAATATGTGAAAAATGAATTATACAAAAAAATACGCATTTTTGATCTTCATACACACCTCTCATAAGAGCTGGTAATACTGCAGTACATATGGCAAATTTTCGCAAACAATGAAGCGTAACAACGGATCTGTTCCGAAACGAAAAATCCCATACAAAAGTGAGCAAACAATTTCGCTCTTCTTTTCGTTTTGCAGTACGAATATTTTCAAAATTTCTCAATTTGGCTCCACCCTCTTATGAAAGCTGGCAGCACTGCAGCACAAATGCCAAATTTCCGCAAGCAATTAATGTCCCGGACAATAAACGTGTGCGAAAAGAGAGTGGAGAATTGTACCAAGCAATCTACTACAATTACCCACTTTTCCACCATCATTTCGCAGCAGCTGCGTACTGCAAAACGAAAAGGAGAGCGGAATTTTTCGTTCTTGATTTCGTTGTGTCACTTTTGTATGGGATATTTCGTTTGTGAAGAACTGCATACCACGCTTAAGTGCCAACATTTGAACCTACACCTACAGTCAAACTGCTTTTCAAAGAACCTTCAAGAGAACACAAAACTGCTTCGTTATAAAGAAGTTTTTTTACAAAATTCGTTAGGTATATACAGAATTTAATTTTGTTTAACACTAAGTGTTTCTTTATATTTTCAAAGAAAATTGGTACACAGAAGAACTCTGTTAACAGATTTATATCTTTTAATTTTTCCTTAAAATTATATTAAATTTAATTTCAATTACCTATCTAATCGATGATTTCTCTGAAAATGAAATAGTCTTGCGTTTCTTTTTTATATCAACGTTCCACGAAAATGCAAACTCAAACTATTGAGCTGTTATATGCGTAAAATTTCTATTACCCATGTACACTTCTTGTTTATACATCGAAGCAAACATCCATTCACTATAAGAAAAGTCCTTCCAAAACGGGGAGTTGCCTTTTAAAATTAGGAACAAAAAATCATAGTAAGCCTTGGTTTCAAATTTGACATTTCGTTGAAACATCGTAATAGCTATAGGGAAAAACTGATCGTTTATTCGATCGAATACCTACATAATGTTCAACTTTACTTCTGCCAAGCTTTTTGTTTTGCAGACAAACAAATCGTTTCGTGGTACTGTCTCGAAATTTAACATTGCAATAACCCGCAATTTGGGAGTCAAACTTTGTTGACATTTGCTGATGGCTACCAAAAATAGTAGTGGTATTAATTTTGTTAACCGGAATGTAGGCACTTCAAACATCCATGCTAAGTAAGGCTCCAAGTTTTACTGGAATGAAATAAATGCAATATTGATTTACCCTGTGAAAACACTTCTCAAAGCCATTAAAGGCAATTTGTCGATGCACTGTTTTCAAATAGAATCCACGGGTTTGGACGGTTGCCTTTTGCAGATCGTCGAGATTTAAAGATGCTCCAATCATCGGCCTCCCTAAATACGGTTCGCAGAAAAATTCCGCCAGCATTCACCTGAAAATTTCGGAGGGTGGAACTCCTTTCAAAATTGTGCATCGTTTCACTAATTGTACTATAAACCGTTTTTATTCTCGTTAAAATTCACAACCCATACAGATACACATAACTCATACGAGCGGTAACCAGTAAAACGATTAACTCAAAGGACACTATCTCGCAACTCGCAGCTATTTCTGTCCTTTATTATGTAAGAGTACCTAAGTAATGCCGGAGGGATTTTTCTCCAACTATGACCAAACTTTTCAAACAACTTTTCTTCACTATCTAATGCATCTAAATTAATTATACCACAAAACTACCGAATTCCTCGAATTCGCAACCCAGAATTACTCAAATAGTTGGAATTACATCATCCCCGCAAGCATTCCGAGAGTTGTCTGTTTTTTTTCAATTAAAATCTTCACCAGAGAAAGGGATTATCTACTTAAGCATCGCTTACTCGCTTTGCACCAACCCAATCCGAAGGCTAATTGCCACCGCAAGTGAAATTGTGATTCGATGTCGTTTTGCGGTTGTCACATGGCCTGGAAGTTCTTTCATTTCTGTTTCCTAAGAATTTCTTAAAAAAGAATATACACTGTCAGCGAAGCCGCATAAGAGGCATATCCCTTTCATCTACCAACTGCCATATCTACTAATCCGCTACTCTTTTCCCGTTCTATAGAAAATGAACTAATCCCTGCGAAACAGTGAAAAAAAGAAAAAAGGACGACCATCCACTGAAAGACAACGACAGTTAACAAGTTAGCAAAAGGGAAACCCCATCTTAAGCAGAAGAAGCAGGCAGCAACAAGGGGGAAAAGGGAAAAATAAAACCAAACAATATGGAGGACTTATTCCTCCTGATAATCAAGGAATCAACTGGGACGAAACACAACACTCTAAAGCAAACGGCACAGATTGCTTACGGTAAGGACTTTGCACACTCACACACACCAGGGGATTTTATTTCTTATTCCGACTGCTCATTCCCTAGATAAGCTCTATCGTCAGCATGGCATACACCGGGACCCGTCGCATGAATTGCGTTCGGTTTGCTTCACTGCACTACAGATGGCGTTGGATACGAAACGACCTAAATTCATTACAATGGGTCTCAATGGATTACATGTAGGTTTTGCGTTTCTCCAGTGGCCTCTTAGACGTGCTCATTCGACTTGTGCTTTTCTTTCAGAGAATTATTAAGGACGAACGGTTTTATATAGGGCTCGAGCCAGAAGATGACTCCGTATGGCTACCGGCCCAACTCTTACGCGCCACAGCTGGAATAAATCCTTCCATAAACAATGAGGATACAGTGGTGAATGTGCTGCGGCTGTTTCTGGCGATGGCCTGCTCACCGACGTGCACCTTAAACGGTCGGTTACTCATCGAGATCCTGTCGAGGTGTGGCGAATGCTGGGAGGCCGGGTCGAGAGCGATTCGGGCTGCTTCGCTTGCCGCCGCAAGCCAGTGCTTGCGAACGTTTTGCGCATTTTTAATAGACGAAGCAGAAGAGGTGAAAAAAACGGCACCAGCCGGACTAATGACAATCTCACAGGCCTCGGCTGTTTACAACGAGGTTATACCGGTAATGCAGTGGCTGTGCAGCCGGCTTATTGAACCCCGTATGGGCAGTCCGAAGAAGAACGAGGCGTGTGGCTCGCTATACCTGACAGAGTGCATTCTAACGCTGAGTTCCGCTCTGCCGAGGAATGTGCATGCGAATCCACATTTTACATCGTTCCTATGGCAAAAGTTTTGCCCAACTTTGGCGGCGGCCCTGGGGTCTCCGGGAAGGGTGAACTTGGACAAGAAGTTCACATACAAGTGAGTTTAGCGCCGGATTGCCTTGTTAGGTTTGATATTTATTGTTGTTGTTTCTAGGGATGCCCTGCATCTGGTTGAGAACGAAGCTAGGGGCTTTTTTACTGGCCCCGGGCTTGATGGCCCGCAGGCAAGATGTGTATATCTCACCGGAATCCAGTTACTGCGCATTGCAGGCGCCCATGGCTCTTTGAGGCCGATGTTAGAGGCGCTGTTTCATAGAATGCTGCTGCTGCCAGCTCCGCAAAACCGCACGGAACCGTTAAAGTGTGTACGGGAGATCTTTAAAAGCCCCGAACGGTTGATAGACCTAGCTGTGATCTTGTACTTTGACAAGAATACCGCTCAGGGATGTAGTGATGAGATGGCGCTATTCAGATTGTAAGTATACATCCAAAATCTGACATCAAACTTGAGTGATCTCTTTCCCAGAATGATCGATGCTATGGAAGAGTGCGCCTTCGCAGCTCACACCGGAGCTGGGGTGGACGCAAGTCTCCAAGCGAGCGTGGAATGCATGGTGGCTCTTCTAGACAGTCTTCAGACGCTCTGCTCGGGAGACATCAATGAGAGCATGATCAGTGATCAGGTAAGTCGCACTTGCAACCGCTATTTTTCCTCTTTGCATAGCTGCTATGAAACATCATCTACCCTAGATCGTCGACACCGTCAACAGCCGTCACCCGAACCTCCGTGAAGCTGATTACTCCGGACCGCTGACTTACCAATCCATGGCCCGTCTGCCAGCCCCTTATCGCGACGCTATTGCCGAGTTCCGGCAGACGATTTTCGAGACCTCCTCCGGTTCGGAGAGCGATAACGAGCACAACGCCGAGAATGATGCCGCCTCCAATGGCTCGGGGGATACCGAGGGCCCTGAAGACGACATACCCTCGTCGTCAAGTGACGAAACCTCCTCGAAGATCGAAAACCGTTGGCCATACTCTCACTTGGAGGCGCCAGTTATGCCCGTACGTGGTGACACAGACAACGATCGCCAGCACGCTCGCGACTTTGCACGCGCCCTTCGCACCGATCTTGTCCCAAAGCTCCTTCGACTGCGGTCATCTGTGGAAGTCGATGAGGCGATGCAGGAATTTGCTTCGACCATTTGCCAGGAGAACAGCACGAACTACTCGGACTTTGAATACAACCTGACTGCGATTAATGCCGACGGGATCTACCTAGCGATCTATTCAGCGTTGCTTCTGAGCCTGCAGCTAACTCGCGCCGGTCACTACGATGACCTGGAAAAGGAAGTCTTGATTCCAATGTCCGAGCAGCAATTTGTCACATCCGTCCAAAATACAGGTGTCCTAGTGTATCTATCCACGCCGTGGTTATGTGAACTCTATCAGTCGGTGATCGTGTTGAATCCCTTGGAGGCTTTAGAGCGCCACGAACTAGACAGCACCCGCTGTGCCTTGGTCGACATGTTGTGTGATGCCGGAGGCATGGGAGCTACTCAGATGATGTCCGAGTGGCAGAGGCTCCAGTCGGTTGTGAAGTATAACGACGAACAGCAGAATGATCGACGTGAGGCGGCGAAGAAGCTCTGTCGACGGTTGCTGACCTGTTGCTGGGATTCCATGGTCATCGTGCTGAGCTCGGGCTTGGGTGATCTTACCGGGACTAGTGCCAGTAAACTGGTGGCCCTGTCCAAGCGAACTTTGAGGGTGAAGATCAATAAGGCGAACAAGAGCAATGGCGAAGCGTTGTATGCCATGTGCTTGGACGGCCTGCATTCGGTAAGGCGTTTATTTTGCGTCCAAGCTGCGATCACTTTACCAATTCTCTTTCAGGCTGCAACACTGAGCAACTCGCTGAACCTTCAGCACTTGGCGGGCAAGATCCTCAACTTGCTGGCCTCGAATGTCTGCCAAACATCTGGTCCGAGGATTTCCGCAAGCCAAGCCATGTCGATGGATGTGGTCTTAATGGGAGGGCTCAACCTGGGCTCGTACAGTCCCGACTGTTGGCATTCAGTGTTCGCCGTGTGCCGGCACGTCAGCCAGCTAGAACACGACATATTCAGTCTCCAAAATCCGCCGATGACCACTTCTCCGGGTACAAGCCGCCGCGACATGGAGACCGGAGAGAAGCTCAGCCCCCCGCCTGGCAGTGACAAGCTGAACCTCTCCTCGATTCCGATTGACGACGACGAGACTTGGTAAGTTCTTAGCCCTTAACGAAGTGTGGTAGTCTATATAAGTCTAAATCGCTTCTTTCTATTCTCAGCGTCGATGTATACAGCTTCCTACAGGCGCCCCTGCAGAGCCCCAACACCAATGTCACTTCGATCCTAAAAGTTTACTCGGGTACCAATGAGACTGTTCTCCTCAGCCAGACAGATACATCCAAGGTTCTGTGCGCCCTTTCCCATCAGGCTGAAAATCTCTTCGGAGATGCCGCCGAGAGGCTCAGTCTACCATCCCTTTGCCAATTTTTGAGGAATCTCTGCCGAGCTTCGAGGGAGCAACTTTACAAGACCACGGCCACACGCAAGGGCAGTCGGGTCTGGTGGCCAAGTAAGGGATGGAAAAAAATCGATTCGCTGCCAATGTCCCTGCTTCTGCATAGGGTTGGGGATGTCACCTTGAAGGTGTTCAGGAGCTCAAGACCGTTGTTACATATATTGAAGGTTTGGGCCATCACCGGGCCACACTTGATGGAGGTGGGTGTGAAATCAGTTGTGTGTTTGTTACCTATTGAAATTCTTTGTATTTAGGCTGCCTGCCACAAGGACCGCGTCATTTCCAAAAGGTCCATTGAGTACATCCACGACATTATTACTGCTTTGCTGGTGGAACAATCGGAATTGCCACATTTTCACTTCAATGAGGCTCTGCTGAAGCCCTTTGAAAACCTCCTAAGCATGGATTCCTGTGATGTAGATGTACAGGTAGGATATTAAGTGCAACTTTCTTTAAAGGCTGCTGTAAAATTAACTTTTTTTTAGGATCAAATTGTCGCCTGCCTTTACGAAATCGTTGAGGCTCACCGCACCGAAATCCGCTCCGGCTGGCGCCCCCTCTTCGGAACACTTCGCAACGCTCGGAGTCGCATGCTTAACATGGGCAACATCATTGACATCTTTCGGGTATTCCTCGACAGCGACAACACTCTGGTCTTTGCAAATGCCGGCCTCGACTGTATCCTCTGTCTGTTGTCGTATTTGGAAATCTCTGGTGGCAACAACAGCGCAACTGATGACAACGACAACAATTTCCGACCGATAGAGTTCCTGCACGAAACACTTCGATTTCTGGAGCGTTGCTCATCGATCCTTGGTTTCATGTACAACATGCCAAAATGTCCCAATTTCCATTCGACCTACAAAATTAAAGGCATCTCCTATACACACATCATAGACGCCAACATCCCCAACTCCATGGAGAACTTCACCTACTTTGGCAACGACTACTTGCAGACTAAAAACGAGCAACACATGATCTCCTATCGATCGCTGCACATCGACAAGGACGCGATCACGAAAATCGACGAGATGGACAAATCCAGCGGAGTGCTCAAGGTGTGGTTCCTCCTCCTCGACGGTCTGACAAACTCGCTCATTGTCTGCCCGAATTCACATCAGGCACCGATCTTGCAGACGATCTTCAAACTCTTCAAGAACCTAACCACTAGCCCGGGAATTGATTTCGGTTTCTATTGCATCAATCACCTGCTGATCCCGATGATTCAGGATTGGTTACGTTACATAAATAAGACTGGCGCCAGCTGGCTGGCGATTGAAAAGAACTTCAAGCACTGCTGTTGTATGACCACCGATCTAGTGGTGGAATTCATAGAGAAGTCCGAGAAGAAGTCCAATGGAGTGGCAAAGCCAAGGGTGACTTCGATAATCCTGCCGGTGGACAACCTGAAGTATTCGCAACTGAAGTTGCTGAGTGATGGCGCAGCGTCGCCGAACCAGATCGGAGGCAACTCTTCCAGCGAGGAGAGCAATATGAATGAGTCGCCAACGAAGATATCTGGCTCGGCCACTTTGGCGCTGAAGCAGTTGCTCTTGGTCTTGATTGAGTGTTCGGCACAAGCGCAGGAAACTATAGCGAGGGTGGGAGTTTCATGCTTAAAGCATGTCATCCTGTCCACCGGAACGCTGTTCAATGAGTCGCAGTGGATGATAGCATGCTCGGCCATTCACAGAGCCTGCACCGTAACTATAGCTCCACTGAGGCAGCTCTCGTTCGCGTTCCACGAGAAGTCCAACAGCTTCTATGGAGACTGCGCAAATGTAAAGGTTGCCGCCCGAAGGGACAGCACATTGGACGAGCTATCTCGCATCTACTCCCTAGCGCAGCAGGTATTCCTCTCGGACAACCAGAGGGAACCAGGATCAGCGCGCGGAGGCACGCACCTAGACAAGAATTTAACCGACGATCGTAGTTACTCGTTCCTCCTGTATCCGCTCAATAATGGCTTCAATTCGAACCTAGATAACTTTGTCATTCGAATACCATTTAAGAATTTGGTTGTAGGCCTACTGGCCAACCAAATGCTCCTTCAGCTAGTCGCTAAGCTTCTGCTGTCCCGCTTGAAGTGTGTCCCTCAAGCGGTTTCCACGTGCATATTTGATAACTACTCGACGACAACCTCCAACTCCGAATACGATTTGGACTTCCGTTCTAAGGAAATCCTTCTCCGTTGCGTGAAGCAATATCTGACTAGCTCGCTGGAGTTTGACTCTAGGCCTGGCTTGAAATTCCTTATGCAAAAGGTTTCGAACATCGAGTTCGCCGCGAATCTCTACAAGCAAATGACATCGTCGTGGATGATCTATTACATTGCCCTGGTAGACTCGTATCTCAATGACATTGTGGTCTACAATCTTGGTCCTGAGGACTTGCATTTCATTCTCGAGTCATGCTCACGACTCAACACAACAACCGTCAAGAAGAAGGAGAACTTTGTGCGATATCTGTTCTGTCTGCAAGACGCCTGGAATCTTGTCTGCGAGTTGTACCTAAACAACTCGGCCATGCACGAGGTCGAGAATGGCAGCCTAAAGGAGGAGAAGCGTAAGTCTTTGAATCCTTTCCTCACTCGTCAGAGTTCCTTAAATGATCCGGATCCGGGAAGCTCGTCCAGTCGCTCAGAGACAGCTGAAAGCTCACCAATCAAATCACCCGAAGAGGAAAGTGTCACCATGACAACACTGATTAGTGAATTCCAACCAAAGTCGCGAACGAACCCATTCGACACGAATCGACCACAGAAGCTGGAATCTGAGCAAATCTCTCCAGAGATAGAACAACAGAGAGCTACAAGCATTCTTAAGGATTCAAATTATAAGCGTGCCGCACTGGCACAGCTGGTTGTGGCTTCAATGGAGCTCCTCAGATCGCTGCCAGGCGAAGCGGAAGAGAATTTAAAGTTGCTAATGACGCCGACAATACGCGAAGCTTTTCGACTAGTTCAGTTGCAGGGTAACGAGCTTAAGGTTAATCAGTTCTAGATGGACTGATGGGTGCATTCTTTTTATAACTACATATATGAATATCAATGTAAATGGATAGTAGGGGCTAGGGGGATAGGCTTACTTCTATGAGTAAGATATGTGTCGAACACATTTTATGTATAATTCTTGTGAAGAGTTGAATAAGTTTGGTCCTTCGAACCGAATATTTCGGAATTTTTTTAAAAACAAAATGATACGTCGAAGAAAACTACCTAGATTTAAGTTGCTTTTCCTAAAAGTTTGAGTTTATCTACATACATTTTGTTTTCTTTTTGTTTTTTTCATCCTTACGCACACTAAACGTGAGATCTTTTTAAAAAAAATAATACCTTTAAACAATTTTAGGGTTAATTGCTTCTACTTATCTACAAAAATCACAGTGCATCTGAATGTCTGTTACTTTGTCACATTTAAGGATCTTCACCGATTTCACATACACACATTAAATGGCCATTGCTAGCAAATGTTTGCTCCTGAATTTTATAATAGCCGTATTTTATTATCAGCGTGATCTGCATCTGATACGGATTAGGCAATTTGCATCGCGTACTTTTTTTTCCTTGTGTGCTGAAATTCGACTTGAATTCTGCCGTAAGCCTGAAGAGCATTTGTTTCTTCCTTCGCCCAGTTTCTTGGGATTAGGAGAAAATATTATTTTGTAAACAATACAATTAAAAATTAAATTGTTCAAAAAAGTCTTATGACTCATCTGCGGCTCAATCCATTGCTTAGCGTTCTTTATTTTTGTTTACGAAATTTTTACCTCAGTTTAAAATGTTTTCACTTGCAGTATCGGGGGTGTTACCATTTCAAATTTGCATGATTTTTCTTTTCAATATTTTTTTTAGAAACATGTCGTTTTTGACTACGCAAAAAATACTTTTTTGAGAAAAAAGCAACTTTTTTTGATCGATCTTTTGATCTTTTTTTATTTCGAAATGCGTTATTGAAAATGTGTGAACATCACTTGAAATGGATTTGTAGTGCAAGTGAAAACGCCTTTTATTTTGCGAATAACTAATCAACAAAAGAACCAATAAAGTTCGGTTTAATGTTCGAATTGGCAGCAGAAATGTGAAATCTCACGTCAAAATCTAAAAAGTCAAATCGAAAACGATTTTGTGTTCAAATATGCAATGCCGCGTTACTTTCTCTATCCGACACTCAGAGACACTAAACCCATAGACAAAATAAGGGAATTCGTCAAAAGTGGTGTCGAATTCACACAAAGTTAAAACTATTTTCAAAAGCCAAAAAAAAAAACACAATCAATTTTTTTTCTAATATTTTATGCAAAAAAAAAGCCATGCGTCTGTCGATTATTTTTGAAAATAATTTAAAATAAAGAATGCTGACTTACAGTTTTAAAACTTACTTTTTGTTCTATGCATTTGTCAAAAATAATAAAACCACTCGGAGAGAAGGTTTATCGTTGTTACGGTACAGGTTGGAATATGGGACGTCAAATCGTAACCACATTAAGTGTTGTTTAGAAGTCGATTGTGAAAAAATTCTAAAATATAGAAAACTAATCAATATTTTTTGTGTTATGAATGGTTTTGCATATTTCAGTCTGGCAACGTGATTTTGAGCTGTGAGCAGCGTTACCATAAGTGCAGATTTGTGTGCATTTGACAGATTTTCAACATAGCGGCAGACATTGAACAACCAGAAATCTGCGCTTCAGATTTTGTCTACATTCGCAGTAATATAATTTTGTTCTTTTTAAAAAATAATTTCAACAGTTTTTTGCACACTTTCCCCCGTATTAATAAAGGCTGTGTAAAAGTTAATAACTTGTTACTCAGCCGTTATGTCCTATTTTTATATGCTATCTGACGTTTGCTAACTAACTTACTTGTGCACATTTTTTTATTAATAAGGGGGTTTGTTTTTTGTTTTTTGTGTTAGATATTGTTACTTAAAGGGAAGTAAGGTTTTTTTTTTGGGATAATTGCAGATTTGCCCAAATATTTTAATGGAAACACTGGCTGTTGAGCTAGCGTTTGCAGGTACACCAACATAAAATACAGTCGCAAATGTTTAAAGCAAATTATTATTATCAAATTTTGTTTAAAAGCAATCGACTTGGTCTTTGAAAATTAATAAATCATTCGGGTCTATCACAAAATCCGTCGCATTCGGAATTTTGCTACGAACCCCGAAAGAACTGTTACAGAATCCGTCGTAGAGGAATTTTGAAATTCGTAGAAAGTGGTAACTAAATATACCACGTTCTACGAATTTCGAAAGCAAAAAATGTACCCTACGACGGATTCTGTGATAGTTCTTTCGGGGTTCGTAGCAAAATTCCGAATACGACGGATTCTGTGATAGACCCGAATATTATAATTTAACTCCAGCCATGTGAGAATTGAGAGAGTACCTATTTGGATATTTCTTATCGTAGAGGTATGATCTTTATAGGGAAAAAGAGGACTTTAGAAGTGACAAAAGACAAAAGACGTTTTATTAAACTGACCTCCAAATGTCCGAGAGGACAGAGTGGCGAAACGGAGGACTGTCCTATCAAAAAGAGGACGAATGGTCACCGTACATATAGCGCACCTTGTCGCATTGCGTGTAACCATTTCCTTTTATTAATTGTTAATAATGTTATAAATATTTTGTATTTAAAAAGTTACTAAGTATTTCATTCGCGAATGCTATTCAACTTAAGATTTTTTTGACATAATTTAACAAATCTTAACAGAGATCATGATAACGAAAAAAAAGGATATATGCAAACAAGTTAGTGCGCTGCCATTTGACTTATATTTAGTATTACATATTCTTGAGAAAATGGCACAGAGCTCGGAAGCAAACGCTGTGAAGCTATGTATACTTCAACTAGCATCTGCAGATGATATTGACAAAGCGGAAAGGGATTCATAATCACTAAGTCGAGATAAAATTTTACAAATTCACAATTGCATTATTTTTCATTGCGACCTGAAACATAATATTATAATGTAAAGGTTTAAAATGATTAATAGTGTTCCAACACAAAAATTTTGAGATTTTGGGTTTGAAGACCGTTCTTATGAACGTTCGTTGAAGACGTGAAATTAAACTTTGTAGAATGTTACCATTTTGCAAGTATGAAATGACAACTCAAAAACCTTACCCATCAGCTAAATCTTTCGAGTTTATTAAAAAAAAAAAATGGTGAACAAAATTATTGCCTTAGAAATATTTACGTTTTCCGACCTTCTCACTTCTAAATTGATTTTTTTTTATAATGATTTCACTATACACATACATACATATACAATACATACCTAGTAGACATCACCATATCCTAATAAATTGTTTAAGGGGTCCTTGATTTGGCACTGATACACTCACAAACATAACTTTCTCTTTCAACAAAATACCAAATAAAAGCTGTATCATCACTAACCGCAGTTTAATTTAGATCCCTGGTATTGTCACTGCTTTTTCATAAAAAAAAAATCCAAGAATATGTGAATGCAATACCTATTGA
The DNA here is from genome assembly GCA_946477585.1 of Cheilosia urbana. Taxonomy (NCBI): domain Eukaryota; kingdom Metazoa; phylum Arthropoda; class Insecta; order Diptera; family Syrphidae; genus Cheilosia; species Cheilosia urbana. The sequence goes on along the minus strand of OX297854.1, from coordinate 26,534,820 downwards.
TAGTATAAGACTTTATCGTGTCGGGTTTTATAATAAATTTTTAACTAATCAACAAAACATATTTATCAGTCACCGTCTAATACTAACAAACTGCTTTAAAATCGAGTTATTTTAATTTGTTCTATATTCCTGTATAGCATATAACCATACAGCAAAAAAAAAAAAAGTATTTGTAAAGCAAAACAAACATAAATTAATAAAATATGTATAGATACATAGAAAACACCTAAATGTTAACAATAAATACTAAGCTTACATTTTAAAACAAAAAAAAATATTGACGACATATTTATTAGCTTACAGACTATTTAAGAACTAAATGTACTAACATATACATAACATATATTCTCTAACGAACAAAACAAAATATTTTTGATGGTCGTGTACTCTACAAATGAAATAACATTATTATTATATAAAACAAAAAAAAATAAAATCTACTACACAAGAAACATATTTTGCTGTGCTGTCATTTATCTTCTGTTATATCGGGAATTTCAAGCTTTAATTATGATTTTATATAAAAAAACAAAGGAAAACAAACAAACAAGAATTATTTAAACAAAGCAACAAATAATTTAATATTATATGTATTAAGGAAATAAATGTTATAGATTTAAAATATTAACATTAAATATTATAATAATGAAAAACACAAAAGTATAAAACTTTACATTGTCTTTTCTGCAAGCAGAAAATGAAATATATTTGTGCTATATATACATTGAATAAAAATGAAATGCTTTTTTCTCAAATTGACTGAAGTTTCAATTAGACATTTTTTTTTCCACTGCGCCACCTCTCGCCAACGTCTGACAAACATCAACGAATGGTTGTGAGAAGCTATAGGCCTAGGGTCCCTACGGACCTGTTGCGCCAACTATTTATTTTATTTATTCAATTAGACATAAGATGATGTTGTGAGTATTGTAAAGATTGAGAGTTTTGTATTCAGTATTCCATCCAAGTTTGAGAAAGTTGTCAAATTGAAAATAAAAGCCGTGTAAGCAACCACACCAAATTTTCAAATTTGGATAAATGGAATGTATACTTTTGTAAATTTACTCACAACCCAGCCTCTAGCTTTATAAGGAACAGAGTTGAACTTATTTTTGTATAGTCTTCGATGCAGCTTTGGCCAGTTCTCATTGTGGCACCAACTGCAATTGAAAAAAGAACTCCCTAAACCTTGTAAGAAGATTGAATTAGTAATAAGTTCAGCCCTATTTGCTTTTAGTACTTTTCCAAGTACTTAAGCCCGTTCCATAAGTCCAAGGACATTCAATAGAACTTTAAAATGAACGTATTTTGGCACGAAATGCACAATTTACTGCGACTCGCAATCCAAAGGCTGAATATGGATTGCTCTTTCCTCGATCCCGGCATTCATTACTACGAACAAAAAAAAAATATATAAACATCAGTTTCGTTATGACACTTGGTCCGCTGTCCGAGACTTTCGCTTATTCCTTTTTTTGCATTTCAATGAAACTGAATTTTGTTTGCAAATTATTTTCGAATGAAGTGACAAAAGGCGACGAGGCAACGCAAAGGGATTCAGTGCAGGCTATAAAATGCAAAAAGGCGTCACCATTGTGCAGAGTTACCTAAGGCAGTGGGCTTTTATCACCGGACATTGTTTCCATTTTCACTGTAAGAATTTGTCGTTAACAAAAAAGAAAAAAAGATAATGCGTTCCCTCAAAGACTTATTTAAACTTGAAAAAAAAAAAAAAAAAAAAAAAAAAAAACAGAGAATACTTTCAAGTGTTGGACATTAAAGGACCATTCACATGAGAGCGAACTGCGAGTATGCGAATTGCGAACAAATCAATTTAACTGCATTTATGAATTGAAAATTTGTATTTGTTCTATCACAAAACCATTATATTTAAATTAATCTAACATCTAGTCTACAAAAAACATTACTCTCAATTGATTTAAACAGCTAAATTAACAATTAAAGCAATTTTCCCGCGAATTGAAAATTCTTGCCGCGAACTGTCACACTTTATTCACAATCCACACAAAACAGTCGCGATCCACAAACCCACGAATGAAAAATTCTTTCGACCTTAACCTTTAAAAATGAAACTGATACGCGGGTATCTGCGACCAAAAAAAGTTTTCATGTGAATGAAGTGTCAGAAACCACGAATATTCGCGTGTTCGCAGTTCGCAATTCGCTCTCATGTGAATAGTCCTTAAGAATGCTTATGTCTTCCACTTAAAATTTAACTGTACCAAATTGCTCTTTTTTTTTTTAACTTAAAATAATGGAAATAATAGTGGAAGGGTCGGTATTGAAGCTTAAAAGGTATACCTATCTACAATTGTTGTTTTCTTGTTTTCTAAAGAGTAATAGAGTAAATTAAAAAAAAAAGTCGGAATAGGCGCTGTAAGATTGAGAACTTGTTTTGAACAGATGTAAATAAGGTTAGATTTGAATTATAAAAAATTTTGGAGAAATAAGTCCGAAGAATTTCCATATAAATTTAGGAGTTATGACAGGTGAAAGAACTCCAAAGTGTTGGGACTTTTTTCCTCAAGTTTTGCAGTTAATGTTAGGAGTTATTTCATAAAGAAGTAAAGTAAGCAAAAAGGAAACATTTTGATTTCTAAATTTAATTTTTTATTCCACCACTTTGACTCTTTTTTCATCTTTTCTTATTAGAAACTAATTCATGATGAATTAACTCCTAAATGTATGGACTTATATCGTTTTCCATTGGTTTCACTCGGGGATCCACTCAATCTATAATCCAATGGAACAAGAAATCTGCTTCTGATTGAATCCACAAAAGTATTGGTGAAATACCAAAAAAAGATCTACGGGCAGCTGTCATCTGACTTGTATAAAATACATAAGTTACACTTGTGTGAGTGTTTCTTGAGTGGATTCTGACTTCAATCGAGAAGCGAAATTCTCTTCTCAGAATCGCCAGAAGAGTATTTTTTGTGCAAATGGAACAGTTTTAGAAGCTAATTTTTCGATTCCGGACTCTTCCGGACGCTTCTTTTTGCCCAATGGAAAACGACATTATTTCCACTTTGGATTGGGACTTATTTTAATTTTCTTTAAAACTTATTTCAAACAGTTTAGAGTTATTGCATTTATTATTAGAAATTCCTTCGTTAGGAAATATTTTACTGGGGTTAATTTGTAGTTATGGTATGGAAAATAGGCACAATTTTTTTTCAATTGGGTAGTTTTCATTAGAATATTTTTTAACACTGCTGTTGGCGCACATTTGTCAAGGTTTTTCTTTCTGTATTATTTTAAGAGCGTATGCACCTTTGCACTTTCTGAGCACCAAATTAGTTTTAGAATCATAAAGCAAGCTCGGGTCTCTTTTACACTTCAATCCTGACACCATTACCCATAAGTATAACGGAACTACCTATGTCAAACTGAACGACTGGGGCCTATAACACAATACAAAAAGTGCTTGTTAAACAAGTGAAATTCAACAACTGTTGACAATTTGTGTAACACGTACCTACTGCGAGCACTTCAATTTTCAACAATTATTGTTTTAGAGCAATTCAATATTCAACAAGTGGGAAATTTGATAATTTTGCTGTTTCTTTAACAGGAAACAACAAGTGCTTAAAGAAAAGAGAATGCATTTGTTAAAAAGTTGATTAATTCTAACCGACAGTGACCGACTTGTTAAAATTAAACATTTGCAAAGTGAAAATACAAGAAGTACATTTTAAATTTATTTAGTGAATACCTAACAATTTGCCATTAAAAAGGTTTTTTTTTTTTTTTATTCTGAGTAAGACAGTGACAGTGAAAATTTACGAAATACCTATAAAAGTATTTAAAGAAAGAATAGATTCCAATTTGTTCGTTGAAAAAATTCGTGTGCAAGTACAAGTTGTTGATTACCTGACAGAAAGTCTCTCTCATAAATTACATTCGCCAACTAATAAAAGCAAGGCGCTTAGTGTTAGGGAGAAATTCGCAAATTCTTCGACTCATTGCGTGTGACTGACTTGTTAAACTGATTCAACAAATAGAGGGAAATTTTCGATTTTAACAATTGGTACGGTTTTTGTTGTGTTACAGCTTTAGTCTACACTTGTCAAATAAATATAATTCAACAAGTGCCTGTTGACATGTTGACTTGTTGTTCTGTGTTATAGGCCCCAGGTTACTTTGACTGTAGTTCCGTTGAACAGAATTTAAACTATTTAATTAAAGTACTTGCAAGTTCTGATCCGAGTTCAATGAGTTCTGTAACAAATCCTTAATTCATTTCCAGAAAGACTTTTGAATGGAGTATTAATGTTGGTGGAGTCCGCCATGAAAATAAAAGGAGATGTTTAGCTATCTAGGAGTAGGTATTATTTAAGAGAAAGGCGAATCCCTATTTTATAAATGACGATTTTTACGTTTCAATATTTCGCTTTTGAGCGATTGCCCAGTGAAAATTTAATTCGAACAAAAATTCCGCGCAACTTCTTAGCTCTGAATACCCCTCTGCCGGCCAATAACAGAATACTAAACTCATTTGAAAACATTCGGGATAAATAAATAAATAATTCAAATCTTTGTCAAAATTAGAGTTCTAAAAAGGCCTCAAAGAGTTCCCAAACGAAACATCGCAATGAAGAAGCAATTTTCAGTCAGATTTTGCGGATACTCGTATCAGGGTTGCCAGAATTTAGTTCGGTTTAAGCGGCCAAACCTTTAAAAAATGTAGCCCAAAAATCGTTGAAAATTTTGGTATTTCTTAGACTTATTCTCACCGGGTTTTTTTTTTTTTTTTTGACTTCTACGCCATGGATTTTATTTGACTTTTTTTCTGCTATTGGCTTTTGTGGCTTGTGGCAAACCAAAAGGCCTGCAAAATGAATTGGTGTGCGTGCAACTTGAACGACTGTTCGATGTCACTTGACTGCAAGAGTGCTGCCAAGTTTTAAAAGTGCAGGTTTGTTCGAAAATATTTATTTTTTTATAGTTTTGTGAAAGAATAAAACAAACAAAATTAACACACAATCTGTGAAACGATATGTAGCCCAAAATTGTGTTGGGCGCTCATGGAAGAAATTTCTATCGTTTTTTAAGTACAAAGATAGCCCAAAATACGACAAAGCGACCAATCTGGCAACCGTGACTCGTATACCTATTGTAGAAACTCATTGTATACCTTTTTTAGAACTCACATGGACTTTAAAAAATATTCCATATAACCACGGCCTACGTGAAACCTCAAGGAAATCAAATAATTTCCACATAAATACCAACGAAGTAAGCCTCTGAAAAATATAGGCAAAACAAGGTACAACTATTTCTTGGATAACAAATTAAAATCTAGGTAAAGTAAACTCAATCAAAATTGTGTGTGCTTTGCAATATTCTAACGAATTTGATAGATTGGAAAAATATGTTTCCGGTCAAAGCATTTATTTAATTTATTCTATATCGATATGAGTATGCGGTCGTCACCCTCATTCGCACCCCTAGAAAGCAACATCTGTTTTCTCTCATACGTATACGTGTGTGTAATAAATTGCAAATATTTACCCATCAAAGCAGTGTCCTTGCTGTTAAATGCCATCTAAATTGCCGTCACATATCACGTTGCGGTCGTAAATTGTGACATTTTCTGACAAACGATTTATAAATAGAAGTATACGGCATTTTTGTGTGCTGCAATCAAGTCCATACACACACACATCCTCCGCTATCTATGGGATGGTCCAATAAACTTTAGTGTGGTATATAATTCTCTAAAGACACCCTTATTCCAAAGACAAGAAAATCTTAAAGGGCTATCCTATGCTAAGTGAATTTTTGACTTTAACGCTGATAAATAAAATAATTTAAAAAAATTGTCTACAGAGCGCAAGTGCATTCCCTGATTCCTGATTTTAGGCAAGTACGCCGAACAATCGCCCTTCGGCATATCAGAAATATACCTACATATTTGTGAATATATATGTATATGTTCGCTTCGGGAATTTTGGGCACGTGCCATTACCCATAAGCAGTTGCATGCCATTTATTATACAAATTCTTAGACCGCAATGGATATATGGATATGCAATGGTAAAAGCGCTTACATCCCCTGGGGGTGTGGTGAAGCGATGGAAGCATATCCTATCCATGCACTGAATTCCTTGCAAAAAGATAGATATTTCATCATAAATTTTGAAGTATGTGGTATAATTTCAGTTGATTTATTTTTAAATTACAGTGTACCTTCTGTTTCCTAAATTTTGAGAAAGAATCGAATTGATGAATGGCATACAAATAATTTGGGATCTGTGTGGTCCCGTTGTAAAACGCGCCACACTCTCGTGATTAATGGTAATTCTCTCAAAGCGAGGGTGTACGGTGTACCTACTAGGTGTCAGTACAATTTTTTTAATTAAAATTAAAATTCATCTCACAATGATGTCCCCGTGGTCGTCCGCACTTGCTGTACAGTGTTCTGTGCATTTATGCAAAGTGGCTAGCGCAACGTTAATACCATTAATATTTTTAATTTTCCTTTATTACATAATATAATTATGTTGAGTCTGAAAATAGCGCAAATCCTTAGTGTAATGCTTCGCGTGTAGACAATTGGAAATAAAGTGCACGACTGTGTCGAACGAAACTTTCTCATTCATCAAAAGTTTGGTTAGTTGTTTTCTTATTTTATTAGGTAGGTAGGTAAATAGACTATTTTATTAGGCGCTAGATAACAAAAAAAAAAAGGTTCATAAAATATATGAAAATGAATAGTGTCAAATAAAGTGCTGGGTTATTCACCTGACCTATCATAAAAAATGTAAGTATTTTTTAAAGGTTTAAGCTCTCAGTAACAGGAACTGTCGCAAGTTCTGGTTAGAGAGTTACAAGCGCCTACTGTAGATTGTACTATTTTATAGCTCTTACACTTTACAAGTTTTTGAGGATGAGTTTCTGTTTTTTGATCTGTTAGGGCATGATTTTCTTTTGGACTGGAGTAGATTAACGGCGCTGGTTTAAGTTGTCAATGATTGCAAATATTGTACGTGATAGATCGATATCTTTACGATATAATTATACGTAAACTGAAAGAATTCAGAGATTTGTTTGAATTTTCATTAGAAGTTATGAATTAAATTTTACCATGGACGTGTGTGGAGGTGCAAATGAAGTGGGATTTTCTGAATGCGTAAACTCCAAGGGGTTGAAAGTATCTTAAAGCGCATATTCTATATGGTTGAAAATAGGAAGAAGTGATATTTGCTAAAAATAAGTTTTGCGCCGCTGTCATTGCATTTTTAATGGAAGTGCGGTATTGAGTATTAAAAAATATATGAACACAGATCGGTTTTTGGGTAGTCATTTTTGAGAAATACCTAATTAAAAAACTGATTGATACAAATTTTTTGAGAAAAACTAAGTATGAGACCTCAATAGGAGTTGTTTAATTATTCTAAATTTGTATTTTGATCAAAATCGTTAGAACGGTTTTTGTAAAATTTCTCAGACAAAATAAGTACCAGAAATATTGAAATGTTTAGATTGAGAAATAATATTGCTTAACTATTTAACTGAAAACTGAGTATAAGTTATTGTTCTGGGCACAAGAAGTACCTATTTGGTTCTTAAAGTTTTATCGAAATCGAGAATAGGGTTTCCGAGATATGAGCAGTTTTTAAAATTAACGTTTTCGGTGATTCGATTTGAAAATTAAGGACGCAATAATTTTGAAAACATCAATTTTACTCTTAGTTGGCATTTTGGCCGTTATTGCTATTGCCTTTTTCAGGTAAACTAAGAAAAACTAAATTTAAAAAAAAAAATCCAGAAATCCATTTAACGATAAAACAGGGAAAAACTGAGTTTGCCATTGAGTTAAAAATTACCATATTACCCTAGAAATGAATTGTTACAATCGCATGGACCGTTTTCGAGATATGTCCAGATTTCAAAAGTACCTATCTACCATTACTCGAATTTTTAACCAAAAACTGGATATGCAGTCATGGTAACATCACCTACTTAAGCTTTTATATCAATTTTCGTTGAAATCGTTAGAGCCGTTTTCGAACAAATCAAACTGGTATGAACATTTTATATGGGAAGTACCTCCCATTAATATTGAGGTTTCTTTGCAAAAAAAAAACGTCCGAACAGTAGGTGCATAAACTCCAAATTCGAAGTTCGAATGAAATCCGGGCAGCCGTTTAGGCTGTAAGCCTGTGGAAGGACGGACAGGCGGACAGACTAGGGATGTCAGACGTCCCGCTCAGTGCGGGACTGTCCCGATATAATGCTTTTGTCCCGCAAGTGTCCCGCAGAATGTCCCTCACTGAAAAATTTGTCCCGTAATGTCCTGCCTTTTAACTTGTCGCCCTTACTTCATAAAATCAATTTATGAAGTAAGGGCGACTTCAATAAAACAAATTGCAATTAATAAGACATACAAATTAACAATAACAAAGTGTCAATTGCGCCTTGATCGAATGATGATTGTTCAGTAGCCTGGGTTTCTGAACTCAAAAAGTTAGCCGCAAGCCGCCTGTTTGACATTTCACTTTGTGTTTGTAATAAACGGCTAATTTCCACTGGAAAAAATTCAAAATAATGTAATTTTGGAGCTTTTCCTTATCGAAAAAATCCGAAAACCAAATACGTTGTACAAATTTGATTTGAAAAATTTATATAAAATGTAAAAATATGAGTTAAAAGACTTTTACTTAAACCAAATATAACTTATTACAATAAATAAAATGTAATCTAAAATAAAAACGTTTTTTTTTTCACTTCAAATGCAAAAATGTCACGCCGGCTAAGTTTTCAGATCTGGCAACCCTAGGAGAGACAGACAGACAGACAGACAGACGGACAGAATTTTGCGTCCCAATTTTTTAAGTTCGTCTATCATCGTAATGTCAGAATTGATCAACATCTCGGTTTTGAAATTTTGAACGAATACAATACCTTTCTCTTAACGTAACCGGGAAAGTTAAAAACTACCCCCCGACTGACTGCACAGTTGTTAAATTATTCCCTTCAATTAAATTATTCAAATAGTACATCCCCGCTGTATTGTTGTATAAAAACTATGCCTTTACAAGAACAAGTTTCACCTTTTTTTCTGCTAGCTACTACAACGGGGGGCGCATCATTTATTCACCACCACAAAATTCCAAAATGAAAGAATTTATGCAACAGCGCAAAACTAACCCCTCCGGCATTGTGTCATAGCAAATACCTTCAGGAAGCAGCAGCACGCATCGTTAGCCAGCTGTATCTCATCATACCCTCAAGTTCCGCTCTCTGCCAACAAAAGTCCCCTCAGTTCGAGAATCACTAGTTCTACTTGGAATCTAAAAATCCATTTATACAAGACTGTAAATGCAAAGAGCACTATATGTGGGATTACGAATAAACAGCCCTTTTACCACTGCTGCTATACGGTGGGTCTCCGGATCTGGGATTGACTTGAGTGAGGGGTTGATATCGCCACTTGTCTTATCACGTTCGTGATTCAGAAAGCAGGTTTCCTTCGAGAATTACACCCTCAAGCCTCAACCCTCTTAGTCTGCTGTATATGGGTATTTGCTATAAGGGCTGTCATTTGGTATGAGAGCATACTCGTTGTTGCACTATCGTCGAGGAATTGCGTTGTTACACAGTCATTCGTGCCGTGTGCTGGGTTATGCGCCCTTGCTTTTGCCTGGGAGGTGTGAAGGGATGTTTGGATATGGTTACACCATTTGCAAGGATATAGTTTTATTGTTAATATTTTATCCATGCACGCCTTCAGTTGAATACGTGATTTATAGTTCTTCAGCCTTGAGATTGTATAGCTTGGAACGCAGTAAATAACTTAGTGATTTGTGCTCTGGAATTGGATGTGGGAGAATTCATCAATCGATTTCGATATGAAGAATGAAATACCGGGATTAGAGATTGAACGTGGTAGTTTATTTATTATAGGCGAGCTCGATTTTGGTATCTAGATTTATTGTGCGTTCGCGTTGTGAATGTGGCCGAGTGCGATTGTGAATTTGGGTTTTGGGGTGGTTCTGGTTACACATTACCTAATATTGAGAATGAGAGATAATTGAGAGATCACATATACGATGTGTGACCAAATTGTGATTAGTTGAACAATGCGTCGCAACGCAACCATGTCGATTCGGTAGAAGACTATGGGTACTCGTTTAAGCAAGATTTAATTGCTCAATTGTTTGGGACGTACCTACACGCTACACCTAACTACCTATGTACAATTGTACAAACGTGAAAATATTCTTTAATAGGCAAACACTTATTTAAACCGAAAACTGCTGCAAAAATCTGGAAGCATTTAGCATTTAGGGCTAGGTAGTTCAATCAACAACAGATAAATACAGAAGGTGTCATATATATATTTTTTTTTTAAGAATTTAATCTGTGAACGAATTGTATGATTACATATTTGTAACGGTAATCGGCAGCGGCACTATGGGCACTCCCACTGGTCTTGCTAAGCACTTGCTTCGCTATCAGCATAACGAACACGAAGAGATAAGGTTATCTGTTCGGTTCAGTTTATGTAGCGAGCAACAAGCGAATGCAACACAGAAGACTGAACACGCAAGTTGATCACACCAGATAGTGTGACCAGTTTAGCACTTTTCTACATAATAAATGTTTTTTTAATTCAAGAAAAACAACATATTAGTATTAGAGAGCGATAGAAGGAAGAATGAGATGGGTACATAGCCATAGCAACAAATTCTTAAGCGTTCCTTTATTGAATTGACTATAAATTGATTGATAAAATAGTTGGGTATTTTATGGTGTTCTTTAAAGAAGAATACAAATTATTGGGTTCTTAGAGTAGGGAAACGTTGCCTTACAGGGGACTTTTAAATGATCACAAGCTTGTAAAATACCAAATTAATTTCTCAATGTCTCCGGGAATCTGTTAATTTTTGTCAATCTAAGCCCGACTTGTTTAATATATAAGCCTGGCTTCTGAAGAGGAAAAAACCAGCAAGGCCGATGGTATAATTCTCAGACGGAGGAAGACATAGGTATACGGCGGTTGAATTCACTACATTGAATAAAAGGTGAACTCAACAGTAAGAATGACAAGTACTATCATACTCATACATGACATTTTTCGGAATACATATTTGGAGCAGGAGTCTGCAAGGATTAGTAAGTGTAGGTACTTTAAAAGTGATAATGGCGAATGAAATCTGTTAACCGAAGTAAAAGCAAGGGTCTGAGTATGTGCCTTCGGACATAGTGGTGGGATTACTTCCCAAACATGTTAACAAAGAGAAAAATTATTATCTTCACTCGAACATCCCTTGGGTAGGGTAGGACAGATTTAACACTTGTTTCGCAGATTTAAAATAACTGCTTTCGTAAATAAATATGTGGACGTTTTTAATAAGTTAACTTCACGCTGATAATCAAAAAAAAAACTGCCCTAAAAAGGCGAATCTAGTGGAGCACAATTGTCATTCGGGTGGAGCACTTTCGTCATGAATTAAGATGACACAATGAATTAAGAATCAATACTGTATTTATTTGAATAGTTAAGCAAATCTTAAGCCTATAAACATAAAAATTGAATAAGATCAGAAATTTATTTTTAAACTAAAATAAATTTAAAATCTCATTCTGGTGGTGAGATTTGAAATATTCGATGTATCGACCCATATCAACGTCCTTTAAAAAGATAAGTTTTGAATATATTGACGATCCAGCAGCCCCATGTGCTTTTCTCGAAAGTGCCCCATCATTCACCTTAACGTTATTGTTTTTCACAAAACTTATAAAAACAAATTCAACTAAATGTTTTGGGTAACTTATGTTATAAACCCAAGCGTTTGACACTCATAACCAAAGAATTCGCATAATAATCAAATAAATATAACTTACCTCTTGGAACTAAGGAAAAATTGCAAAAAATTACTGTACGAATTAAAAACCGTTCTTACCACCCCAACTGCTGCAGAAGAAAATTCATAGTTTGTGTACTCTCTGAGAGAAGAATGTGGCACTAGTTGCCATCAACCATTTTTTTTTTTTAAATCAACCGCCTTTCTGTAATTGCGAAGTGAAAATTGGCCCATCGTCGAAAGTACCCTAAATATCTACGATAGATATTGTGGTGTGGATTGTCGAACCCAAATTGGTGAAACGGTCACTTAGTCACATTCCAAGTTCCACTTCCTAATTCCAATTGGAAACTCGAATTTGTCAAATAAGTGAACTTTCTAGTTTATTCTAGAACCACTCTCTCTATAGCTCGTTGTAGAACGATTCAGAATAGTTGGAATACCTAACACCTAGGTGGGCAGAGCGGATATAAAAAGGCATGTTTGAGAAGAGGGAGAGACAGTTGATTTTTAACCAGTGATTGTTAAAGTTCGAAAGAGTAATCGGTTGTGAGATAAATAAGTGTAAAGTAATACACTGAATAAAGCGATTGGATTGAAACGTTTAAGAATCGATTTAAGTGAATAATTAGAAATTGTGAATAAAGTGATTTTATTAGAAAAGTTGAACAGAATAGTGTTTTTTCTTTTCGAATCCCAGCCTGAATGTAACAATATGAATAATTTTGATGAATGGAAAAAACTACAATATGTATTTCGATTTTTCATATTGTTTCTTTAAGACAAACATTATAAACATTGCTTACAATTCACAATTGATCGCATCTTTTAATTATCATTTTCGAGTGGAGAAATATCCAAATCTATAACATTTACAATGGAATTATGACAACTAAAGTAAGATACGAAATATTGGAAGTCGCATTAGAAGTTTCACTTCAAAAATACTACCCTATTAAATTATATGTGTATCAAATCAAACTTAAACAAGTAAATGAAATAATGAGGACGCTACTCGTTGCTAACGCTCGCGCTGGCCTGTAACAGGTATACTACGCGCATGCGTTCGAGTGCCACGCATTCACTCTCGCTCTGTCTCCTCCTATTCTCCCTCCCCAGGAGCGATGAACGTTTAACGCAACAGTGCTTTCATACCCCCTCCATTGCAGCGTTAAACGTTTAATGCAACCTTGTTGGAAGTCGCATTAGAAGTTTCACTTGAACAAGACATTAATTGCCGATTTAGTCATTATTTTTGGAAATTAATCTTCACCACATAATATTCTTCTTCCAGCATTTGGTGGCAATAAACTCACTCACTATTGCATACTCTGAAGCGTGAGCGGTACCCTCACGCCTTTGAGTATGCAATGCTTATAGCAGCGTTAAGCGTTTAACACAACCTCGTTGGAAGTCGCATAAGAAGTTTCACTTCAATAAATCAAACAACTTAATTCACCTATATCGTCTTGAATTCTTCAATTCTTTACTGTAGATATCAACGTAGGTACTATAACAACCATTAAAACAAAAACATTAAACTCAATTTCTATATACACCACCGAACGTCCATCAGCGCATGTCAACAGCCATCTGCGGATTTCCTCAGAAACACATTGTCGCTGTTGATTACATACACATTCACGTCGCATACTTCTCTTTCGTTTCACTTATTTTGGAGAAAACACCACTCAGTTTTTTTTTTTTTTTTCATATGAACGTGCTTGTGCAATGTGCGCCACCCTCACCCTCCCTCACACCTTTGAGTATCCAATGCTTTTATTAGCGTTAAGCTTTTAACGCGACCTTGAGTTGGAAATCGCATAAGAAGTTTCACTTCAATATTCAGCCGCATTTTCTACAAGCAGTTGCGAAGAAATCATTTAATTAACTTGGAGGGAACGCTCCAAATTCTACAAATACCAATTTTGAAAAACATTCTTAATTGTTTCGGCTACCTAAAACGCTGCCAGTCAAATTTGATAACCAAAAAAACAAAACTAAGAACATTTTAAACTAAATTCTACTTTTTACAGTGTAAAAATGATGAAGCTTTTAGATGCCATCTTTTTCAAAAGTTTTTAGGACCGCAGCTGGCCACACTAATGACAACACGCGCTTTCCTCACGTGGCGCGGACGTAAACAAAGAACAAACACGAACGGGACGAGAGACACACTATATCAATCTCCTCAAAGTAACGAATAGAATAGAACCTATCAAGCATCAACCCGTTGGTTGAACGTAGAGTTACGTCGAACCTCGTACGTAGTAGGTGCATGTGTCCCCCGTTGCCAAAGAATGAAACAGTATTGAGTTTGAGTTTCCAAACATTCTACTCCAAAAGTCCAAACAACTCAACCCGCGTCCCGCTACCTTGATGTACGGCGTACGGGTAGGACACCCTATTCGCTACACGCTCCACCTACACCAAAACAACGGTGCTTGACGCTTGAGTTGCAGCTCGCAGTGCACGTTTGCATATCTGCGCAAGTTCGTTCCATCACTCAGAGCTTTCATTGTTTGTTTGTTTTTTTTTTTCGTATGTATCCAAAGAAAGCTATTTTCTTTTCACCTAAAATTCGGTCGAGTCTTGAGTGAGAAATTCCATTCGTTTAGTTGAGTTTTATACGTGTCGCCGTTTGGTACATTGGCAGACGGTTGCTTCTTGCGTCATCACGATTCGGTTAGAAAAATAAGTGCATGGTAAAAAACAAAACTAGCCAACGTTTAACGTTAGTTTTCCTTTATATTTGTTAGGAGCAAAAGAAAAGTGACATTTCGCATCGAAAAGTGGTGCTGTGCTGTCAGTTTTCAATAGTAAATAATTATGTATAAGGTATAAATGAAAATTCGCTTGAGTGCGAAATGTAGGCCGAAAGAGGAACAAAAGAAAGAATACCTACTTTTTTTTATTGCTATGGTTTCCGTGTGAGTGATGTAATTTGTGCGTGCACCGTGTGCCGGGTTTTCCAATTCCAATCTCCATCGGGCTAAGAACGTGAGAGAAAGTTGAGAAGACCAAAGAGAAGAGGAAAAAAGAATAGCGGCGCAAAGGAGGATCTCCGACGGATTCTGCAAAATCCCTTTTCATCATTTCATCTCACCACTGTCGACAAAGCTTTGTTTTTCTGACACAGATTTGCTGTTGGTGCTTAATTCCTTTCTTTTCGTGTTCCCGTTCCCGTTCCCGGTATACTATTTTAGTGGTGCGGCTAGTGCGGTAAATTAAGCCGAAAAAGTGGAGCAAAAAAGCGGTTAGCATTTTTTTTATCTCTGGGATTTTGTTTTCGTCCTTTATCTTTCTGTGAAATAACTAGCTATGTACCTACCTAGAGAAATTCGTTTTAAGTCCATCCCCTCCATCTGCAGCATGTTTGAATAAGGGACAAGGAAAACTAATTGTGACCTAGGCTGTTAATAGATGAGACAAACAAAGTGCGTGCGTATAATCATAATAAAATCAAGGATTTTCTCTTCTGCAATCCTCTTGTTTGTGGTACCGATGTGTGGGTGGTGGATGCGTGTGTTTTCGGATTATTGTTGTGTTTTGTGTATCTCGAAATTCTTCTTAATTTTGCACTCTTTCGTCCTTTCTGTAGGTACTTATGAGATCCTATTCTGAGTGAGTGAGAATTGCAAATTAAAAGCTAAGGATAAGAAAAGGCAATCGAGAGAAATCTAATAAAATAGCAAGAAAGTGTAGTGTGTTTGTGTATTGTGTATGTGCAGAGAATAAGGGAAAAACGAAAAAGGGTACACACAATTTCGTGTGTAGAATAAGTTGAATGGGAAAATGTGAAAAATTTCGTTTACAGTGTGTATTTTTATATAAACATGCATACATATAAATGTACATCCTTTTTTTACACCGTGTATCCGTGATGCAGAGGATTAAATGTTGACAATTCTGCTTGGTTGGGGTAAATCCTTCCTTAAACTTTTCATCGATTTCTTGAAAGAAGAGAAAAAAACTGGGAATAAATTCGCATTTATTCCGGATTAAAGGATTTTCGAGGTCTTGAATGAAAGGTAAGCACCTATCTACCGTATCGAGTTACGTTTTCTTTCTTAACTGAAGTGGATTAGGTGAAGAACGAAATGTAATCAAATTTATTTTTATCCATATCAAAATAATAATTTTAAACATATTGTTCAAATAAACTTTCTCAAGTTGGCAATACTACAACTTTTTGGGGTTTGTTTTGGCAATATAGGTATGTAATGTAACCTTTTGCGGCTATGCTTATCAATGTACAATATAGGTACCTAATCTGTGTTGTTTGAGAAGGAGTTATGTATGCACCTAGGTATTTGAAGGATAATTTTGACATTTACATATAATTCCCGTCAGATGACATTTTTACACTGTTTTGAGGACAACATTTTTCTCCTACATTGACTGTCAAATGCTGTTACCAAACTGTTTAAACAAACGAATCTAGACCGTATTAATAAATATTTGTCGATAGGTAGGTAGGTAGCTATTTGGAGTTTTAAGTAACTAGTGCATAGCTGAACTACCTACCTACCTCCAGAGTTAGCGTAGTAGGTACATCAATAACTTATAACAACAAAATATGTAAATGTATTAGCTGGGAATAATTTTTATCCGAATTTTCCACTTGTAGGTAGGTAGGTACATATAATTTTTTTTTTTTTCTGACTGAAACGTCAAATAACTAGGTAGTTGGTGGTAACTCTACAAGTTTTTATTAATAGCTGTTTTGTTTCGTACCATACCCTCCTACGCCAGCGTGACCGTTGTGCGACTAAAGTTTCAATTTGGCACATTTTTTGAGAGCCCGACACAATTTTTTGCATTTTTGGCCCTTTATTAGTTGAAGAATTCACTTCAAAATTTTTTCAAATGGTGTTATTTCCAAATGAAAAACTTTAAAATGTAACGCAGTTGCCTATCACAACACTATTATAATGTCTAGTGAGCCAATGTTTATTGAATATCGTTCAAAAATACTAAATGTTGAGAATAGCTTCAGAAATGGCCCTTTTTCTCAATGGCCCTTTTGTTTGCGATTTTTCGGAATTCTGCAGCGGTTACGCTGCTATACCCATACGCACCGTGTAAATAAACTTGATAGTTTTTAATAATAGCGCTGTCTTGATTTCAAAAGTGTAAAACAAAACTAATAGCATTTTCAGCAGAATATAGGTACCTAAGCGCGTTCCACAATCAAGTGTTGTTTTAGCTTAATTAGGCGCCTGTTTAAATTTTCTCAATCGGTAAGTTAATCGTTATTTTAGATTCAATAATGCAATCGACTGCAGCGGGAATGTAACATTTTGTTTTACAATTTATTATGTCAGATACCTAGTAAAATATTAAACAAAAAATTTTCAGTTATTGTGGATGTTCAAATCTTCGGATTTATAGTTAGGTAATTAATCCGAACAGGTGACAGCAATTTATTTTAGCCCAACTTGATCTACTACAAGTTTTTCAGTTAACGTTAATGAACAGGTAGCCAAAGAAAAGTTTGTTCAGCAAACCGCAATGTATTTTTGAAATTAAAAAACAAACATTTTTGACATGCTAAGTTATAAATAAACTAAACTAAATTTTAGCTGCTCTCCATTTCTATCCAAACACTAGACAAAATCGTAGCTGAATTTTGACATAAAGTGCGCTGTAGATAAGTGTAACAAAAAGCAGCTTTTCTGTGAAAAACAAAATTTTCTTCTGATTTCAAACATTTCAGCACGCCGCGGATAAGTGTCACAGAAACAGCTGTTCTTTGAAAATAACTTACCTCAAAAATTCAAAACTCTGATTTCAACCATTTCCGATTCTAGTTTCTAGGTAGGGGGAATTGTGCTTGACATTCTTTTTCTTGAAAGTGAAAAATAAAAATATTTACAAATCATAGGAATGAATACAAATCGAATTCAGTTAGTCCTTTTGTTAGTAAAAAAAACTACATTTAAATTAATAGTGTAAAAAAATATGTATTATTTTTCAACTATTTTTAAAATAATTTCAGCAGCTAGTTTATGATGGCATTGTTCGGTGTAAGATGACATATAGCCATGGCCAAAATTATTTATTTTTCCCTCACGTCTGGAATAGCCTGAGTCGTACGTCTTTTGACCAAGTACGCCTGATTGAGGGTCTTTTTTAGTTATTCGGCATACTACAATAAAAAGGTACACAAATTAAAATAAAATACCATCTTTTGGGTAAGATGACATGCGTGTGATCTTGGACGGGCGAGTATCATGTCATCTTGCCCGATATGAGTAAAAATGTTTAGCGGATTGTAGGAACCAACATTTTCTTATGAGGTAAAAATGTCGTATAGTAATTACTAAATATATAAATAACTATTTCCACAAAACACTTCAGACACAACACAACACTCACCTTATCAGAAATTTGAGAGACGCTCAATACAAAAAAAAAATCACGGACAAAATTCTTGATTTCGTTGTCATTTAAAGCACGTTGTTAACTAGCAGCCGAATTACTGTTGGCTTAACTAAAATCATAAAACTGAATGTCCGCACATTTTTGGCAGAACTGTGGCTTATGGTTAAAGAGTAATTGCAAGTATGTCATCTTATCGGGTATGTCATCATAATTCCCCTACCTACTCCTCGTCGAGGCTATACAAAAACGCAACAGAACAACAGAAAACAACGATCTGTCAAAATTTAGCTTGAGAACATGTCCCGCCCCGTTTAATGGGCAGGGTAAATTTTGACAGATACATTTAGTATCTACATTTTGAAACAAAAGTTTGATTAAGCTCGAGCAGCGTACCACTCAGCTAAATGGGTTCGTTTAAATTTAGCTCGAGAAGCGAATTAAGGTCAAATAAACAAAAGATCTTGTAGTAGTAGCCTAACATCAGAATGGTAGCAATAGAAAAATAGTATTTTAAGTGCGAGCTCAATATTCTTTTTCTATTCTCCCCCAAAACTTTGGAACTCGCTTCCTGGGGATATATTTCCAGAAGACTACAATTTGCAGCAATTTAAGTGCAGAGCAAATATACATCTGCAGGCAAATCGGGACGCTGTTGAAGCCTTATAGGTTCGCCTTTCCCGGGAGAAGTATATAAAAAAAAAAAAAAAACCCTTTCTGCGCTCGCCCCTCTCGACATGTAAAGCTTTCAGCTCTTACCGCGACGGGACCAAATTTGTATAAAAATTTGAAGCCCATTCTTCGCTGATTAGAAAAACCGAATGTACATTTCTTTGTCCTCTTGCTGGGAAAGATTAAAATTACCCGATAAATGTTATTGCCTATGTGGCTATTAAGGTAAACTCGCTTTTAATGAACCTTTTACTATACTTTTGCACTGCCAAACCAATGAAGTACGCACTCAAACTAGACAAAGCCATCTACCTTTTGCATCTTTCCTGTTCTTAAATTATCATTTTAATCGTTTCCTCATAAACACTTCGAAGAAGATTTCACGGTCACACCAAAACTGGTTCCAAGTTATTATTATTACTTAATTTCAACCGGCTGACCCGGCTCCCAGAAATTACACAATATCTGTCAAAAAATGTAAAAAAAAAACGATAAAAATGCACTAAGATAAACAGTGCAAAATGTAAATCTGTACAAAGATGGAAATAACAAACTTATAACTCAATCAATCCATCAATCGTGAATTCAAATAGAATTATGTCATCAGTTATTTTCACATACTGATAAAGCTACGTCTGCGTAAGCCGGCAGCTGGCACAACTGATGCGGGATACATTCCGCATTACTCACTCGACATCGACAGCGCAAAGGAGAGAAGAAGAAAACCTACATCCACACACCGATAGCCCAATGTCAGTGGCGAACTTGTATCAGTATGACATCATGACAAGTGTGATTCAAAAAATAAAGAGACGAAAATAGGAATAACAAGTGAAAGTAGGTACCTATACAAAAGACTGCACCATCCATCCCACATGATACCAGGAAAACACAATCGAGCATTCAAGTTTTCTATTTTCTGCATTCAAGTACAGAGTACGGAGATGTCATCTGCCTCTAGGCAAACTACCAGCTACCACCTCCTCTACCACAATGCACTGGAGCTTTACTAACAGGTTCGAGTCTTAAAGCCATGACCTCTGCTATGGATGCGATGACGACGAAGAAACGCATCCTAATCAGTCAACAGAGCTATCTATATCTATTGTTCAGCTGCTGCAGCAGCAGCATCGTCGACGACACGGCAGGGAATTTCACTAAAAACACGTTTTTGGGGTTGACAATTGCCTAGCGGCAATCGTCAGAGTGGGTGTAGAAGACGTATTCTTTTACTCGTAATAGTGATGCTGTGTTTCAATCAAACCAAAACAAACTACCTTGTATAAAGTTGGGCAAAAACAAAAACACATATTGAAGTCAACTTCTGAATTCGAGCGAAACTTTCTCCTTACACCTTGCTAGTGCAGCGGGTAGCCCGCAACCTTCATGGAGTTATACCTGCAAAATTAATTAAAAATGTGCAAAAAGGCGACGACGACGAAGGATAAGTTTGCTCAGAGCTGTGGTTGATTTTAATTTTTTTTTGTTCCTGTTGCCTGCCACTTTCGGTAAATATGAGAATAGTGTTTTGTAAAAAAAAAAAAAACTAACTTTTAGAAGCATATTAAAGCAGAAAAACAGCGATAGTTGATTAAAACTTATCGCAACCAAGCAGATGTGGTGACTCGATGCTTTCGCTTCGGTTTGATTGCCTGACTAATAAATTTATTGAGTTTGAAATGTATCACGAAAGTGCAGATCAAATTAAGCATTTCTGCTGCTTTTATCATTTGTTGTAATGCAACTTAATAAGTGAACTAATGGGACTTAATAATGTGTGACTTGCGCTGACTGCGAATTATAGTCTCCTACTTAAATAACTGCTCTTGGTCTTGGGAAAGGCGAATTAAATCGGTTCAGCAGCGTCCAGAAATGCTCTTACTTTTGTTCTTAAGTCTTTGTAAGTTGTAGTGTCGTCCTCTGGAAGTATGTCTTCTTGAAAATAGCTTCTTATGCCCTATTCACACCGCACCGAAAACTCGTCGATGCATTCACACCCAACAGCAACTAGTTTTCGTTTTACGTTTCAATCACCTAGCAGTCACTCGTCGTGAAACTTCTGTGTAAACGATTTTGATTTCGAATTTCGATCGAATTAATTAACAAACAAAATGATGAGAGCATTTAAAAATAATATTATCCCATCAATTAAGCTTGCAAAATGATTTTAAGTTTTGAGTTGTGACGTTTGTACGGTAGCTGTTCTGCTGAATTTTCTGAATATTGCAAAAAGTGTACAAAAGTCGTTTTTGTGGTGTTTTCGTGGAAAACGACCTAAACAACTCGTTTTGAAAACTTTATGGGAAAACTTCTGTTTTCAATGAAGAAGAGTGTCTTCGCGGGAATGCAGTTTTCAGCTCGTTGTGAATAGGGTATTAACTTGTATAGCCAAAGGAGATTTGGAAAAGTAATAACCCCGCGAGGCTTTATTTGAATACATTCTCTAAATTCTTAAGACGGTTCGCGTACCTACTGCTTAATATAGTCACTTTTTTTTTTTTTTTTTTGAAAATAAAATTATACACAATATATGGCCATTTTCCTAAACCTGTCGTCTCTTCTTTACATTTATGGAATGAGTGCGTCCTCCCTCCTATATATAAAAATGGTGTGAATAATGTACAGCTATTGATCAATTGAAAACGGCTGGAGTGATTTGGCTCAAACATTTAAGTTGTTCGTATTTGCCAGGAGAAGGTTCTTACGAAAGAAAATTTTGGGAAAACCTTCCGGAAAAATCGGGAAATTGGAAAAATCGAAACTTGAAAATTCTTAGACTATGTAGTCGCAGTGGCTTAGTGTTAGTGTGTTGGACTACTAAGCGAGGGGTCTCAGGTTCGAATCCTGCAAAAACCGAAATTTCAACTTATGGCTTTTTTTCCACTGCGCTACTTCTCGCGATCGTCTGACAAACATCAGAGAGTATAAATGTCTTGAAAGAGCTGAGCTTCTCAATTAACTGTTTGGAGTCGGCATAAAATTGTAGATCCCTTCCATTCGTTCCAAAAATGAAAAACTCACACAAAACGAATGGTTGTGAGAAGCTAGGCCTAGGGTCCCTCCGGAACTGTTGCGCAAACTATTTATTTTATTTTATTTTTCGGAGAAATTTTTGAATTTTTTCGTATGATTTGATGTTTTTGGACGACGTAAATTTGTAAAGGTGGAAAATTCGTTGTGAAGCTTGTAAAATTTCGGATAATTGTGAAATTCATTTTGGTAAAAGAAGTTTTGCGTGGAGAAGTTAGCGAGATAAATAATAGAGGGCGCTGTGCTCTCAATGCCACAACCCGATAGATGGCGTTATAAGTTTACTTAAGCTGTGCGAAATTTGACAGGTGTCCTTTTCGCATTATCACTTTCTATTGAGCAAATGTGCTATTTTTTACACTGATGCTGGATATTCGTATATCGTCAATCACATCCGCAAACGGTACAAGCATTACGATCAATTGAATTTTTATGAAAAATTTATCAATTCGATAATTTTTTCAGATAATAAGTTTGCTTGCAAAAAGTGAGGCTATCCAATTGGATTGCGGGCACCGGTGATTTCGATTCCATTCAAATAAATCACATTGAAATTTGAGCTATATGTTTTTTATTAGCACTCTTGAGTTTATCTGAAGACGTTAAATGGGGGCAAGAAGTTCGCCGGGTCCGCTAGTTGCCTTAGTGCAAGTCGAAATTGCAATATGGGTTAGTTTGTTGGGGAAGTACTTATGCTAATAAGCTGCATCCTTTGATTGTTACCCAAAAACAAATTTAAAGGACTATTTGGAAAATAAGAAGGCGAGATCATAGCTTTCCGTTATTCAAGAACGCATTAATTCTCCCGTTAAAGCATCTCTACTTTTATAAGTTTCGAATTTTTTTTTTATAAGAAGTGGTTACCTGAGGTTGGATAACCGCGTCCGTGAGAAAGCAATACGTCACTTAATTTTGTGGATTTTACAAACAAAATTTTCACGTCACGTAGTACTCGATCACGTATGCGGTAATTCAATCCCTGTTACCTCTTAAATTTATTCTCAACCGCTTACTAACTGCGCATCAATGACAGTTATTTGGCAGTAGCTCTACCCTACGCCATAGCACTCAGAAGTTGCAAAATATTTATACAATAAGCCACCTGCCATTTGAAGTATTATAAATTCCTTTACATTTAATAATTAACTGACCAAATTAATGTTTAACTTTGATTTAAATGAAATTAATCTCGTATTGCGAGTGATGATATAGTAATATTAATGTACTAAACCCTTTGGCTTATACATTTAATGAACTTTATATTTAGATATGTATCGCATTTTATAAACTACTCGAACTGCAAAATTATAAATTGATTTCAATTTATGTCCTTATGAATTGCTGTATTCGCCACTTGTTTTTTCGCAACTTCTATATTTTGTTTCAATTTATACTTAAATACTTATCTACTTCTTTGAGTCCCTAGAGCAAGCATGTCAAACTCGCGGCCCGCGGGCCACATGCGGCCCACTACGAATAATTGTGCGGCCCAGCCGGCAGTATTTATAGTTTGGAGGTTAAGTTATTAATTTGTTTTTCGAAATGTTTTCTAAAAATTATGCGGCGCTAGCGAGGCATCCGGAACGGAACATTCTCCGGTTTTATAGGATTCGGAGGATTTTCGCTGCGAGGTATTCTTCGGAACAACTGTTCGGAGAATTGTTCCGACATTTTGTAACGCAGAACTGCGAATCACGTTGAAGTGCATTTTTTTCTTAAATTTTCTCCGACAAAAATTGGTTGCGAAATCTGTTTACGATTTGGAGTGCGGTGCGCCATCGCAATTGTTTGTTTCTCTTCCGAAGTCGGACACCTCGAATGGAATTTGAGCCTCCGAAATAATATATATGCGTTGCATAGAATTTACCGTTCCGACGGAGCGAATAAAGTAATCTTATTAATAAGGAAAAAAGTAAAAGTGGATATTGTTTTCTTCTTCTTTTCTTTGCGGCCCATACAAATTTATATCCTGCTGGGTTGGCCCCTTGTGGCCATTGAGTTTGACATGCTTGCCCTAGAGTGTATTGATAAAGATATTGATACGTATTGTACTTGTATATTTGAAATAAATAAATAAATGATTGATCATTTTTTTACTTAAAGTAAGATCGCACCTTCGTAAATTTGCAGAATATAATCGTTCTCTGGGAAGATTGCTTTATTTTCCTGTATACATTCGCCTAAGTTTCTGAAAATTCGTATTTTGTTCTTATGTGTGTGTTTTGGCGAATCGCAGCCGATTCTACCGCGACCTTAACTTTTTACTAAACATGTATCGGCTTAGATTATCTTACTGGCGAACGAAATATTCTTCCGAAGCAAACGTTATATTGGATTATGTTTAAAAACACGGAAACTGACACGAATATTTGTCAAAAATTTGTGTTTTTATTTGACCAGAAAGAATTTTACTGATCTAAAATTATAGAAACTTTTTTTTAAAAGTGATTTCAAGAAATTATTTTGCTGTGAATGTCAACATTTAGTAAATACTTTTTCGTACACATATTTTTCTGTTCGCTTTAACTAGCGTCTTACATTATTCAATTTTGTTATCATATTATTTCGGCTCAGCATACACAAACACCGACAGTGGTAGCGCACTGGCTAAAAATTGTTCTGTTTCATATTAGAAATATAAGTACGCTAAAAATGTCAATTCAGTCGATTGTGTTCCAAAGTCGCCTTTTAACATTTCCCAGTACTAGCAGCCTCCACATAAAATCCTAATATAGCAAAAAAAAAACAGCAATAAATACATTTATTTTTAACAAAACACTTCCTTTCATGTGTTTGCAGTCTTTTTCGTTGAATAAAGAATAAAATCTTACTTGAACTTAAAAAGGGGCCATTTTGATAATTTTTCAAAAAGTGGGGGCCAAGGGTCCTGAGATTTAAAAAGGGGCCATTTGTTCCCAGCAACGCTGGTTCCAATACCTCCGCAAGGTATATAATTCAGTGCTTTATTATTCAAAGGTAACAATATCTACTTTGCGTTCGCATGTACTAAAGGTTCAATAGCATGTTGGTAGTCATTGCTCGGCACGTTTGGTATGATTTAATCTCAGAAAGCTTTGCGAAATAAGAACGACGCAAATTAAAAGCACGAGTTAAAATGTTTGGAAAGCAATATAAACAGTCGACGGATTATCTTTACTGGTGTTATCGTACACCGCGAAACATTCGCCTACTTAATACCCACCTTAGCCGGTGGTCTTAATCTTAATAATGTGTACATATACACACAATCAATCTATTTCACAAATTAAATCAAAATAATATTTTAAACCTTTTGAGTGAACTGATTTTGTACTAAGTAGGTATATATTATTATGTGCGCCGGAAAATGTCAGCCTTTTCTAGCAGTTTGTGTTCAATGTAATGTCGATCAGCCCACTGTAGGTAGCCTTTGAGTGTTGTCTACACGTCTTTGCGTCTTTGCGTGCATGTTAAACATTTGCGCCCGGCATGCACTGAAAGGCTGAACGTGAAAAGGGCGTTAATTGTTTTTACATGCACTCTGCCCAAACATGACTAAAGTTTAGGTGTTAAAGTGTGTAAACACGACTTTTAAACACATAGGTCAGTGTTGCCTTTTTTGTTTATGAATTTCACTCACAATATTGATTAATTGCTCCGTTGATGTTTTTTTTTTTTTTTTTTGTATAGTGTGTTTGGTATTTTGTATGCGAATCACGTCGCAGGGAGGTAGTCGTTTAGAGCTGGTAAATCAGTTTTGTTGTTGTCTAGACTTGGTCGGAAAAGGTGTGTCCAATATTATAAGATAGACATCATTGGAGACTGATATGTGAAGTGATTTCTATAAACAAAAATGATAAATACTTGTTGTAACTTTTGACATTTAATGAGATTGAAATTGGAATCGAGTTTAATGAACGTCTAGGTTTCTATATTTCCCTAAAGTATTTTTTCACATGTTCTGAGTTCTGTTGACAGTCTGATTCACTTTGACAGACACCTGGGAACCGTCGGTGAACCATGGGGGTGCCATTAATATTATGTATATTTTTAAATCGAGTCTGTCGACCTTGAAGGTATTCGTTAATTTATTAAGTCCACCTTTTGTTTGGGTTGCGATTACAAAATTGAGACAAAACGTTCCAAATTATTTGTAAATCAAGTTCCACGGTCGATACTCGGTTTCATACCGCTTATCAGTTTACTTTCAGTGCTGGTCGTCAAAAGATATCGATTACCATTTTCTACTGTCTTAACGACAAAGCCAACGACTCATCTAAATTTTAGACGGACGCTTACAAAAACAAAGTTGCTTGGCCGTTTTTGACGCATGGACAGTTCTTAGTTGTGCATTTTTTATGATGATTTTTGTCAGATGATGCAAAAAATCATATTAAAAAATCACAAGATAGGAAATATCAAGCATCAGTTATGATAAGACGTGTTTATTTGAAGATGTGAACAGTAATAGGTACATCTTCTGGGTTGGACAGTCGTTCTAATCTTCAAAACGCCATAAGTTACTTCGATACTGTAGGCTTCAAGTTCGTTGAAATTGCATCATTAAAATCAAAAAACATGACATCATAACATCAACTCCAGCGAGATTCGTTTTGCATACAGTCTACTGGAAGAAAGCTTGCCAAGACTTGGTTAACTAATATTTGCGAGCTTTCGAAACTTCTCCCAACAATATGATTGTATTTATTCGTGATATTTGCATTTTGTAAATATGAAGATTGTCGCAATCAATAGAGTACACAAAGCGGCTCCTATTCAACACAGTCGCAAACCCCCCCGCAAAATGATTGAGTGCACTCAGTACTACCCTTTTGTTTGACAATTGAATACCACCCAACGATATCGTCGGGTAGACGTAGGAAAATAAAGCAAATCTACAACCATGTCGGCGTCGCCATAAATTATGTTCAACATGACAACCAACGGAGGGTAATAATCGCTTTCACTACCTCCTAAGGTAGATGGCAGCGCCATGTCGCGACGCGACACATCCCCCTAGCACCCCACAACTGATGGCACAAACTCAACGTTCGAGTAGGTACGTTTGCAGATACAGTGATAATTAAAAAGACTTAAACTCCTGTCATTCGCTGCAAAATGCAAATAAATACAAATTTGATTTAGTTTTGCTTTAAACTAATTGTGAAAAAGTGACCGATTTAGCAAATTGCTTGAGAAAGCAAACGCCAACGAGGCTTATGTCGAGAGGTCTGTCACCGACCTTGAATAATGGAGGTGTACACTGTACATGCAGTTGCATCGATAGATGTATTTATATACAACATCGCACAAGTCGAAGAGCGACTTGAAAGGAAGAAGAATGTGTGCATAATTCCAGTGATTACAGAATGCTTATGAAATTGTCTATATAGGAATCACATTGTGTCAATTAAGAGGGGATGGCCCCAAAGGTATGCACTCTAGAGAGAGGTCGTGCTGGTTGTTGCCTGGTGCAGAGTAAGTGAATACACTCTGCACTTAATTAAATGTGACGTGCTTGGAGGCCTTTTGTGTGCATTTTGAACCAACTTTAAGATGTGTATGGACGTTTGAATGGATCCAACTTATATGAGGGGTTAATTGATTTGGGTCAGAGATGCAATACGCCACTATGGCTTGATTAGTTTGATTGCTTTACATTCGCAGATTCTCCTTCTTGGAATGGAATCAGAAATGCTCGTGGTATCTTTTGACACGGTGAAGTTGTGTTCCATTGTTGAGTTGAAAGTTGAGTCCTCACATTTCGGCAGACAACGTTAAATGATCTATGGAAGTAAAATACATTTCGGAACCCAAATTCCAACTTAGGGTTTTTTTCCGAGAGTATAACTGTCTTGTAATAGCTTCTCAATTGAGTGGGGGATGGCTTTTGCGGAGGTGCAGGGAAATAAGTCCCCGGGAACTAAGTCCACTGAGGGACTTAGGTCCCACTTAGTGGGAAGTAAAACCACTTTCGTGAAGTGGACTTAGTTCCCAAGTAAGGTGGGAACTAAATGCACTTTCTCATGGGAACGTATAGTACACATTCAAAAAGAAGAAGAGGGAACTAACTTCCAACATTTAGAATTGGATACACTTTTGTTTAAATAATCACGGCGATTTTTCTTTTACTATTTTCAGAGTCTTGCAAGCTGAACTTTTTAAGTTTTATTCTGTATGACAAAATACTCTCTTCGAAATTCAGTTAGCAAGACTCTGAAAATAATCAAAGAAAAATTGCGGTGGTTTTTGGCGCAGGGACACGAGACTAAATTCACGCGAATTTTTTACTTTTATTTTCTCAAATTTTTGAAGGCTAAAACAAAAAAGTTGATTAAGAAAATAAATTGGCATTTTTAGCCGTCAAAAATTTTAGAAAATAAAAGTAAAAAATTCGCGCGAATTTATTACTTTTATTTTTTTAAATTTTCGAAAACAAAAAAGTTGTTTGAAAAAATAAATAAATTGGCATTTTTAGCCTTCGAAAATTTGAGAAAATAAAAGTAAAAAATTCGCACGACCGTTCAAACAGAATTTCGTTTTTGAAATTTTTTACATATATTGCTCTGCCTCATATGAAATATAATTTCTCTTTAGCTAATAAAAAGTGCAAAGTACCAACTTGACTATTTAATTTTACTTTGCACTTAGTCGACAGTGGCAATTTACTTCACATTAAAAGGGAAATAAAACCACTCAGAGTTTTCGGAATTTAGTTCCCACCTTACATGGGAACTAAGTCCACTTCACGAAAGTGGTTTATTTCCCATTAGGTCGGAACTAATTCCCTCAGTGGACTTAGTTCCTGGGGACTTATTTCCCTGCACCTTTTGCGGATCAGACTCCTTTGAAGTGATTGTTTGAATAGTTTTGAATTCTGACAGTTTTTTTTTTTTTTGTTTGGGGGTTCGCTGGAAGGAAAAATCATCGAAAGACATTGCAAAGCAAGTACGCGGGGGATGCTTCTGCAATAGTGAGGGACTCGAACAACCTCTAAAAAACTTCCCGGGAGGGACTGACTTTCGTCATCCCGAAATGGGATTGCACCTAGTCGTTCGACTAATCGGCAATTTATTTTTAAAATATTTGGAAAATTCATAAGAAGAATCCGCCGTTTGTCGGATTTCGAAACTTTTTTATTTGAAGATATTACCTAATCTCTTGGCCTTGGCTAACTCTTATAGATAGATAATTCTGACAGTCAATTCTCCGTATATAATTCGACTTGGGAAGACATTTCTGTTTTCTCCTGTCAGGAAATGAACTTGCATTTCGACTTTTTCTCCAATTGACCAAGTGACTACCACTTGCGCCAACTGAGCGACGAGTACAAGTCCGGCAACTGCTGATTAGCAAGGAGGGGAAGACCAACCTCTGTGCGTTGTTGTGTTGTGTCGAAGGTGTCGCTTCTCAATTGGCGCAAGCTAAAACTACTATTCGGTAGCTATAATGTCAGAAACTACTCGAAAAGTCTTCCAATTTAGTTCACTTGTTAAAGCGTTTCAGCACATATGATGGACATTTTTCGAAATAAGTAATTAAAAAAAAACATGCACTCGTAAATTTGATTTAATTCCGTATAGTCTTCGGGCACTACCGCAAACCACTCGTCCTTTTACGAAATTACTTTTCGAACCCGAGTTGCAAAATCATTATACATACTAGCAGTGTGACCGCTATGAATAACTGAGAAGTTGCAAAAAAAAAGGGTCCAAAGAAAAAATAATGTACTATTTCTAAAGCAATTTGCACATTTAGTATTTTTGAACGATATTTAACTGGCTTTCAACTAAAGGTTCTTATTTGGATATTTTTCCAAGCACCTTTTCCAACTTAAAAACGGGCCAGGCTTTCGAAAAAAGTGCCACATTGCAACTTTAGTCGCACAACGGTTACACTGCAGACGAGTATTATAGACTTTTATAAAATACTAGCGTAACACCGTTTTGCCCGCAACAGTTGGTAGAAAAATGCAAAAAATGCGACTTAATCCATTTTCCGGAATTTTCTTTCTATCTATACCTGAAATACAGCAATACGAACAAAGCAAAAAAAGGAATCATATAAATCGGCCCATCGATTATTCACCCCTATCGAGCTATCCAATTGGAACGGAATTTTATCCGATTTGTGTACGAAATGGAAGAAATTCCATTCGAGATATCCGTTCCGATACAACTTTCGGAAAAATGTTCTTATATAGCGCCCATTGTCGCATTGCGTGTTACCCCGTTATATCACTTATTTTTGACAGCTACACTAAACATTTTTTCAATGATTTCAATCAATTTACAATATTTTAATGTCAAATGAACGCGTTTATATGCTTCATTTATTTAGTTCCCAATTGGATAAAGTAAAGTAGGGCAATATGGACCACCATTTACATTTTTGCTAATAAAACACAAACGTCGTAAGTTTTATTAAAGATGTTTATTTAAAAAAAAGGATCCGTATATTTATGTTAAAAAAATAGCAACAAAAACATTAATTCACTTCATATAAAATTAATAAAAAAACAAAAACTAAAGTAACTCAAAAACGGTAAAAAAGAAAAGTGGAGGGTAATATGGCCACATGGATCGTACATATTCCACAAGCAATTTCTCAAACGTATTTGGAAAATCTGGTCTACCAGCTACGACCTTACTTAAAATTTACCAACGTCGAACTATTAGTACTTTCAATTTTTAACATTCTTATGAGTAGTTTTTGGAACATTATTTAATTTGAAGCTTTTAAATAGCCACAAAAACTTGTCCTCACCATTTTAATAGCATTTTTCAAGTCGTCCGGACTCCATGACTTGTGTTTTTCTTGCTTTGCTGTTTTTTTTGTTCTCGAATCCATGCCATCCAGCCTTAAGGAGAAAAAAATAAATCTTTTTAATAAAACGGCGGGTAATATGGACTAATTACATATTACCCGCCGTTTTATCTATCTTTAGCTATCGTGGTCCATATTACCTGAAACACGTTTTTTTTTAAAGAAAATTACTTTGCAATAAAACGTGATTTGTTACAATAATTTTATAAAAGGAATGGATAAAAAAAGATGTATTTAACTAATGAAAAAAAGGGAAAACACTTACGAAAAGAAAATGATCACTGCCTTCGATTTTGTTTTATTTATCACAACTCAGAGAGGCATTCCTTCTGACTGCTGAAACTTACTTAGGTGGTGCTACAGTCCGGGGTGGACCTGGGCCTCAACCAATACGCCTCTCCAGTTAGCGCGATCTTTGGCTAACTGCCTCCAGTTGCGCACTCCAAGTTGGTTGAGGTCCCCTTCCACTTGCGCGCGCCACCTAAGGCGAGGTCTTCCTCTACTGCGTTGTCCCTCCGGGTTAGAATCGAAGACTCTTCGGGCCGGAGCGTTGGTGTCCATTCGCTCTACATGTACCACCCATCTTAGACGACTGATGCGTACTTTTCTGACTAGGTCGATGTCGCTGTACAGCTCGTAGAGTTCGCTGTTAAATCTTCTCCTCCAAAGCCCGTCAACGCAAACGGGACCAAAAATTACTCGAAGAATTTTGCGTTCGAAACGACCAAGGAGATCTTCATCCGCCTTTGATAGCGCCCATGCTTCTGCACCATAAAGCAGGACTGGGATGATGAGGGTCTTATACAGAGTTTCCTTAGTATTTCTCGACAAGGCCTTACTTATCAGTTGCCGTCTTAGGCCAAAGAAACAGCGGTTGGCAAGTGTGATTCTTCGTTTGATTTCTGATGTGATGTCGTTATCAGAGTTTATAGCGGAGCCGAGATAGACAAAGTCCCTAACTACCTCAAAGTTATAGCTGTCTATCGTGACGTTCGGCCCGATTCGTCGATGTTGTGTGTCCCTTCTTGTTGACAGCATATATTTTGTTTTACCCTCATTCACATTCGCCGCTTCTGTACTAATACTTGCAAACGCACCAGTGACAGTTCGCTGTGTTGTACCAACAATGTCAATGTCGTCAGCGTTGCACAGACTTATAGAAAATTGTGCCTCTGGTGTTGGCTTGTGAGTTTCGCACACTCTTCTCAAGAATGATGTTGAAGAAGTCACATGACAGCGCGTCACCTTGTCTAAATCCTTTTTTGACATCAAAGGTCTCGGTGAGATTGTTTCCGACCTTTACGGAGCAGCGAGCGTTCTCCATCGTCATTCTGCACAATCTGACAAGTTTGGCAGGGATGCCAAAACTAGACATGGCTCTGTATAGCTCGTCTCTATAAACGCTGTCATATGCGGCCTTAAAATCGATAAAAAGATGGTGACTATCGATCTGGTATTCTTGGGTTTTTTCCAGGATCTGCTGAAGTTTAAGGAGGTCGCGGACAATCGTACGCAATAGTCGCCTCAATTGCATCTGTGGGAGGTGAACAAGGCTGGTGGTCCATATTAGACGATTGGTCCATATTACCCGACTTTACTCTACTTCAAATTATATCTGAGTTTCAAACAGACTTGACCTTCGTTTCGGAATTTTTACCAAACGGATACTTCGATAGGGGTGATTGAGTTATAACGTCATTAGGTTTCACCCCGAAGGAATCCTTACTACAGTAAAAGCTCGTTAATTCGGAATGGTTGGGGCAGGTCAGTCCAAATTAATGAGAGATTTTTTTTATGCACTAAGACGCGTTATTGATGAAAAATTGCAAGAATTTAAATCGAAAAATTATTTCATTAACACAAGATTGCAAATAATGCGTAAAATTTATTATTGCATACTTTTCCCCCGATTTTTATATATGACTTTCCGGGACTCCCCCAAATGACATTTTGATAATTTGTTCCGACTTCTATATATTTGAGGTATATTTGCTACCTAAACGTGTTCAATAATTGGGTTATTTAATTTTTGCCGATTTAATTTAATTTTTACATAAAAAATGTAAAACTCTAATTTATTCAGAACAATTTTTTTTTTTTTCGAATTAAAGGGATTTTACTGTATATTAAAACTGTAACTTTTTTTACGGCTGTAAGGTGTTTGTCCGAAATAAATTAAAAAAGTACTACACGAAATTGGTTCCGATTTTACGGTAGGTTGCATTGAAAATTGTCGAGATAGGATATGTTTCATCATTATCCGTAGGAAAAGTGAATGTAATTATTGCGTTTGGCGTATGAATTCACCCATTGCCCGTACAATAAAATCAACATGCTGCGTTCCACAAACCACAAATCGAACCACAGGCGATGAGAATTTTCTAGATTACCAACAGTTTCTGCGTGGTATTTAAACATTTCGACCGACTAACTCGATTTGTATTTTAAATTATTATTCTACTTTTGAAATTGAATTAAATAATTAAATTTAAGAAGAGTAGTGACGGGGGGTCTTTTTATTAATATCCTCGTTCACCACACGTTCTATAAATTTAATCCATTTTTGAATGCCCCCATTGTAAAAAGTAAATGATATTTCAATGGGAGTATTTTTAATGAATATTTGAAACAAATGGAAGTACAATAAAATTAGATTTTCTCTAGGCAATGTTGAGAATGTGCTAACGAGAAATTATCCTATTGTACTGGATTGAAGTAATCTGGCTTAAATTAAATTCACATGTCGTTCCAATTATACTGTAATTGGCCAAATTGGTAAGTTTAGCAGAACTTGAGCGGATTCCAATTTAATTCCCAATAATTCTATTTCTATTGACCATTTGGCGTCATGCGTAGATTTGCTGACCGGAGTGATGGACTGAGCAAATGCGCTGTATGTATCAACTGCTAGGTGATTTTGATTTATTGATTTACATAAGCCCACACATCCTCCCTCAAAGACGGGATACTAACACTGACCTCCGATGCTGGAAGTGCCTGACCCAATTTATCTCCGCAAATGTGCCCATCGTTTAAAAGGG
Source organism: Cheilosia urbana (assembly GCA_946477585.1). Lineage (NCBI taxonomy): Eukaryota > Metazoa > Arthropoda > Insecta > Diptera > Syrphidae > Cheilosia > Cheilosia urbana. The sequence goes on along the minus strand of OX297854.1, from coordinate 26,501,051 downwards.
AATAGTGTTTTACATGCAAGATCGCGTGCTCACGAAATCGCCCACGTTTAATATATATATTTCTGTCAGGATTCGTGTCACACGTACCTATACCAAATTAGAATTTAAACACGTGTTGCGCGGTTAAAAATACATTTCTATTCACTTGACCATACGCAAACTAATATGCCACCAGCCATCTTTGCGTGTTTTTCAAAGCATAAAAAAAAAAAAAATTTCAGACATTTTCAAAAAAAAAATAAAGTCTCTTGTTTTGTTTTTTTTTTTTCTAAAAATACTCCACCATCCAAACATTTAGTCAATGTAAATTGTTCAGCTATTATTCCCATTGTATGCAGACACGGAACACGGTTTCACGTTCGCTTTTATGCTAATCAAACGCTATGTCGGGCAACAAAAATATCTGTCGTCAAATTTCGTGAACAAATCAAAATGAAACTAAATTCCTTCAATCAAATGTGTTAAATCGTTATAAATGCCATCAAAACAGAAAAAAAAATTGCAAATGATACAAATCACGCAAAATACAAATAAAAATCCAATTCGGTCGTTTAGGCACTTAAGTAGACCAATAAAATTCGCCAAATAATAGCCGAAGGTGAACTTTTGCCTTTATAGCGTTAGCAAAAATGATTTTATTTATTTCGCTGACTCTTTCGAATTTATTGTTCTTTTTAGTTTTTTTTTTTGGTTTATTTATCAAAGTCCATTTGTCAAATTGGTGAATTTAATGTTAATGCCAGCGGAATTGGGCTCAAACACAGAGCGAAGAAAAGGTGTACAGAACCGTTTGGGTGTAGGTCTAGGTACTAAGTGGTTTATAATTCATACGACGATGAGTATGAGAATTTGGGTTGGCCTTCGTTTCACCTCATTTGACCGGGGCTATAAGTGAAATAAGGATAAGAGCGGTGAAATGTACAATTAGTAGCGTGGAAGAATTAAATTTAGTACGTCTACTACTTTTGTTTATGAATTTATTATGCCAGATATAATTTCGGTGAGGTGATTTTATTTATTGCGATTTTGATAAATTGCTATTGAGAATTGCATGTCATGTGATCATGATGAATAGGCAAGGATGGATGGTTCCAGCTGTTGGCGTTGGAGGGGTCGTCAGCGAATTGGTCGTGCCATGTCAGTTTGACATTTGGTTGGAAGTAAAATGGGTTTTTCTTGTTCTGGTGTACTGTGTGGAAGCTTTGGGAAGTATACCGCTGGCGGAAAGAGGCACTAAACTTTGGGAAGGCGTTTCTAAAGTGTATGAACACTATCTCTGAAACACACACACCTCTCGCAAATGTCTGATCAAAATTCAAGATTATAACTTCCCTGACAAAGTTTCTTTATTCGGCAGTTCGGAATCGGCATGAAACTGCAGACCCTTTCTCAACATCTCAAAGATGAACGACTCACACAAAACAAATGGTTGTGGGAAGCGAGCCCTAGGGTCCTTTACTAACTTGCTGTTCCTATTATATATTTATTTATAGCCACAGGAATATGCTTCTAAACAGTAGTGGAGTAGCAAATCCTTCCCAAAAGTCATCAAGCAGAAGTTGTATAAGACCCCACCCTACTGAATGATGCAAAGTCTTGAACCGTACGTATATCCAGTGTTGCCATGAAAATATTTCTAAAAAATGCAATTATGACAAAAAAAAATCTACAGTACAGATTACTATAGAAAAATCTTCCTTCACAATTTTTTTTTTTATTTATGTACCTAACAGTAACAAAAAAAAAAAAAAGCTGAAAATGAAAATGACAGCATACAACGAAATCAAGTGTTAAATGTTAAACAAATGTTAAAATTTATTAAAAAGAACAAAATATATTATTGCTGATGCAGACAAAATCTGAAGCGCAGATTTCTGTTTTTTTTAAAGTCTGCAGCAAGGTTGAAAATCTGCAAAATACAGACATATCTCCACTTATGGCAACGCTGCGTATATCTAAAGCTGATAAAAGTGCAATGAATTTGAAAAATGTCTATGCAATTTTTGTTCGAATTTGCATTGAAGGAGTTTCGAGGAGAATTATATACCTAATAGTACACCGGAAAACTCCAAAATCCGCCTAGATGGATAGACACCTGTAATCTGACATTTAAAACTTTGCAGCTTTCGCTTGAGTGATGATTGCGATAAAATAAAAACTAAATTTTGCTCCAAGTTAGGTCCCTTTTTGTCTGAGAAATCAATACCGGATTGGGTGAGCGTGATGCTCGTTGCCTGTATACAAAGGTTTTATTTGTATCTCTGCTTTTGAACAAACCGCATAGAAAGAGACCGAACACAACATCAAAGTGATAAGGTTAACGCGGGTTTTTTTTTTTTTTTTTTCATTCATCGCTTAAGCACTTTTTCATCTTATAACTTGTTTTCTTATCATAAATATTATTGGCATCTGTTTTTACAATTGCAATTAACTCAGCGAGATAAGAGGGATGGCAAACAAGACTTAAAATGTTTGACTATTTTATGTACCTTTTATTGGAGGTGTTCTTTGCGGAATTTAAAAATAGCAAACATCCAATGAACTGCTTATACATTCGGTTTTTTATTGTGTAAACGTATTTATGTCAAAAAAAATAAAAGTCAATTTTTAAAAGTGTGTGTAGGCTTGAGCAGGATAAAAAGGATAAAAGTTTAGTGGTTTTGATCATATTGTTTCTCAGAATTTTAAAATAATGAAAAAATAAGCCTTTAGGGAAAGAGTGCGCAGTCGCTCAGTGAATAAGAGTGCGCAGAATGCAGAATTTCTTATATATATCTCATCACATCACATCACATCACATCACACTATTATATAAAGAGGTAATGTTTGTTTGTGGGAGGTAATCTCCGGAACTACCGAACCGATTTCCAAAATTCTTTCACTAATAGAAAGCTAAGGGATAGAGTATTGCGTTAGGCTTCTTTATTTTTTCATATCCATTTTATATTTTTTGACTTTTTGCACTACCTACACGTATATGAAACACTGCCAAGCAGCTTACGTATAAAAGCTATACCTGTTCAAATAAAATAAAATGTACTTTGCTTCATTCATTCATTCATTCATTCATTCATTCATTCATTCATTGGTTTAGCTGTAAGGAGTCGTTCGAAAAACATTTTCGCCTGTCGCTTGTGTTAAAAGAACACGAACATTCGAAATAATTTCGATTCTGAAAATAATTTTTAGAGATAGGTATGTACTTCTAATAAAATAACTAATTTATTTTTTCATGACGATATAACTCGACAAAAACTGGTCCAATTTTTATGATTCTTCTTTTGTTTTGTTCGTATTGTTGCATTTCAGGTTTAGGTAATCGTTACAGATAAGATTTTGAACCCGATAGGTGGCGTTGTTGTCGATCTCTGAAACCACTCACCCCATCTCGATGAAATTTTGTGGATATTATATATACTTGGTTTTCGATTGAAAGACAGGAAATTTTTGGACCCTATAGGCGGCGCTGCTGCCGATCTCCGAAACAGCTCTACCGAGAAGTTCTGTAGATGGGTATGGTATATGGTTGCTTCCAGTTTTAAAGTAGTGGCACGTTGTGGCACGTCCCATTCAAAAATAAAACCAAACGCTATTTCTAAAGTCGTAGGTATAATTAAAATTATTAATGGACATTGTACAATTACATATAAAAGAGACTGACTTCCGTATGTACACTCATAACTCGGGAACGGATCGTTCGATTTTTATGATTTTTGGTTGGAAGGAAGGACATATGTTACCTTTTGTCGTGAAAACAAAACTTTATGGCGATTAGTTGAATTTTTGAATTCTTTCGATGTTCCGGGCTTACCTCTACATAATTTGGATTACCGAAACTTTGTAACGGATCGCATTTGATTTATGATGAAGGATCTCAAATCAAATGTCATGCAAGTGAAGATTTTGAGGGGAAAATTCAAAGGCAAACACTCTCATTCCGCAAATTCCGCTTATTCACAACGATTTGCCATTCGTATTTAAACGACTTAAATTTCCCGTGCGTCTTGCTTTTACTATGACAAATAATTTGTTGCAAGGATAATCGATGGATGTTTGTGCATTTGTGGCATCAATCTTGAATTCCCATTTTTCTCACATGGTCAATTCAGTGAAAAAGCGGAAGGTTGGCCGACACGTCAAAATCATTACGGTTTGATTGAAACAAATCAACATTGCTATTCGTCATTTATTTCTTTTGCATTTAATATATCTTTTGAATAAAGAATTTTAATTGTTCGAATTAAATAAACTAGCAAGTGCATTGTGCATGCTCGGAATTATTATTTTCATTACATTAACAAATTTGGGCGGAACGAAGTTTACCGGGTCAGCTCGTAGAATATAAATCATACACATGTGTGAAATATAGTACAATACTCTATTCTAGAATACATTTGGCAACCCTACTCTTACTCCAAAAGACACTACTCCCTATAAAGAAACACGATTATTGACACTGCAGTTTTATGGTAGAGTAATGTCCTAAATGACTTAATTTTCTTCTCTTGCTTGCAACACATAAGGTTTGCCTTCAAAATACATTATTTAAAAGAAAAAATCAGCTAACAACTTAATTTGTTAAGTAGCGCCCTACTACAAGAGACCTATCATCTGTCACTAATTTTAAAAATTAGAACGGAGCTCGGGTTCAATGATTATTTCTTTGAAAATATGCACGACAATGATCCAAACGATATACGGCAATTCATCTATACGGAAATCTAAGTACCTTTCATTTGTTGCATGATTCATTAAAATCGCCGTAATCAGTTGGATATGGTTTGTCGCACCGATTGCGGCGTTATTTCGAAACCGATTTTTATGAAGCATGTAACAAATAAAATGTTAATTACGAACATGCGCCAGCTTGTAATATTTTATTACATCAATAAACCTAAAACGATCGCAACCATTTCGCAGAAATTTGTATACCTCACAATGGTCACTGGTTGTTGCTTTTTGCAAAGCTAATCCATTTCGTGTTTACTTAGAAGTATTGCACAAAGGAATAAGGAATAGTGTTGATAAAACTGTATCGAGGGTCGGATTCGTTTTTCTGTTTTATCCTTATAGCTCATATTTTTTGTGTTCATTAGGGAAACACGCAGTCTCATTGCGTGGAAATGTGTATTACCAAAAGTGCTCTCATCACCATCATCATCATCATCAAAATCATCGTCAAGATAGTCTCACTTCCCTGACAGTGGCAGCTAACAATTTGCGCGAAAGCATCTACACAAAACAACGAATGTACCCCATCAAAGGCTTGCTATCTCCTCCATCGGTATATCACTATCAGCACCATAAAATGTAATGAGTTATCGTATCGTACACAAAAACTTTATACTATACAGCACAAGACTGCTTATTCCGTTACGAGTCAGTGAAGCGTTTACACACAAAAACGCTACCACTCTTTGGCTACGCTTTCCGTTTTCATTTATTGCAATGCCGATGGTGGTAGTACCAGTAACAATGCGAGTTGCCGGTTGCCGCTTTGGGATTTCTTTATTGTTCATGTTGTACGTTACGTAGGTATATATGCATGTATCTATATATTTCGGTGAAGTCGTCCAAGTGCATTTGCGCTTCATTAAATTGCTGGCTATTGAATAAACTGGATGCATCTGATAGAATTTATTTAAGCACAGAATAATGAACCCATTGTTGTGTAATGTGCAAGGGTGGTGACGATGATGACTGACGCGCGCTCGGCGATCGTTGGAGGTTTAATGCACTCAGCTCTGTTTCCCTATACGAGTACATCAAAAACAACGCGGAAGAAACTATCCTCATCCTCATCCATCTTTTTGTGTGTATTTTATGGGAGAGAAAAGACACATCTCGGTGCAAGAAGTGTAAAGACAAACTTTTCGAAGAAATATTTACCACCGTGCACCGTCCCTCGGCTGGAGAGGGGGCGGTCTTTTATGGTGTTGGTGTCTTTTGGTAAAGTGCTTTCCGGTGAAAAGTTTCTTGGCCATTTTATAATCTTTATAATTATTATAGTCTGATAATTTGATTTTGGTTCGGTTTAAAGAAGTTTTGCTGTTCTCTTCTGAAAGTTGGTTCTTACTGTTGTAAAGTCCTACTGAATGAATAATACATTTTCTTTGATACAGTTCGTTGAAGGCAGCAATTAGGTTCAACGAACATGACGAGCTGTTTTTTTTTTTTGTTTTTGGAATATTCTGATGTAATTACATAGTAGGAATAACGAAGTCAGTCGAATGGTGACTTTCGAAAGTCTCAGCATTAGGTGAATAATCAGATCGCTGTTTTGACAAAGGTTGTACAGGGTGTCCGCCGGGAAGGTATACTACTTTCTTTTGCCGCTATTTTGGTAAACATTAGTCTTGACAGTTCAAATTTGGCAGTCGTGAAGTATACACGTGGCAAATTTATTATGGAAAAATATTCGATGAACCAACGTGTTTTAATCGTTAAAACATTTTATCAAAATCAATCATCGATTACTGTGACGATGAGAAAGTTATGTGAAATTTTTGGGAGAAAAAACGTGCCAACAAAACGCACTATTTATCGTGTAGTGAATGATTTCAAAGAAAGAGGGTCTGTAGGTGATAGGCCCAAGCATGGACCATAACGTACTGCAAGTTCGGCTTAAAACATTACTGCTGCTCAAGGAAGTGTTGAAAACAATCAATCAACCTCAATTCGACGCCGTGCTCAGGAGCTTGGTCTTCAAAGAACAACTCTGGCGACAATTTTGCACAAGGATTTGCATTTGTTTCCTTGATTAACATGTGGTATCAACAAGACGGTGCCACATCGCATACAGCCAGGATTACAATGGAATTACTGCGAGAGCTCTCTCCACAGCAAGTTATTTCAAGAAATGGTGATGTTGATTGGTCGCCTGATTTGACTGCTCCGGACTTCTTTTTGTGGGGATATCTGAAAAGCAAGGTTTATGCAAACAAACCAGAAACGCTTGAGCAACTCAAACAAAATATTCGTGATGAAATTAATGAAATACCGCGTGAAATGTGTGAGAATGTAATGCTCAAAAGGGCTCGCATTTGTGTGACTAACAGAGGCGGACATTTACCTGATATTGTAAATTTATCAATATAAGATCCATTTTCTTTTATTTAATCAAAAATTATAAAAAAACAAAGTAGTATACCTTCCCGGCGGGCACCCTGTACCTGCAGTTTCTGTTGTAACCAAGTTAATTATTGAGGTGAACATAATATTTGTGTAGGACTATGGGAGATTGGTAGCTTGTTGTGCGGGATCAATTTTATTAAACACATTTGCACTCCCTTTGCATTTGTCACAGCAATAAGTTGTGCGTCAACGAAAATTCAATTTAATCTCCAGATATTTGTTTGGTATTTTAAAAGCACCCGAAGTTGTTGTTTTACATTTTTTTTATGCGTTGGAATGAGGAAACTTTGAACATGTGTATGATATCCTCCATCCGAACTGAATTCTAGAACAAACGTATTTTTGATCGCACGCGGAACTACCTAGGTACGCGCGCATATTACTTCGCATTCGCATGGGTCGAAATAAATGCTTCGCTTACATTATTAGTCAAACTAAGGCATCTTTCATTAGTGACTTGACACCTTTAAACTTTCATTGCGAACGCACCCTTAAACCAATTATCGTATTTTCAATGTCAAAATATTCAGTAAAATCAACATTTTGATCAAGTACACGAAGCAACAACGTTTACAAATAAAAAACGTTACTACCGAAGCTAGGAGTCGGTGATCGCAACTTTCAGAGCGTTAACGAACGCCAATTTCCAATATTCAGCAATGAAGTGCTTTTTTCGTCAATACGCAAAATATGCGTTACTATACAGGTGAGAACCCGCATGTGCTTTCTGAAACAGCACTTCATCCGCAAAGAGTCATTGTTTGGTGCGGTTTTCAATGACGCCATCATTGGGCCTTATTTTCGTCGATGAAAATGACCGTCACATTACGGTAAGTGGTATTCCCTACAGAGACATGTTGGAGCATCATTTCTTTGAGAAACTGCATGAATTGGACATCAGTGTAATGTGGTTTCAACAAGACCGGGCCACCAGCCACACAGCGGGTGTAACAATTGAGTTATTGCAGTCTCAGGTTATGTTATCTCGAGAAACGGGCCCGTCTATTGGCCACCGAGATCGTGTGATATAACGCCTCTAGACTTGTTGGCTACATTAAATCATTGGTCTATGCTAACAAGCCGGCAACGTTAGAGGAGCTCAGAGCTAAACGAGCCGTATCGGTTGAAATGTGCGGCTGAGTCATCGAAATTGAATGCAACTTATCGACCTCTACATACGTTGCCATGGTGGAGATATCAACGAAATCGGATTCCATTCATAAATGTTTTGATTGTAATTCAAGCCAGTACTTTTTTTTGGGATATCTCAAGTAGTTTGCACTTTATTTGAGTGCTCTTGACAGCTAAGATCGCTGAGTATATTCACACGACCAATTTGTGTTCAATTTTTCAGTTCTTATCATTATGAAGAACGTAATAATTAATAAACGAGTGAGAAATGATAGAAAACGTGGTCCGCATTAGACATGATTTCTAAATGTTGACACATTGGGATGTCCGCATTTCAAGAGTTACTACACGGAGAAAAAAGTCATGGTAAAAAAAGTAGAATCTGTATTAAATTAAGCGGATTTCTGTATACGTGTATAAATAACCTTAATTTCTTTTGAGACTTAAAACAAGTTATTAAGAAGTGAAACCCATGTTAATTATACAAGGGCTTTTTTTTTTTTTGTGGGGAACCGTGAAGGACCGTAGTAGCAGTAACTTAGGGTTAGTGTGTTGGACTACTAAGCGAGGGGTCCGAGGTTCGAGTCCCGCAAAAACCCAAATTCCAACTTAGGGTTTTTTTTCCACTGCGCCACTTCTCGTGAACGTCTGACAAACATCCGAGAGTATAAATGTCTTGAAAGAGCTTCTCAATTAGCCGTTTGGAGTCGGCATAAAACTGTAGATCCCTTCCATTCGTTCCAAAAATGAAAAACTCACACAAAACGAATGGCTGTGAGAAGCTAGACCTAGGTTTGAGAGACGAAAAGAGACAATGGTGGTCGAACATCTCTCAAATCTATATACTTTACTTCTACCTCTACCGTTGATCGCATTTTCCTACAATATAAAACTAAAGACTGAAACTCTACACCTATAGGGTTGGGGTAGGGGTATTATTGTTGTCGCTCTGCCAGCTGGATAAGGTATAAGTACTGCTCTCGGTTTGGAATTGCATCTCTTACTCTAAAAGGTATTTTGTGATAAGTATGCTTAAATAAGATGAACGCTAATAATTCTTTTTAATGGAACAAGTAACTCCTTTTCACTGGGTTGTAAGTAAATACATATTTGGTGCAACCTATGTGATATTTTTTGGAAGAATTAAAAGGCCTATCAATTTTATGCTTCATCCGAACAAACCTACTTTTATATGCTTGGATGAATGTCAAACCAGGTTCAGCACCTTTGATAACAGCTTTGAGTAGGTAGCTTCCGTCGAATTTGAAATTTTAAAATATAGGTACGTAATTTCAATTTTCCACTATATATTTGTTTTTCACAACTTTAAGTTTCTTTAATTTTACAGAATTAAATAAATGTTGACATTGGTCAAATTGACAATTCCAAAAGCACGGACTCAATTTTAATAAGTTAATACAAAATATTCTGACAATATTTGCTTGTCCGGAACTGAATAATTGGCACGAGTAAATGAAAACACTGCTTGAATTGTTTTAATGTACTTTATTGTTGATTCTATGATAAAGGGCAAATTGTGTCAATACAAAATAAATTAAATGTATATCAAGGCCGATCCCCGAAAAGAAAATTATCAAACTAAATTGCCGAATGAAATAAATAAATCAATGCACCTACTGATTATCTGCTAGCGTTATCAATTTGTTGATGTTTAAGTTTCCTACTTTTTGATGATTGCGTCAGTAATTTTGTATTTCAAAATTATTTCTATTTTCTCCGAAAGCACTCAGATGGGAAATTTACACTATCGCATCATTTTAAATGTCCCATCTTGCAGAAACGTCACATAATCAGAAAAGAGTAGGGACTGCCCGAGTATATCAAAAAGACGTACGACATGATTCAAGTAAATCAACCAAAGAATATGTACGCCAATCTGATGTCCTGGATTCCATTGGACGTCTAAGACAATAGATTGGATGTGATTTCACAACAAATTAACTCCATTCTCTATTTTCGATTTGAACTTATCATGGACGCTTTCCAACTCTAGCTTTGAAAATTTGCTTCAAAAATGTTGTCACTTAACTTTTTCTGAATTGCAAGAACGAAGAGAACGTTTTTTTTTTTCTAAAACCAAGCGGGAAGCGATAAATTCAAACTAAAAGGGCGTACGCATTTTTACAAAATAAATTTGTTGGCAATATTTAGTAATCGTCCAAATTTGACGCAGAAAAGCATGTGCATATCCTTTTTACTTTCCAAACTGTACAGCACAGACCAGAGATCTAACCTCACTTACCGACTGATCTTTAATAAAGCTCCAATTATGCCAAAGTATTTCTACGACAAACAAATGATTTGCTGCAAATCTATTTCTTACAATATTGTCGTCGATCAATAATCGGCCAATTTAACATGTCTGAAGGTGATTGCACCGCAGGCGTTATAGGTAAAACTTACGCTAATCAATAACCAATCTACTTAAAACAATAAAACGCTAGTTCGGAATGAGTCTGGCCTTTTCATTGCATCAATTTCTTTCTGTTTTATGTTTATCACGTGCGATTTCCAATAAATTGATCGATCAGCATTTAATTAGCCGCCGGGCGCTTAGCTTATAACATACACATAAGAGACTTTCCGACGGTGATCTATTTTTATACCACTTGCGGGGGTTGGATTTTGTACAATATCTCGCAGTTGTGTGGGAGAAATCCTGGCGCCATTACCATCACATTTCGTTCCTCCTCAAGGATTGTCCAATTTAAGTTCGCTAATGATGCACTTATGATGTATTTACTCGGCTTCTTTAGATGCAGTCCCATAAATTGAGGCTCTTCCGATGACGACGCGTATACGAATTATATAGTTTTTGGCATATTGCCAACTAGTTTTATAGTCGAAAACGATCCAGTGAATATTTCTGCATATTAATAAAAATACAAGCATTCGCATAATTTAGCTGCCAGTAACATTAAAACTATGTAGCTGACAGTGTACACAATCATTTAGCCGGAGCGAAGGTGCTTGGTTAATTTTTGGGGAGATGCGAGGTGTACTCGTATAGTACAACTTGTTATTAGCTTCCCCAAATAGATGAGCATTGCGCAACTATGAGATGCATCGCAAATTGGTGTTCTGTGTTTGCATTTCGATTTTGTTTTCGTACCCACCGAATGTTTGCGAACTGTTGATTGTTTGTTATTTTGAAAACGAAATGTGAATGCAGATGGAAAGATGCTGCAGCTGCACGGTGTTTGTTTGTAGTTAGGTTTAGATTCTGTTTTTATTTTTATTCAAGTTTGTGGTTGATGTGCAAACTAATGGATAGATTTTGAAGAAATTTTCTGTCAAGGGTTCATTGAAACTTGAAGAAGGTTTAAGGCAATATGGTTCTTTGCCACGCCTACTTTTTGGGAGAGTTATTTTCAAGAAAATTCAAAATTTTGCTGCCTTGGCATTATTCGAATAATTTTCAACCAGTAACTATGGCTTAGGAGAGCCGGCAGTACCTTAGCTATCAATAGCTTAAAGTCAAGGCCAGTGATGCCAGCTCCCATTTTGTGCGCATTTTCACTTCAAAATCAGATAAAAGGGCGAAGAAGGGCATTTTTTATCGTAGCTCAGGGAAATTAGTGGTAACGCGTCAGAATAAACAAAAACACAAGATAATTATAGTGGAAAAATATTATAAAAAAACATTTTCATTTATTCCTTCTCAATAATATTTGCTTCCTGCTCACATTGGTGCCTGCTATAAGACTGGCTCTCGTCATACAATTATTAGCACCTTCTCGGTCTTTCGTTAAGTTTTATATCATCGCTCAATACATCGGACGCAGAGTTGCAATACTCATGCAGTTTGACACAATTTTTATATATTTTTTTAAAGGGCATTTCTTCAATAACGTACTTCTAATCTGTTATATTCTTTGTATTAAATTAGTTTTATATTTGAATGCAATCATTAAAAATAATGCATACTCTGAAGCGCCCCATTTGGATTCATTCAATGAGTGCACTCATTTTCAGTTTTGCAAATGTAAAATATATACATCTGTCATTTTGTTGTGGTTTCTTTGTTGTCAATTTACCTATTTTTTTGCTCGCTTGTCTGCACAAATGGAGTTTCTTAACCTGAGCATAACGTTTGATGTCGTAAAAAGAAGCGAAATATCAATTTTAACTATTTTCGAAAATATTGATTTTGATACGGAAATAAAAAATAAAGCTATTAATAAGTTTAAAAATGTATCAACACTTTTGAGTGAAGGTAGAAAGTGTTCGCTTAAGAAAAAATCAATAGCAGCATTCCGACGAAAGTTCCTGCTTGTTCCGCAATTTTAGCACGGTTGATAGTTATCGGGCTAAGTCCGAAGGTTTAGTGCGTTGTAGTCGCCGCAATAAATTTGTTTCATATTTTCCCAGTAACCAATAAATTTCTCTATATTTGATTTTAAGTTCTTCGCATTTCTTTTTGCATGCGGTTTCCATTTCAATTTTGTATCGACAGTAATTTCGAGATATTTGGCCTCCTTTGGAAACGGAATTTGTACCGTATTTATAAATACAGGCAAGTTATTTGTTTTTTTTATATGCAAGGTCAACGTGGACCGATTTCGTTTCGTTAAGAGCGATCTTTCATGATTTTGTCCATTCATTAACCCGGTTAAGCGCGTTTTGTAATATTTTGTGTGTTTCTTTGATCGTTTAACCAACTTCTAGTATATAGCAGTGTCATCAGCAAAAGTGGTTACGGACGGTAGTACCTTCTGTTTGCGGAATATTACGCGTAAATAACAGGTACAGGAGTGGAACGACGCTTCCTTGCGGCACACCTGCTCTTATTTCTTTAAATTCCGAATATTCGTTTCCGTGTTCGACAGGAATTCTCTAACGATTCTAGAATTTTCCATACCAGTTCGGGTAGAACTTGGATTAATTTGCACTTGAGGCCTTCATGCCACACCTTATCAAAGGCTTGCGAAACGTCCAAGAATACGGCAGAGCAAATTTTGTTACGTCAGTTATCCGATCTCTATTACGTCAGTTATCGATTTATATCGATACCAGCCAACCAACTATAATTGGTTGTAAATGTCTGAGTAATACCATCTCAAAAACTTTGGAAATAATTGGAAGACGCGAGATGAGACTATAAGACTTTTTTTATTCGGTGGTTTGCCTGGTTTTAGAACCATTATGACTTTCGCTATTTTCCATTGACTCGGAATGAATTGTAATCTGATCTCAGCATTTATAATGTGAAGACAAGATCAACAGCATTTGCATATTAAGGTTATCTTTTCAATCAAAATAAATTACTTGCTTAAGTTTTATTTTAAATAAGGATCACCCATCTCTACATTTTGCAAAAAATGTATATATATATATGTATAACAACTTTTAATTAATTATTAGTTTTATTCATTTTTAACCTTATCAATTAAATGAGTTGTATAGAAAACAAAAAACAAATATACAAGATAACATACGCTTTTAAAACTTCATATTGTATTCAAGGTTCTTAATTTATTTCTTCATTTTATTAACTCACTAATATATAATATAATTAATGCTTAAACAAAAATATAAATCTGAAACCGAATTAATTTTTTTTTAATTTATTTATGTATGTGTAATTTATTCATTAATATTAAATCTATCTTAAATGACATGGCTAAAAGCCGTGTGCCAAAGACTTTTAGCATAATTTTTACATTTCATTTAAAAATCTTCCTCTATAATTCTTTTCCGGTAAGCTAAAGTTGTTTCACAATATAATGTAACAGCTTCCAATTGGACCCGTTTAGTTGTTTCTGATGGATTTCTTAGGTTAACAAGATAACTTTCCCAAAGCAGAACCTTCTGATATCACGGAAAATAGGACAAATCCCTATAAAGTTCGTATCATGCACTGAGACATGTAACACAATGAGTATAAAGTTAAGTTAAGTGGCAATAACTCGCCCCTTGCGCGGCAAATAGTTGGAACGGAACTAAAGAGTAGTGTGCTAGTCCGCTAGACTTAGCATCTCTTTATACCACAGACTCCTCGTAGTTACTGCATATTTTGTAACGATCCGTGGTAATCTTTCATCTCCCAACCTGAATAATGTGTTGAGGAACATGGACTATGTTCAGTTTGAGTGTTTGTAAGAACAAAGGAGCAAGTCCTGTTTCAAACATGAGCATGTAGTTAGGTGGGACTATAGGCAATCGGAACGTCCTTCGTGATAGAATCGCTGTAGGTTTTCTACTGCATCATACCACCTATATGACCCCACGCTTGTGCTCCGTAAAATAGAATTGTTTTTGAGACTGCTTCGAAAAATTGGTATCTCACACTGTGAGGTACAATTCTGTTTTGGAAACAGTTTCTCTACGTTGAGTGAGGAATGAGGATGTATGTAAATATACTTGCGTGGGGAATTCGTGGACTTCTTCTGACAATTGCATTGGCAAAAAGGGTATCTTTGATAATCGTCATGGGCAAATCATTCCGAAAAGTCTGGCATCACTAGTTCAACTGACAGCTTCATCCAAAAGCTGAGGTATACCATACGGTCTAAAAATCTAACTCGGACGATTCGAAAGCAGATATCGGATTGATATATGGGTGCACATCGAAAGCACTGTGCGTAGTTTTCTCTGTTGGAACGGAACGAAAGAGTAGTGTGCGATATATGTACAAAATGCGTATGGAAAATAAAATCATGGCCCAGTGCTTTTCGTAACCAAGTACTCCGAGTGATCGGTCAAAAAACCTAAAGGATCTTTATTTCCATTCAGAGCAGTTTGCTGATCTCTTGCCGCTTGTCCGATATGCAAAGTGGAGGTAGACCCTAAGACACCTCACCTTATACCGCCACTAATTTTATAAATAAAATCCAATACAATAAAATTCCTACATAATTAGCTCTAAAAGAACGACCACAAAAATTAATACGTGACAGTGTGTAGCGCTCATGCCCCAATTACCCAGAGCCACCCCGAAAACCGCACAAACTTCACTTTGCATCCATATCAATTGGCAAAGAATTGTGTCACATAAATAAGCAACAAACTGTAGATATAAATAAATAAGTTCGATTCCCTAACCCAATCGATTTGTGGCTATACGACTCCATGTCACAACACCACTCGTATAACATGAATCATAAGTATCTACACAGTTTATGCAGCTTTGTGGTTTTGCGCCGTCAAAATGTTGGCCAGAGCTTAGCATACTTTTCCTTGCGGTCGCTCCTCTCGCTGAATCTTTTCGCAATTAAAATCTAAAAATGGACTTTGCTCGTTTGTTTTTGCAATTCTTTCCCTATTTCTCTATTTCCCTAGCACATTTTCTTGAAATTAAATACGCTTTTGTAGTTCGGCTTGTAGGTATGTAGAACTGTAGATGTTGTCTTTAAGCAGAGCTGCGGCTGTTATGTTTATTAATTGAACGTGCGGAGGTAGAGACTATGGAAACTTAATACTCGAAGATATCATCATCACCAGCATCATCATCATTAGAAGGAAAGTAGAAAAAATAAGAAGAATCGCTGATGAAACCCTCTGGAGTATGCATACCTATACTCTATTTCGAAAAGAAGTTCATTATGATCAGAGATACTTTATCTGCTACCGGTGCAGCGTCCGGTTCGTTTTTTATTTATTATTTTCGCTTCTTTTTTTTTTTTTTTGTAGGGGAGACGTACCAGTCTAGTTTATTCACTTCTCTCTGCCTTCGACAGCAATTTCGTAATTCAATAGGAGGCCAGATTAAGGTCATTAAAGAAGAGGGCGGCGGCTAAAAAAAAAAGTAAAGAAGTACAAAGTGTTTGGGATACGTTTTATGACACTCTGTACTCAAAAAAGAGGAGGAAACTTAAGTGCAAGTCGTTTTTTTTTTTTTTTTAATTATGGAAATGAGAAGATTTAAATGTAAGGCAGTCACCGTTTGCTTTTCTAGGTAGAAGATAATTGAAGTACTAGCGATAGGGTAAATCCGGAGATTAATTGGCTCTTTATGGGATCGAGCAATGAATGGAAATACATTTTCAAAGACATTTTAACTTGTGCCGACGATGAGGAAATGAATGCTCTATCGAAGTCGAAAGAGTCCTGGGATAAGAGCGTGCTGATCTCAATTTTAATTGAAATCAGCTGCACAAAGAGTAGGTAGAGATGCATTTAATATATATACACAGCTCTTCTCATCGGAGAGCGAAGCAGTGTGCGGGCATAATAATTAGAGCAAGTCATTAAAATTTTTAATCGCGCTAATACTGAGCATATACCTACATATAAAATAAAATGAACTCTTTAGAAAAGTTGACGAATTTTAAGACATCGGCATGATGCTGAATAGTAAACGATATGTATTCACAAGCGGAAACAAATAAAAGGTAAAATTCCCTCGGGGCTGTTATGGTTTTAGTTATGAAATTTTGGACATTCATGTGGTTACACATGTGTGACATACAACATCGAAGAATTGGACAGAACGTCACGATAGACAGCTATAACTTTGAGGTAGTTAGGGACTTTGTCTACCTCCGCTATAAACTCTGATAATGACATCAGATCAGAAATCAAGCGAAGAATCACACTTGCCAACCGCTGTTTCTTTGCCCTAAGACGGCAATTGATTAGTAAGGCCTTGTCAAGAAGCACTAAGGAGATTCTATATAAGACTCTCATCATCCCTGTCCTGCTCTATGGCGCAGAAGCATGGACCCTAGCAAAAACGGATGAGGATCTTCTTGGTCGCTTCGAACGCAAAATTCTTCGAGTGATTTTTGGTCCCGTTTGCATTGACGGGATTTGGAGGAAAAAGATTTAACAGCGAACTCTACGAGTTGTACAGCGACATCGACCTGGTCATAAAAGTACGCATTAGTCGTCTAAGATGGTTAGGACATGTAGAGCGAATGGACACCAACACTCCGGCCCGGAGAGTCTTCGATTCCAACCCGGAGGGACAACGCAGTAGAGGCAGACCTCGCCTTAGGTGCCGCGCGCAAGTGGAAGGGGACCTCAACAAACTTGGAGTGCGCAACTGGAGGCAGTTAGCCAAAGATCGCGCTAACTGGAGAGGCGTATTGGTTGAGTCTCAGGTCCACCCCGGACTGTAGCGCCTTAAGTAAGTAAGTATGTGGTTTACAGATATAAAATTATTTTTAATGTGCTTATTTAAGTTTTAAAATTTTAATCTGTTTTTACTGAGTTGTAAAATTGCATCTACGGATCTAGGGAGATGTTAGCACTTACATAGTGTAGCACTTAAATTAAATGTCTGAAAGCGCTGCCTTAGACTATAATGACAGGTTCACTTTAGGTAACCTTGAAAATCTGAGAGGCTGAACTTTGCACAATAAAATTTCTGAGACGGTTATTGAGACAATCGAAATATTTTCACTATTACAGTGTTCCAAAAGATGAACGGACTGAAATTTGGGTACTCGAAAAAATGAACTGAATACATTAGTTCCCGCTCCCGACTCAATTTTTTTCGGCTTTTATGTCCTTAGTTACTGGTGTTATATTCATGTAACGTTACTCAGTTTTGTAAATGGTGATTTTAAAACTATTTCACATTGTTACGTACATTTTTTATGAATTTGTGTGAAGAAGTTGATGTCGCAAGTTAAGTTTTAAAATCTAAAATCGAAGTGGGATGTTTTAACGGACTCGTAATAGGTTTCATTTTTTCTTTCAAAGTTATTCTTTTGTTATATTGAAAGTTTTGATGTATAACTTTATCTTCTTCCTCGGCCAAATTT
Source organism: Cheilosia urbana (assembly GCA_946477585.1). Taxonomy (NCBI): domain Eukaryota; kingdom Metazoa; phylum Arthropoda; class Insecta; order Diptera; family Syrphidae; genus Cheilosia; species Cheilosia urbana. The sequence continues at coordinate 26,483,055 of OX297854.1, read as the reverse complement.
TGGTTTTTCTTATAAAGGGTGGGTAAGCTTTAAGGGCCGATGTTAATTTTGAGTAAAACACAAATTACTTAGGAAATTATTGTCACTTTAGTATAAAATATAATTATAGGTTTTTTTCAGGTGTGACGTTTCCTGAACGTAAAATCCTTGCGTTCATTTTTAATATGTTTGATTGTTCATATTCGTAAGGATACCTAACATCCTAGTCTAGAGATTAAAATGCATAAATAATGAGTTAGTTACATAAATTAGAATTTTTGTTGGGGACCAACAGCAAGTAATTTCCCTCAATAACAAAAATCTCCAAATCGGAACAGCTACCTACTCGATATAGAAGACTCGTAACTTTTGTTGAAAAATTCCCTCACCCAAAAACAAGCAGCTCCATGAATTAGCTTTCATTTTGTCTTTTATTCCTTGGCCTCACCTAATGGGAACTGGCAAATGCGATTATACTCTCAAATGAATCCTGATTTGTCTTTAAATAGAACGAAGATGAAAATAACAACAACCAGCTTTATCGAGGCAATAACTTCCACATCATTACCAACCTCTATTCGGATAGCTGTCTTATTTCCTCCCCCATTTCGCCACAAACAACTAAATTCCATAACCTAGTCAACCGTCAACCCCGTTCATTCACATAAGGCTCTTGTAACAAAAGGCAGCAGCGCAGTGTTATTCAGGCTTCCCTGGACAGACGTCTGCTCTAAATATCAATACCCTGTGGCCGGTCAGTGCTTAAAAAATATTGTCATTCAGGAAATGGTTAATCCATTTGAGCATACTCGGGTGTGTACTTATCCACAACAACAAGGCACTGAGACCCAACCGTAACACCCGAACCCAACCATTGCATTGATTTTGTGTCCGTTGTCCTGTCCAGCCTCCTTATCCGAATTTTGTTCATAGTTTTATTCATTTTACGAGCTTACCCCAAAAATATTATACGAGGAGGAGAAAAGTCCTTCGGCAAAGCGAAATCTTTTTTGGCTTCGGCTTGCTGTGTATAGGTTGCAAAGAACTCAGAACTGGATGGCTGTCATCTCCTGGCAAATTTTCTGTAAATTCACCATAGTTGGTGTTGCGATTGGGAGGAGTTGTATGTGTTTTGTTTTCCCTGCTCAAGGACACGCAGAGAGAGAGACGAATAATTTTATCGATTTTGTCTCCGTCGATGAAGGACGACGTGTGTGTATAGTGTGTTCTTGTTATCCGCTGGAATCAACCAGCCAAAAGCAATTTACACCATCAATCATGAGATATAGTTTCGAGGTTGAGGGTTTTTTGTCACACACAGTGTAAAAAGGATGAGTGTGTGTCTCTTTGGACAGGAATTACATTATCCTTTTCTTTTTTCTTTTTTGTTTGATGCAATCAATCAATTTGCGAATCGGTATTTCAATGTAAACAATTTCATTTTTTTAAACAAGTTTGGCGATAAAGGAGGAAAACACGAGACGGATGAAAGCTTTTGTCCCTTTTATATTTGTCGTTTCATCCTTATCGATTTTAGCCGTGCCGTATTGTTCTTGTGTTTGTAACACTTTGAAGTGAAAACAATTTGGGCAGAGAAGACAAAAGAAATGCGGCAATTTACGTCCCAAAAAGTTCAAAATTGATGCTGTCAACCGGCAGAAAGATATTTAAAATCGGCTTCTGTATAGACCTTTGAGAGGAGGTTAGAGGGCTGACATTGTACGGATGTAGTGCTGCATAAGCAAAAGGTCGATTTCTTTGATAAACACTTGGTTTAAGGGACACATTACTCGTAACTGTTGGTTTGTTATTGTTTTTGTAAGCAGTTGTTTTGCTTTTTGCTAGAAATTGATTTTAAGCTACCGAAGGTGAATGGAGGTTGTCAAAGCGAAGGGTGGTTGGTCTTAACTTGTTCATGGTTATAGGGAACACTACATAAGAAATCATGGTCTTATTATATTTAAATAGGCGAAGGGAAAAAGTTAAGCACCACATTTACTGCCTCAAAGACAATATCTATTCGCCTGATTTTTTTTTTTTTTGGGAAGATTGTTCAGAGTTCAGATATGCAATGTTGTCTGTAAATTATTTTCGAATATGTTGCGCGTAATCCAGGTCAATATACCTAATGGTAGAACTTCTACCACTGGGCAAACTCTAGTCTTGATAATTAGGTAAAAAATAAATAAATAGTTTGCGCTACAGCTCCGTAGGGAGCCTAGGACTAGCCTTAATAGCTGTCCGACTACACAACTGTAACTTACTGCGTACCAATTTCATTGGCTTGGAGATCATGTGAGGATTTTATCAACTGCGGAAAGCGGAAATACGTCTATTGGAGGGAAATCAGTTCACTCGTTCTAGAACACCTGTGGTTTTTTTTTCTTAAATTCTTAAAGACTTACCCAAAATGGGTCTTTTCAATATACCTGCTGGAGTTTTTTTAATTTGTGTTTTTTGGGAATTGAACCTGAGACCGATCACTTAGTAGTCCAACACACTAACCACTAAGCCACTGCGACTACCTTTTCGTATGTAGGTATTTGCTTCAATATTTTGGTTCAAGTCAAATGGCGTCAAATCGTACCTGGGGAATACGGATGGCCAAGATTTATAGTGGAATTTTGAATCGACTTGTAGTTCAAAGTGTGAAAAAATCAACCGGTTATTTGACAGCTGCTAGTCCCATCCAAGTACAAGCTGTTAAAAAGAAGCACAACTAACCCAATAATGTCGTTTGCCATTGGGCAAAAAGAAGCGTCCGGGAGAGTCCGGAATCGAAAAATTCGCTTATGAAACCGTTCCATTGGCATAAAAATACTCTTCTGGCGATTCTGAGAAGAGAATTTCGCTTCTCGATTTGAAGTCAGAATCCACTCAAGAAGCACTCACACAAGTGTAATTTATGTATTTTATACAAGGCAGATAGATGGCAGTTGCCGGAGATGATTTTTTGTCATTTCACCAATACTTTTCTGGATTCAATCAGAAGCAGTTTTCTTGTTCCATTGGATTACAGAATGAGTGGATCACCAATGGAAAACGACATAAAAATTCCTCCATTTACCATCCATACGCTTCTGCCAGCTTCGTTTTAAAAAGGGGGAGAATTCATACCCCTAGAGTAGGTAGGAAATTTTGCCTCAGCAACTCACTTTTTTGACAAACGTTTTTGAAATATTGATCGTTTATTGTCACTGGGCACACGCCAGACAACTCTTGAAACCAATTTTCATTTTTACATTTTAAGAATTTAACTGAAAAAAAGAAAATATGTTTTAAATGCGCTTTCGAATAATCTAAATCGCTTTGCTCAATGTTTTTAAGCCACTACTCTCCAGCTTCATTTGACGACTCCTGTTAACCCAATGGTGTCTGTTGGTTTCGTATCATACCCATTGATCCCAGATCGAGCGGAAAAGCTTCAATTTTGGCGTTTTTTTTTTTTTATTGAAAAACGGGAAAACGAGGAACAACCATAAAAAAGGGTTAAAAAATCAAAAAAATTAAAAATTAAAAAAAAAAAGTTCAAAGACTGAATTCTTCATATTAACCATTAAAGAAAACAACATGAACCGCAAACAGGACACCCTAAATATTTCTGCTATATATAGCTCTTTAGTTGACAGAATAACTTAATACTAGACTTAACTTCAATTGAAGCGCTACACCCAAGGTGTATTAATTTTGTATGTTAAAATTTGTTTCTTTTGTTTTATTTGTTTTACTATTATTGTTTGCTGTTGAAGCAGTTCATTTTTCTAAAAATTGTAAGTTAGGCGATGTCTCCATTTTTGTATATTTATTTAACAATTTATGTTTCCCAATAAAGAACCCCTGAAGAAGGCAGCAATCCCTGCCGAAACGTCGGGAAAAACAATGAACTAATGTAGTTTCATTCAAACACCTGTGACCAAAAAAGCCGACGGGAAAACCATTTCCACAAACTACACATAAAAGAAAACAGCCCATCGATCGTCTACGTACGAATTTTTGTCTATCTGAATACATTCACTCATTTTTAAATACTTAATGTCTAATAGAAAGGGAAAGTATGGTATAAATTGTATATTTTTACGTTTTATTCTTATTTTAAGCCTGTCAATAAAAACAGTTCATTTTTTTATTAGTTTCATATGAAAAAAATGCAAATTTCACATAGATAGAGGAAAGAGAATTTTATTTCGAATTAAATAAAAACTTTTTGCTTTGCTCATAAAATAAGGGGAAAATGCTTGAGATCTGGGAACACTGAGCATACCAAGTGCAGTTAACTCTCGATTAACAGTGCCTTTGAGACCCTGTGACGTTCTATAGTTGTGACCATCTTGTGGCTGTTTTATGGGAGGCTTTTTCGAAAATAATCTTTCTGGTCACGGCAATATTATAGGTGGTTGTACGAACTTAGTTAGTTAACAAAGTACAACAGTCTTTCATGTTGCCGGCCCAAAACAGATAAATTGCAGCAACTTAGTCGATTTCAATCGATGTTATAAATAAAAAATCACACAAAATCAACGGTTGTAAGAAGCTAGTCCTAGGGTGCATCCATAGGGACCTGCTGTTCGAACTATTTCATTTTTAATCATTTTTCTTCACAATAGTTAATTTCGTCTCCATTTACGAAGAAGTTCTCAAATTTATTATTAACTAGGTACTCTACAACCCCCATTAAGTTCATATCTACAGCCGCATGAATATCTACTCAAAATAATTAATAGTTAAGTCACGTATTTAGATCGAAAAGGCTATCCACATGTTAAACGCTGCGACAAGTTTCTCCACCCGCCATCACTATACTGAAGTGATGGGCTCACAACCTATATACAAGTATTGCGGTATTTATTTCCAATTCATTAGGTTTTAGTTCGTCGGCTTCCACTTAATGTTGCGGAATAATCGCAGATTACAGACCAGAATCAATGAAAGCTAATATGCGTTGTGTCTGATGTCGTCTTCATTTCGCCGACAATAGACCATTCAGCGACATCTTAATTATGTCCTTAGGCTAAGGTATAAGTATTTTAGTTCGCCCTCTTAAGATTCGCCGGTTTTATGATCCAATATGAGTAATCCTATGCAGGCACTTAAAAAAAAACTCAAAACGCTTTTCCAACCCTCATAGCACTTCTTGGCGCTATTTAACTCATGTCCTTGTCCATTGAACTTAATTGCAAACCTCACAAATGCGCCTACATCCCGAATTTAATTACTCGCCATTTCGGTTTTAATAATTTCTGCATGAGTGTAACCGCTGCACGTGTCCTCATCCCTTACAGCGAGATATGTCTATATAATAATGCCCCTTATGTTGGTATCGCCACCACAAGTGCATGGCGGTTCTGATCATGTTTTCGCGCCAGTGCCGCGTGCGAATTGGAAAAATTTAACAAGCTCCGCACAAAATACATTTTTTCCTGTTGAACTCCAACGTATCCCTTATGCAAAGTGTATCTCGAACTCATATTTAAATTTTATGCAAACGCAGGGTTGCCATATCGGGCGCTTTGTCGTATTTTGGGCACAAAATTTGTAAATGAAAAAATGAACGCCCAACAATATTTTGGGCTACAAAACGATAGCCCAAAATACGACAAAACGCCAAATTTGGCAATCATGCGTTTGCATAAAATTTAAAATATTTGTGGCCCAAAATTTTGTTGGGCACTCATTTTTTCATTTCTAAGAAAAAAAAAAATGGCTTTACAAATTTTGTGGTAATTTTCCTTTTATTCTTCACAAAACTAAAAAAGGAAAGATTTTCGAACAAACACGCACTTTTCAAACTTGGCAGCACTCTTGCAATGAAGTGACATCGAGCAGTCGTTCAACTTGCACGCACACAAATTTGTTTTGCAGCCCTTGCAATTTGACGCAAGCAACAAAGCCAATTGCAGAAAATAGATGTAAAATAAAATCCGCGGCGTAAGTTATGAGCGGCTAACACCGATCGAACATAAAACAGAAAACGAAAAGAAAACAACAAACAATTTATTTTCATAAACAATGCGCTTAATTAAAATGCTTAAATATGACTGCCCGTCTTAAGAAATGTACATAAAAGCGATAGTCCGCTGTTCAGCTGCTGTTAACATTGGAGTGTTGTTGTGATGCTTAGGTTTTATTGACATTTTATGTACTTCTTGTTGGTACATAAATAACTCGCGTATATGTGAGATTGGTAAGTGGTAATAGTAAAATTTTCCACAATTTTTTGGGCTTCTTTCTGGGCAACTACTTTGGGCTAAAATTTTTGAAGTTTTTTACACTTAAAGCAAACTAGATTCTGGCAACCCTATGCAAACGCTTTGCAATTTTGCATCCCCAACCCCATCCCCACGCAACAGTCGATAATACGCCCTCGCACTGCTGTCATGTGGTGGCTGATGGCGGATCAGACAAGTACAATATGAAAATCGATTGTTTAAGCTAGGCGCGGGGTGCAGTGCTCGCATTAAAAATTCATGTCGTGTGTGAACTGTGAAAGGTGACAGAATTTGCATTTGTAGATTGTTGTAGCATATCCTATTACCTATATTATGTAAATTTCTGGAACTAGTTCAACCAGTGGAAGTGGTGCTGGTGATTGGTGTATGGACTACCTCGGACGGAGAACACAGCGCCCGTGTGAATGGAGTTTAACAATACGCTCTAGGGAAGGGATCACGCTTAACTCAAAGTGACAAGTGTATCGGTTGTCGTTCACATTATCGGCCAGACAGGGCAGCGGTAAAATGGCTTCGTCATAGGGTTCGCAGGGGGAGCTATCGATTTGTTGTAAATTCCTAGCATATCAGCGATAAGTGTTTGAGATCAAGGGGTAATTGGTGTTTAGTTTAGATGGGTTTATATAATCGAAATAACAATTGGGAGCGATACGGACGTTGAGGGCTTTTATCAGGAGCCATCAGGGTAAGCAGCGTTGCCACAATGTTACAAGTGTAACATAAGTGTTACAGTTTTTAATTATTTTAAAGTTTTGTTACAATGTTGCTTTTATGTTCACTTTGTTACATTTTTCCCATTAAAATCCTTTTTTGTTTTTCTCGTTAAAAATATTGAAAAATTGAACTGGCAGAACTTTTTTCTTTCAAGCATTACTTCTACCAATTTCTACCAATGTGTTTGTTTGTTTATACAGAGCAAAAGTTGTGCAAAACGTTAAACTGCAAGTCGGAATGGGAATGGGAGGGCACGAGAAAAGACGACAATATTTTTCTGTATCGCCGCGTCGCCGTTGACAATGTTCTACATCTCGTGGTTAATAAAGTTTGTGAGATAGAAATTGAAATCTACTTCAATGGTCAATAAGCTTCTTTCTTTTTTTTGTTTGTTTTTTATTTGTTAAACACAAAATGGACAGGTAGGTAAATAAAGAGTTTTTTTTTTAACGTGATAAGGAGTTCCTAATAAAGATTTTTTTAAGTTGAAAAATGATGATTTTATTATTATTTTTTGTTATCTACACTTTTTGAAAAAAATTGTTACGCTTAAAAAAAACCTGCGGCAACAATGTTTGTAAGAACTACAGGGATAAAGAGGAGTATACCGCTTTTTTCCACTATCTCTGTAACCATTCTCTGGCGTCCTTACATCGAAGAAGAATATACTCCTACTACTCTAGAGTTCCATGAAGAGTATTGCTAACATATGAAAACTTTATCTAAGAGCTAAAATCAAATTATTTATCTTTAGTATTTGAATGTTATCATGTGGTTTCAAAAAGAACGAGTCCATGAATTGTAGTCATTATCAGCAACCTGCCTATTAGATATTTGATACAATGAGTATAGGGGAAGTTGGGGGAAGTCGTCCGGAAGGCAGTTTGATTCGCCGAACTAAATTTTTTTTACAAGGAAATGTGCCACAGCGTTGGAAATGGATTTACTTCAAATAATTTGCGAACGAGGTAATGTATTTAATTGCCAAGTTCGCAAATGCCGCTGATTACATTAAGAAATTAAACATTAGGTCCTTTTCATCTTGTTTTTGTGTGCGAAGAGGAAGACTCAACCTGCCCAGCTTCCCCTACACAATTTATTTCTACAGGCGAGTAATATCTTTCATGTTTTAATGTTGATCGGAATCTATGTAATTAATGAGAAAAGTACTCAGTCGACTGTGATATCACAACTACCTACTCGTATTTAACTGGTGTTCAGTTTGAGAAAATGGAACAAAAATGGCAAATAACGAGCTCTCGTTGAACGTCATGTGTTGTATATTTCGCGACTGAAAATTCATGTGCTCGCCTAGTCTTATCGGATCAGCAGTTTTACCTTACCTATATTACAATGACATAAGGAGGTCCTATAAATAGTTTTTTTGATGTGTAAATATCTAAGCGCGCGTTATTGGAATCTGGTGGAGTAATTCCACACTTTTAACTTGCGGGGACGGAATTGCGTCACTGTGTTTTATCATTGCATACATTTTTTTGAAATCTGGTGGAGTAATTCCACACATTCAACTTCCGGGGACAGGGAATGCGTCACTGTGTATTATCATTGCATATATTTTATCATTGCATACGTTTTTATCATTGCATACATTTATGAGCTGGGGCATATTAATTTCAGCTTTTTGTTGATATGAAATAAAATTTCTCCAATTCGTCCTTGCACCGTACTCAGAAGAAATTTCAAGAATTCTGCAGGGAGATTATCACCTTTTACCTATGATCATAAGCGGAGACTTCAATATCAATTTTGCAACTCCAGAAGCTCAACCATTTATTGACTTCATGCAAGATAAATTTAATCTTCAAATGAACTCCAACCGGAACATTTTAACAACATGATATGGAACAACCATCGATGCTGTCTTCCAGCGTAATCTAGAAAGATTACAGTCTCGAATGTACATATCTTACGTCAGCTACCACAATCCGATTGTATTTATTATTATACTAGCTGACCCGGCGAACTTCGTTCCGCCCAAATCTATATATATACAAATTGAGCCTTAAAATTTGTTCGTTTGTCGCCAATACACGTCTTAACGCATTTACCGATTTTAAACAATACATCTTTGGTATTGGTCTTTATATGATTTTTGTGGAGTTTGGTTGCAAATGGTAAACGTATGCAAAAAAAAATATATTTGTGGCGCTGTTGTCGATCTCCTAAACCACTCAACCAATTTCAATGGAATTTTCTGGCTGTGTTTGGTTGGTTACAGTTTGAAAGATATGACTATTTTGGGCACGATAGGTGGCGCTGTGTTCAATCTCCTAAGCCACTTAACCGATTTCAATGAAATTTCGGGGCTGTGTATGGTTGGTTACAGTTTGAAAAAGAGGATACTATTTTGGTATGGTGGGTACGGCTATATGTAAAAGAGACTGACGTCCGTATGTGCACTCATAACTCGGGAATGGATCGTGGTTCAGTGAAGATTTGGTGTTAAACATATTTTTTGATGCAAATCGACAAAAACTAAAAAAAAAAATGTTTCGCCAAAAATAAAAAGCAAAAATGTTGTGGACATTATTATTTTTATTTAAAGTATGTGTTTTTTTAACTATCGCAGAGCCTTTTCATAAACTACATTTTTTGTTTTGCCCTGAGTAGTAGTATAAATAAACAGAACTGATGGCTTTCCTACACGTGAACATGATACATATAATTGTCCGTGGGAGAAGCATGGGTACTCTAGATCGATTCCACACAATTCCAACGATTGTCCTTGCGCCTTATTTATTGTCATTTCCTATCGACAGTATTTGCCTAGAAAAGTCTTCAGCCGATGGGTCATTTTGTAATTGTACTCTCACATTTGTTGTTAAAGTGAGTGTTTGTACATTTCTCCATAAATTTGAGGGCTTTAAATATGCCTTTAATTCATCTGCTGGAGTTGCACGGGGTATCACTGGCAGTGTTTGAGGGAAATCACCAACCAATAATATTAAAGCGCCACCAAATATTTCTTGATTATTACGTAAATCTTTCAAAGTCCTATCCGAAGCTTCCACCGATCTCTTATGTGACATTGTACATTCATCCCATACTATTAATTTGCATTGTTGCAAACGATTTTCATTAATTTACGTATTCAATGATAGGTAATTTAAGTGCGGAGTGTGCTGTACGACCACCATCCAATGTAGCAGCTATTCCAGACGATGCAAGTGCTAATGCTATATTCTTCGGTGATCTTATAGTACCTAGCTAGTAGCATGGAAATCAAAAATGTTTTTCCGGTACCACCTGGCGCGTATAAAAAAAACATTCCTCCGCTTTCGTTTTGTATAGCTTGAATTATTGTATCATATACATATCTTTGTTCTCGGTTCTATTTCGGCAGATTCAAATTTATAAATGTGTTCAGTTCATTTATATCGTATTGTTGTTCACGTTGCATTTCTTGATTAAATACGTCATGCATTTGCTAAGCACATATCTTCAATTATAACTAATGCCTCATTATAAATTTCGAGTGTTGTTGTATTGTCAAAATCTTCCAACTCGTAGTTTTTAACTTCTCTTACGACATCTTGAGACGTCAAATCACTATAAAAGGCCATATAATCTTGATAAACGCCAAAACCATCTAGATTTCCTGAAAATATCTTTGTGTCATCAAACATATAAATATAAATCAAAGCTTTGTTGCGCTTTTCATCTCACATCAGATGATTATCCGATCCGATGTCACAGTGCGAATTCGATGCAAAATATCGTCGGCCATAGCACACAACACACCGTCACCAGTCCGCAGCGCTTCGAACGAAGTAGGGCCACAAACATTGACCAAAAGCATTCTCAAATAGAAGCATTCGTATATTCTACCAATTGCATCACTTGCATAAACACCACGAAATGCGGGAATTGTTTCGGCCGTTTGAACTTCTTCGACGACGCATCCCAATATCGGGTCATTTCGCAATAAGAAAGTGTTCGTGCAAACTCGTGGCTTCTGCAAGTGTCAAAAAATTGGTTAATGTTGGTGCAGGTGCCATAACCCTACTCACGAATGAGCAGAGCACCAAGATTGTTACTCGCTCATTTTTCGTAACAACCCCTGCGTGAAAACTCAAAACGCTGAACAACATCATTGTCCACGCATCTCAATCATCCCTACATTTCAACTTAATCACTCGTACTAATGCAAGGATCCTGAAAATAATGGATTCAATCACCATCAAAGTATCTACTCCACTTTAAAATGTTACTTAATGTAACATAGTAAACATAATTTAAAAGAACAAACTTATTAGGTAGGTACCTATATTTAAAAAAAATTCAAAATTGTTCACAATAACAATTTGCTCGGAAAATAATTGAAATCATTGACAACAACAATTGCTTTTAAAATTATTATTACTTTTTTTTATTTTTTTATTTGAAATGTCACTACTCGATTTCTATCCATTTTTTTGTTGTTTCAAAGTGCATTTCCCCATACAAACTTTCATAGCCTTTTTCATCCCCTCAAAGTTTTGTTTTCGCGACAAAACTTCACACAAATGATATACAGACCGATAGCAAATATGTGTGAAAGTTTGGTTCAAATCGGTAAATGCGTTAAGGCGTGAATCGACGACTAACGAACACAATTTTAAGGTTTTCTTTTTATATATATAGATTATTGTTATTTCATAATATATCAAGAATACGGTTATTATAATTCCCTCTTTTCTCAATGACGTGTATCAAGCCACACATATACCGCACGCACGGTGTTTACACATGCACATATTTCGGGACTGTTGGATACAGTCGCACCAATTTTTTTTAAATGCTCCTTCATTTGCTGAAATCGTCCACTTCCACTGCTTCCTCAATCTAAATTGTTGCCCTAAAATAGTTCCTCTTCTCATACCGTACCGAAAAAGAAAATGAAAATGAAATTACATATTGTGGTCCTCAATATTTTTAATCGAAGTCGACCGCAAACAACTGCTAGCCCCTAGACGGAACATAAAGAACGTCGTTTATTTATGACACAAGGAATATTGAAATCTCACCCTATAATGCTATCTGTCCCACCGAGGGAATAGTATAATAGCTGTCTGTCACTATAATTATGTGTTAGCTATATTGCACCCAGGGAATAGAACGCCCATGATGTTTTTGTACAGTAGTTTCATGCTTCTGGGTTTGAAATGTATTGCTACCGAATTTAGACTGTGAAATTAATTTTTTTTTTTTTTTTTTAGAGCGAATTTATTTCCAACGAAAAGTGTTTATTGGTGTATTGTTGTCGGCTAATTTTGTACGAAGTAGAAGCAGGCGGATAGGCGCCAACCACCGACGCACGATCAGTGCCAAGTCGTGAGGTAGAAGATTTAGGTAAAACCGTTTAGCCAATAAATTAAACACATTGGAATGTTGTAATGAAAATTGGTTTACAGGCTGTTACATTTTAGCGTTGTGATAAACTTTACACCGCTTAATTGGACAATTTTTCCGACAATATTTTGTTTTTGTTCTTTTTCTCCGCGCCATCAGAAAAAATCGCTTTTTTCACAAAATTCATCTAGTACATATAAACCTTTACAATATGACTTTCGTTTAACACACTCATATAGAGCTATTTAACACGAATGACAGTTGATTTCATATTGAACTCATCTAAAAGCCTGTCCGAAGTTGATTAGTTCTCGTTGGAAAACATTGCACCAAATCGCGACTGAAAGATTGCAATGCAATTGTAATTTTAGACATCTAAAATTAACGATTTAGTTGTTTCTTTTTTACAATTCAAGGGAATTTTTATTCAAAGCTGTTACAGTAGTGAAAATATAATATCACAATTAAAATCAAATCAAAATGTCGGTTACCGTATTAATGGGGACGTTCGGATTTCTAGTTTAGTCGTTTCCATTGGTTTCACTCGGGGATCCACTCATTCTGTAATGAAACAAAATAAACTACTTCTGATTGATTAGACAACAATTTTGGTGAAATGCCAAAAAATAATCTACGGCAGCTTTCATCTGACTTGTATGAAATACATAAATTACGCTTGTGTGAGATCTTCCTGAGTGAACTCTGACTTCAGGTCAATTCGAGAAGCGAAACTCTCTTCTCAGAATCACCAGAAGAGTATTTTTTGTGCCAATGAAACGGTTTCCGAAGTGATTTTTTCGATTCGGGACTCTCCCGGATGCTTGCTGACTGATTTGATGTATTTCAGTTTCTGTTTGGTTCTGATTTGGTCACGTGAATATTTTTTTTTTTTTTTTGCATTAGAAATTTATGGAGGAATATAACATAACTCACGTTTTTGCAACTTACAACATTTTCTAGGAGAACATTTGACTACCATCGAATTTTCTTTATTTTCAGAGATTTGATTGTTGCGTGCAATTGATTTTTAAGACAGAATTTGAATTTGTTTCTTGACAACTTTGTGCATTTGACATATTTATCTCGCTCTTCGAGCTAAGGGTTACTAAGGCACGTTACTCGTTATTTTGCTAATTTTCTCTTTTTCTGTCATTTTTTGATGAGAACGTGTATAGACTTTGTGCGTTTGCGACAGCGTGACCGTCGTGCATTTAAAGTTGCGATTTGGCACTTTTTTTGAGAGCCTGACTCAAATGCTTGCTATTTTAGACTTATTTTTACTTCGAGTAGGCGCTTCAAACATTTTTCAAATGGCGTTATTTCCAAATCAAAACCTTTAAAATGTAACGCAGAAGGCCTATACCAACACTATTATAGTGATAAGCTACCCAATGCTTGTTAAATACCGTTCACAAACTTAAAATTTGCAGAATAGCTTCAGAAATGAAACTTTTTTGTTTATCCAATTGGCTCTTTTTCTTGCGACTTTTCAGTTTTCTGTAGCGGAATTAACATATTATATACAGTGCAGTCAAAACTGATAAAATTTATTTGACTTTGGTGATGGCTGTCAAACATTTTAAATGTCAAAACATTTCCATATTTCTAAGTTTCATACTGCGCTTAAATTTTTAGAAAACATTAACTCACCAAGTACAGAAAAAGATCTGAAATTATTTTATTGTCAATCATTTAGGTTGTCAAAATTAAATGCCAACGGAGTACCAAGTGAATGATTTAAGTCTTTCACTGCTTTCAAGTGCTTACTACTATAGGCGCAGTGGCTTAGTGGTTAGTTTGTTGGTCAAGCGACTACTAGGAAAAAACACGAATTTCTAATTCCATTTTTAGATTTTTTTTTCCACAGCGCCACCTCTTTCTAACATTTGACAAGTATCCGAGAGTATAACTGTCATAAAAGAGGTTCTAATTGGCCATTTGAACTCGGAATAAAATTGTAGATCCCTTCAATTCGTCCCATAAATAACGAATTGTTGTGAGAAGCTAGGCCTAGGGTTCCTATACGGACCTGATGTGCCAAGTATTTATTTAAATACCTACACTATTCAAAAATTCTTCGAGTGATTTTTGGTCCCGTTTGCGTTGACGGGCTTTGGAGGAGAAGATTTAACAGCGAACTCTACGAGCTGTACAGCGACATCGACCTGGTCAGAAAAGTACGCATCAGTCGTCTAAGATGGCTGGGACATATAGAGCGAATGGACACTAACGCTCCGGCCCGAAGAGTCTTCGATTCTAACCCGGAGGGACAACGCAGTAGAGGAAGACCTCGCCTTAGGTGGCGCGCGCAAGTGGAAGGGGACCTCAACCAACTTGGAGTGCGCAACTGGAGGCAGTTAGCCAAAGATCGCGCTAACTGGAGAGGCGTATGGGTTGAGGCCCAGGTCCACCCCGGACTGTAGCGCCACCTAAGTAAGTAAGTACCTACACTATATTTCCGACTGTCTCTGATTTCTCTACGTATATTCCGTTTCCACTTGTAATTGTCGCTTAGATCCTGGGCAACATTTTGCCACTTTTCATTGTAAATAACAACCAAAGTCACAAAAAATCAAACGTTCCACTACCAAGTAAAGAAAACCACAAAGCATTTCAAAAGACGAATCGTCGACTAGTTGAACAAATAAAAAAATAACCATTCGCGTTTGCGCTGGACGGTGCAATGTTTATCAAAAAAACCCAACAGCTACATTCTAGGGAACATATTTCCATTCGCTGTCCATTGTTAAAAACAAAAGCACACAAACTTTCCTCCATCGACCTCTGATAAAAATTACATTCGGCTATGACAAGGGACACCCAGTTTTACAATATGCATTTCGATTTTCGAAACACTTGTAAATGTAGGTAAAAACAATCAAAACACTTTTGGCAAAAAACTTTTATCCAACTCCATGCATTCCCATCCCTCTTCTTGTTAGTATTAACAAAAAACAAAACCTCGGTCTCCGCCAAAAGAACTCTTAAACGCCCTTCAACTTGGTGTTCATTTTGTCCATTTTGAAAAAAAAAAAAAAAAACAAGTCCTTGCAGCAAAAATTAAATTCTCCCCATTCTCAGCAACTACCCCTACCCCCCGCCGCACTCAAGACCCACGTTGTGCCAATAAAACACAAAATGTGGGCGCTTAAAAGGACAACTGCCACTGCCACTGCAAAACAAGAATCAGAAAGAAAAAAAGCAAAGGCTAACCAGTCCCGCCCGACGAACTCAATTCAAATAGTCCTGCGTCGAGTTTTATTGGGTGTAGGTGGCGCGGTTTTGTCGACAAACGTCTAAGTGGTGTTACCAGTCATCAGAACCACCATGTATATCCCACCGCCACCAGTTATGAGTTCCCTTCCTTTTGCCATAAATTTCCGTCATTTTTTTGCCTGCCATGTGTATGTGTGTGTTTGAACTCCTTCTTCCTGGAAGTATAACAAAGAAAACAAGTAAAATCCGTCGAAAGATTCCTTGACATTTACAAAAATTAAATTGCATTATGAAGGATGTGGAAATTTTATTATTAAAAGGAATACTTATCGTCGTTGTATGTGCTGTATGTGTATCCTCTGAATTCCTCCACGAACAGGAAAGCATTGAGCGCGATGGGGTTGGAATGGTATACGCGCTCAGTTTTAAACTGTGAAGATTAAGGAAATATACTTCTATGCAAACAGGGAAGTAGTTTGTGTTTGACGACAAAGCCAACCCAGTGAGAAAGAAAGGACGACACATAAACATTATGTCAAGTCACTTCCGGGATATGTCCACAAAGGATATACCTACATCTAACAGCGGGACGACATCTTGGTTGGGGTTGTCATACAGTGTCATCCTTTCAGTGCAAAATGATCAGGAAGGAATATCATCCGTGCGTGTGTGTTTGGTGGCTGTTCGCTTCCCATATAGGATGACGAAGAATTGGGTCAAGTTTCATTGGCCTGACAGTTTAACTGGCGCGACGTGTGCAATCTTTGTACGTATATGCAAACACACTCAGATTGAATGGGGAAATTTGAAATGGACAAAGGGACTGTCCGGCATATTACCATGGGAATCCTTGCCACAAACAGTCGTTTAGCTAGAACGTA
Source organism: Cheilosia urbana (assembly GCA_946477585.1). Taxonomy (NCBI): domain Eukaryota; kingdom Metazoa; phylum Arthropoda; class Insecta; order Diptera; family Syrphidae; genus Cheilosia; species Cheilosia urbana. The sequence continues at coordinate 26,466,686 of OX297854.1, read as the reverse complement.
CGATTTCAAACGACTAAAGGGATTTACGATTTTCGATTAGAGCCCGCCATAGGTGGTATGCACACATACAGTGGGCGAATGAATGGACTGGGGTGGTAGGTGCGGCAAGTAATACTACCAGTTTATCCATTATCCACCAGTCTTACTTGCCCATGTGCATGCAATGGAAAGGGGACTACGTTTCCGTGTTATTTCTTTCACCCATATATAAGCATAAGCTTAATTGCCAGTGAAATGCCAACGAAAACGTGGGAGCAAAAAGGGCCACGACCAAATGATAAATGAAAGAACCTATCTTCTTAGGAAGAGGGAAACCACCAGCTTAGGAAGTTGCCGATGGAATTAACTAATCTTTAGGTCTGGCCAAACAATGAGTTAAGTTGGAATGGCTACTTTCTGCCTGAAAAGTATCTTGTAGTATATTTTTTTTCGTCTCGGGTTGGTGTATCTTTAAGAGCTGCAACGAGCTTTAGTGAGGTTTATTTGCCACAGGAATCTGTTGAATAGTTTGGCTGTGACCAGTGTTGCCAGAAGGTTACGATGGAATATCCCAGATAGACCGTAAAAAAATCCCTTTCTGATGACTTTAGCCGTTTTCATTGGAATGTACCATCCCACGCCCCCCTAAAAAAAAAAACAAGAAAATATAAGCAAACTCCTTTCAAACAACACAAATAACATTTAATGACCTACCCCCTCATTAATAAAAAAAATGTGCACAACTAAGTTATGTAGTTAGCAAACGTCAGATAGCATACAAAAATTGGACATAACGGCTGAGTAACAAGTCGATAACTTTTACACAGCCTTTATTAATACGGGGGCTAATTTTTTTTAAGACTACAAACATATTCCTAACAAAAAATAATGAAAATTGTGATCGTAATAGGTAAACAAAAATTAACAAAACAGAAAGATGAGTTCAACCCTATCTGTACATATTTTTATAGGTACTGTCTTAACCTAAAGGTTCGTTTCACTAGTGTTTGGAGATCGCGTTATTTTATGAAACTTGTAACTATAAAAGAAAATGCCTTTAATAGCTAAAGAGTCCCTTTATCTCTCAGACATAAAGGGTTTTCCAATAAGAGGTGTTATTTTGATATTCAAAGAAGAATGCCATTTTTTGAGATAAATGATCGGATGTTTATTTCATGATAAAGAAGAAGGCATGCCGTTAATAATGAAAAACAACATCAGCCAAATGGCCACCACGAGCACGCATACAGGACCATATCCTTTCACAATAACACCTCTTATTGAAAAACCCTTTATTTAAATTCGTATAAACTCCCTCAAAATGGGATAAACCCCTCAGAACGGCGTCTCTGGCTGTGACTGTGAGGACTCATCACAAATTACATCTCCAGTTGAGAGAGACCGAACATAGGTACCTTAAAATCCTTTCAAAACCATCTACGACGAGGAGGAGGCGTGATTACGTTTAAATCTTGAAAAATTCCAAAGCCAAATTAAATTAAAAATTAAAAAGAAATTGAAAAATTATAAATTTTTTCATAACGAAGATTGATTTTTATAAAAAAAATCTGTGGACATTCTCATTTAGCGAGCTAAACTCTAAAAAAAGTGCAGCCAAACAGCACTTTCATCATGACAATGCTGGCCCGTCACTCGTTTGTGACCTTTCCACATTTCTAAGCCCATACTTGAGACAGCTTACCAAACTTTGAATATCCCCTCCAGTAGCTCATCTCGGTTACAAAAGTGCTCTATTATTCCGCTAAATTTTGTAATCTCTGATATGAAAATCTGCAGTGGAAACTCCTGAAACAGAGCGGGGGGCGGAGAACGAAATGGTAAATCGCGCACTTAGATCCCAACCAAGGACATGATTTTTTTGTTTTTTTTTTTTGTAAATACATTATGGAAACTATGAGTCTTTCGTTCATTCAGATGAAACTCGTCTGCATCGGAAGAACTTTGCCATTTCCGCGGTCTGTATATCAGGGCCAAACATTTGGAGTGAAATGTCATGGCAGCCGGTGGAGAGCAGAAAGACGAATCACTTTATCTGTCTCATTATTGTCGTACACTACCACTTGCAGAGCTTAATAACAATTCGCCATAAAATGTCAAGATGTAGGTACGAAGCGGAGCAGAGGAAGAGAGCTAAAAATACTAAACGTGCTCTATCATGCGAATGTATTTAATAGTGTAGACTGTCGTTGTCCTTGGTTTTGCGGAGCTGTTCGGTCCATACCGTCATAGCTGAGTCGTTACATCATATTTTATCTCGTCATCATCGACATTACCCCATTACATCTTCGTCGCCGCCACGCCGTTGGTGTAATCATCAAGCGGTTTTATTGGCATCGTATTTTGTAGAAATTCCTCCCCCAAATTGCTAGGCGAAATTTAATCAACGACGACCAAGTGTGTCCTTCGGATCGCAACAGCAATCGTAAAGATTGACGGGATTACTCCCAGGTGATACATTTTCATATCCGTTGTGCGGTTTACACCTTGTACGGTGTAATTATCTATACATACTGAAAGGGAGGGTTCTATATACCTACGTTCTTTCGTTATAGTCGACTGTTTATTGCATTTCGTCCTCTTCCTGTCGTTGTTGTCAAATCGATAAGGGAATAACATTTACTGCGTGGAGTATGATGCAAACGAGAACGACATTAACTGTGCGACAGTCTATTGTCTTCTATACAATGTCAAACAGATTCGTATAACTAAAACTATTTCACTGTACTATCAAGGAGAGGAGCATCCCTCCTCTTAGACAGGATACAGCATAAAATGTAACAGAATTATGCAAAATCCCAAAACAAACTAACTTTTACTGCTAAACTGATTTAAAAAAGGTCAAAGCGTTTCCATCATCGCCATGGCGATATCCTTTATAAAGCACATAGAGTTCATTGTATGGATGTGTTAGTAGGTATTGCGGGCGGGTTGGATATTCAACGAATTTCCTTTCAAAGTGTTCGCAGACATTTTGAATAAATTTCATTCAATTGATGGAAGTGAATAACCCTCCTGATCCAATTTTCGAATGACTCTCAACAGTGCGGTAACAGGAGGAGCAGAATATCCTTGATTGGCGTAGAATTTGAATGTTTGTCATTGGAATGGCAAGCAAAAAAAAAAAAAAAAATGCAAATTTTTGTCGATGCGGCAGTTTGTTGAATGAGCTGGAGAGCAAAGTGTATTCAAGTGGGTTTGAGATCGTTCGAAGGTGTATATAGTTAGAGTTACGCAGATTCCAATATATAAGTATAAAAGAAGGCTTCACGTTTATTTTTTGTCGTACTGGATACGGCGTTAACCGATTTTCCAAAAAAAAAAAAAAAAAAAAAAATGTAACAAAAAATGAAAGATTGATTTTCGTAGGGGTATTATTTTGTTAGGACCTTTTCTGCCAGCGAAAAGTTGCCTTTTGTTCTTATTGGATATTAAAGCCACTTGAGGTGTATTCACCATTGTTTCAATTTAATTTCACAGTAGGATAGCTAGGAGAGTTTTAGATCACTATGCGCTCAAACTCACTGCATCCATAAATATGGCGGATACAACAACTTGATACAAAATTCTAATCGAAAAAATCGAGACACCGGGAAAAATGTGTTTACAAATTTTTGTAGAAATGTTTTGTTTCTTAAATGAGACATAAAAATAAGTTCCGTTTACACAGATTTCCAGGGATTACAAAAGGTCCATAATAATAAAAAAAAAGAAAAGAAAAAAAAAAACCTGTTAGAGTGATATTGACTTTGCGGATGACTTTTCCATAGAAAAATGGAGAACATTCAAAAATTGGATAGAAAAAATCAAAATCAAGTAAGAGAAAGTTCCACTTAGAGGAATTCTACTGTATTCACAAAACAAATTGTATTGTAGGTGATAGGCCCTGTCCACTGCGACCAGAAGAGATCTATTGTGTTGGCCTTTATTATTTAACCCAGGGAGCTGTTGAGGCTCTTTATAAACCTCAGTACCCTTCTTGGTTCCATGTTTCCAATATCTGCAGGACTTAAAAGCGCCCTTTGCATATGGATCGCTCTGCCCCTTGCCACAGCAGGGCATTCGCAATGTATGTGTTCCGTTGTCTCCTCCTCTTCTCCACAGAGTCGACAGGAATCACCGTCGGAAAGTCCAATTTTTTTGAGATGATATCTTAGTGGCCAGTGACCAGTAAGATAACCCGTTGGGATCCTTAGATCTTCTTTGCTTAGCTCAAGTAACTTTTTTGCCTTACTACGAGCTGGGCTTATGAATCTTTTTGCATGCCTCTGTCCCTTGGATTCCGTCCAGTATTCGGCAAGGTGATCATCTTCTCATTTCCTGAATTTTGAGTGTGTGTAACTCAAAGGTAACCCGAAGTAGGACTCAGGACCGGTGAGCAGGCGTGATGCGCCTCTTCTCGCCAGAGAATCTGCTCGTTCGTTGCCCTCAAATCCCTCATGGCCTGGTATCCAAGCAACAATGACTGTGTTCGTGTTGTAATTTGCCAGATCTTCGAGGAGATTGAAACATTCCCAGACTAGCTTTGATCTGATCGAAAACGATCTTAGGGCCTTAAGAGCTGCCTGGCTGTCTGAGAAGATGTAGATACGGGCACCTTTAGTGCGCCTTCGTAAGCATTCACGGACACATATCTCTATGGCGTATACCTCCGCGATGGTGTTACGAATTGGTTGGTTCTCCAGGCGCTCCTGTCAGATTTGACTATCTTAAATTTTCTGGAGAAGCGAAGCCTTTTAAGCATGGTGTCTGATACTTTGATCACAGGATCATCTTGAAGCATTTGTAATACCCGAAGGTTTTCTGTAAGATTTCCTGCTTTAAGATTTGATATATCAGGGAGCCTGAGGGCACCGAGACTAGCTTCCTTCTTTACAGAAATGTGTAAAGGCAGAAGGCTGAGCATTGCCCCTATGGCTGCAGTTGGACAAGTTTTCATTGCCCCCGTTATACCAACGCATGCTAAGCGATATATCTTGTTTACTTTTTTCTGGGCCGTTAATTGTTCGGTTTTTGGCCACCATGATATCGCTGCATAGGTGATCATTGGTTTGATGATCGTGTTGTGTAACCAATAGATCATTTTTGGTTTTAAGCCCCAGGTTTTGCCGTAAAAATGCTGGCACATATAAATTGCCTTTGTCGCCTTCTTGGTGACTTGATCAAGGTGTGAGTTCCAGGTGAGAGTCTTGTCCAGGATTACTCCCCTGATAAGTCAGTAACTTCGTTATTCAGCTTGATCGGTTTCAATTCTAGTTTTATCCTTCTTGAGAATGGTATCATGACTGTTTTTGAGGGACTTATGGTCAATAATTTATTCTGACACCATCTATAGGTTAAGTTTAGGGCTCCTTGCATGATCTCCGATATCGTGGAGTCATATTTTTCCCTAACAGTGATTACTACATCATCTGCATACCCTTGTGGTACCCCGATTGTGTGAGGTGGTCTAGGAGTTCATCTATGATATGACTATGGTCCACATCAGAGGAGAGAGTACTCCTCCCTGAGGACAGCCACTAGTAGCTTTAACAGTCTTTTGTGAGCCTCCATACTCCAGATTTATTATTCTGCTTTCTAGCATGTTTAGAGTCCATTTTATGATTAGTGGGACAATGCCTTTCCTTATCATAGCTTTCTTTATGGCATCGAAGGAGGTATTGTCGAGCGCTCCCTGGATTTCTATGAAGGCATAAAAAACGGAAGGTCACAATTGCGAAATTTATATGGAATATATTCCCACTGTGAACTACTAAACTTTAGAGTCGAATCTAAAAATGTTTATTGGTAAGACCGAAAGTGTTAGATGTAGGTACTAATGGCGCACATTTTAAGACTGCAAAATCTGTTTATTTTCTTTTCAAAATTTATCCAAAACGAAATTAGTTTTTAAACGCTAGTGACAATTAGTCTTTAAGGAAATTTTAAAAGACTTAAACTTTTGTTCAGTAGTTATTTCTCAACTGAACAGTACTATCTCGTATGTCAGTGGCAAACGAGTGTGTTCAGATACCACTGCTTACAGAGAACAATGATTTCCAAATATGGTAATAGATTTGGGGAAATTTTCACTGCAAACTGGGGAAAAGCAAACTTTTTAAAAATTTCCTTACTGGTGATTCGAACTTGACAAACTTCATTGAAAAATGAAACCGTTGTTGAGTTAGTCGAAGTAAGATACGGCGGCGCATTATCTAAGTTGATTGTTATCGCTATCTATGAACTTATAGGAACACACAATAAAATTTAGTATTTCTAGTAAATTTTCACGTGCTCGTTCATTGAAGGCAACCCAAACAAACTTCAGGTTTTTGCCAAGCCGGCGAATTTCCGGCATCTCGATTTTTCTCTCTTTCTTCTGGATCCAACCAGCACGACGAGTGGCCAACATATTAACATTGTAAAATTAAACGTGAAATAAAACTTCCATTAAAGATTTTGCTTTTGATTTCTGTGGAAAAAGTGACAACGGGTCATAGACAGCAACAGCATCAACTAGCCAGTCCAAATAACAAAGAAACATCGACAAACACAGCAACGATTTTCTGACTCAGCTCCAAAAAAGAAATAATAACACACACATTTTACAAGGTTTTTTTAGGGTTGTTTTCACAAGTGTCTAACGAACATAGAACAGTAAAACTTCTTCATTCATCCGTTTGGGTTCCGCATAAAATTGTGGACTCCTCCAGTTCGTCCCCAAAAAAAAACAACTAAAAACTAGTTTGAAGCTAAGCCCAAAAAAGAAAACCGAACATTGAATCTTTTATTACACCTCAGTCATAGACGGAGTTTCTAAATGTCTAAAACCTACGCAATTAGTACTCACATGTTTTCCATTTAATGGTATTAGATCATCAATCACCGACAGACCCGACCCAGTGGGGGTCCTTAATTGAACTGATTTATTTTGCCAAACTTTATCGGTACGATACATTCATGTCACAATTGCAAATTTAGCATTTCGCTAATTGCCGCAACAAAATTACAATACCAACCTATATAATTTAAGCCCACTGCTCCACTTTCGGTAAGCCTATATAGGTATACGTCCCTCTACACAAAACTCGTTCGCACTCAACTCAGTCGACCGCAATTTCCATCAACATCAAACTCACGACAGCATGGAAATATCGACAATGGCAGACGGAAAAGTGCCAACTATTTGTGTATACCCTCATTGGGAACAGCCAGGTGAAGTCTGTTTATACAACACTCGTCCTTTTGACCCATCGCCTGAGAATAGTTATCCTCGAATAGGGTTTTATGTTGATGACCCCAAAACATTAATCGGCGACAAAAGAAGACCAAACACCAATTAGCCGGGCTAATTTTTTTCCGAAGGACTTGGCTATCGGCTGATGGGTTGCGGGGGTTAGGTAGATTCCATTGCCATGCAATAAGTCAACTGAAATGAGTTTCATGTAAATGGAGGGGTCAGCACTATGGTAATGGTATCCTGGCATCGATGTGCGATTGGTCCGTTTAATTCGAATCGATATAGTGGAAGGATTTATTGCCCAATATAGGTGGTAGTCTTGGCACGATGGGTGTTGTGATTGCTTTTGGTGGTATTGTTGTTAATTTTTATTAATATTGATGTTTGATTTGAATGCATAATTGGAATTGTATTGATTTTTTGACTTGTTTCTCATTTTAGATGCCTGGATTGGTTGTATTCAGACGGCGATGGTCAGTGGGATCAGATGATCTTGTTGTACCGGGAGCATTTCTATTGACAATTCATATTCTTTGGTGAGTCTAGTTCAATTAATATTTAGCGTGCACATGAAAATTCTTTAACTCCATACAGCATTTTTCTGAGTCTCAGCTAAGAATATAATAAACAAATAATCATTTTTAACCTTTAGACTAATTATTTCTTAGGCCGCAAACTTACAGCGTGACTGTTGTGTGACTAAAGTTACAAGTTGGGAGTTTTTTAAAAGATTGTCAAAATTTTGTTTGCTATTTTTGGCCCTTTTTTAGTTGGAGAATGCGCTTCAAAAATTCCACAAATAATGTTTTTTTTTTTCAAATAGAAGGCTTTAAAATGTAGCGCAGCTGCCTACCACAAAGTGTTAAGCCAGGTAATGCTTGTTAATTTATCGTTCAAACATTTTCCGAATAGCTTCGAAAATGACACTTTTTTCATCGTATTTGCCCTTTTTCTTGCGACTTTTCAAAATTCTGCAGCGGTCACCTTCCGACTATGGATAATTTTGCCATTGTGAGTTCGTAAAATCTATCCTGGTTATTAGTATCGAGCGACAATATTATTGTTGGGCAGTTGGGCTTGTTTTTCGCCAATAAAACTTGTGGCGGTTTAACATTTTTGGGAAAAATAAAGGCATTTGTAGGTCTTAAATTCAATGAACAAGGTTCAAATGAAAAGTTCTTTTCTGCAGCTTTGACAAAGGGTTTAAGTTGCTGTCATATAAGGTGACTTTTGACTTTATTTGGTGCTGTATACGTAAAGACTCACTTTAGTTGCCTTATTTGTGGGTTTAAGATTTGATTTTACTACCACAAAATCTGGAAATGGAGGCTTTGTTAACTTTGGCTTATTCACCCTCGTACAAACAGTGTGTCTATTTCAGACATAGTGGTTATTTGCTGATGAGCCCACAAACAGTTATAGTTCGAAAACCAAATATTGCAGTTTTGGCAGGTTTTCTTAACAGGTAAAACTGTAAACGGACAAAATTTAGAAACCAATATTTGTATTTGCAAACTCTTCGTTTGGAATAACATCAATTTAAAACTAGACCACAGAGCCGCCATATGAGAGATGAAAAATCACCGAAAAGACCAAAAGAACTTTATAAAGAAGGAACAAAAATTGAATCGCGATGGTCTTCGTGTCTGTTCTATTTAATGCTTAACGGTCTGGGCTCTGGGGCTCATTGCTCAATTAACTTCAGTGGTACACACACATTTGGTTGATTGAAGGCGAAATGCAAGGTTCACTTCCTGACAAGGGATATTCGGAAATGAATTTGTATAACTATATAAATCGTGTTTTGTATACCTATTTATTTAAATTACAATTGCTTACTTTTAGGGGCAGGTAAATTGCATTCCTTTATGTGTAAATGATTCTCTCCAACGGTTTTTATAAACTAAAGAAGCGACATCTAGATATCGAAAAAATATGTAAATGAGCTGTTCCATCGGAAACAGGTTCTAATCTACGATGATTTATAATAGAATACGTTACTATGGTAATTTAAGGCGGAGACAAATTGATTGTCACCAAAATTATTTCAATTACCTGTTTTGTATGGGGAATTCATAACTTAATTATAGCAAGCTTAATGGCAAAATATACCCACGATTTTGGGTTTATGCACATCTACGGCCTTTAAAATAGCATAAGTTTCATTCTCCTCATTTCATATTAAATAATAAAAAAGCGTACGGAAAGCTCCGATGTTCACGTATTATTTATTTAAATGAGCCTACGCGAAAGTTGGGTAGAAGTGAGCGAAGTTTGACTAATGTGTTCGAATGCATTATCGTATGGTTTACAGACTTATAATGAGTTTTTATTTTGTGAAGTTAGAAAATTCCGAGTTTTTCGCATATTTTTACCTTTTGTCCCAAAATCTGGCGACCCTACACCTGAGGCTGTTTAGGTGACTTGAAAAGGGTTTGATCAGACTTGAGGAATAATCTATTATCCTCTACGATGGTGCTTTGTTTTTCCATTGCTTCTGTGTAGATTCGAGCCTTGCTCCCTTTAATACGGAGTTTTTTTTTTTTTCTACTGCAGCACCTCAAAAATGTTGTTGGTGCGCTGATGAACCTTTCTTTTTTTTTTCGTCGAAGTTTTTTTGTGTAACATTAGATACTTGTAGGGTCTGTCCTTTTTTTCTTAATCCAAACTGGAACCAAAAACTCTATTCTGACCACCATTTGCAAACAAGTTTTTTTTTAATTTATTTATTTATTTATTTATTTTAATTATTTTTTTTATTCGAATACTCGAGTCTTTCAATGTTTAACTTTCTCACATTAGTGGTATATATATTTGTAAATCTTTTTACATTACCATCCGAATTGAAGGCAGTATTTGAATCTCGAAAGTTGAAACTTCCAAAAACATCTTGGATATACCTGTAGAAGCACTTTCGTCGATCAGAAATTACTCAATTTGGCTTACGATATGGTTAGATCAGATGTCCTAAAACTTCTTGTAGATGTTGAAATGTGAGGACTTCGTGAAACCATAATTTGCCAGGTCTCAAAAGACCAAGGCCTCATTTCCAGACCATTTTCTTGAGACCATTTCCTTAGGTTAAAGGGCGTTTTTGGCCTCAAAGACCCACAATGATAATGACTTCAAATTTCAGGCACTGCTTGTATATGTTTTCAAAAACGCTCGTAAACGTATTTTTGTTGGCACTATAAGCTTACTCTGTTTATGTTGGCTCAAGAAGCCCTTAATAAGAGGTTTTGTTGTGGTCGACCAACTTTTAAGTTTATTGCCGACATCTGTCTCTAACTCTAAAGCTGCATCTGAAATATTTCCTGGGTTTGCTCACATTACCAGACGCTTACAAGTACAATTGTAACACACACTGGTCTCCCATTGGTCTATATTTTTTCGCTTAAGATCATTCACTGAACCTCTAGATTACTGAGCGATTTCAACTTGGTCGTAGCACGCTGTCTATTTGAGCTCTAGAACTGCTGCCTGATATTTTTCCACTCCACCTCAGCAATTACTTTCCATTGCTTCATTTCCACCAGTTTGGCATAATTCGTCAAAACTTTTGTACCTAACTATATACCTTTGTTACTTCCTGTAGGTGACCTATTAAATTCGTCGTAATAGCATTAATTACGGTACCGTCTTGCCTTCAAACGATAACTAATTCTTTCCTGAACTTTCAAACCACTCTATTATGGGCACTTGCTATGTCCGTTTTTTATTTTCTCCTTGGCAAGTCCTTTCAACACCCACGAGTGCACCACTAAAAGTCACACTTTGTAGGCAACTTTGTTTTATTTTTATTTTTAGTTGCCGAATAACTTGTAAGTTTCCCAAATGGTCCGACAACAAACCGTAATTCTTTTCACAGTAATCACGTCCTTTAACGCATTACCTTCAATTTAAATGCACACACCCTGGAGTTCCTGGCAACCTCACTTCCTTCTACGAGTACTAACGAGTTCATTAGACGATATGATGGATAAAAGTTCAAGGCCGCGCACGACACCGCATGTTGACGTCGCCGCTTGACAGACTCATTCAGATGTGTGCTAAATGAATAATTCACAAGGATGCCGTGGTAGAAACGCTCAGCGGGACGCATTCTCATGCAATCGCGATACGTATTTTACTAATTGTACCTATATACGAGTATATGCATATAATATATTATATATGCGTGTGTTTGGATGTTTGGAATATGCCAAAGAGATTTTTTTTTTAGTTTCCGGTCTGACATATAAACTCCGACTCGGCGATGCATACGAGGTTATGTGACTGGAAGGACGTTGAACATATTTTTTTAATTATCTTCCTTTGTCCATGCTATAGCTGTACATTTATGCCGTCGCTTCGGTCAGTAGTTCGGACACCGCAGTTGTGTTTAACTTTTGACATTAAGCGAGTGACATTTGGAATCCTCCTCTTTTGCAGGATAAAATAATTGAAATTTTAAAAGTTGACGTCTTTCCTCATCTGTTTGTGGATCCCTTTCCTTTCTCATGAGGACTATACAATTTTTTTTTCAATATATTTAAATTTAGGCGTGCGGTTGTTCGAAATCGTATTTAGAACTACTGTGGACACATGCGAATTGGAACTCAGCCAATCAACATCAGGAATCAGATTGATGCCTAGCCAGTGCCACTGGCTTCCACAACTATACACGACGCCGCAATTTATGATATCCTTTCTGGATGATATAGAACTTTTTCAATGAATGTCGACAGTCGGCTGAATAAATAATTTTCTCACACATGCCAGGACTCTCACTAGGTTAGTCGTTGTTCGTTGTGGTTGCCATTGCCATAATACCGTTCAGTTTCACAGGATATAATGGTGTGAGGAAGGGTGTAGTGTAGTGCTGGCTCATACTGATCCCATTGACAATGGAGTTCAACGGACACTAAAGCCAACCCATATACACAAACACAGAGTGCTGTATTCTGTTGTACATTAAAGTGCTGTTGGATAAATCTGGTCAATAAACTGTTTCCCTCTCACAAATCAGGAATGCTGAGGGAGAGAGGTTTTTTGTAAATGGACGAGAAGGATATAGGCGCAGGCAGACAACACATACAGGTCGGGTGTAATTTGTGGAATGAAGCAGCTATTATAGTTCATTATTCTAGGCGATGATGATGACGGGAAATTGAGTCGAAATCGAGATTTAATTATGAACTCAACAAAAATGATTTCGGAATTGCGTTGGTTAGCTTCATTGGGTCAAGTCCGATATCTTTTTCCTAACTGGGTGGGGATTGGCCTTGCTAATTTAGAGAGTTTGGTTGTGGGTGTCTTATCGACTTTTGGTAGGAAGGTAGGTAAATTTGAGCTAAAATCTTATTGGGTTCAAAATGAATCTCAAAGATCTGGTAGGATCTTAAGACCTTGCTACTCTATTTTGCAGTAGTTTTCAGCTGTCCCTGTCAGCTTTGTTTTGACAAATGTAAAAACTTATCTTTTATAGAGTTGTTGACCAATTTAATGTTTATTCTGCCGCAGGGATTCTCCACAAACTACCTACACGTAAAAACTTATCTCTACAACTTGCTATATGTATGATATGCGACATGGAAATCGAAGGCTTAGTAGATTTACTGCTCAATTTGACCATTTCAATTGGCGGATAATGGTGGCTCACCAAATACTGCAACGCTATCGATACCCATTATAACTAATAACTGCAGGCTAAGAAGAACTTTTCTGGTTTGAGACCTATACGAGGACTGGATAGATTGAGTAAATTCAAAGTCCCTATTTTTGAAAAGGGCTCAATGTGTTTAGGCTCCTCATTGCAGGCAGATTAACTCAGAGTTAACCAAGTTTTACAGAATCATGTCCCGAAGTCTTAAGACGCTATAGGCTTGTAGACTTAACCTTTCAGCCGAGCAGTTGCGTCTGCGGAAATATTCACTTCCACCTCCCAATAACCACAATGAGTCCCGACTTGTGTCTGCCTTTTGTATATTTTTATTTTTACCCTCGGGAAAGACTCCTAATCGTCACACTGCTGTAACATCTTTAAATTGATTCGGCTAATAATTTTGCATCTTCCGCTTCCCCACGTCAGTATAAACCGTGTGGAGTTTTTTCAACTTTTCAAAGGCTCTGACCCTGTTAACATTCTAGACTAGAGCTGATGTTATATCATCTCCCAGTAGATGCAATCTGCAAAGCTTCTGGCACTCTCCTGTGATTTTAGCGCCCAATATAGGTCTCTTTCAAGTTCTCACAAAAGACGTGCTCGGAACAGATTATGACAATCTCCTGATTTAATAGTTTTAAGCTGTCAAATCATGTCGAAATACACGCTTCTTAAAATGCTCCAAAGTGTCCTGCCATAGGGCTTACTTTGATCTGGAAGCTTTAGCGCTTAAACAGCGCCCGGAAATGCTTTTAAATTGGTATGAGCTGTGAGTTCTACAAATTGCACTTAAATTGTTGTAAGTCTTGGTCTTCCCTAAATATGTTCTCATGAAACGAGTTACAAAGTTAATTTATCTGGTGGCCAAAGGAGTTTAGGCTTTTGTACTGGTAAGTGATACCTAGACATCTTCTCCAAAATGCATGCCAACGACCATTTTTGAACTTTATCCTGAAGCCTGATTTTTTTATAGCCAGAGCTCAAGACTTTTCGACTAAGTCTTATCAGAGTTTTCCATCCGAATAGCTTATATTTCTGTCTGTAGCTTTCAAAATGTAGGTTCGAGCTCCAGCTCGACCGCAGTACAGCGTAAACTGATCATATAGAAAGGTCTTGATATTGATAGATGAACCAGTGTTCAGTAATAGGAATCGCGTTTATTTTGTGAAAGAAACCGGATTTTCCATTGTAGATGTCCGAGTCAGAGATCGTCTGTGGCCAAATTGAATGGTCGTTCTCTCATGAAAAAAAAATCCTTAAAAGCAAAAACATACATACATACATACATAAAAGTTTCTACAAATTTCCATTAAATTCCACACACGACGACGTCTTGTCTGGTCTTTTTCTTTGGTACAGCTTAGTGGCACGTTTCGACTGACTAAGAGGAAATCTGTCCATCCTCCGCACAAGTCTGCCAACAAGATTACACAGAAACAGAGTTTGTAAACTTTGCTAAATCGATTTGTTCCGATAAACGGGTTTTCACTGTGCGCTCTTTCGAATCTATGTGCCCCTGAGAACGCCGCCACTTCACCAAATCAATACTCTTGCCCCCGTTAACACCTCCGCACACAGATGGTTATTTTTATCGAAGTATGCACTCCTTGGGCAAGCAAAACAAGATTGAATCAAATTTATTATCAATTTACCCGTCCACATCCGGCTGTATAATGCTATTTCAATTCCCCATCCCATCTTCATCTCGAGCGCCATTTCATACTCGTAAATGTGTTTAATCTCTCGCCGCACACGTTTAAAGTGTAAATGCACCTTTAAGGCGCTCTGAACACTGTTACCTTATATTGCTCTCCGCAGTCCGCATGCAACCGTCTTTGACGGAGGAAAAATATTGCTCTCCCACTTTAACAAGCAGTCCTCTTCGTATCCAAAGGAGCGCTGTTTATGTAAGCCAAAGCCAGCGCCAAGTGGAATGCAACAATTTATTTGCCTCGCTCGAGTGCAGTACACGTATATACACGAGTTCACGGTTGGGAATTCGAAATCAGTTTTGAAAAGTTTTTCCTGTGAACACAAAACCCTCTTTAGCAGAGGACTCTGCTATACGTCCTCTCGAGGAGTATACTTCCACACTTATGCTTCATTGAATAGGATGGGGCATATCATATAGGAAGGCAGAATGCGAAGCGAAATAGAAAAAAGTAATGAGATGGATACCCCTTTTGCATAAGAATGCACACACAAATCCCTGTGCTAACAAAAGAACACAACGGTACCGGGCTATTATTATAGCGTAACTGAAGAGGGCTGGCTGGTAAAAGAAACAGAAAAAAACGTCCATACCCCTGGTATCTAAGGGCTGAACAATTGCCAGCGTAATAGTGTGCAAATGGTAGAAGATACCCCCTAGGAACCACAAAGCCGCCCGCATAATCATAAAGGGCGCTGCGAAAAGTTTCCTTATTTTGTTTTCGAAAACTTTTGCAATTTTTCGGATCAGAATCAGACCGCAAAGTTAAGGGTTGAAGGGTTGGGGTATTATTCTTCGTCTTTGCCATGGTCATTCGGTTTCAAAGAGCAACGAGGACTTGTGCAAGATTTCATGGAGTTCTAGAGATTTGGTTGAGTCATCACCTTTGGTCTACACGCGCAAGCCATTCAAGTGCGAGATGATGGAATATTTTTCAAGGACCACAGGCACATCGTTATCTCTTCTGAGAAGAAGGAAAAACAAACAAATGATAACCAACTTGATGAGGAGAAAATTAAGAGCGCATCAGATGTGACATTGCTCGCAGGTCGCCGCCCGTCAAGTCGCTGGACAGGGGTAGACATTTTTGGTCACAACCATACTTCTCCAGTGAGGGTCGACGGGAGGTTTCTCTTGTTCCCAATGTTTGATGGAGGAGATTGTAGCTCGTTTAGAGCATTCGTTGGACCACGTATTTGATCGATATCGGCGGTTGAGGGAAGGAATTGGTTTCTTCATCCGTGACAATCGGCCTTGATGACAATCGAAGCGCACGTGCCTTTCTTTGAACAGCTGTGGGGGAAAGTTCTGTGTCCAATAGGCCTTCGTGTCCTAACCAGGTTAATGTGGCTGTACGTAGAGTTTCCTTCTTCAACTCAATGAAGACAGGAAGGAAAATCACTCAAATAATTTTGCGTTCCAAGGATATCTTCATCAGACCTTTTTCTGCACCAAACGGCAGGACTGGAAGGCTCATTGACTAGGCCATTGAATTACATTTTTTGGGCAAAGGGAAAAGTTTGATTTCTGATGTGATGTCAAAGATTATGGCGCAGCCGAGGTAGATAAGCAGACTACCTACGGACCTCGAGCTTATTATGACGTTCCGTTCCGATTTTTTGAAAGACTGAAATTTCTTTTGGCTTTATTCACAACTAAAGCCCATTTGTGCAGCCTTTGTCCCAATATTTGGAAACACACAAGTAACAGCTGGCTAAGGCCTGCCAATGATGTCAAAGTCATCCACGTCTACAGGTAATTTTTGCAGGCTTGTGTAAAGCTCTATATGATATACCCCTGACGATGACTTATGAGGATCATACAATATTCTCAAGTATGCTGTTGAAGACGTTAAAAGACAACGCATTTACTTGTTCAAAGCCTTTTTAGACATCAAAAGTCTCGGCGATATTGTTTCTGACCAAGAAGCGAGAGTTCTGAACTTGCCATACCTACTTAAGGTGACGCTACATTTCGGGGTGGACCTGGGCCTCAACCAACAAGCGACTCCAGCCAGCATGATCTCTAGCCAGCTGTCTCCAGTTTCGCAGGCTAAGTTGGTTAAAGTCCCCTTCCAATTGCGGGGGCCATCTGAGTCGCGGTCTTCCTCTACTGCCCCGTCCCTCGGGTAATTGAAAGGTCTTCCGGGTCGGAGCATTCGTGCCCATTCGCTCCACATGGCCCACCCGCACCTCATTCGTTGGACTTTTGCTCTTTTGGATAGGCCAAAAATTGGACCAAAAATTAATCTAATAATGAGCAGGACCGGGCCGATAAGGGTCTTCTAAAGGGTCACTTTAGTTTTTCGACAGATGACTGTGCTACTAAATTGTCTTCTCAACCCAAAGAAACAACGATTGGCAAGAGTTTTTATCCGTTTAGACTCAGCGGTGGTGTCATTGCCCGAGCTTATAGCGGACCCTATATAGGCAAAGTCCGTATGAACTTGAACTTACTAGGCATGGAATAAGCATACGGTTGCATATAGAAGCCAGCTCTACGAACTTTGTCATATGCGGTCGCCTTAAAATCGATAAGGAGATATTTGGGTCAAAACCGCACTGGTTGGGTCCAACCAGTTCATTTACAAATGGTTTTAGGCGTTTAAACAGTACGGTTGACCGGATCTTGTATATATACATCGATAATCAGACTTCTGCTTCTTAAGCTAGCGCAGTTAGAGGGCAACCTTTCATTAAGGGCATTCTTTTCCTAATATAGGCCTTACAGAAGAGTTTGTTTATGATCTCCGCCAAGTTGTCACCCGCTACAACAGTAGACTTAATATTTCAACTATCTATCTAATCTAGCAGGCTTGATGAGCTTGGCTATTGCTATAAGCTATAACGCACTTCATTTTTGATGTGAAACATCTATTGCCGCGACTTGGGAGTGAAATCCGCTCGAATGAGATGGAAATGACGCTGTTTATGCCATAACGGCGGAAATTGGCCTGACGCCATCACTTTACGCCGTGGCGCCGCTCTCGACTCCTAAACCAATCAACCTTGCAACTTGAAAGATAGGATAGTTTTGGACCCGATAGGTGGCGCTGTTGTCGATCTTCTAAACCAATCAACCGATTTCAATGAAATTTTGTGGGTGTGCCTTGTGTATGGATGCTTGTAACTTGAAAGATAGGACACTTTTGGACCCGATAGGTGGCGCTGTTGCCGATATATAAATTTTTTCAACCCAATTTTCAAAGTGAATTAAGTTATATGGGCACGCTGGACCTGGGTAGTGAACTGATAGATCTAGGTCTTACACAAACACTAGACTACTGAAGCAGTTGATTAAATTAAATCTTATAATAACTAAGTTGCTGATGAATTCGTGGCATTGATGCTGGTGCGCGGTCTTCGGTATAGCATTACGCGATCAACAAAGCTGCTAAAGGTTCATTGCAACTGCAGCCGTTTAACGTCAATTCTCCTCGCAGCTTTTTTCTATGTAGTGACCTCTGAGATATTCACTGATGGTACCTTGGTTACAACAACGTTGCGGTCCAGGTCTTTGTTGCGGCCAGCAGGAACGTTTTGTCACCTAAAGCACTGCTTTCCTTCAATCAATTTGGATGACAGTTTGATGATTGGTGACAACCATACTCACACATGACAACCATACTTACGAATATCGAGGAAGAAAACCATCTGCGCAGTCAATTGCCCTTTTAAGGTGACGGATAGAATATTCCTCACGATTGTACTACCGAAGTCACTATCGCCTTGCATATTTTTCCATTATCCTTCGCCTACCTTCGCGAAGGCCTACTCTATGACTGTGTGTCTTGTTGCAGTTTAGAGCCTCCGCAAAATTGTCTTACTTGGTTGGGTCGTCAACACTTAAGCCATCATTATCCGAGGCTTGATTCATAACCGACGTTTTTTTAAGGCAACCTCACAAACAACAACCAATCTGTCCTCTTGGCCGTACATTTCTGGTGATTTCTGGTGGCATGCGACAGAAACTGCATCAAGCTTCAAACAGTCGAAATTAACTTCCAGGAATTATAGGTAATTAGGTAGACGTGACTTATCGCGCATGGAAGCAATTTATCAACACGTGAGTTGCAGATAAGGGCTCCCTGGTGTCTTGCATGGTTTCCTTCTCTAATCTGAAATTCGCTGCCCGACATGCATGGCTTTGCGTTATTAATTCAACATTCCATCTCTATCTGGCGCAACACATCTTAATGAAAATGATGTTATTTGATTATCGTGAACTACGTCGAAGCTAATGTGATGACCATGTACTGGACAGTCTTCGAGCTCCGCAGTTTGGCAACGATGCTTGTGCCGAACTGCCTTCTAGTGCTCTTCGTGGCATGGCCACCGTCCACAAGTGCTCTGAATTGGACCTCAAAGAAGGACACTTTCGATCTGGCCGGTCTGACACTGTACCTTGCCCGTGACCACCTGAGCAAATTCTCCTCCACCGTTGTGATTGCCGAACACAGCAGTGAGCCCGAAACCAGCCGATTCAATGCAGATTTCATGGACTACCTGCTGCTTCACCTGAACGACAAAATCGCTGTGCAGCTTGACCTTGGAACAATCAAAGAACAACACTGGGATCACTACATTTTCATCGTTGACTCATTCGAGTCGTTGAGGTAAGCTCGCACTCTGGTTTTCACTCGTCTTCGCTCGTCTTAGTCTCATTTACATTCCATTTGCAGGGTCCTCCGGTTAAGGTTTCCGGTCAACTACTTTGAGCGAGAGTTCTACTTCCTCATCATATTGACCAAGTACACGACGAACTATCGTGAAGTCATGCAGAAAATGTTCAGGCTTTGCTATGACTTTCAAGTCATCAATGCCAACATCATCGTGGACCATCCCCGATTAGGAGTGTCCATGTTCAGCTACAGGCTCTTCACCGAAACAGCTTGTCACGTTATACAGCCTGAACTGTTCTTCAGATTCAAGGAAGGTATCGCGCAGTTGAAAAGGCTGTTCCCGCAAAAGCTTAGGAACTTTTACGGATGTCCTATGAGAGTGACCTCTCGTAATAGTCCACCTATTTTGATTTTCGAGGGAAATTTGACCAGGCCCAAGCCGAAGGGCAATTGGGACAACCTCTCTGGCATCGAGGGAAGTGTTTTCAAGTTCGTGGCACAGGAGCTGAACTTTACCATTGACCTGCTGCCCTTTCCAACGTCATCGAGTAACTCCACTCTAAACGGTTGCTTCTCTGAGGTGATTTTAGGTTTCAAGTTCTGACCCCCGTTGACCTACGTCTATATACTTACAGTTGATCGCTGGCAAAGCAGACATCGCAGTTGGAGCCTTCAGTGCGTCGGACCCCAATCGATGGATGATCTCGCCAACGCAGTGCTACCACAGCACTCCGTATGTGTATATTGTGCGCGGCCAACGACACCTTAGTGCACTGGACCGCCTTATGAAGCCATTCGCTCGCGGAGTTTGGGTATTCGTTGGATTCCTTCTCACTGCTGGTGCCGTTGTCATCTCTCTCGTTCGGTGCATGCGCCCCACTACTCGCCGATTTGTGTTTGGCGGCACGCATGTCAGTCCCATGGAAAATTTGTTTGGCGTCTTTCTGGGCTACCCGGTTGTGCGACCTCCTCGTGGAGCTTTCGCCCGATATATTCTCACGCTGTGGCTGCTTGTAACCCTAATCATACGCAATGCCTATCAGGGCGCCTTGTACGATGCCTTTCGTTGGGACAAGTTCGTGTGGACACCCAAGGGATACGATGATCTCGTCAACTGGAACTACGCTATTATCGTTTCTTCTGACATGGCCCTAGCGAACACACTGCCGAGTAATCAAACCACCATTTTGGTCGGTGGCGATTATGTACAAAGGCTTCAAATGTTGGAACAGCACCACAAGAAGTACGCCAGTGTTGCTCTGCAGGACAGCTACTTGCATTACATGAGCAAGGTCTATAGACGTGGCAGTGATCTTGTCATGATCAACGAGGTGATCTACATGTATCAGGTCGTTATGTACCTACCCAAGCATTCGATATACGTGCCTGCGATCAACAAGATGTTGTCGGCTTTCGCGTTCTCCGGCATGGGACGGTATATCGGTGCACTTTCCAGGTCCCAGTCGGCTTTGTTAAGCAGGTACAAGGAAAAGCCCCCGAAGAGGCCTTTGTCTATGCAGCGTCTCAAGGGACCGTTCAAGGTTTACCTAGCCCTAATCATACTGGCAATGGTTGTGTTTGGGCTTGAGTTGGTATCGGTTTATTGTCGACCGTTGAGAGGGGCTTTCGAATGGTTGGCGGTCTGAATAAAGAACGTTTTTTTTTGCATTATATTGTCGTCTTTTGTCAAGAAAAAATAAAGATAGACTTAGAACTTGAGATTCATCAGTTCCTGGTGCTGCTTTCAGGGCTGAACTTGTGGCGGGTGGTAAGCGCGGCATTTTTTGCTCATCTAGAAACTGGGGGGGGGGGGGGGCTTGGATTGGAAGTTCCTTTTAACTGAAGCATTATATGCTCAATTTACTCACATATTAGTACCTACAGGGCATATAGTTCGGGAACATCTTCGCAGACAACTCTACGAGTGCCTCAAGGAATCTCTACCGGTATCAGAGTTAAAAGGTTTCGCAGAGTATTCACTTCGTCCCTTTTGTCTATATACATAGCATTTTTTTTTTTTTTAGGTACATCAAAGGCCGGAAAGCTAAACAGACGGCCCATCCCCCAACCTAGAGAGCTCGTCCTCTAGACTCTCTCAGACAGTAACAGAAGTAGATCCACATCTATTGAGATTGTCACGCTTTCTTTATGTATGCGGTTTTTTCACGCATCATGTTGGAACTACTCGCCCAATCAGTAGGATTTCTCAGACAAACCAAAGGAACGTAGCATGAGTTTATATTTCACCGGAATCGGTTAAATCCTTGCCATGCTCGCAAAAATGTGCCAACAATACCCTCCCAAGGGGCAATCACTTCCTATTAGAACCTTTCATCGGAGCAGAATTCACTTTAAACTACCCGACCCTCTGGTTAGGTCAAGATAGCTCTTGCCTCCTATGGTAATCCCCGTATCAGGTGACAGGTTTTATAAAAAGTGCACATTTCACCCCGTACAACATGCGACCTGACATATTGATTTTGATCGTCGCCAATGCCGGAACAACTAAAGTAAGAAGAAAAAAAAAACAAAAAGGAACTCACTTCCTTTCAGACAATTCGCAGTATACCAGCAGCAGCTGTCATTGCCCACACTCTGGTCGCATACTCAACCCGTTCTAGCACTTGGCTTAATTCATTGCCATTCACGCCACTGTTACAGTCATCGTTGTCGTTGTCGCTGCAATTGCAAACAGACAATTTCCGTTCAGGCAAATAGCTATGTGCTGTGTAAATTTCCGGTGGCAGCTTTTATTTCATATCCATTCTGCTTCTCCCACCGGTATATACGGTTTACATATATATACGACTCGAGCCAACAAACGCTTTAGAATTATCCTTGAAAGGCTTCAGTCTATCACTTTGGTTTCCAGTTACGAATGCCTGAACAATTATCCGGTGTGTCTGTGTGTGCGGATATGTGTGCTTACAACTGCACTCGTTTTGTAACTTTAGCAAGTGCATACATACATGCACATACAAACATCCGTTTAAGGACACAAAATGTTCGAGTTGAATACCTTTTATGAATGCAAACACACGCTGCCATTAGAACTCCTGTCCTCGGTATAGTCTGCTGACCGATTACCCCAAGGCGATATGAGAGAGCAATCAACTCCAGCGCAGCGCTCAGGTATATGCTTCTTCTGCAACCACCCCAACGCGATTAATTGAGTTGCTGGTGTGGGGGGATTGCTTTTTGGGAAGCAGGCTCATTCTGGCTGACACGACTGCCATACATGAATACCGTAATTGGATTTAATCTCTTTAATCAACTAGTATGCCAGTGTACATCTTTGTTTCGCGACAAGTCTATACAGACGTCAAGGCAGGTAGTGGGTTGGCCACACCGTCCACGCTGCACAACGAGCTAAGTGCATTCATTAAGGGCATTTACGAGGGTGATTAGGTTTGCTTTCGTGCACCACAACACGATACAGGTGTTCTAGTTGATTTATTGAAAGTGTCGTTGGATTTGATTGAGAGACGAACTTTCGTGGGATTATAGCTTGGATTGCAAGGGATGTCTTTTGCCGGTCCATTTAATTAGGGGATGCACGGCGAAAAGCCTATACGTATGTTATAGTACGCAGTGGGTTTGAATAGGAAAGTGCTTAAAACTTAATATATAATGGCTTTCGCCTTAATCCTTTTTTGGCATCAAAAGTCACGTAATATTGTTGGCGACCTCAATCCAGCAGCGAGTACTCCACGTCTCCATTCTTCAAATGCCAATGAGTTTGGCACAGGTGCCAACATAGATCGGTGTGTACCTACTGTGCGGTACTTAATCATCTGTAGTGTTGATTTTAAATTTAACAGTGTCACTGTGCAATATTTTGTGTACAAAATTATAGCAACAATAAATGTAAGGTGAAGAAAAAAAACAACAAGGTTAGGACGACTGTCTAAAATGCGTTTATATGACTGCAACAATTGGAGCTAGTTCTTGGCCTCTTCCTGGATCTACCAAAATGTCCCTATACGCCGAATAAGGTCCTCAGACGACAGCCCTTTATAGCTACCCTGCTCTTTAAATGGTCTTACATTTTAACTTTCTCTTATAAATTTATTGCTCTTGGTGAACATTTCGAACTGAAGATAAAATTAATTCTGCGGACGAATCGCGTCATCCCTGAACGAGGAACACGTGACGGAGTTTGTTTTTGTTTCGTATGTATGTAAAATCGACAGCGGAAGTACGAATAAATGCTTGGTATGAGACCGAAGAGGACCGCCCTTTTATTCATCTATATAACTCATGGCGTTTTCGATTAAAGAAAAGAATCGCCCTTTTTATGAAAAGAGCAAATGCAAAAGTTCTCTTGCTATGTTTTCTATTTTTCATTAAAACAAAAAATGTGCAATTCCAGGTCAATTCGTAAAACGACAGAAGTGTCCGGGATATTTTTAAAGAATTGCCCTGAACTCACCAACACACAAAAACTCAATTTCATAATATTGACATTTCTCCGTTCAGGAAATAAGTAAAAGTGAAACAGAATGCAAAATGTAGCAAAAAAAAAAAAATGGATTTCATTTGTGAAATGGATGAAATTTTGATGGCTTTGTTGTCAGAAGATGAATTTATGAATTTATTTAGATGATGGAACAGTAGATGCTAAAGTAAAGTAACGTCGTCCTCTTCTTCGACTATAGACGTGTTTTTTGTATTGTTACATAGAAATTACTATTGACAAATGTCACGTAACTTCAAAAGTTCCGGCTCATCTACACACTCGCACCTTGCGTGTACAACGTCCGCTGTTGACAAAGTTGCTACGTTCATAGACAATTTTTCTTTTTTCCCAAACCTTCGCGGAGCAATTACGAACAAATCCGCAGAAGGAAGTATCCAATTTGGTCCAGTCGTTTTCGAGTTTTAAGCATCCGAACAAACCAAGATCCATTTTTATATATATAACGGGTGATTTTTTAGCTGGTTTGGTTTTGGCAACACTGGTTTTGACAGCTGACGTGTGTTTAGTACCTTGTGTCACTGTCAAACAGCTTCAGTTTGGTTTGCAATTTAACCATGGATCGTCTTACAAATGAACAACGCTTGCAAATTATTGAATTTTACTATCAAAATTCGTGCTCGGTTCGAAATGTTCATCGCGCGCTGCTTCCATTTTATGATCGGCATTCTCGACCTTCTGAGCAGTCTATTCGGAAGATTGTGACCAAATTTCGCACCAAATTTACTTTGTTGGACATTAAACCACCAACACGTTTACGTACTGTGCGTAGTGAAGAAAATATTGCGGCCGTATCAGCTAGTGTGACAGAAGACCGCGAAATGTCGATTCGGCGCCGTTCCCAGCAGTTAGGCCTTTGTTACAGCACTACGTGGAAAATTTTGCGGAAGGATTTGTGCGTAAAGCCTTTTAAGATACAGCTTGTGCAAGAACTAAAGCCAGCCGACCTACCACAACGCCGAATTTTTGGTGAATGGGCTCTTGGAAAGCTGGCCGAGGATCCGCTTTTTTATCGAAAAATTGTGTTCAGCGATGAGGCTCATTTTTGGTTGAATGGGTACGTAAATAAGCAAAATTGCCGCATTTGGAGTGAAGATCAGCCAGAAGCATTGCAACAGCTACCAATGCATCCCGAAAAAGCCACTGTTTGGTGCGGTTTATGGGCCGGCGGCATTATTGGGCCATATTTCTTCAAAGATGATGCGAATCGCAGCGTTACTGTCAATGGTGAACGCTACCGAGCGATGATAACAAACTTTTTTTTGCCCGAAATGGAAGTTCTTGACTTGCATGATATGTGGTTTCAACAAGACGGTGCCACATGCCACACAGCACGCGAAACAATGGCGCAATTGCGAGGCGAGTTTGGTGAACAGTTAATTTCACGTTTCGGGCCGGTCAATTGGCCGCCTAGATCGTGCGATTTGACACCATTAGAATATTTTTTGTGGGGTTATGTCGAGGCTAATGTGTATAGGGACAAGCCCGCTTCGATTGACGCACTGGAAGCCAACATCCATGCATTCATTCGTGAGATACCGGCCGATATGTGTGAAAGAGTAGGACAAAATTGGACTCAGCGGATGGACTACCTGAGACGCAGCCGCGGTCAACATTTGCATGAAATTATCTTTAAACATTAAATTGCAAGGTTCAAACTATCGATTCAAATAAATATTTCATTCATTTTTTCGAATTTTTTGTGTTTTTTTTTTTTTTTAAAGTTCTAAACCTCTTAAAAAATCACCCGTTAGATGTAGAATGGTTGAAGGAAGATAAAAACATTTTGAGCAATTTTTCTTCAGTTATTTAAGAAATCGAAGTTAATGATATTCAAAAGCGGAAAATACACTACAATGTTTGTCCTATATATTTCTAGTATATAAAACATCTCATTTAGATACTTTTCTAACCAAACAAACTATTATTTTAATCGTTTTTTTTAGAAAAATATGATAAATAACCAATAGCATTCAGTTATGTTAAAATGTGGTATTTCCGAACTCTATCACATTCCCCTACGATTGGCAGCATGATTTTATATTTTTTGTATGTTTTTGCGTGTCACACGGACTCTAAATTGACAGATCACCGATAGGTTAAACAAAATGGCGAATTTGAAAATAAAATTGCGGGGGCCAGCGGCCAGAGGATTGCGAGTTGGGGGTCTCAGTATGGTTTGACTCTGTTAACAACTTTGGCAACCTTTTAAAGTTGTAAAAAATAAAGTCTGAGTTAAATTTATTACCTGGTTACACATCAGTAATTTTTTTGTTTGTCAACTAAGTTGTGCTTATTTTATTTTTTTTAACACGGGGGTTTATTTCATTATATAAGATAAGACAATTCATACAAAAGACAACTACACCATAATTCCTTCGACGTCCATTCCTAGTCCTAAATTCCATTTACTGTCCCTTTCCCCTTCTCCTTATTATTATACCATCGCAACGCCAGTTATTGCCAAAGCAACACCCAAATGAATCCGTAAAACGGCCACAGCAACTGAAATCCCGTTGCTTGCGAATATTAAAATAAACAGGCATGATAAAAACTGCGTAACAAGAACAAGGTTTTTCCAATTTCCCATTCAAGCTAAACATTAACAGTCACTGTTATTCGTATATACCCGTATACCGTACTGATTCTGGAATCCTTTTATGAACTGAAAAAAAGAATCGTTAACTGCAAACTCGACGAAAACGTATACTTCGAATGCATGTTATATGAATTGAATTTTCATAACACTCGCCATAAAAAATATCCATTTCCCATACCCAAAAATAAAATAAAAGTACAAAGTCCTTTAGTCCTCACTCCTCAGTCCGAGTTCAGAAAGCGGAACGTCGAATAATATGGCGCATACTGTCTTTGCTGTGTCCTGTGTGCATGTTTTGTGTGCTTCGTTTGGTTTTGTTCTTGCTCTCCGATGTGCGATGATTTGATTATATATGTAACTGTAGAGAGAAATTTATATAAAACGGATTTTTCTCTACTGTGCATGTAAAAAAACTGTTAAATCCATTTTTGCTATACCAAATACCACGAATAAACAGAAATGTGTTGATAAAGGATATAATTTTGTTGGTTCTACAAACGTTTGCATATGTTCTGCCAATTCAAGCTATGAAAGTGGGCTATCCTGAGGGTCACTGCGACTGCGACAATCAGTTGAATATTAATTGCCTTAAATGATGACAGAAAGGGACAAGGAAATCTGCATGTAATTTGCATGTCTATCTATAACTAGGTTTCGATTTAACGTTCGTCCTGAGTACATTTCCTTGCTTTGAACAAAAGATTCAAATTTAAATATAAATTAAGTAATCGCACACAAATTGATTTAAATAGATCCCATTCTTTTCTCGGTCGTTGTTACGATCATCATCAGTATGACTCCGTCAGCCTCCTTCAGTCTCCTCCAGTGTGACGCCCAACACTCTTGTCCCTTTGTTGTTCGGGCTCATATTATTTTGCACTCTAATTGTGAATTGCCAGATGGCTTGATTTCACTGAAAGGATATATGTGACACAAAACAGTGTGAAACGAAAAAGAAAAATGCAAAAACAAAAGGACTCCAAGGGCCATTATGCATTTAAAAAATGTGTAAGACCGAATGTGGGACTATTGCATTTCATTTCTTCGCCTTTTTTGTTGAGTTTCTTAGACGGGAGGGAACATACTGCCTGCCTGTCGTCCCGCAGTGCATTATGTTTTGTGCATTTAAATCCTTTTTTTTTCTGCCATATAATCAACGGCAATCAACTGAGATGGAACGAGAGGAATTCGAGTGCAAATTGAAATGCACAGACACTGAGGAGTCTCGACTCGACTTTTGTTTTCTTTTTTCTCCTGTTTTTCTCTGGGGCACTCGGTACAGTGGGCTCTGGCAACTATATTACTAGTTTAAATGGAACCAACACAAGAAAACAGAAACTGTACTACAGTAGGTATATATAACTGTGGTTAAGTAAAGAGAAAGAAAGTTTTTGCAAGGGTATTTTATGGTTAGTAAGAACGACCAAGGAAAAGTTAAAAAAAAAAATGGGGTTTGTGTTTGAATAGCGTGTGAATACAAGGATGCACGCGGAGCGTAAATTGTGTGCTGGTTTGTGGTAATTTGGTTAATGGTATTTGGAAGGAACAGTGGTCCTTGTTAGGGGAGCGCAGTAAATTGTGACTTAATTGATGGGAATTATTCTTAAGTGCGGCGTAGTTGAAATGCATATTCCATGAGGAATACAATTTTGAATGTGGAGCAACAAAACTTCAAAACAGAACGATTAACTGAAAACTTTTACTATTTTGTTGAGCGACTTTTTTTAGCATGTAGATTGTAGGAACATGAGCTTTTTATTACGCCACCATGATAATGACAGTTGTTGTGTGGTTGACAAGACGTCTGTCAGCTTGTCATTTGATGTCAAGATCTGATATCCATGGACCGTCTAGCATCCGTCGGGCTTTTGAGGTTGATCCGAAAACTATCCACAGGTTTTTCGAATAGGGGGAGTGGCACCTTCCATACCACCAATATACCATTTAAAGGGAACACCTGAAAACGTTTTATTTGATAGATATAGTTGAAAAGTTTAGTACGCGGGCTTAGATTGTCTGTCGCTTTGAGAAATATGGGCAAAAGTGGACACCTTCTAAATAATTGGGTTTTGTCTAAGAAGTTTTATCCGTCGAAGTCTTATCCTTGATAAGTACTTAGTGGAGGCATCTTGCAGTTCAAATTGTTATGAATCCTACTTCTTGGCGCTTCTTACAGATATGTTTGCCAATGGTAAATGTAGTTGCCACCTTCCAAAAAATATAAAACGAAAGTTGCAGTGGATTGGTCACACTTTCCGAAAAGGTGACAGGTCCATAGCTATAAGCGCGATGCAATGGAATCCTAGAAGTACATGGCGTAGATCAGTAGAGAAGGAAGCACGGCAACTGGGAAAGAGTTTGGGAGAGCTGAGGCACCTTGCCAAAAACTGCACACGAAGGCGCGTAGGTATGCGTTGTAGAGGCCTAGGACATAAGTAAGTAAGTAACTTCATACGTTGTACGTTCGACTGCTAGGTATAAAGGGCATATTAGGCTTCTAAGAGGCTAAAACATCCGCCAAGGTAGGCTCTTTTTATTTGGGCATAGGAATACTTGAACTAGGCTATATCAGCTTCCTATTTGGGTTCATAGCCACCCTATGAGTTTCTGACAGCTCTGTGTATGGGAATCACATATCGGTTGAGAGGCTGTGACAAAATCGAATGTGTGCGCACTAGCTCTCTGAGGAGGTTTTAACAGGTCTGTATGCGGGTCTGATAGCAAACTTGGATGTCTTCAAATATTATTTGTTGGTTACCGCAGCTCTGTTAATGTGCTGTACTCATGTAACTGCATGCATCACACCTTACTTTTGGTTATAGCAGTCACAAAGGTAGCAGTTGATGTGCCTATACTATACATACAATATAGTTGGCGCATTTAGTAGGGCTATCGTAGCTCTGTAGTTTTCTGATTGTGACTGCTATAAGCACTTCGCACAATACGAGGCGTGGTGCAGCTTTTATACAGCAAAAGCATTTTACCGTGAAAATTAGGTATTTCTTATAAACTTGTGTATTATATATATAATTGGAATATAGAGGGAGATCATTCTTGCCTATAAGTTCTGCCAAGCTCTAAGATAGTGTACCTACTGGATCCAAAAACTGACATTAAATCTTGCGATGAAAGTATGCCTTCATGCAAAGTAAATAAAACTATAAGTATTTCCCATAAAAGCCTGCTTTACAGCGCATCCGATTTCCGATGAACCTCTGTGGAAAACATTTTTCAAATATTAGTTTTTCCCAATATTAAAATTGGGTTGGTTTGTGAAAGCAGACTGTCGATATTGACTTAAAGACTGTTTGCTTTTTGTGTTAATTTATTTAGGGCAAGAAGAGAAATCGTTGATAATATTATGAACTTGTACGAAATGTTTATAGTCTCAGTATAGTTGGGATATAATTTTGTTCTTTTAACGGACTCTGCTGCCGAATTTTAAAATTATGGCGCGTATTAGATTTGCAGACGCATTTTACTTTCCGTTGATAATAGACAAATAGCGGCTATAGTCGGCTGTAGAAAATAAGGCCCCAAAAGACAAAAGAGAAAATGAAATAAGACCCCAAAATTTGGCTTAACAAAAAAAATTTGTTTTGGGGACTTACTTCATTCCTTCTTTTGGAGTCTTCTTTCATTATGAAATTAGACCCCAATTATCATTAGGAAATAAGGCCCCAAAAAAGGAAATAACACCCCAAATTTTATTAAAAATCTTTGTTGTTGTTTCCTGTATAATTTTTTGGGGACTTATTTGATTTTTATATTGGGATCTTATTTTGCAGAGCCCTATAGTCGACTTCTGAAGAGTGTTCCTCAATTTAGCAAGGGCTGTATCCAATTTCTTTATTTATGAGTAAAATCCCCAGTTAGTTCAATTATGAAACCTATATATTAATGTCGGCTAACGCAACGTTCTCTTAGATGACTGGAGATGGAGATCAAAAATTCGAACTCTAGAACTACATTAGCGCTACCTATAGTTAAAGTATGAGTGATATATTGATGCTATTTTGCAGCTTAGTAGTACTTATTGTCACATTTGCTTACTTAAAACTGACAAAAAACTGTCTTAAAAAAAGTAATTTGCTCTCATCGTGATAGGCACGAAAATATCCCTACAATCAGTTTTCATTGACGGCGCAACATGGCCGTGGGGAACTCTACGCCTAGGAACCATCACAACCATTCGTTTGAGTGAGTTTTTATTTTTATCTATACTGCTTTATTCCGAGTTCGAGAGGCTGAATTCAGAAGCTTTTTCGGAACCAACTTTCTGATGTTTGTCATCAGACATTGCAAGAGGTTATGGCAAAAAAAAAAAAAAAAAACTAAGATATAACTTTTGAAGCTTATCTCAAATACAATTCTTGCTAAAATTTATCCGGATTTGAAAATCGTTGATGGAGTTTTTTAAATTTGGATTGATCATTTTTTATGTCAGCCTCAAAACAACAGGACACCATCTCATATATTACACGCGATATCATGAAACAAATTTTAAATCTTCTTCACAAAGTTAAACAGTTTAAAAAACAAAAAAAAAAGCTATCATAATATATTCATCGCTTCCGAAAACAAAATAAAAATCGATAAACGAGTAAACGACTTAATCGAAAAGATTGCACACAAAAAATAGACTCAGCCTGTTGCTGGATATAGTGAAAAGGAGGAACAAGATATTGTCTCGCACCTGATGTATGTGTGTTCAATCTCAGGCTGATTAACCTGTCAGTCTAAAGTGTCAACAGATACGACATTAAATTGGGAGGCAATACTGCGCGCACACATAGAATATCAAGCCATGACCCAATTGCCTCTTCTCGTTCTGAAGGGGACCCTTATAATTGAAACAAATAGCAACTGAAACTGTGACACACACTCGCATGTATCCTTACAAAGGCAGGATGAACAAAAGGACTTTCGACCAAATTGATATTTATATCATTATACATGGAAGTGGTATGAGTATGAACATTTAAACAAAGTTCCATTCCCTCTCACTCTCTCTCCCTATTTGATATGGAAAAGCCCAAAATGGAGTAGGTATGTATGATAAACAGAATTCAAAAGAGGAAACTTTTTTCGCAACACAAAAAAAGAAAGACCTTCATGAATTGAAAAGTTGAAAACTATCTCCTTTGGCGTTGTGAATTGCATGCGATAAAATAGGATTAAGTGGAACTTACCGAAAAAGAAAACTTTTTCAATGGGAATTTGTTTATGTACGACTTGGATAATGTCGTAGTCCATTGGGGCCGATTTTTGTCAATAAAACTTTGTAAATTTAGGTTAGGATTCCAACTAACCTATGGCAAGTAAGTACTTGTAGCAGGAAGTGTTGTGCAGTGATATGATTGTGAGCTAGAGATGGAAGTACATACTTTTTGGGGACCCTAATGTGTCCTACTTTTGACATTTGACATAACTTTTCATAAGCATCTTAGCTTTTAAACCAGCTTCGTCTGTAGAACCGAAATTCTAGATAAAAATCAATAGCAACTAACCTTTGAATGTAGGTAGGTACACGAGCTACTACCGAGTGAACAATAAACACAGTTACAAATTTCCGGAGTACCTACCTCCATAAAAAAGTTTCAAAAGTAATTATGTTGTTTGAAGCATTAAAAAAAAATATCCATGGGTAAAACGAAAAACGAAGTTGCAGACGGGGGAAATACTTGTTACAATCAAACAAAGTTAGTACCTATATTCTCTCATATCAAAACAAGGGATACACATAAAGGCCCCCATGCTAGGATTATACAAAGAACTAAAACAAAAACAAATTCGTCATCGCACATCTTGCACTGTTGACACTAATTATCTGTATTGCCGCCGCCCGCCAGCTAGTCGACTCTCAATTACAGGCCCCACTTTCATACGTATGTATCATAGGTACCTACAACGAGACAGTAAAAAAAAACAAATTTCACTACGCCAACGCAACTATGCAACAAGTTCCTGCCCTAAATTCAAGTTGAGGTCTACAATCGCAAAGGCAACCGAACGCCTCCAATTTGCATCATCACAAGACCCGCCATGATGATTTGTAGCACTTCAACTCTCCATACACAGGAACCGCTCATCAACATAATTAATAGCAAGGAAGGCAAAGGCAAAACACAAAAAGGATACAAAACAAAATAAAATAAAAATTAAAGCAACGGATGCTCGTCACATTTGCTTTGAGGCACATGAAATGAAATCAAAAGCTTTAAATTTTACAGAAGCAGGGGATATAATTATCCATTTTGTGTATGTGAGTGTCTGGCTATGGTAGAGGTAAAGCGCAAGGATGTGCTATCCGACCTGCCATCAGCTCGGTAATTACGTACTTAAAGAGGATAGCCGCAGACGGCGGAAAATGAGCGACAAGCAAGAGAAGGGAATCACAATCACATTGTATTAGCTTGACAGGATAAATATTACTTTTATGTATTTATATAGGATGCCAACACAAATGAAAATTAAGGGATAATAAGGGCATTTGTGTCCTTGAATAATTTAGGCCTGCAAAACAACAACCGTTTTTATTGTTGATGACATTTCCTACGCTGTTGCTATTTATGGAAATTCTGACTATACCTGACATCCTTTTGCATTTAGCGCGCCTCTGTATTGTCGTTTATGTGAAAGGAGACGAGCACGGCGGTATAATTGAGGGGTATTTCGTTAATACGGATATGGAAGAAAGTTCCATGAATTATTTGTCAATTGGTTAATTTTCTCATAATGAGATGAGGCATCACCGTCATAGCGACCTTAGTTAGAGAAGCGCCCGCCCAAATTGAGTGCGAAATGGGAATAAATGTTGTACACACGAGCCTTGGAATAATTGGGTTATTTCGTTCGGTGGAGAATGGTTTTTCGAAATTACTCTTTAGAGACATGCAGTGCGGCTTGGATAAATCAGATAGGTAGGTACTAGATGGTGGGCAGAGTTTGCGCTAGAAATAAGCTTAGTTGTTAAGTATGCATAGAAAGGAAGGGTGTGGATCTTGGATCTTGCCTCCAACGATATTGATAAATATGACCGAGTAGAGCGACAACCCAAATAACAAATCGAACCGAAACCACCGATGCCCACTTTATGGGGCATCACAACACGACACCCACAACCAAATACTCCCACAACATTTCATTGAAATCAGTTAAGTTGTTTGGGAGTCGAGAGCGGCGTCGCGTCGTAGCGATGGCGATGGCGATGGCGACAGGCCAATTTTCGCTATTAGAATTTCCGTCTCGGTCGAGTCGATTTTACTCCCAAGTCGCGCCTATAGATGCTTCACATTTGACTAAAGTAAACATTTTTAAAAGCAAAATTCTCAAAAATACCCACCTAAGAGTGATTGGTGTCCCAAATCGCGGTGATTTTTAAGAATTTTTTTTTTTTTCGACATTTTGAGCTTTAGAGTTTTTTTTCTGTCAAAAGTTGCTTCCTCCAGTACAATTAGGTACTCGATATACCTACATCACGCAATTTATATGTAGAAATGTTTACTAAACGTAGTTCATATCGACATCAGAATAAGGCCGCGTTCCATTAACCGTTGGTTGAGCAGGGGCACTTAACACTTAAAAAAAGGCTTGACTGTGTCGCGCGAAACTTTCTCGTTTATTGAAAGTTTGGCCTTTTTTTTTTGAATATTTGTAGTTCTCTTTTCGTTTTCGAGATACTGTGGCTGTGGTAGACCCTGTAATTTAACTATTCGTGTACTGGTTCCCGATAATAGCTGAATTTTGCACGTTATTTTTTTTTTTATCTTTAAAGTGTTTTGTATACTTTTTGCATATTGTTTTTCGTATCAATGTGCAATGCAGGTTAATGATCCAAAAAGAATGAGACTGAGGTAAGTCATCAAAGAATTGGCATGGAACAATATTTGATTTTTTTTTTTTTCAAATAAGCACTAATAAAACAATAACCTGGTTCACGCTAATTTGATAACTTTTTCTGGAAGAAAGAAAACCTACAGACTAAAAATTAGCAAGTTGAAAAAAGCAGACAGAAGCTTGCGCTGATATAATGAATTCGATTTTGAGTTATGTCCTGCAACGTGAAACAATTTTTGTTTGAGACGAAGAGACGAGACAAGTTTTTGTGCAGCTAGTAGGAAATAGACGACCCTTATGGATAAATTTGAGTCCCTCTGTCTTATCACTCTTTAAGGCCCGTTAGATGATACTATTCATAGCGATTTAATTTCTACTTAAATACCTTATGGTTTATTTTTTCTATGTCATAGACTGTCACATTAGATTTTAAGTGGAACTTAAATCGCTATGAATAGTATCAACAAACGGACCTTTAATTGTATCTTCGTTGGTTTCACCGCTCTACATATTTTTGAACTCCACAAAAAAACAGATTAGTGGCGATGGGTAGATTATAATTTTTTTTTTTAAATCTACCGCCTTTTTTGACATTTATTAATGGCCCTTATCAATAATCATTTTTAACCTTCACATTATATATTTTGTAGGTCTCAAGGGGTAAGTAGTCTATATGGAAAGTTCCATCATTGTGAGATCGTAAAATCTAGCCTGGGGGTCAATTCCCGTTCCATGATACTGTGAAATGAAAAGACTTTTCACAATTTCACGCTGAATTCGATTATCGATCTATGAAAAAATGAAAACAAATGTCAGAATTTTTTCATATGATAAGTTTTTTATCACAGCAATTTCGTTTGTGAAGAAGTGTGAAAACGTGAGTTTAGAGGTGAAAGAAAAGAAAATTAAGCTGGAGGAAAAGAAAATCAATTTAACAGAGGAAAACAATAAAATCCCAAATAACATATGTAAATAAAAAACTGGATGAGTTGCTCCAACCACTAATAAATAAAAAACAATTTTGACTACCTAAATGAAATGCATTAATGTTAATTGCTCTTTTATTTTTTAAATGTTTATTTAAGCTTTATTTAAAAATCAAATTCCTGCCTAACTATTCTGTTTCGAATGTGTCTGCCTTCTTGCAAAATTTAATTCGATGAAGAGTGCGTATCCTCGCCAGCTATATCCACTTCGTAATCATACTGCAATTCGACATCCTCCAAATATATTATTCCTGCTTTAATAAATACATCGTGAAGTAGAACACAGGCATTGTTTATTAATCCTGCTTTAGCTGGATTAATTTATTATATTCATGCAAAGATCTTTTGGAAATCTATAATGATGAAGAAAGTGCTCCTCAGTAGTAACCTCGAACGGGCTATGACTCTCCTATGACTTACTGAAGGGAACGTCCCAAAACTTTATTTCTAGGAAAAAAAGAAAACATTATTATTGTTGAAAACAAAACAACGAATTGATAAATCACCTTTGTTCAATACGACGCCTATTGTTAATTATTATTCCCGACATTTTATAATTATAAAATATGTAAAATGTAAAATCAACAAACAAACTGAATGAAAGCAACAAGCGCGCAAATGGTAGATAGGTGACAGAATTTATCATTTAGTACATTTTGGTACAAATTTAGGCAACTGTTTATCATGATGAGTTCGAGAATCGCATAAGGTGGCTTTGTGAAGTGATAAAATGAAAAGCTGCTGTGAAAACTGAAATGACCCCCTGGACACTAAATATGACTTTTAGTATCGCGCAATGTGTCACTTGTAAAACATGCAAATGACTGTTCTTGCTTAAGTTTGTACTTTTGGTTCTAAAACTCACAGCTTGATGATCGTATCGAAAAACCGTTCGTGTCTACGTTTGTTTTAAAGACAGCGCGCTAAATCCAATGCAAACCTGTTCTATGATTCGCTTTTAGTACTTGACTACTAGGAAAGCTATTTACTTAACGTCACAAAGTGTAGCCGAAAATGTACTCAATAAATTCCACATTTGCTAGTGCCAAAGTTTATATATAAAATTCGATTGATGAATTAAATCTTTGTCGTTATATTTAAAAATAATAAATCACCGATATTGTAATGCAAGCTTAACTGTTGCCTCTGCGAAATAACGCCTCAAAACAAAAATGAAATAAGTCCCCAAGAAATTATGCAGGTTACAACAACGATTTTTAATAAAATTTGAGGTGTTACTTCCTTTTTTGGGGCCTTATTTTCTAATGAAAATTGGGGTGTTGTATAAAAGAAGAAATGAAGAAAGTCCCCAAAACTGTTTTTTTTATTATTAATTGTTACACTTCCGATATGGAACACGTATGGGGGGGGGGCATGCTGCCCCCCTCCAACCTCCCTGCTTGGGTTTCCTGTAAGATTACGGGGTGGGTGCAAGGTTGAGTATATACAAAGTTCCTTTAATATAAATTAATTTATCCAATATCAACAATATTTAATTAAATCTAATAAAAAAGTAGTTTTCGTTATTTTTAATTTCATTATGAAATAAAATCCAAATTTGGGGGCTTATTTCATTTTTTGTTCGGTCCTTATTTCATTGCAGCGGGGCCTTATTTCATATTTGTAATTGGGGTATTATTTCATTATGAAATAACACCCCAAATTTAAGGCCTTATCTAATTTTCTCTTTTGGGGCCTTATTTCCTGCAGCCTTGACTGTTTTGACTGTAAAACACCTCAGATTGGGTTAAGAACGTAATTTTGAAAATAAAGCGAAAAAAAAATTGTTTATCTTTATCTACTCAAATTCCACATGTAACGTTTTCTAACCTCATTTATTCTTTTATTTCATTTCAGCCTAATAGCTTTATGCACCTCATTAATCATATTCGAATATGATACACAAGAATTAAGTATAAAGTTTCTGTGGTACTATCAGCTAAGCTATGTAGTCATATTATCATGTAAGCTGACCGCCATTTAAATGTTCAACAAATTGCAAAAACAAATATTTATTTTTCCAGTATCCATATGCATAGAACTAGCCATTTGTATTATATCAACGAGGGGTAGTATACTGGATTCTGGGGCCAGAACAACGATAAATATATGGATTTATATTAAAAGTTGTAAGTACTTCAAGACTGGCGCCCGACCTGAGGCCAACTTTTTTTTTAAATTTTCCTTTCCCATTTCAGTTGTGATATTATTTGATATTACGTGGTTAGTCTTAGGTCTAATATGGATTAGACAATATTATTTTGATGCTCCAATGGAAGCAGCTAAGAAGATTTTTTTAGGTAAGCTCAAATTACATCCATTATAATTGAACAACTATTCAAATTCGATTTCGATTCTTTGTTCATGTTGCTGACAGCTCTAGTTATATGCAATTGGTCGTTAGTATTGATAACGCTCATAACAATATGGTGCACCTTTGATACTGCCGGCCGATCGTGGGTTAAAATGAAAAAATACCAACGATCAATGAGGGAGACTGAGTCTAGATTTAACTATAAGCGGAGTGGAAGTATGAATCGCAACTGGCGACAGAGGTAAGTCCCAAAACAGTCGCTCTATTCTATTTAAATTTATATATGATGCCGTGTTTTATAGGAAAGTATTTCGCGCCTATCAGGACAGTTGGGACCATCGATGTCGACTGCTGTTTTGCTGTATGGGCACGTCGGAGCGTAATCGTAACTCATTCACGGACATTGCTCGGCTATTGAGTGATTTTTTTCGTGAACTCGATGTGGTGCCATCGGATGTAGTAGCCGGGCTCGTTTTGCTACGGAAATTTCAAAAGCTCGAACGGGAGGCGATTGTTAGACAAGTAAGTTGGACAAGTACTTTAATCACTCTGCACAACTATCGGCGCGTCAATAAGTAGATAAAACTGAGCTAGAAATTTGCTCATTCAGATAAATTACCCCTAACGCTGTCATCACTAATTCAGCCGAGTTTCTACACACTATCTATCATCCATCAATCTCAGTAGAACAAAGTTAAGATTAACGGTAGGAATACTCTCTGGACACTGCCTTTTGAGGAAGCATGCCATGAGACTAGGTTTGACTAATACGGATACATGTAGGTACTGTGAGGACCTACAAGCTACGGAAGACATCTCCCACTTTCTATGCGAGTGTCAAGCAATTGCTCGGAGTAGAAGGAAGCACCTAGGCAGGTTCTTCTTTAACAACTTAGAGGAGGTTGGCTCCTCAAATAATATTGGGACCATAACCAAATTCTGTAGGGAAATTGATTGTTTGGGCGAATTGGTTTAGGTTTTTAACCGTAATGGTTCCCTGGGGATGGCGATGGGCCCACTTTGGTGCCTGGTCTTTTGTGACGATCTCACAACCCCACCCAACCTATCATCCATCAAGCGTTGAATAATTCCACACTAAGCACTTCCTTCCCGGCACGGGGAAATCCTGTTTTTCGCTGCCAAACAACATCCCCATCCACTGATTAATTATGAGCAGAATTTAATAATCATTCCCATCCTCCCGGAAAGTTCTGTCATGCATAAGGAAATGTATTTATCGTGCAGACACGACGATGGTGGTGGATTAATTTTGCAAAACAACATCCATATCTGCGTCTCTAGGATTGAAGGATATATCTTATCGTCTAAATTCAGTTCAGAGTTTCAGACACTGTGTCCTGTGTGTAGTGTATACTTGCATTTGATTGCGCTCAGATATCAACGGGTTAAATTTCCATAATTGAAAGGGAGGGCTTTTCGGTGTATGCATATGCATATGAACGCCATGTTGAATTTGATATTGCTAGTGCACTACACATGCATGAACAATTCATCAACTGTGCAGTGCATTTAATAAAACCTCAGCGTGTGACCATTGTTTTCCACTGGTTCGTTGAATTAAAGATGCAAAACAATATGAACAAGTGGAAACAAATGCCTCTGGCCACGAAGTGTTAACCCATAATTCAGTTTTGTTCAGCTGTGAAATTGCTACCAGCGGCATATCAGGACGAAAGTGCCAAATTTGTGTTTCCCCTTTTTGCAAGCTCTGGCAAATGAGTGCCACTCACATTTTGATATGTACTTATAAAGGAACACTTATAACCATTTAATTGCCAGCGGCAAAATAAGCCCCGGAAGCCGCTCAGTTATCCTTTGCAAATAACAAACCCAAATTAAACTGTTTTCCAATCGCAACTCCAATGCCAAGTTTACGAGAAAATCTTTTCAAAAACTCGTCTAGTCGTGTACGCTGAAAAACGCTCGATTTTTTGTTCACATCTCATTCACCTCTGAGTTTGTTTAGGCCCGTAGTTATCTTCAAAAAAAAAAAGAATACCTAATTCACTTGTAAAAAATATATAAAAAGTACTGCACTTTGATCAGATTCAAAACCAAAGATGAAAGATTGAAAAAGGTGAATGTCTTTCGTGCGTCTATCCCTCCAAACCCCATTTGTTTACATTGTTGTTTTTGTAATTTCAATCCCTGCCTGTGAATACGTGTGAGCTACAAAAGAGCATGTTGCTAATGGCCGGCCGCAAATCATTTTGCTTTTTTGGGCATCGCGTTCGCGGTGTTTAATTGTTTTGTGTTTCGTATTGAATTTGTTTCGTTTTTGTGGAGGCTTGATAAAATCGAAAAAATAGTGAAACACACATTAGAGAATTTCTAATTCTTGCATTAAAGTCCAATTCTTGAACTCACATATCCTGCAAAAGAAATGAGCGAGTGTGCGTGGCTTCTTGGTTTTTCTGGAAAACAGCTTGTAGGCAGCCGCCTTTCCACTGGGAAGTTATAGAACTCTGTATTCCATTATCTTTGTTCAAGACAACAAACGACAACATAAGTCATTGGGGACGTTCGTCAACTTGAATTGTTTTTGTATATTTTGAATTGTCACTTCGAAATGTCAACTGAGTTTGAAGGTAGGATTTTCTTGACTAAGTTTTAAATTTTGCGGCTAAGCCTTTATAAACGTCAACTAAGAAAAAAAGAATTGGAATTCTTCAAGTCAGTCAGCTGTCAGACATCAGACTTACTAAGCTAGAAATCAAAACGTCAAATGCAAATGCAAGAAAACCAGGAGATGTATTTCTCTCTGGTTGAATTATTAATACATGGTATAGGGGGCTTATCTTTAGCGGATATTTAAGGAGGAAAAATACCAAGTGTCACCAAGAAAACCTCCTTATCAATTTATGGTTATATTTATTTCGCAGTTTTCCCTGTCGCTCGACTTCTGGTCAACTTCAATGAAGAAGAAACTGCGGCTGCATTCAGCGACTCTTCGTCTTCTTATTTTATGTTTTAGCAAAAGCTGTGTCCAGCCCCGCTTAGCGACCAAAGAGACACCAAATTTTTAACGAAAATAGTCTGAAGGAAACATTTTTTTTTTTAAAGATCTCGTCAGCAGAATGCGCTGAATATTTAAATAGTTTTATTTGCTTCAAGAACCCTAATTTTGTCTGTATGATTTTAAAAAGTTTCCATTGATCTCTGGTGTAAAAAAAAAAGCGTTTTCAAAAACCGTAATATGTTGGCAAACTGATGTCTTATAGAAGGTTTGAAGTGATTTCTCGAAAACGCAATTTTTGATAAGTACGTAACGTAGCAAATTAAATGTTAGAAGGTAAAGAAAAATCTTTAGTGTAATTGGTCTTGTTAACAGTGCAGCTTAAATTAAGCTTATTGCAATCAATTTGATCTTTCGTTTCTCTCAAAGCTATAACTAGTCGCTTAGAATGCATTTACTTACGTCCTACCGATATGAACAACAAATTTTTTTTTTTTTTTTTTACAAAAAGCGTTGCCACTCAACGTTATTTATAATGTATTTCAGAGTCATCTACTGAAAAGATAGATATATATTGCTGAATGTGATTATGGTTAGTGGCTCTTTCATAATCCATACATGTTTATGCTCAGAGCCCTGCAAACCAAAAGTCTGTAGTGTCTCGAAAACACTACTACAGAGAAACATGTTTTTGTGAATGCGCGTTTGCGCTCTCTTAGAGTATTAGTATTCGGATGTTCAGAGAAATAATAATATAGAAAAATGAAAAATAATAATTGAATTAAGAATGTTAATGTTAATTTGTTCATTTTTTATTATAGTTTCTAGTTTGAAGTCACCAGCAGAAATAAAGTACTTCCTCAGTACGGCTTTTTACGTTGAAAAGAAGTACATCTTTAGTGCTTCCTTCTATGTAGGAACAAAGTACTTCTGAACTATTCGCTTTACGTAGGTACGATGTACTTCCTTAGTACTTCCTTTTACGTAGAAACACAGATTCAAGGCTGTAGTTTTTTTTTTTCTTTTCAATATGTTAGAAAGAGAAGGGTGCTTCACCTATTCTCATGTATACCTATAGAAGGTGTCAACCGTATTTGGGACTTCAATGATTATTCAAACTTGCAATGAAAATCCAGCATATAAAA
Organism: Cheilosia urbana; assembly: GCA_946477585.1. NCBI lineage: Eukaryota > Metazoa > Arthropoda > Insecta > Diptera > Syrphidae > Cheilosia > Cheilosia urbana. The sequence continues at coordinate 26,425,157 of OX297854.1, read as the reverse complement.
AAAGCAAAAAGCAGAGGTTCTGGCTTAGCAAGTGGTTTCAAAGAAGATTTCTTCCACCTTTATTTGCTCTTTTATTAATTGATAAAATTACAATCCACACCATTACAAAGATAGGTATTTCGATAATTCAAAAGGATTTAGTTCTTTTGTTTAGAAAAAGCGATGTTACCACCTTAAAATTTTTAAGAAATATTATAATAAATATAAACAAGTATTTCAAGTATGTTTAGTATATAAAACTAAGCAATTCATAATTAATGTGAGTTATTTTTACAGAAGGTACATATATAACTGAATATTTTCCCAAGCGCCTATCCTTTTTCAGTGGAAAGGAAGTACTTCTTTTCCGTATATATTGCAGTAGTTACATGAGTATTTCTGCGTTTGCAGGGAGTTCAATAAATTTTCTTTAGAAAAAGAGTTTGACATTACTTTGACGTTTCGCTGATGGGTAGCTTTAACATAGTACTTGACTTTTCTCCCACTCCATGGGTGTTATTCAAATATCAGCAGCTAGTTATACGTTGAATAATTTTTCTACTGCCTTTTTGACACAAAAGCATTTAACAGAAAAAGAACTGTTTGGTTTCAGAGAAAAAACGGAACATACGAATTTCTGAGTGGAGTTCCAATAACAGAGCACACACAGTTCCTAGCGTTAAACGATACCAAGAACTATGATTTCTTTCAAACAGTCATCCATTACATGTACTTCGCACAAGGAGCCTATGGTTGGCCCATGTACTTCATAATACATCGTTCCGGCCTGTGGCATCTGATCCCAGAAATGAGGTAAGGGCTTTCGAAATTCCCAACAAATTCTCTACATAAAAATCAATTTTTATCTCTTGTCTCTCTCTCAGTTGCTTGGGTTGCTGTTGTGGCCACAGCGATGATGTGGAAATAATTCAGGACAACTGTTGGTATTGTAACTATGCGGCACTAAAGAAGACGCTACAAGTTGGCGACATCGAAATCGTGTACGTCACGTACCATGTGGACGTTGGTGAGACGCCATTCTTTGTCGCTGTCGACTATACACAAAAGAAAGTCGTCATCAGTATACGGGGCACACTGAGTATGAAAGACATCCTCACCGATTTGAATGCCGAGGGTGAGGTGTTGCCTCTTAATCCGCCACGAGACGATTGGCTGGGCCACAAGGGAATGGTACAAGCAGCCATCTATATCAAGAACAAATTGGAGGAGGAGAATCTCATCCAGAAAGCCCTAACACATAATCCTGCCAGGAATACACAAACTTTTGGTTTAGTTTTAGTTGGCCATTCGTTGGGTGCTGGCACAGCAGCCATTCTTGCCATACTCCTTAAGCCGGAGTATCCGACGTTGCAGTGCTTTAGTTACTCACCGCCAGGTGGGCTGTTGAGGTAAGGACGGGGTTAAAGTTTCTTTCTTTTTGTTTTTTTCTTTTCTTTGAATTGGAAATTTTACTCTCTCCACTGTGTATGTGTAGTATGCCTGCGGTGGAGTATTCAAAATCTTTTATAACATCTGTGGTGCTGGGGAAGGATGTTGTGCCGAGGATAGGACTGCATCAGATGGAGGCGCTCCGTGCCGATTTAATAAATGCAATACAAAGGAGCGTCGATCCAAAAGTGAGTGTATCCTTGAATAGGGGAGGGGACCTAGTTTTATTTAGTTTATTGCTATAGTTTGTGAAACACATGGAACGTGATCGGAATTCGCTGAGATTGGAATAATATTGAATGTAGATTGGCATTGCAGATGGCAATCTTATGTTGCCGTTGAGTACACCTAAATAGTCACGTGCCTTCCGAAGGATATGCAATCGATTTTATGAATTGCGATGAATTTCATTTGATTTTGGCTTGTGCGCGTTTAATAGCAACTTTAACTAATTCGTTGTCTGGCATGGTCGTTGGTCGTGCCTCTTTCTTGAATCACTCCCCAGAGGATGTCTGCAAATAGCATAATGTACATTTGTATGAAATCTAATATCTAATGTATGTCCTTTTTCTCTTCTACTTTTTTGTGAATAAAGTGGAAGACTATATCCTGTTCTGTGATCTGTTGTGGCTGCGGTCCAGAGCCAACGTCCGTGGTGGAGATGTCTGGCAAGGACACACACATAAACCAGTACCAAGAGGTGAGTGACCGAATATTTTATAATTTTCTTATCATCCTTCGGCTCCCACTCTTTCCATCATCAACATGAATATGAATGTAAACTAATATGGTTGTACAAACACGGTCCTTTTTCTCTCTCTGTCTCTCTCTCTCGCTTACAGCAACGCGGTACCGCCCGAACAACAAGTGCTCATCCTACAGACAGTTCGATAGCTTTAACACTACATCAGCCGTTATATCCGCCCGGAAGGATAATACATATTGTTCGGCACCATCCCAAGCCCGATGAGTAAGTTAAATTTTTTCGTTCTGTGTTGTATGTGTTTGTTCTTTTTGCTACCAATGCTGCCATCGCATCGCTTGGTTGTGAGTTAGCTTTGCGTTTTGGCGACACACTCATGTACGTGCTCCTGTCGCGCGTTTTAAAACACCTCTGTATTCGTTTAATTTTTTCGTGGGAAAAAATTCGAAATGAGAAAATAACACACGTACTTCCGGTAGCTGTAAGTGGCGAAAAAATAATAGCTATCTAAGGAGATTATATTGCTCCGGAGTGTGCGAACTTTATTGATCCCATTTTGGGTATTTGTTTTGAGTACAGTATGTGACGCAATGAAAAGCAGCAGTCAACCATGCGGATTGTAGTATCTTACCACCAACTATCATCATTATATTAATACGTGAACATCCAAAGTTTCCGTACACTTTTTTAGTATTTATTTAAAAATGAGTAGAATGAAACTTATATCGTTTGAAAGGTACTGTGCCATAGATGTTCACAAACAAAAAATCGTGGGTATATGTATCGATTAAGACTGGTAAAATCAAATTTAAAATAAAAGTCAAATGCGTAATATCAGTGTCAGTCATGCTTATTTATAATCAAGCAACTAGTGTTGCCATTGGATCACAGAATTTTTATGTAATAATGTCATTCTGTGTCTCTTGATGTGAAGTGGAAGTGATCAAAATATTGACAGCGAGAACTGTCAAAAAAAAAGGCCCGACTGTCTGTAAACAACAGTCCCGAAATATGTGTAAACACCATGCGTGCGGTATGTGTGTGGCTTGATAACTCCAACTCCAACTCCAACTCCAACTCCAACTCAAACTCCAACTCCAACCCAACTCTGTACGCCAACTCCAACTCTCAACGCCAACTCCAACTCTCAACTCTCAACTCCAACTCCAACTCCAACTCCAACTCCAGCTTCAACTCCAACTCCAACTCCAACTCCAACTCCAACTCCAACTCCAACTCCAACTCCAACTCAAACTCCAACTCCAACTCCAATCTTCATCTTCATCTTCATCTTCATCTTCATCTTCATCTTTATCTTCATCTTCATCTTCATCTTCATCGTTATCTTCATCTTCATCTTCATCTTCATCTTCATCTTCATCGTTATCCTCATCTTCATCTTCATCTTCATCTTCATCTTCATCTTCATCGTTATCCTCATCTTCATCTTCATCTTCATCTTCATCTTCATCTTCGTCTTCATCTTCATCTTCATCTTCATCTTCACCTTCATCTTCATCTTCATCTTCATCTTCATCTTCATCTTCATCTCCAACTTCATCTTCATCTTCATCTTCATCTTCATCTTCATCTTCATCTTCATCTTCATCTTCATCTTAATCTTCATCTTCATCTTCATCCTCATCTTCAACTTCACTTCATCTTCATCTTCATCTTCATCTTCATCTTCAACTTCAACTTCATCTTCAACTTCATCTTCATCTTCATCTTCATCTTCATCTTCAACTTCATCTTCATCGTTATCTTCATCTTCATCTTCATCTTCATCTTCATCTTCATCTTCATCTTCATCTTCATCTTCATCTTCATCTTCATCTTCATCTCCAACTCCAATATATACATAAAACAAAAACTGTCGCATTTTTCGTTGCATTAAGTATTTTCGTTGCATCATGTGTGGAATTACTATACCAGATTCCAATAACGCGCGCATAACTCCAACTCCAGCTCCAACTCCAACTCCAACTCCAACTCCAACTCCAACTCCCAACTCCAACTCCAACTCCAACCCCAACTCCAACTCCAACTCCAACTCCAACTCCAACTCCCAACTCCCAACTCCCAACTCCCAACTCCAACTCTAACTCTAACTCTAACTCTAACTCTAACTCTAACTCTAACTCTAACTCTAACTCTAACTCCAACTCCAATTCCAACTCCAAGTCCATTAGAAGAAAATACACATAAAACAAAAACTGTCGCATTTTTCGTTGCATTAAGTATTTTCGTTGCATCATGTGTGGAATTACTATACCAGATTCCAATAACGCGCGCATAACTCCAACTCCAGCTCCAACTCCAACTCCAACTCCAACACCAACTCCCAACTCCAACTCCAAGTCCATTAGAAGAAAATACACATAAAACAAAAACTGTCGCATTTTTCGTTGCATTAAGTATTTTCGTTGCATCATGTGTGGAATTACTATACCAGATTCCAATAACGCGCGCATAAATGTTTACACATCAAAAATTCTTAGTTTTGCCATTTAGTGTAAATTCAGAAACGTCAAACATTTGCGCAGTGATGCGGCATGATGAGATGCACAGTTTATGCTGATTGAATATGACGCTTGAGTTTTAGAACGCATTGTGAGAAAAATTAAAATAAAGATTTCAACAAAAATTTATACATTTTTCCGTCAATTTACTTACTTTACTTTCTTTTCTGACACTTTTCTTACTTTTTTCCGGCGAATCAACAGCGCATCAGGTATTTCTGTGATACTTTTTAGGGTTCCGTAGCCAAATGGCAAAAATCGGAACCCTATTAGATTCGTCATGTCTGTCTGTCTGTCTGTCTGTCTGTCCGTCCGTATGTCACAGCCACTTTTCTCCGAAACTATAAGAGCTATACCGTTGAAACTTGGTAAGTAGATGTATTCTGTGAACCGCATTAAGATTTTACACAAAAATAAAAAAAAAAACGGTAAATTTTGGGGGTCCCCATACATAGAACTGAAACTCAAAAAAATTTTTTTCGTCAAACCCATACGTGTGGGGTATCTATGGATAGGTCTTCAAAAATGATATTTAGGTTTCTAATATCATTTTTTTCTAAAGTTAATAGTTTGCGCGAGAGACACTTCCAAAGTGGTAAAATGTTGGTCCCCCCCCCCCTAACTTCTAAAATAAGCGAACGATAAAACTTAAAAAAATATATGATATACATTACCATGTAAACTACAAACGATAATTTTTTGAACGAGATCTAGCGAGTAGTTTTTAAAATATCGATCAAAGTTACAACGAACTACAAGAACTTTTATGTTATGTTACTTGCTGTTTCGGAACCCTTCATGAGCGAGTCCGACTCGCACTTGTCTTACTTTTTATTTTTCGTTATGTTTGCGCATCAGTTTGATCAACTTTACAATAATGAACACTTGCCGTTGAAAGTGATGCCAATAGCTTGGATTAGTGAATATTTTTGAAAGCATCACGAATTCATGCGTTACTCAATTTACACTTAAGGACTATTCACGTGAGAGCGAATTGCGAACTGCGAACACGCGAATATTCGTAGTTTCTGACACTTCATTCACATGAAAACTTTTTTTGGTCGCAGATACCCGCGTATCAGTTTCATTTTTAGAGGTTAAGTTCGAACGAATTTTTCATTCGCGGGTTTGTGGATCGCGACTGTTTTGTGTGGATTGTGAATAAAGTGTGACAGTTCGCGGCAAGAATTTTCAATTCGCGGGAAAATTGCTTTATTTGTTAATTTAGCTGTTTAAATGAATTGAGAGTCATGTTTTTTTTTTGTGATAAAACAAATACCAATTTTCAATTCATAAATACAGTTAAATTGATTTTTTCGCAATTCGCCTATTCGCAATTCGCTCTCATGTGAATAGTCCTTTACTGCTTAACGTATATACGTGAATCTTTTTCTTCAATTGCTGATTTTAGCATGCAATTTAATTTAGCATTTTTTTTAATGGTATTTAAAGGATGGGCGTTAAAACGATCTGACGTGTGTTGAAGCAGCCTTGCGAGACATACTGTGCGTAGGGGAATTGTATACGTGATAACAATAAAGTGTGTAAAGCCGTTGTATGTACATGTGGTGTTCTTTTTTAAATGGCACGGCGGCAGGAAGTACTAAGTTAATAAGTTGTACATAAACAAACAAAACAAAAACAATTTCTTTTGAACAGGGAAAAACAATCCCCAACGGACGCCAAGGATATACATACTTTTGTTCCTCATTTATGCACAATATTAGAACAATTACAATATTTTCGTTAGCTTAAAAAAAACACAACGCATTCATATTCCTACAACTTTTTTTATCCGGATTTTAGATTTAATAATTTTTTTCCAACGTAATCGGGCGTGAGGGCTTTAGGATTATTTAAGAAGCGAAACAAAATATCTCCAAGAAAAATTCGAGTTACTTTATTCCTATTTTTCCCGTCTTTTTATTTCTTTTTTTACAGACAAAAATATGACAGGGGTTGGAGGTAGGCAAATCCTGTTATAAATATAAATGTATACATAGCAAATATAGCGAACAAAAAGGATTCATATTATTTATGTTATTTTCTTGTAAAAAAGGATTTGCATGTTTTGCATGATGATATGATGATGGTTTTCGTTGGTTAAAATGAGATAGGTTGTGAGTGAAATGACAGAATAATCAAATAGAGGGACGTGTAATATGAAAAAATCAAAGTGGGTGTTAAATGGATTCTAAATTGAAAACGTAATGAAATATTTTAATTTAATGAAAGAAAAAAGTTTTCTTTTACCACTGGGATCACAGGTGAAATTTCATGTTTATTGGATTTTAGATTGAATCTTTGGGGAACTGGGTCCGAAGGCTAAGGTAGTTGTTTAGTGTCTGCGAAAGGTGTGACTATACTGACTGGCTGCAATTGAAAATGAAATGATTTTGTTTTCCATTACGTAGAGCAAAAATTCAGTCAGTGACATGATTTGTGGTATCAAGTTTTAGTAGGTGCAGGGAAATAAGTCCCCACCTAATGGGAAATAAACTACTTTCTTGAAGTGGACTTAGTTCCCATGTAAGGTGGGAAATAAATTGCGAAAACTCTGAGTGGTTTTATTTCCCTTTTAATGTGAAGTAAATTCTCACTGTCGACTAAGAAAAAAGTAAAATTAAAGAGTCAGTTGGTACTTTTGCAATTTTTATTAACTAAAGAGAAATATATATATATACAAAATTTCAAATATGAAATTCGATTTGCAAGACTCTGAAAGTAAACAAAAAAAATCGACGCACACCAAGACCGGTCGTGCGAATTTTTTACTTTTATTTTCTCAAACTTTCGAAGGCTAAAATGCCAATTTATTTTCTCAAACAACTTTTTTGTTTAAGCTTTTGAACATTTGAGAAAATAAAAGTAGATAAGAAATTTGTGCGAATTTAGTCTCTCGAACTTAAGACCCTGCGCCGAAAAATCACCGCAAACCACCCTCTTGCAAACTGAATTTCGAAGACAGTATTTCGTCATACAGAATACAAATTTAAAAAATTCAGCTTGCAAGACTCTGAAAATAAACAAAGAAAAATCGCCTTGATTATTTAAACAAAAGTGTATCCAATTCTAAATGTTGGACGTTAGTTCCCTCTTCTTATTTTTGAATGTGTATTAAGTTCCCATAAGAAAGTGCATTTAGTTCCCAACTTACATGGGAACCAAGTGCACTGCATGAAAGTTGATTTACTTCCCACTAAGTGGGACCTAAGTTCCTCAGTAGACTTAGTTCCCGGGGACTTATTTCCCTGCACCGTTTTAGTATAACAAAGGGAACATAGCGGCCGAAATTTGATTTAAAGGTATTTGGCTTGCATTCAGTTCTGACAACATAAGGTAAATGCATTTATATGAGAATACCAAAGGTTTTCTTCAATCGCACTATTATTAAAGAAAGATCTGTTCATCAAATAATAGTTCTTCAAATTAACGTAATTTTTGGTTGTGTAACGCGCTCGTCCTTTACCTAAAAAAATAAATAAAAAGTTGGCGCAACAGGTCCGGAGGGACCACCCTAGGCCTAGCTTCTCACAGCCATTCGTTTTGTGTGAGTTTTTCATTGGAACGAATGGAAGGGATCTACAATTTTATGTCGACTCCAAACGGCTTATTGAGAAGCTCTTTCAAGACAGTTTGTCAGACGTTCGCGAGAGGTAGCGCAGTGGAAAAAAACCCTGAGTTGGAATTTGGGTTCTTGCGGGATTCGTACCTGGGACCCCTCGCTTAGAAGTCCTTTACCTCCTTTGTTTTATTATATTGTGTAGAATGTAGACTATAGCAACCATGAGGGAATTCACCTACGAAAAGTTTCATAAAATCGAGCCTTGAAAGTTGATCCAACGTCGTAAACGGTAAGACAAAAAAAAAAAAAAAACTTGTAGCCTATAAAAAATGTAATTATAGTTTGGGATGTTAGTGCGCTCTTTGTAAATTAAATCATATGTCTTGGAGTACGAACGGTTTTCGTTACAGAGCCGCCGCTCGGCTTTCAAGCAACACTGTAGCGTAATAACCATCACTGCAGTTTTCAGTTAGGTCTGAAAACATAATCCCCAAAGATGTAGATTTAAAATATAAATATTTTTTTGAATGGGTACTCAGTTTAAATCGAGGTCTAGCGTTGTAATTGAGGTTGTTGTATATAAGCTGCCAAGCCCCCTATTTCCTGTAGTGCATATCTATCAAACAACCCACGGTCGATAGATAAGATATAAGATTGGATAAACAAACCGAAAACTTGTATCAGACTTGGATTCAACTTGAAAAGCAAAAGAAGAAGATGTTGGGCTTTTGAAGGCCTTAGATAAGAAGCCGACGTAGGTATTACATTTACGACTCTTTTTTTTTTTAAAGTTGAAAAAGGCACAGAAAATCGGTCTTTTTATATAAATCACATTACATTTCCACCTTCAACTACTGACAACTCTGCCATTGTATCGAATAGTTAAGTCAATCTTATGAAGCTATTAGTGTTGATGTTTAATGCTTTCCCTATTAGAATCAGATCCATCCTTCGGACACCCGCACAAAACAAAGAGAACACCTACATCAAAATTAATCACAGCATGCGTTGTTAACCGTTCCAAAGTATACCTAACCATCAATTAATCAATTAATTCATTAGCCCTACCTATACATATAAAGTGTGTCAGTGTCCTTCATATACGCATAAATGAATAGTTTTCATGTAGGTTCATCTTAAAAACGACTGCATGTATAAAAAAAAAAATAATTCTCTAACTAACTAACTCCGCCCTAATTGGTCATATTAAAAAACACAAACTTAAATAAAAAAAAATCGTTTCTAAAATCAAACTCTATAACCTCGCACTCATATGTTGCGCATGTTCGTTTGTCTATAGAAAATAATTTCCCTCGAGTAAAGATTTCTAACTGAAATCTTTAAACTTCTCTTTATTCTACAGGAACGTGTTGAAAAATCGGGAGCCCGTCTACCAAGCCATTTGGGCCGATACAACCGACTTCGATGAAGTGCTAATCTCACCTGTTATGCTGCAGGATCATATGCCAGATAAAGTTTTGGCCGCCCTTAAAAAGGTAATTGCCGATGTAACTGTGGAGAAAACGTCTGAAATTGTTTAAACATACCTACAAATTGTTTTTTGTTTTTTTTTTTTACACAAATTTATTATTTCCTTATAAGTTTTGACGCTTTTTGAGATTTTGTATTTTCTTTTGAAAGAGTATTCTGTCTGACATTTAACATTATTTTGTTGATTAGAATGATTACAAATGAAAGTAAGATTATATAAACAAAACAAAAAAAATGCTTACAAATTTTTGATACAATTGTATTTTTTTGTAAATTTTACTTTAATTATTATTTTAGTTTAACAGCACATGAATAAAATTGTAATTTTGTTGCACTTGTATTCTTATTTTATAACGCGAACATTTTTTTGTTTTATTCTAAGCTTTTGTTGTAAAAAGATAAAGAAAAAAATGCCAATGCACTTATGTTGTTGAATAAAATTTTAAATAATTTGGTTTTATTTGTTTTATATTCTGTATTTCTTTGGTTTCCATTTTTATTAAATTGTATTTCGCCTGGTTTTTTGGGCCTCGAGACTCTCCAGCTTATATCCCTTTTTCTCTACATAAATCTAAAGTGTAAACTGAAACTGAATGGTGTGTTGTTAATAAAAGCCCGGAACGGAATTAAATAAATTTTGTTTTATCGCTTTATTCCCTCTCGCACGTAATTTTGGTATATATCTGCACATAAAGTATACTGTATACAACAAACAAACAAAATGACATATAAATTAAGTAAATGAAAAAAAAAGTAGGTGGACAGTAAGTGATATTCCCTTTAAATCGCGTACAAAACTAAATACAATCCTTAATGGTGTTATAAATGTCATATAAAATTAAATTAAATAAACTATTATATAATATCGCTAAATAAAAAAAAGTTATATCCCGCTTGTATTTTACAATAAAAAAAAATCTAGTAAAATTAGTTAGTTCCAAGTCTTACTAATTTACACAAATCTACAGGTCGTGGTGCATAAAGATCAGAGTATAAATTATGCCAACCAAAGAGAATCGACGTCTAACGTTGATTTGAATACAAAGCCCATTTATGACACCAGGTATTCAATGAAATTTTGTTTTTGTTTTCTTTAGAAAATCCGTCAAAGAATTATCTCAATGTGTGTATTTTGCTCATGTCCCTCGGTGTTAATATTCATAATACCTAAAGTTTTTTTTCACTAGTTTCTCTATAAATGTTTAAAATTTCATCATTTTACTATGAATGTTTTTATGTGATTATTTTTATTTATTTCTTTAACTTTTAGTACAAATTTCCTATACACACATTTAAAATATTCTATAATTGGGCGTTCTTTTAGCCGTATTTTATATTTTTTAGACGGTATCATAATGAGGCGTAAGCCACTACTTGTCGTTTGCAATTTGGTAACCATACCTATACCTACGAACATAATCTTCTCTATTAAAGTTGTCGATTGTCGAACCGAAAGTCACTGTTCGCTTGGAAAAACTTAAGTAAAATGTGATTACATAAGCGTAATCCAGCTTAAGCCAGATTAGATTAGATTGTTTAGGGGAGGTGGAAACAAGTTGCCATATCACTGCGGCCACGAGTGGGCCTATTTTTTATTCCTCTATTCAGAGCTCGCTCATGATACCGGACTAAGTGATGAACCCTAGCAGAGTGGTCTGTCAGATATGTCTTCTGCCTCAAGGTAAGGTTTTCCTATATGGTGTTGACGTAGTCTGACTAGATATTCACAGTGACACAATATGTGTTCTGCTGATTCTTCGTCCTCGTCGCATAGTCTGCAATAGTTGTTTTGTGTTATTCCCATAGTCATGAGGTGTTTTTTGACTTGACAATGTCCAGTGAGGAACCCTGTGAATGTACGAATCTGATTCCTTAGTCAAATTTGCTGTAGCATTTGTTTTATTTTTCTTTATCGTATCAAGTATCAAGTGACTTATTTCAGACGAAAACAAAGTAAATTTTTGTCCATACCGTCACTGGCTTAAACTCGCATAATCCACTCTACGGTTGACAACTGTTGTTGTTGAACACCATACCTAAATTGTTTAAAAAGAATGAGGATTTTAACAGATGAAACCATGTAAGGATTACATGGGAGTAAGCAAACAGACATTACAATTGACATTGTAAGTCGAAACCCTATTAGGTACGAGTATATCGAATATTTTAGTTTGAGGAGTTTTACAATTTGAAGCATCGGCCATGATGGGATTAAATGGGGTGAAACGTGGCCCATTTCAAGAGTTTGACAGAACTAAAGTAGATTTTTGTTTATGTCTGACAATAGCCTAAGCCCACATAATCTCTTCATGGCTGACTATTTATGTTGGCCGAAAGACGCATCTAGGATAAAGGAATAGTAAAAGGAAGAATAAAACTAAAACATAAACTAACACTGTTTTTGAATTCGAGGCATCAACGTTTGGTTTACAGTCATCCTTTTCTGTAAGTATTTGAACCGCTTTTATATTCCTATAACCCATAGTGAAGGTAACTACTTAATTCAGCAGTAGTTGTGTGATTATGAGGTCTTTGTATTCTGCTCCCGTTAAAGAAAAACAAAATAGATTCACATCTGAAGGCCAAACTTATTTACACATCTTTATGGAGGTTTTTTAAATGGGACATTATTGCGATTATTAGAAACGGTATGTACTTTTTTAGTAGCCCTGTTTTGCAATATCAAATAGAATTAAATAAGTCGTTATTAGCAAAACCTGACAAAAGTAACTTGGTTCAGTGAACAGTGGCGTACCTACGCCCAGTTCAAACTCAACTCATCTCGATAACCGTTGTCATTTCCGACTCAAAAATATACGACTCTTCCAAATCTGTATTAAGCTTGTCATTTTTACACAACACCGGGCGCACGAAAATGTCGAATGCCTTTTTTGACTACGTTTTTGTAGTCGTCGCACGCGTTTGTATTGTTTTTTTTTTTTTTTTTTTAACAGAATTAATATCTTCTTATGTCGTTTTCCATTGGTTTCACTCGGGGATCGGCTCATTCTGTAATCCAATGGAACAAGAAAACTGCTTCTGATTGAATCCAGAAAAGTATTGGTGAAATGCCAAAAAATAATCTACGGCAACTGTCATCTGCCTTGTATAAAATACATAAATTACACTTGTGTGAGTGCTTCTTGAGTGGATTCTGACTTCAAATCGAGAAGCGAAATTCTCTTCTCAGAATCGCCAGAAGAGTATTTTTTGTGCCAATGGAACGGTTTCAGGAAGCGAATTTTTCGATTCCGGACTCTCCCGGACGCTTCTTTTTCCCCAATGGAAAACGACATTAATGGAAGAACGCACACACACATGTTCCATAGGAGATTCAGTAGTTCGGGCCAAATCGCCTGATTGTAATATGAACTATCCGTCGACATCGCGGACAGTTTCCATACCAATCCCATCACAATGGGATGATTTCCCTGAAACGTCAGCCATCGATCTCCTCACAAACTCGCCAACACCCCCCACTTCCTTGTACCTACCATCAAACTGGGTATACTACTGTGCACAAAAAAAATATAGGTACATACCAAACTAAGGACTCAACCAGTTTAAAAGAAAATCGAGAAATCCTTTTATACCCAAACAAACTTTCAATGCTATTGATCTTATAAATCTTTTGAAAACCGAAATCTTTCGAGAAGTAAAAACGTTTCCACAAAAATTAATTGTCGGAATAAAAAAAAGAAAGACTTTTTGACAGTTTCATATACAGCTTAATTTACAAGTGCAACCAATCCTTCGAAAAGATTTTACTACATTTAGTCTACAAAAATATGCTATAAATTCGGCGGGTCGTCTGTGTTAGTGAGGAGAGGACTGAAAACCGACACGACGCAAGAAACGACAAAAGTCGTTTTCGACAATCGACAACGGTAATCGAGGTCATTAATCCTTCGCCATGTTTCGATTGATATTATTTTATTTAGGTACTTTTCCTTGACCCACGTATTGTACAAAACCTAACTTAAATGTGTCTGTCACTTCGCTATTAGTTTGTGTCATTACCTTAAAAGGTCACACATTTTTTGTTCATAAAATGCAGAATGTGGGCATCACTAGACCTTGGGTCGTTCACGTCACACGTGTTGCGAAACTAAACGAAAGGAAAGAGTGGACAATAGGGTAAAGTGTTTGATAAATATATGTAGCCTACAGTATTTTTCGTAAAGTCTTCACAGGCTTCTTATATTTAAAATTTGGCAAATATGTACCTACATTTTGGGCCAATCAATATGACAGCACATTATTACATGGGTTTAGAATAACTTTTGGTATTATTTTGAAAGAGCTTTCAACTAAACTAGAGTTCACCAAATGCTAGATATTCTACCATAATAGTGAGTGACAATATTGGAAAACAAATTATACACAGCTACAGCATTGCATCTCTGTACAATCTTCCCAACAAAGTCAATCGGCCCTAGCGAGGTATCCGTCGGAACGGAAAATTCTCCGCAACGCATACTCTTTCAGAGGCTCAAATTCCATTCGAAGTGTCCGACTTCGGAAGAGAAACAAACAATTGCGATGGCGAACTGCAAATCGTAAACATATTCCGCTCCCAATTTCTGTCGGAGGATATCGGAACTTAACTGTCAAAAATTCAAGAAAAAAATGCACTTTCATCGCATTTCAACGTAAATGTCGGAACAATTCTCCGAACAGTTGTTCCGAAAAATACCTCACAGCAAAAATCCTCCGAATCGTATAAAATCTGAGAATTTTCCGGTCCGACGGATACCTCGCTAGGGCCGAATATGTTGTGTTTAAGACACTGAAAGTAGTTCTTAACTATTTGCCTTCGCATATTTATAAGAACAAAGAAGTTTATGAAAATCTTTGAAACGGTTCGAAAAACATTTTGGGAGTATTTTTAAGGTCAGGAAAACCTTTTGACTAATTTTTGTAGCAACTTTTGAAACGATTTTCTAAACTGTTTTCAGACCAACATTTAGTAGGATGATTTTGTAGGCGATATATGGGACAATTTGTTTAGGGAATATCTGTCGTTTTTTGTGCGGATCTGTTTTAACAATTTGAACAGCCCAGTTACACATCATCTTTTGGAGTGATATGAGTGATTTGCGATGTAACTTTTGATAAGAGATTGGTAAACAAAATTGCTCTCCAACATTTATGCAACTATAATAGGGGTAACCATAAAAAAAAATCTAAAAGCCGGACAGTTAGGGGAGAAAAGCCTGAGTATGGAGCAAAAACCTTGATAAAAACACATTGCATTTTTTTCAATAAGCATTTAATTTAAACCAAACAAAAAATAGTCATAAAAATTATGAAACGTATTGCATTTTTTTTATTCACGGTATTCACGAATCACGATTCGGTGTAACATACTGTAGAGTGTAGTCTTATATCATGAAAACCTCTTCAAATCATGGTATTGCTAAAAAAGTGTGTAAAGTGTTATTTTGCATTCGAGGTGTCCGTTCAAAATCATCAACATTTTCCGAATTTCAGGCTTTCCTTAAAATATATTTTACAAACTGAGGGCCGATTTTATTATTGATTGGTAGATAATTCCTTTACAGAATGAGAGCATTCGAAATGATCTAGTTGCATTCATATTTGGATACATCCATCAACAATTAGTATACTTTTATGGTGATTTTTTTTTAAATTAAACTGATTTAGGTAAATAAATAAAATATAAAAAAAATAATGAAATAGCCTGACAAAGCGTGTGGTCTGTGCTTAGCCTGGCAGAGACTTTTAAAGCCTGACGTTTGCCAGCACTTAGTAGGGGTGCCTTTTGAGACGACTTTTAATTAATTTTTTCATCTTATATAATGCGGATAGCCGATTTGAGTGGATTTTTATGCGAATACTTTGAAAATTATTCGGCCCTAGCGGGGTATCCGTCGGAACGGAAAATTCTCCGATTTTATAGGGTTCGGAGGATTTTGCTGCGAGGTATTCTTCGGAAGTAGGTTCGGAGAAATGTTCCGACATTTTGTAACGCATATCGGCGAATTACGTTGAAATGCGATGAAGTGCATTTTTTTGTTAAATTTTTGACAACTACTAGCCTCCGATATCCTCCGACAGAAATTGGTTGCGGAATTTGTTTACGATTTAGAGTGCGGTGAGATGCGCCAACGCAATTGTTCATTTCTCTTCCGAAGTCGGATACCTCGAATGCAATTTGAGCCTCGGAAGGAGTATGCGTTGCGGAGAAATTTCCGTTCCGACGGATACCTCGCTAGGGCCGATTGTATACTTACTTTACGATTAACTTTAAGAACTATTCATGGTACATTCGAGGAATTTTCGGAAAGTTTTGTGAAGAGATTTTCGAGTAAGTTTGCGGGGTGAGTTTTGAGCAATATTTTCGTCATTTTTTGGGGCATAAATAGAGTTTTGTAGAACCCAACAATGGGCAAGTACTTCGCACATCCTCGTCGTTGAAAGGTTCATCAACACAAGTAGAAGACACAACTTTTTGGTTTTTCTACACGAATTTTCTTTTTTTCCATTGAAATCTGAAATTAAATAATTCGCAAGTGTGTATTCTATTGTTCAGTGTTAATCGTATAGTCCCTATAGGTTCGGTAGAAATTTAAATGCTTTTTGTGTGCTACACCTCACTAAAGCGTGCACATAATAGTCGGTGTGATTAGATCTGCTCAAAGTTATATTTTTCTTTTTATAATTGTGTGTTCATTTACCCAAATTTATTTCTTTTGTTTAATATTTTAGTACATTCCTCTGTTCATTTTTTATTAGTACTTTGTAGCCCGCTGCAGTCTTATAGATATACAACCAAACGGTTCCTTTTTCAAATCACTAATCCGTCCAATTCTCTTCAGGTTGTAACTACAAGCGGTCCACGAAAGCCACAGCGACAAACATCGAACGCCTTTTCAACGCTGTCCAATGACATAAGTGTCGATCAGCCGCTATCATCGAATGGCATTGCAACAACAAATGTCGGTTATTGTTCAAACAATCGACCCCAAAGTCCAATATCGAACATCACAAATTCCGCCTCGACACCTAATACCACACACAAACTGTGTCTGGAAACATCATTCACCAATTTGCAGAGTCCCATCGATATGCATCCATCGCTACCGTTGTCCTGTGGGCCGGGTTCCAGTAAAGCCTCCTCCATAGCGGGCAGTCTGTTCGGGCGCAGCCAGATGAGTTCATCAATGCAACAGTACGACATATCAAGTATGCTGGACGTGAGTCAGGCAACAAATGGTACCAGCGTCACCAATGGACGGAGTCCTTCTGTGCCCAGTGAAGCGACGACGGTCATAATGACCGATTGCCCGCCCTCTGACTGCCCAACCCTACACAAGCCAAAAGCAGTCGCCTTCGATATGGCTCTAAACTATTCAGCGATCACAAAGTCACCGTCCCCACAAATGCCACCGAGGAGTATACTCCACCGGCAACAGTCCGCCCGGGCGGGTAAAAAGCCGACAAGTTTACCACTGGCACCGCTAAGACGGGCATCCGACTGCCCCAAAGCTGTGGATTTAATCCACGACGATTGGTTTGGTTTGGCGCCGCTGGCAAGCCCTGAAACGCTATCGGAGATCTCGAGTATTTCGTCCCGCACAAGTGCCGCCATGAGTTTGGCAAACAGCATAGAGAGGTATCTGCAGAACATGTCCATCAGCGAGAATGGAAATCAAGAGCTGATGGAGGGAATCTTCGAATCTCAGCTGCATACACCGAAGATTCTTCGGCGGGCGCCCAAATTTACCGAGAACCTATCTACCTGTGCAGAGGATACGCGCTATGTGGATCAATACAAACGAATGGGTCAGGTTTTTGTCACCTTTCCGCGAGTGACGCCAATGCGACAGAACAGTCGTGACGACTCGAGCGATGAAAGCTTTGAATCTGCCGCAAGCCACTCCAAAACGCTGCCAAATAAGAAGCGGAAAAACAATTCCAAATCCGCCGACCAAATCGATGAGGACGACGGTGCGGCGAATACTCAAAGGCTCGGCAGGAAGCTCACCTTCAGCGATAGTCAGATTCTCGATCGAGAATGTACGAGTTCCTGTCCCTCTTGTCCCTGCCGGAGTGGATCCGCATTCACTTGCTGTCACCGTGTGGATCATAGTCAATGTCAGAAATTGATGACACCACAGTCACAGACCAACGCGGGTTCGCTGGACACCTATTACAGTGCTAATTCGTCCCTAGATCATTTCTCTACGCCACAAAATCTTATCCGTCTGCCATTGTCACAAGCGCCACCACCGTCGAATGGTCACATTGTAGTGTCAGTGGATCAATGCCGTCCTGGTGTGTTGGAGTCACACTTTCCAGTCTACGACCCGATGGTGGTGGACACTGCCTCAGAGGAGGTTTCGCTGCTGCCGCAACCTTCATCGCCAGTTGGCCAAATGGCCAGCAACAATTACATTCATGCTCAAGTACAAAAACGTTCCAGCCTACTGCGCAAGCGGAACTCCACCGAGGAACGACTGTTCTCGCGGAATGAGTCACTGCCGCTGTTGGCCAATCTGTCGGAGAGAACATCGTCGACGTCGCCATCGCCCAGTTTTGTCAAGCGGAAAAGCTGCGTATATCCAGCGAATAGTAGATTTAGTGGAAGTAGCAATGGGTCGCCAGGAAGTGTGAAAGCATTCGTGTCGACGTCGAGCAAAAACGAAAGCAGTGTTTAGAGGAGAGCCTAAGAGATATTGGACTAAAAGAAGCAGCTTAGAATAGGTATACTCGCACGATGAAACTTCAAGATAGTTTTTAAATGAAATAGAAGAATACCTTTTTTTTAAGATTTTCTATATGTACCAAAAAATTACTACTGTAGCTAGAAAGGTGGCAGCTGTTTTTGTTCGTGTAAAGTTGGAAGCATAGGCTTGTTTATGGTTGAATTAGAATTTGGTGAAACTGTGGAGGTCCTACACACTATCCGCTTTGGTTGGCTGTAACAGATTAAGTTAGGCGTCCGTACTAGCTAGGACGAAGTGTTATTTAAGTAGAGCTAAAAATTGTAAGATCTGACAAGCTTATGTGACATTCCTTCACACAGCCTGACATTCGACCAAGTTGAAATATTCATGCAAAATCGAAATGCTCATAGTGGGACACAATATTTTTGACAGTTTATTCCGCTAGGCTGAAATGTGGTCCCATATAGCGGAGAAATGTGCAAATAAGAGTCGGGTCTATTTATCCGTGCACAGAAATGCACAAAATGCTAATCTAAATGTCTTAAACTTTGATTCATGTGCAAGTCATGAACTATTGTCATAATTCAATTTACTAGTTCTTTAGTAAAGATCTCCGTGACATGACATATCTACCTGTAGATAAACCAACCATAAAAGTATCCAAAATGGGAATTGCATAACAACCAGACTTCAATAAGTCTATTGTATGGTGCAAAAATTGGTTTCGTCTTCTACAAGCTGTCAAAGTTTAATATTTGCTGTCAATTTTTTTTTTTTTAATTTAGTTCCATTAATGAACACAGAAAGTGTCGACGTCTTGTCCAGACCAATCTATTTAAGGCAACTAGATTCTTGAATGTGCCCATTAATGTCAAAGCATGATCGAACTTTCTTTACCGAGAGACCGAATTTGCTGCCAAACCACAATTGTTTTTTTTTTAGTTCAGAGCAGAACCTGCACTGTTATACAAAAACAGTTTATTTTCTAGCTCAAACACATCAGACAGAGACAGACAGAGTTCATTTGTTTTTCTTTTTTCGTTCAGGGCATGGTCAGAGCGCGCTCTATGAGCTGAGAATAAGCTGGTAAAAAGCTTATTACACTACAAATTTGACAGACAAAAAAAAATAGTTGCAACCAATACTAATATGCAATTTATGTATATGCATATAATATACATGTATAACCATAATAACAGCTGTGCTTCATAAATACATCAGAACGATCTGAGTACACTCGGTTCAGAGCGCGCTCATAATGCTCCAGCTCAGTTCATTACTCAGCTCTGAACAAAAAAGAAAAACACCTAACGGAGAATGCATATGTAGCCAATAATTATTTTTGAAGCGAAGAGCTTCAAGAGGAAGAGGAAGTGTACATGCGTCCGAAACACACTCCAAAGTTTACCATTGCCCAAAAGAAAATTGCAAGCTCGACCGCCTTATTCAGCGATTATCATAATATGTATGGATTCTCTAAACATAGGTGCTTTCGAGCTCTCCAAATGTCATTGATCCCTTAAATTTTTGTCGAAATACGCAATTAAGTTCTATCTTTCTAAAACCCGTAAAGAGTACGACAAGGGCAACAGTGAGCCATATTGCTTTCAGAAATAAGGTTCATTCGAGTATCTACTCGGGTTTAATCGAATGCAACCAATATAGATTTATCGCAAGTTCTCAAAGTCTAAAACTACAAATGCACTATCGAAAATGACAGAAAAAGGGGAACTACCAGAACATTGAGTAACGACTAACGAGTAGCTCATTATTATTTTGACATTATTCTGAGAAATTTGACCAATACAGAAAATAGAGAATGAACCCAAGAAGAAGAACCCAATGCATACCAGTCCGCCCTGAGATCCGCGTCAAACAGACCTCCTAAATACCTACCTATCAAAATGGTTTTTATTTCGATCCACATATCAATTGTGGTGGATAAACCGAACGCACTCACTGCCGGCAGGTAATCCTTTCGCGGCAACAAACTGTCATCATACAGCTTAATTTAATGAGAACATTTCCTTAAATAAATCAAAAAATTCAGATTTTGTGCCAAAAACCCTTTAAAATTAAGATTAGAAAAATGTAATTTAAATAAATAAAAATAAACATCACATGTCAATTCGATTAAGTCACGTAGACATCATAAAAATGTTGTAGAAAATTAACAAAGAACAACAAAGTTTATTCACGCAAAAGTAAACTTAATCCAGAGTTAAGTATAGTTTCTATGTAGATCCTATTTAGTTAGTAAATTATTGTGTACAGATGTAAATGTTTTTTTATTTTATTTTTTATTTATTAAACAGAAACTATTTAAAAGAAGTCATTTTTAAAACAAAGCTCTGTTCAAAACAATGAAACAAAATAAAACTTTTTTTATTTATTCTTAGTTAATCAGAGATTAATAGATATTTAATTTATTAGTTGATGTCGGTAAGATGAGTATTAGTAGCTAATATATACTTGTACCTATATACTAGAAATATACATAAGATAGTAGATTATTTATATTTATTGTAGAGATCTCTATTATAAGTAGTTTTCCATTAAAAGAATAGAAAAGAAACAAAATTAATTTTAACGCAATTGTATATGAAAGAGTTGATGATAAGTGAAACAGAGAATGATTTATTGATTCTCTAAATTTGTTAAAGTGAATAATAAAAGAACAGAAATCATTATTCGAAGAAAATATTTTATTTAGTTTGCTGTCAAATTGGCATCAGAGCGGATGTCAAGTGGTCGACTGTAAGCGATTCAAACAATTGTGAAGGCATAGCAGTTTCCAAAATAATTATTCTATGGGCTATAAGTAAGTGCCCAATTGAAAATTATCAGAAGATCATGGTAAGTACCTAACTAAAACCGAGACTTCCAACTTTGTTTCTAAAGATGTTGGTACCAAAGCTGGTCGTCCTTAAGTTAAATACCTAGTAATAATAATGTGGGACTTTATTTTCAATGGGCTTGAAACTTTTAGTCAGTAAAAATCTGACACTACTATGAGCACGCGCTTGCTATTCTCATAGTGTCCTTGGAAGATTTTTACCTACCCTCGGTAAAAAAAAAAAAATTTGTTTTCTAAATTCGAAATCTACTGCAAAAAAATGTGAATCTACTGCATTTTTTTTTAAGATCTACTGCGAAATTTTATAACTGAAGTTCGAATCCTGAATACCTGCTATTTGTCCCCTACAAACAGTTTTGAATTTAAATTAAAACGACGCCATTGCCATCTCATAGGCGATAGAAACGTTTAAATTACCTACTACATTCGTTTCAGCGCCATCTGTATTTGTCTAGCAACAAAAAAAGGCCTCTCTTGAAATCGATTAGCTAACAGCTGCTATGCTGTCAATTGTTTGACAGTGACAACTGACAAGTGACTGAGTTTGCAAGTCGAGTCATTAGTGTTCTGTGATAATTTTCCTCTGGGAAATTGCACATTTTCTTAGTATGTTACTGCAAATTACTTGTTCTTAGCTTTGTACTTGGTAGTGCATTAAATTGTTCATATAACCACTCAACCTGTGAAGTAAAATCACGATGTTGCCGCCCTCGAAAATAGTATTAGCTGTTAGAAGATTTTCATCTAATTACACAGCTGATATTATTTTGAGTGCGGAAAATCGCGGTAGGTGTCTAAAATGTTTGCATGCACTGCCACCTTTGGGTATACGTCCAAGTAAGTCCAAAGTGGAGCAAAAACTCGCTTCCGTTTTGATTCCAGTTTGTATCGATGCCAGTGGCGAAACGTCAATTTTGTATACTCGCCGGTCGGGTTTGTTGAGTCGTCACGTCCGGCAGATTTCATTCCCAGGTAGTTACAGGAAGTGACAAGTGGCAGTTGGTGGCTTATATTAATGAACTTTTTTCTCTTGAAAGGTGGGTTAAAAGACCCAGAGGACGCCAGCTTTGAAGATTGTGCGCTACGAGAAACTGAGGAGGAGATCGGGCTGCCGAGATCACGGGTTGAAATTTGGGGCAGTGGACCAATGATTAAACCACCACACACGGCGGCCATTATGCCGGTGTATGCTATCGTTAGAAATTTAGATCTAAAGGAATTGGTGCTGAATAAGGCAGAAGTTGATGAAGCATTTACTGTTCCTATTGCTCATTTAGCTGCACCGAAATCGTTTAGACACACGCAATTCAAGAGTGGCTACAGCGGGCCCGTTTTTATGGTTGATAACTATCGAATTTGGGGTATCACTGGGTTTTTAACGAACAATTTCCTAAACTGTCTACTGCCAGAAGAGGAGAACGGAAAAAGGCCTAAAATTAAGTTTATTAAACCGTATAGAGAAAAATAAATGATTGACAGGCAGATTTGTTTGAATTTTTTTTTTATCAATAGAAGTGAGTATCTTTTTTTTTATGAGATTCTTTAAGCAAAGGATACACATAGGTTCTTAGTCTGGATTTATACACATATATATATGTAAATATATATACATATATATTTTTAATATAAAATTTTAATTTTTAATGTGCCGCAGTTAATGAGGTTATAAAGAAGTGAGAAATTTCAAAAGTACCTAATTAAATCATGCCGAAATGAAAAGTTCATTCGTATAAATAGTAACTACATTAGGTCAATTATGTATTTCAAGACACTTGACATCTACAGGGAGCATCCTTTTAGACATTAATTGTGCATCATGAAATCTCTCTTCTATCGCCGTTTATTATGTAGGTATCATAAAGCTTAGCAACGTAGTTAAATAAATAAATAAATAAATAGTTGGCGCAACAGATCCGGAGTGAACCTAGGCCTAGCTTCTCACAACCATTCGTTCTGTGTGTTTTTCAGTTTTTTTTTTTTGGAACGAATGTAAGGGATTTACAATTTTATGCCGACTCCAAACGGCTAATTGAGAAGCTCTTTCAAGACAGTTTCACTCTCGGATATTTGTCAGACATTCGCGAGAGGTGGCGCAGTGGAAAACCGTCAGTTGGAATTTGGGTTTTTGCGGGTTTCGAACCTCGACCCCTCGCTTAAAAGTCCAACACACTAACCACTAAGCCACTGCGCCTACGTAGTTAAATAATGGGTAGGTATTATATGCCTATACAATGATCAACAACATACGCCTGTCCGGTGCGTGAACTTTGACAAGAATAATCTACATAGGTAGATGTGACCTCGTTCCTGTAAAATGCTGATAGGAATGAGGTAATGGGAGCTTTCAAAACACCATCTACAGTTTGTTGACAATTGAGCGGGACATTTTACTCTCGCTGTCAATCATTGTAGATGGCAGATAGCTGCCACAATTTACATTATAGAGATCTGTAGACTTGTATGTAGGTGTAATCTTCAAGTGTTCCATTGTTGAGTGTTTATGTTTACATTTAGCTGAAACCTGACAGGCAAAACAAGCTAAAGTGAGGGCGGATGTAAGCTATTCCAATCTTAACCAGACTTTCTTTACAAAAGTTTTTGAAGTTAAGACATAAAAGTAGGTATAGTGGATTACATTTCGAGGTCATGCTTATTGAAATTTGTTGTTACCTAATAATTAGATCTGTTCCCTAACGATAATGCATTCGAACACATTAGCCAAATTTAGTCAAACTTCGTTCCCTTACGCAAAAGTTGGGCAGAAGAGACCCAAAGAGAGAGAACAAAACATTTCCCTTCCATAAAAAAAAAAAACCTGCAAATACTAGCCCAAGAAATTTCTTTGAGCTGGTTGGTTATTGCTGACAAATGGTTGTCAAATCGTTCAAATGCTAATTTCAAACTGACTTTTTATTTGATTTCATTCATAATTTTGTGCTTGCATAGCATTAAATTAGATGTAAGAAACAAAAGAATAGAATTTTTTTATTTCTGCAATAAAAGCAATACAAATCTTGGTTTTAAACAAAAATTTCTGTTTTGTTCTACCGATATTCGAATATCCCCGCCTTGGAAAAATTCACATTTTTCAAATTTGTGGTTCAACGCGTTCCTTTTCTTTTTGGTTATATTTCATTTCAGCCCCCTATTGGAGTGATAGATAGATAGGTATTTATTTCGTTTATAAATTACATAGGCTTGTTGCTGCACAATTTACAACACAAAGGTATGATAGCTTAAGATATATTTCTATACTGAAACAGTATTTAATGCCTTAATTTTTTCTATGTTAGAAGTAGAGAGTAGAGTACAATTTAAACAAAAATTAATAAATAAATAAAATAAGAAAAATTAGCAAACGTTATCTATTGAAAATTAAGGAAATAAATTTAAAAAATCAATAACTATGCAAATAAATTAAGTAACAAATAATTAAATTTTCAAACAAATAAATTAACAAATAAAATGAATTGACAAGTAAATAAATTGACAATGAAATGAATGAACAAATAAATAAATTAGATAACAAAAAGTAATGAACGTGTAATATATACATACATACCTATATGTATTCTATCGGGTATCAATTCAACTTTGGTTCTACTATGCAAGTTTTTAAATAATTTATTTTGTGACATCTGTAGCCTTCTTATATGGAATGCAGCAGAATCACCCCATACTTGTCATCCGCAAAGTAAAATTGCTTGGAAAATAGCCTTGAAAATTAATATTTTATTGTTGATTGATAGAAGCGATTTCCAGTAAATAAATATGGGTATTTTTCAAAGTCTGCTTGTTGTGCTCTTTAAATGTCAATTTACTGTCCATTTGAATTCCTTAATATTTTTTTACAAAAGTCATCTGTGTTGTCAGCCTTCCAATTTAAGAATAGTTGATTGGCAGGTGGTAGGAAGAAAGCTTCTTTTTTTTTCTAGTAAAAAAGATGGCTTGCACCTTATCCGCATTAATTTTCCATTTGTTGTAATATTTAATTAATATTTCAGACGCATTTTTAAGATTCGTCCCAATATTGAGACCGAACTCATGCGATGGAAATATATAGCCGTATCATCAGCGTATCAGCGTATATTGCAGCTTTACTTTCTGGCAAGCTTGGGAAGTCTGCTCTTCAATATCAAGAAGTAGCATTCCAGTAGATTTTTCTATTGTACGGTTTATTTTAATACTGTTACATATTTTAAGTAGGTACTTGATGTGCAGTGCTGTGATGGCGCTTAAGCCCGAATTGCGCATCAGGATTGAGCTTTCCGTCTATAACACAATCCTTAATATTTTTTTCTTTGAAAACCCTTTCAAATATTTGCCCAAGTTACTTAAAAGGCTGATCGGCCTGTAGCTTTCCGGACTGTCAGCGGGCTTTTCAGCTTTCGGAATAGGTCCCAGGCATTTGGAAAATATATAATTTTTAAGCAAGCATTTATAATAAATTCTAGAAATTTTACTACTATATATTTCTTATGTTGTCGGAGCCATTTGCTTTTCGTATTTTTAAACTATCTATGAAAATTTGTATATCTATATCAGACACAAAAGCATCCGGTGGAGTTTCAGGATCAACTGCATTGAGAACTTGAACAGCGTTGTTTACAACATTGATTGTATTAAAATTCCCTAGATGTTTCCATATATTGTGGTTATTTGCAATATATATTGGAGTGAATCAGGCACCTATCATATAGAGATACACAATACATTTTATTAGGCATGACCTCGAAATGTATTTTTGTTTATACCTTTTTAATCAGGCAGGAAACTCCACTTAAGAGTCCAATTAATACCTCACATCCGTTCTTACTTGGGCTTATCATGCCATTCTGCGTTGTAAACAATGCACTTATAGAATATCTACTAGTCTGCTGATGACTATAAATAACGAATGTGGAGGCCACCTACCATCATATTTCAATCGACTCTCAAGTAAATAGCTAAGCGTCAAAAATTTACCGAGAAAGCAAAATGTTCCGTGCAGCAATTGTGTGCAGTATTCTCCTCATAGCAACTGTAGCTGCAGATGCTCCCAACGACGTTGCAGCCCAAGTTATCGTTGTTGACGATGTTTCCAAACTAAAGGAGCAAGGAGTTCAGCTAAATCCGATCAGAGGTATCCAGGAGCGAGGCCTAATTCGTTATACTCTAGGAAATCGCGTTTCAAGTAAGAAGCTTTAAAAATTTAAATAAAATTTAAATAAACTCGGTTGTTGTTTTTCAGACGATCGCCTTGTATCACAGAATTCAGACAACAATTCATTGGGATCACCACAAAATGTACAACTACGTCTTCAGTATCCAGCTAGTGGACAAGGCGCTGTTGTCACCTACGTAGATATTCTTGTTAATCAAAGCTCAAACAGCGGACAAGCGTATGTCGTATCTGGTGGAATTGGACAGCGTACTATTGTAATCATAGTGGAGGCATATAATACATATCATTTTAATTATGTTGCTCAAATTTATGGTATCTAAAGAGTCCCTTTAAAGAACATGGAGGAAAGCGTGTACATTATATTAAAACTTTAAATAAACATTGAATTTGAAAGTTTGCAAATAAAAAAAGCTGTTTAGCTTCTAGAGCATCCTTTTTAAATTGTCTTTAATTGAATAAAAAAAAAATCCCAGAACTCACTTGCGTATGAAGGAAAACATTAGAATAGAGTCCCATGCGGCCGAAGTTTCGAAAAGCTATATTTTCTAATATTCCTACACGACACCGCACGTCTGGAAACGAACTTAGGCTAAATGACTTTGCTGCGGGCACATACTAGCACACGGTTTCCTCACCGAAATATTTACAAAGGATCATGTTGCGATCGACGCAAGGCACTCCTCCAGTATTTTAGATAGATGTCCGAACTTTACGAGCAGCCTACATAGACTCGGTCCCACTACCTTGTTTTTTTTTTATAATTCACTAGTGCTCAAGGGGTTTTTGTTCCCTTATAAATATAATGCTAATGCACAGCACGAGTGGAAGGGCAAAGACTTCCGTCCACCTGACCAAAATGAAGTGAGGATAGCAATATCCAAGCTGAAGTCCAAACAAGGCTGCTGGACCAGACGGCTTACCTGCCGAGCTCTTCAAAGAGATGACTTGTTAGAGTGCATACATCAACGCGTCTTCCAGATTTGGTTAGAGGAAACTATATGCCTGATGAATGGAGCCTCAGCAGTGTTTGCCCGATCCACAAGAGAGGAAACCCTCTAATCTGCGCCAAATATATAGAGGCATCAGTCTCTCATCTATCTATACATATAATAAAACTGTACGCATTTTCTTTACTACCTAATGGCGTGAAAACTACTGCACAGATTTCGATGAAACTTTTTTTGAAATGTTCGTTAAGATTCTGAGAAGGACATAGGCTATTCCTTTCATTGTCATGTCTATTTTTTGGAGCGTTTTTGACCAAAATGTGGTTTTTCTTTTTCTGACTTTACTGCCTTTTACTCGTCATTACTCAAACAATTCTTAATCAATGCAAGCAAACCAAAATACTTAGGAGAGCCAAGATTTATAGTTAGGTACTTATAGTTATTTCAAGCCATCAATCAGCTTTCTATGTCCTCTAGAAGCTGAGCTACAACCTAAAATCTAAGATAAAAAAAATATATTTATTTTCTCAAATCGAACATTATCAGCAGCCGCGGTTCTGCAAACATTCCTTCGCCATACACGGTGCAGACAATCTGCACAGATTTTGGTTTGTATCGTTTTGTCGTGGTCGTCTGGTCGATGAAAAAAAAGACCGACGGTCTGTGCAAACATGTGCACAACAAAAACATAATATTGGTCTGCAACGACATTTCTTTGTCGTGTATGCCCCCTATAAGGAAGTGTAACTTTAGTACTTACGCTGTTGAATTTAATTTTCTTAAATTGGTGCTTTAGGTAAATAGATTTGTTTGATTTATTGTTTCACATTGTTCACCGCTTTGTTTTGTCAAATCTCTTTTATTGAAAATAACTTATACATTCTCAAGCCGCGTACGAAGTTGCGGGCACAGCTAGTCGCATATAATATCCTATCTGCCGTACTGTGTGAACGCCTGAAACCATGTGTCAATGAACTGATTGGACCCTCACTGCTCCATAAAGGTCGAAAACAATTGCACCGAGACCCTTGATTTCAAAAAAGGATTTAGACGGTGCCGTGACAAAAGGCCTTGCGACATCAGGCCATATTCCGAAATAATATTATATTATATATTTCGAAACATGGCCTTATGACACTTTCACAAAGCGACATAAGTTCATATTCGAATATATGGCCTTTTGTCACTTTACAGTTCAGTTCGTTTATTCTCCTCTATTCTACTAATCTGTCAAACATATATTTCATATTCGACATACTGATTAGTGATTATACTCATTTTTATAATAGTACAGTACAGATTTTGTCGATACTACTATATTCAAAACCGGAAAATACACAACCGTGTTTTTCCCAATATGGTTTTAGCATAGAAAACATTTCATTTAGAGAGTTTTATTAACCAAACAAAGTACAGTCGACGTGCAATACTAACGCACTTAGCATGTGTCACCCCATAAAAATATAGCTTGTAGGCAAGTAACAGAAAATGGGCCGAAGTTTGGGGGTCTCAGTTATGTCTCTAGCTAAAAGTATGACTAGTATGGTGGACTACTCACGGAGGGGTCTCAAGTTCGATCAACGAAGTAAAGACAAATGGCATCTTTTTGATTCGAGAAAGCTTTCGAATTCAACCGTTTTGATGCGGGGCGGCATTAAATTATTGAGCGGAGGGATCCCTTTGTCACAAAATGACAGTGAAAGGTTTTTTTTTCCTCTTTCACTATCGACAAGTTCTCAAGGTTATCGTCGGACTTATAAGTCCAGCAAATCTGTCAGATTGTGCTATATCAATATGTAATGTATGTAGGTATGTAAGTGTTCCACACTTCGATTGTAAAAACCTGTTGATCAAGATCAACCACTCCCATCTTGATGTTCTAATTTCGTGTATTGTTATTGACAACTACTCACAATGATAACAATTAACCACTGGTGTGAAAAAGTTTTCAAACACCTCTTTCATATTCAGCCACTCATTTCCAAAATAAAAGAACACGTAATTTTTACTTTACACTTCTAAGCTTTATTCCTTAAAACCATAAATGTTGATTTCATAGTTCAAAGTTTTTGTATGTGGTGCTAAAACATTTATCACTACCAATGCACTATCGATGGGTCCCGAAATCGAAACGTCATATGCCACATCCAGCGGTAGCAGTAGAACCTGCACAAAAGTCACATTGAAGAAATCCTTAATTGGCCAATTTTCTGGATACAAAATCGACAGATATTTTGTTTTCTCCTCCTTCCACTCAAATTGTCCAGATGACTGATAGATTTTGGTATCGGTATTGTCGTCCTTGCGTTCGCCGTACGTATAGGAGTAGCATTTTTGCCGATTTACCGATATAATGGACGGTTCCAATGGGTGGATAAGAATTTTATCCGTGAATCCATCGGTTAGGTTGAGAATGAAGATTGTTAAAATTAGTGCTGACCACCGACAAAGCGACAACGACATGGCGTAAGCTAAAATTTCACAAACTCACTTATAGACGAGAATGTCAGTCATAATAATTGTATCGGTCGCAGAGCTGATAACAACATTTTCAAGTGTTTACTACACTGTTTTATTTATGCGCAGGGAAATTGAAAAAGTTGATTGTATGGTATGTGGTCGAATGACGTTTTGACCGCGAAATAAATTGCGAACTGGGAAGCACACTGGGGTCTAAAAGGAAATGATACGAGTGTTTCGAATTTATTTTCAAAAGTTCAAGATCGTTTAAGTGATCAACACTTGCACATTTGAATGATTTCGTCTTCCAAAAATTACAGCATTGTCCTTTCAGCTTTAAAATTAAGAAAAGACTAGATATAAATATTTTAATAAGCAAAATAAATTTATTTCAATTAAAGTTTACATTCGCACGCTTTAATTGCATATTTGCGCATCAAAAAGCGCACATTTTTATTCGAACAACACAACATTTGAATCTGACACTAGTGTGTGTTGGTGAGTTCAGGGTCATTCTTTAAAAGTTAAAACTATCCCGGACACTTCTGTCGTATTAAGACGTGGGCAATTCTTTTCTTCAATCGAAAACGCCATAAGCCGACATGAGTTAACTGTCAAAAAAGTATCCAGTAGCTATAGAGATAATACTTCACTATCACACAGCACTGACAGCACTTTCGTCTAAAAATGTCTGCTTTAAATCAAAAAACATGAGATCGATCGATAGTTGATCAGTATAATGTCGTTTTGGGACCACCAGATATTTTTTTTTCAGATCTCAGATTTAACGCTGCTCATGGAACATGCAACGAAATTGCTCTGCTTTTGTAAAGTGCGTCATTTGGCAGCAATTCAGCTGTTCAAATTGCCATTCGTTTTTTCGTAAAATTACAAAATGGATACCGACTTGAAAAATGTTTCCCCTGTTGCAGGTACAAATGGAGTATTTTTGGTGATTCGTTGTCTTCAGATGACGAGGAAGACGATGAAGATACAGTGGACGTCTATTATAACGAATTACCGATAAAGCGATATAACGAACGCATCTCAGATATACATTAGTAACTCTGTATAGCGACTGGTAAGAAACATTGGATTTCAATGACTTATTTTTGTTTAAAGGGTATAAAAAGCCGATCGATATAAAGAACGTGCTTGATATACTGAATGACATCAAACATTATAACATTCGTTATACTGGATCCCTGTAATAATAATTTATGTATTTCGTTAGTTTGGTTTTCACGAAACTTTACGAGTTGGCCTTGAAAGCAAACTTCTTAAAATGACGTAAACAGCTGTTCAAAGTATATTTATATGTGTAGATCTAAAAAAATATCGAGATTTGTAAAAAGTGATCCGAATAGACAAAAAATTGATTTTTCTGCAAGTAAATCACGTACAAATTACAAAAAGTCATATTTCGGACGAGACTCTTGTCAAAAGTTTGTCAGCCAAAAGCTTGAAGGAAAAGAAAATGTTCAGGCCAATCGTGGGCAGTATTCTCTTTATAGCAATTGTAACAGCAACTGCAATTCCTGAAGGCCCTAACGGCATTGCCGTACTAGTGACTGTCATCAAGGAATTGACATAATTCCACTCATAAGTATACAGGAAAGAAGAAACTTTCGTTATTACATCGGAATTCGCATGTCAAGTTAGTTTTCTATAAACCCAATAGATGGCCGATGGAGTACCTACCTATCTAATTCAACACTGAAAATAATACTGTTCATAAAAATTATAAAAACCGTTTATTAACTTATTTTCCATTGTCGCAATAAACTTTTATTGATTTCAGATTTCCGGAATCAATAAACTATTTATTGCGACAATTAATTTGAGTTTATTGAATTCGAAATCCGAAAATTAATAAACTATTCACTGCCGCAATAAACTCATACATTGTCGCAATAAACTATTTATTGATAATCCAACTTTCCATTTCAAAAAACTTTCAATAAACCACAATCATAATAAACCTTTTATTGTCGCAATGAACTGTTCATTGAAAATCCAAATATCCATTTAAAAAACAGTTAACTTTCAATAAACCTTTTATTGTCGCAATAAACTATTTATTGATAATCCAGTTTTCCATTTCAAAAAACTTTCAGTAAACCATTTATTGTCACAATAAACATTTTATTGTCGCAATGAACTGTTTATTGAAAATCCAAACTTCCATTTAAAAAACAGTTAACTTTCAATAAACCATTTACTGTCACAATAAACCTTTTATTGTCGCAATGAACTATTTATTGAAAATCCAAATTTCCATTTCAAAAAACAGCTTACTTTCAATAAACCATTTACTGTCCCAAGAAACAGTTTATTGTTGCAATAACCTGTTTATTGGTGCAATAAACTTTTTACTGGCGCAAACAACTGTTTATTGGGGCAAACAACTATTTATTACCATAGTTAACTCAAACGCACAATTAGAATTGGCTGACGATTCAGACTGTTCCTAGTTCTTATCGCGATTAAACGTACTCGAGTCTACTGATGAAGTTGTGATAAAGTGTAACAACGTTTAAGAAAGTGTAAGAAACTGTTAAAAATAAAACAATAAAGACAATTAATAAGTTTAAATCCATTCAAACGAGATTTATTTAATTTCAATTCTATATAAGTAAGTATTCCATTTTTCTAAAGTACTGAACAATAAAATTGATTTTGCTATTTATTGCCGTATTTGAATTTTGTCTGGCCAGAAAATGGTTAATTGGGAATTTTTTTAAAAATGGTTCTCAATATAATACAATAAACCATTAATTGCCGCAATAAACTATTTATTGATCTAGATTTAGAGCCGATTTTTCCATCTCCAGTTAACTATCTGGCAAACATTATGCATTTTGGAATTTTGCAATATAAAATATTCGTTCGTTTTTTGAACACGTTTTTACTAATAAATATTTGTTTGTTCTATCGGACATTTTTATCTGACGTAAGAAAAGTCGACCCTTATTGTTTTTAATTTTTTTTACTATTTGTTTCATATTGTGCG
Source organism: Cheilosia urbana (assembly GCA_946477585.1). NCBI lineage: Eukaryota > Metazoa > Arthropoda > Insecta > Diptera > Syrphidae > Cheilosia > Cheilosia urbana. The sequence continues at coordinate 26,392,314 of OX297854.1, read as the reverse complement.
AACTAAAAAAAAATCCAGCTGTTAGCGAAACAATAGAACTCATTTAAAACATAGAAAACTAAATATCGGACAAAAAGACAAGGTGAATTATGTTATTAATATACATATTAAACAAATTAGTAGACAATTGTAGTCTAATGCGTTATTTGTGTGCTGCATTATTTTCGAATTTCAAAAATTGACAGTCCCATTGATTCTCAGTTTTTTTTTAAGTCAACAGATGTTTTTTCATTCTTTTAAGATTTTAAATAACAACGGATATGCACTTTCAATTGCCCAAAGCTACGCCGAAACGAAAAAATTGTTTTATAGCGCAGTATTTCATCATGAATAAAATCCATCTTGAACTAGGTGGTAGCTATAAATTGGAAAAGGTAATCGTTGAACGATTTCCTAGTGAAAAACTGGTAAGCCCATTTGTAAGAATTCAATTCAATTTTATTCAATTTCAATTATATTTTTATTAACAAATTATAATACCTTACAGAGGGGTATAATTTCAAAACTCTTATTGACATATCTTTTTTTAACCTGGGCCCTGTTTCTCATCAGCTTTTAAACAATATGTGAGTACGATTAAACTTTACGAATTACTTTTTTGACATGGACTTCTTTGACAGCAGTGAGTATTTTCCAATTTCAATGGAGCGAAACTATTGATTTTTGAAATCGTTGATGTAATTCGAAGAGAAACAGAAGTCTGCATTATTTTTGTTAATTTATTAAAAAAAAAAAAACTAATATAAATACATAAATGTACCTATGTTTTCCAGTTCCAGAAGAAAATGCTGATAAGTGCTATCAAGCACTAAAATGAAACCAACTATCAAGGACTCCCAAGAATCATTCATCTTCGTGGCAGCATCAATCCGGACCGTTGAGGACCACTTCCAGCACTTGCAAGCAACAAAATCAAGACAATGTCCAGCCTTTTATTATGATGGTGTGTGAGGATGTATTTAATTTTAAGGAAATATTTTTATATTTCGATGGGGTAAAGTTTCCCTTCATTAGCTTCAGGCGGTATTTATTTTAAGACTTTTTTTAACTTAGAATTTCCTAATCCAAGTTCCAACTTTAGGAACTTTACGTAATCCTTGTATTTTGAAAATAAAAAGAAATGTTGTACAAAAGCACACATCCTTCTAAATGTAACTAACGAATAAATTTTAAAAATTCAATAAAATATAATATAAAATTTGACTAAAATGTTTCATTTTTGAACATAAAATTCTAAAAGATTTCAGGAAAAATTTGAAAAAAAAGGTAAGTACCTATATTTAACAAGTACGTATTGCCACAATAAATTATTAATAGAAATTTTATAAATATATTAAAGATTTTATTTATTTATATATATCAATAATTTAATTTTTTATATGTATATATTAATAAATACCTACATTTTTTAATATTTTACTAAAATTTTTATCAATACGTTATTTGTTGCAATAAACTGAGTTCAACATGAGTGCGCCAATTAATGAGTTTATTGTGACAATAAACTCGTTTATTGCGCCAATTAACGAGTTTATTGAGCCAATTAATGAGTTCATTGCGCCAATAAACGAGTTTATTGAGCCAATTAATGAGTTTATTGTGACAATAAATGAGTTTATTGCGCCAACAAACGATTTCATTACGCCAATAAACTGAGTTTATAAATTAACCCTTTATGGCAATTAACCGTTTAGTGCCGCAATAAACCGTTAATTGTGCCAATAAACTCTTCAAATAAACTGTTTATAAAATAAATAAACTATTTCAATAAACGTTTATAAAAATCAATTAACAGTTTATTGAAAAATTATGGGAAAATAAAATCAATAAACAGCCGTTCATTGTCGCAATAAACTTGTTAGTTGGACGAGTTTTAATAAAAAAGTTCATTGTCCCAATAAACTTTTTAATTGATATTATGTACCTTTTTGGTTCAGTGAAATAGCTCTACATTCAGCTCATATCGCAATATGCTCTGCTCAGCTAATTCTTGGGTATCCAAAAAATGGGGAAGGACCTATTTACGCTGAAATTTCTATCAATCAGATTTCATATTTATTTAAACAAAAATTGTTTCACAGCAAGATTACAATCATCTTATGAATTGTAAAAGGCTTAATAAAATTATTGTGGAGTGCTTCGAGTGCTTTCATATTGGGAAACAGAATAATACAATTTATGAGAGAATTACATGGACGAAAAATGTGCGCTCAGATTGTAGGTAATTAGACCTAGATCGAATCAAAACAGCTGTTCTCTGTGAGCTGGCGATATTAAGTCTGTTGTAGAATTAGCAACCTAAATAAAATCAGATTATCAAAGCTAAGACCCATTATCTGTTTTGAGTACCTAACTTATGAAATATGCTCGAAATATCTGTCATCAAAGACGTACCTTCCTAAATTGTTGTATAATACATTTAATTTGTTTAATGGAAAAGCTTTTCTAATCCGGCGGAATCGGGCAACGCTCAATAGCGGTCGGCATTGAATCCCGCCATACCTTGCTCTTTAACTATGTTGCGAAGGTCTATGGTATCTAAGCAATAACTTTGGCTACTCTAAATACTGAATGAGAAAAGTTAAATATATGTTGTTGAAATAATGAAATGTTCAATAATTTCATACAGATTTACTTTTCAATTATTCTAGTAATCAAGGACAACAATGGCGAAAAATAATTTCCATTTTGTGGATATTATGTACTTCTTCAAACTTCAACTTCGCCGGAATAAAACTGATATCGGCCGGTGTTACCGCTCAAAACAGTCGGACAGGTCCACGTGGCTTTAAAAACAAAACGTTGAGCTTTAAAATAACCGTCTTTTCAGTGGCTATGATGTTATGATGGCTCTTTGGAAACGAACCTCTACAACAAATTCAAACATTTTTGAGCAACCTTAAAATGTTTGTTCGTAATTCCAATTATGTACTTCGAATAACCAAGGGAACTCCGCTAGTGCCAAAAATCGATTAGATATACGATTGACTTTCTTAAGCTATCCGGTAATAAAAATATCCAACAACCGCTTCCATTGTACCATCTGTATCATTCCCTCTCACTTACCTCACCACACATGAATGCAAAATACAGTCGAACTTCGATAAGTCGAACTTCGATAACTCGAATATTTAATAACTCGAATAAAATTGGTTGGCAATAGCGCCAACACTAAAATTTGCATGTAATTTGTATTTGATAACTCGAACTTCTATAACTCGAATGTCTTGATAACTCGAAGAGATTATTTGGCGTCACCTTCGATAAGTCGAACTCTAAAGGGGGAAATCCCAAATTCTGAAGGGGAATTCCCTAATTCTGCGTGTTTTAACAAGTTCGTTTTATAATGCATCGCTTTCGGGGGCACTGAGTTTGAATGTTCCTTATACATACCGTGTAGAAAATCGTAATTTTCGTATGTGTGAGTAAACATTTTCAAATTTCTTCCAGGTTGCTATATTTTTTTGAATTATTGAAAAAAATAAGAGGAAGACAAAATCAAATTTGGAGCATGATTTGATTCAACAACCTTCAAACGAGTTGGTTGCAAATTTATTAAGCATTTTGCGTTTATATTTAAAGACTAATGAAAGACAACCGATTCTGTTTATAATATAAATTCCATTGAAGATTTTTTTTAAAACCAAAATAAAATTACTTTTCAATCATTTATAACAGACTATTTTAAATATTAAGTATGCTAATTTCCTGTACTTTTTTGTCTTATATATTCGCAAATAAATATGTACATATTTTGTATTCCTATCAATTTTGTATTTTACTTGATAACTCGAAGTCTTGATAACTCGAATTTTTTTCCTGGCAAGTGATGGTTCGAGTTATCGAAGTTCGACTGTATTTATGCGCTATCTTCCACTTTTGCAGAATCGACACCAAGTCTGTAATAGTTCACAAATTTTATCTGAGCGAAGGGATTTTACCGACTATTCTTAGAATCTGCTCGTATAAGAGCCGCTTATCGCGAATGAAAAACAAACACTAACATTGCGATATTATATCTTGGACCACCACGCCTTGCATATAAAAGGGTGTGCAGAATGACGATCCAAGTTATTGGTTTACAACTTCCTTCAGCGAAAATGTCACGTTGCGTTTTACTCGGTGTTTTACTCGCAGTTGTGCTTGCAAAATCGGATCCAGCGGTTCCAACTGCTGTTGAACCATCCGTAGTAATTGTCGATGTGAATTCAGTAGACAAAGATGCTGCCAGATGGAAGAATATTTTCAATATGGAGAGTGCATCCGAACAGAAAGACACTCGAGCTGCCAAACCCGAAATCATGGAGCTGTTCTCGTCCAGCCAGATAACAGCAGTTCCTGCTGCTCAAACTCAAGTCGGAGACGTGATTAGGTATACTATTGGAAAGCGTGTTCAAAGTAAGTTAAAAGTCTTATCCGATGGTACTTCAACGATACAACGGCATTCACTTTCAGATGATCGTCTGGTTGGCCACGGCGCTGATGGTAAGCGATGGATTGTGCCTCAGGATGTAACATTGTCTTTGAGATACCCAAACAGTGGACAGGGGGCTATTGTTACTTACGTCGAAATTGTTGTCAATCAGAGTTCTAATATTGGGCGAGCTACAGTCATAGCCGGAGGAATTGGACAGCGTTTTCTTACCACCGTTGTTGAGGCAAAGAATACATTATGGTTTAGTTATACCGCTGATATTTATGGCCTTTGAATCTGTTTTTACAATTTTATATAATAAACTGTCCTAAAAAAAATAGAGCTGTGATATTTTCATTGTGAAACTCTTTAATTCGATACAGGGACTGTCAACGCATTCAATGGTAATGCATTGTTGGATTTGCTTTGTGGTGTACCTATTCGTGTTATTTAATGTCGTTTTCCATTGGGTGAGTCCGAAATCGAAAAAATCACTTCTGAAACCGCTCCATTGGCACAAAAAATACTCTTCTCGTGATTCTGCTAAGAGAATTTCGCTTCTCGATTTGAACTGAAGTCAGAATCCACTCAAGAAGATCTCACACAAGCATAATTAATGTATTTTATACAGGTCATCTGACAGCTGCCGTAGAAAATTTGTTCTGCAACTGCATTTCACGTTCACCCATACTTTTGTGAATTCAGAAGCAATTTTCATGCTCCATTGGATTGCATAATGAGTGGATCCCCGAGTGAAACCAATGGAAAACGACATCATTGTCCATTACCATTCCATTGGGATTTTCATATTTTGCTCTCAGATTTCAAGATTTTTCGTGCGCAATGGAAAATAAAACGAGATTTTTCTTTCTTTGCATTTGTGGTGGTGCGTGTTTTAAAAGGCAACTGTTCTCAAATTTTTGTTTGTGGTTATAAAAATCCATTCAATTTATGTTGATGTACAGTGGCCAAATGTAAATTTTTCTCTATTTTGCACAGACTTCTCATCTAAAAACGCAAGTAAACACAAGTTAAAGTTTGACAAATGACAAATGTTTTGGAGTTAGTGCAAACAAGTGTAAGTCTCGCTCAGAAATCGAGATTCGCAAACCACTCTTATGTGGTATTCGTTTTGGCTTCTTGAGATTCGCTCTCAGATTTCAGATTTCGTGTGGCTAATCGAACATAAAAACGTCACTTGCTCTTTTTTGTGATTCGTGGGATTCGAATATGTGTAGCCTTCAACACTTTTCAAGCGTTTTTCATTCACTGGCTAAATTTTAAATTAAAACATTCGAAATTTGCGTCCCGATTGATTTTAAAAATATTTATACATAAATAATTTACAAAAATAGATTCACCCGATGCAATGCCTTTCTTTGCTTTAGAACAAATTCACGAAAACCTAAACGCCCTCCACCAGTTGTCAAACTCAAGCGCACTTGTATTGGTAAATCTGAGAAAATATGTAGATTCGCAAAAGTGCTCTGAAATCTGAAAAAGATTGCTTTTTTTTATACCAAACGAACATTAAAACTGTTCTGAGCAAAAGAAAAAGTGCTCTGAGAGCGCCCAATCGAATACTACATTAAAAAAAAGTGTTGTTTTATTTTTGTGGCCATGAAATCTGACAGAAAACTGATTTCAATGAGCAGAAAAGTTCTGAATCTGAAAAAAAGCTTTTTCTGTCCCAATGGAAAACGACATAAGCTTTGTTGACAGTTGTTGATAGTCTTTCGCTTGCAGGCCCCACTGTTGAATTCGGATTGTAGACGTATTAAACATGTTTGTATCGTGCGATCAAATTTAGCAAATTGGGCTTTATATAAATTGTTTAACTTGTATTATCGTAGTTGATTTACGAATATGTTAGATAAAGAAACACTAGAGTTTGATAAAGTTCGTACACATGTTTAAGGTAGGTACGGCGCAAAACAAAGAAGCAATTTATAATAAAAAAAAACTATTTTAATAAAATAGTAACACTGCTTCTGTTGTTTTAAGTGGTTTGAAGTGCCTTTAAAAATTATTTTGGAAAGATTCGCTATTCAGTGAAAAACGAATATCTTTCCCATTATAATATCCTGCACCCGACAGTTCGTGTGGGTAACCATGTAAATGACTTATTACAGACAGACGCTGCAGGCTGCAGGAGCAACTTCAGCGGCAGAATATTATTTTGTATAGTTTCGTAAGTTCTAAATACAAAAATAAATAGGTGTAGGTTATTGTTCAAAATATCTTGTAACCCTGGTGAAGCATCTCAGCATTTTAAAGTCGAGATTGGGTCCAGACGAGTGTCCATGAGTGTAATATTTCAGACTGAATTAAATCCTTTTTTGGTAGCACACATTCCTTGATTTTTTTGCTGAGCTTGTAGAGTGTTCGAAAACATTTGAGCACCAGTTTTCCATTATCAATATGTACATTATACAACCGTGATCAATCAGTATAAAGTAGGTACGCCAATCAAGATAAAAATCCTACTGCTTGATCAACATCATTCCGAATCGTAGTCGTAACAACTTAAACCAATGTTCAATAGTTGAAAACAATCAGTTTTTTACGCACGATGGTTACAAAAGTACATAAAACAATTTTAATTGCCTTTCTGCTAGCTGTGGTCTTTGCGGATACTCTGGCTCAGAGTCTGAGTGCCGAAATCAACGGAACACACACTTTTGGTCAGCGAATCAACAGTGAGTCATCGAAATAGTAATAGTAGTAGTGCCAATCACTTGAAAATCTTCCCTTTTAGATGACCGGCTGCTCTTTCGTGTGAAGAATCCCTTTGGCAAAGGAGGTTTCTTTAACTTCAAAATTGGTGGTTCCAATTCCGGTCCCGATATAACTTGTGTCGACATTTATGTGCAAGGCATGTTCAATCAGACGCACGCGTACATATCTTCTGGAGGCATCGGTGAGAAATCGATTGTTGTAGTGCTTTCTGTGCTATACAAGACAACATTTTCCTATGAAGCCCTAATCTACGGCAAATAAGTTAGTTCATTAAAAGATGAGATTGTCTATGGTTACGAAATCGAATTTCTAATTTGTTTTTTAAACGCCATAAATCTCAGATGAGTATCTGAAGCAGTAGGTGTTATTAGCCTCCACAATGACGACAATGAAACGCTGTCCAATGCCACCGGTCAGAACATGAGCTCGTCCAGTTTTCGAACTTTGGTTAACAACGATATCTATGTAAGTAACAATTGCTCCCTGTCCAGTGGTTGGATATTGCAAGATGAGTGTTACGTTCTGAGGGGAATCCCATCGATAGATATCCTTGTTTTGGGACACTATACGGTCGTCTGAAAATGAAACTTTTCAAGTATTATTATGTCATCACAAGGAAAATAAAATTGGTCACTTAGCACTCGCGTCCCTAAAGTATAGCGAAATATAGCCTCCGCTTCAGTGCCAGAAAAAGCTGTTAATTTACTGGATGTAAAGAGGTCGTGTGCACCGTATTTCTCCAGAATTTCGGATATGTCAGAATTGAAATCTACAATAACTACCGGTTTGACATTGTTTGACTTCGAAGGGATAGCTGCCACAAGGGCTATTCGCACGAGCAACGAACAAAATTCAACGAATCGGATCATTTCTAGTGACTGTATGTATGTGAGTTCACAGAATAGTTACATATTGCGCGAATGTTGTATATTCAATTCAGCCAAACGTATCGGTGCACTTAAATCGCGAAATAATTGCAATAATTTGAAGTAGATTCATGATAAGTGAGCAATGACTGTCAGGTACGAGAATGAAGTAGTGGGATGCCTAGTCGCAATCAACTAAAAAAAATAATTAATGTTCCTACCTAACTGTTGTGCACTAACATGGAAACATGTGAAATAAGGTTTATCGTAACTACAATTTGCCGCCAATAAGTCACTAAAGCTAAGATTAGACTGTATGCCAATTATGCATATGAATGCCAACAGGCAAATGACCAGATTAGCTGTCAAATGACTAAAATGCCAGGATTATCAAAACTGTATATTACATTATATGACCAAAATTACCAATATGGTCATATTTGCCTTGGTGGTCATTTAAGGCATTTGTTATTTTTTCATTTCATATTTGTTATTTTTCAAGAAAAAAGAGAACGAAAATGAAAATAAATCACAATCCCACGAACTCAAACACCGATGACAACAAAATAATTCTTGTTCCATCAAAAATGCCAGCAGTGCCACAACGAAATTTCAATAAAGTGCATATATGCATATAGGGTTTATCCTGGCATTCGTGCTTATTGTCCGATTACACTATATGCTATTTGGGCATTTTTATCTGTCAAAATCAGCGTGATCACATGTGGCATTTAGGTCATTAGGGCATATGAGATATAGCTTATTAGAATTGAATTGAATTTTTATTTTTATTTTTTGATTGGGAGGTGCTACAACCCGTTTTCCTATCTCGCTTATCTTCTGCAAAGTGTCACCTATAGGGTCCTAAAATATCCTATCTTCTAGACTAGAATCAACCACATAGTTACATCCACAAAATTCTATTGAAATCGGTTGAGTGGTTTCGGAAGTCGCTAACACCTCCAACTATCGGCTCCAAAGCAGTCTATCTTTCAAACGAGAACCAACCATATACGTCTACGAAATGTTATTGTTATCGGTTAAGTGGTTTCGGAGATCAAAAACAGTGCCACCTATTGGATCCAAAAGTATCTTATCTTTTAAAAGTCTGCCTGAAATACATCAATACGAAAAAAAAAGAATGATGAAAATCGATTCAGCGGTTTTCGATTTATAACGTCATCGAATTTCAACCCGAAGGAATTATATATACCTACTCGTATTATAATAACTCTTTGTTAAATAATAAACAAATAATTTGCAATAAAAAAAATAATGCGACTATATAAATTTAGTTCTATCCTATCTCTCAAGTTGGATCAAACTGCACACAGTGTGCAAAATTTGATTGAAATCGGTTCAGTAGTTTAATGTCGATTTCCATTGGGATTTCGAGATTTTGCTCTCAGATTTCAGATTTTTCGTGCCCAATGGAACATAAAACGAGATTTTTCTTCCTTTGCCTTTGGGTGGTGCGTGATTTAAAAGTCAGCTGTTCTAAATTGTAATTTTTCTTTATAAGAATCCATTCAATTTATGCTAATATACATTACAGCGGCCAAATGTATTTTTTTTTCTCTATTTTTCACAGACTTCTCGTCTAAAAACGTAAGTAAACACACTTTAAAGTTTGAAGTGGCCTACAGACATCACACTTGTGCGCACACCGGTGTGACATTCCGCCACACACGCCACACCAAATCATACACACTTTAGTGCCATTCCAAAAAACGGCCGAATGCCGACGTTCAACGCATATCAACGACTCGGATGCAACTGAGAACTGAAAGTGCGTGTGCATCCCCCCACACATCACACCGATCGAGACACCGACACCAAAAATCAAAAAGTTTTGATTTTTACTCGCACCGTGTGTGACACCAAAAATCGGTGTGCACACCAGCCCACAGACGGCACACATTAACGCACACCGCACACCGGTGTGCGCACAAGTGTGATGTCTGTAGGCCACTTGACAAACGACAAATGTTTTGGTGTTAGTGCAAATAGGTGTGAATCTCGCTCGGATATCGAGATTCGCAAAATTGCTTTTTTTGCGCCCAATGGAACATGAAATCTGACAGCCAGCTGATTTCGAGAGCAGAAAAACTGCTCTGACTCTGAAAAAAAGTGCTTTTTCTGTCCCAATGGAAAACGACATAAGATTCCATTGCGGAGCAACCTGTGACACGTGATTTTTATTGTAGTTATGGTTCACTATTCTGGCTATAATGGCTTACACATAAGATATAGATATATACTGTGGCGGGCTTTTTTGTAGGACAATTTAAGATAAACATTTCCATCATACATTACATGTGTGTAACTCTAGCGGTTTTGGCAGCGCACGCTAGAAATCTCGCAGATGGTAGATTTTTTCCTACTTGCTTGATATTTTGGACAATTCACACATTATCTTTATAAATTGTAGCCTATGTGTTATTCTGATGTATAAGTTATATTATTATAAAGTTTCATTAAAATCTATTCAGTAGTTTTTACGTAAAAGAGTAACAGACATCCATCCATATTTACAAACTTTCGCGTTTATAATATTAGTAGGAAGTGGGATGTCGAATTAGCCTACACATGAATATCTTTCGTTTCGTTTCCCTAATAATCTTTTAGATTTGAACTAATCAATTTTATTCTAACAGCTTTTCTTTCTACATGTTGAGAATAGAATAAATACCTACCTAATTTGCTAAATTTGCGAGTAATCAGTCATCAGCACTTAGGCGACACTTCCAGGCCCATTATTAACACAAAATATGCAATAATGCGTGCAAAATGTAATCTTAAATTGAATTATAGGTACACCCCTATCGAGGTATCCGTTCGGAATGGAATTTTCTCCGATTTGTACGAAATCGGAGAAATTCCATTCGAGATATCCGTTCCGATACAACTTTCTGAAAAATGTTCCGATTACATGCAGCGCACCTTGTCGCATTGCGTGCAACCGCTTTATGCCACTCACTTTTGAAAGCTACACAGCACATTTTTTCGAAGCTCTCCGACAACGAATTGCTGTGGAACATTTTAATGCGAAATAAACGTGTTTTATGCTTCATTTATTTTGTTCCGAAACGAATACTTCGAACGCAATTCGAGTTCCGATCGGATTTCATTTTCTAATCGGAATTTTCTCCGAACGGATACCTCAATAGGGGTGATAATGATCTGGGTTCGAATCGCCACTTCCGAGAACGAGCTACCCGAACTACAACAACTACGCTTTACTTGACACTTCGAGGAATCACAGTAGTTGTTGTAAATGTGTGCTGAAAATCCTGCTTTACTTTGCTTTGCTGAGATCGAAACTCAATAAAACACGACTAATATTACCAGAATTCAATAGCTGGATATTGAAGGATAGATAATATGTTCCAAATTTCACCCCTATTGGGGTAACCGTTCAGAGAAAATTCCGATACGAAATTCAAATCCGATCGGAACTCAAATTGCGTTCGAAGTATCCGTCGTATCCGTTTCGTAAATGAAGCATATAAACGCGTTCATTTCACATGAAAAAATTTCGCAGCAATTCGTTGTCGGAGAGCTTCTGAATAAATGTGCCCTGTGGCTGTCTAAAGTAAGTGGTATAACGCGGTTCCAGGCAATGCGACAAGGTGGGCTATATCTATAAATGTCGTCGGAGAATTTTTCCGAAAGTTGTATCGGAACGGATACCTCGAATGGAATTTTTCCGATTCTGTACAGATCGGAGAAAATTCCGTTACGAACACATACCTCGATAGGGGTGATTAGGTCTCGGTTATAGCCATACGTAAAATGCAACCGAAAAAGTTGAAACAGTATGAAAATGAGTTTTTTTTTTTTTCGTTTAGTCAGTCATAGCGAAAAATTTGGCAGAAAAAAATTTTCCTACGAAAACAATTACAACAAACAACCCCCACTGATTGGATTGCATCAGAAAACAAATTCTGACAGATGGAAGATGGAACATTAAAGAAATGAAATATTTCAGTGGAATGATTCGGTTTTCTTTTGTGGAATTGACTGAGAAGTTGATCAGAAAAAGTTTTTCGTACGGAAAAATGAATAAATTATTTTTCTAGAAAATTTCAAGATCATTTGCATTGTTTTGATAATCTAACTTTATAATTCATAAGCAACATTTTAAGACCAAGATTGACTTAAACCATCAAGTTTTAAGTGGTAAAAAAAAGCAAAAGAAAATTTTTACGGGTTGGTTTTACGTATTGCTATAACTGGGGCCTTACGCTGTGTCCAGCGTAAGCACGGGCACTTTTTTGGCGTGCGATGCGATTCCCATACGCACTGCAATTGTTTGCGATGAATATGTGTGTGTCCAATTACAGTAGGATAGTGCGTTCATACGGGTTCCACTAACAATAATTTTTTATTGTATAAAATAGCTTTTTTCGGTTTTTTACTATTGGAATATAGTTTCCTGAATAATAATGTTGAGAGATCTCCATAAGAAATATTTTGTTTTGCATTTCTGATACAAAAATATTCAATGTACACACGATACCTATATGCGGGCAAAATCAAACCAGTTTGATTTTCAAACAAAGCGTGCGATGCGGGAAAGTCGCAATGCACGCGTTGCCGCAATATCGTGCTTACGCTGGACATCTACATTTGCTAGCATCTGTTTGAATTTGACAGCTGCCCGCATTAGCCGCATCGCAATGCATGCCCGTGCTTACGCTGGACACAGCGTTATACTCTGTTCAATTTACTATTATGGATTTTAATAAGCTGTCTCCATTTTAAAGCTCTCACATGGTTGCCATAGTGAGCACTATAAATTGGCATACATAATTCTCTCACAAATATCGGTAGGGTTACCAAATACCAACCCTTTATTAAGAAAAAATGGTTTAACTGCATGTAACCAGATCCTTCATAAATACAAAATAATTAAAGGAGTGCCTAAAAACTGTATGGCAACATCCCACATAATCAAATTCATTTATTCGCTCTCAAAAGCTTTAAAAAGCACCAAAACCGAAAGTTCTTTGACAAAATTCAAAGAAAAACCCTTATGCCGAATTCACAATGTCGCGTTGAACGCGTGCGTGCGTCGGTGCGCTTTGACACGCTTTATCGAAATTTTACGATTTTAAGTGCCAAAGCGCGCGAGCAACAATTTTGTAAAACGAAATGCTGCTTTGAAGTGAATGCGCGTTAACAGGGAAAACTTTGACAAACTAAAAGTTCTGTTTGTTTTTTGGCTGAAAAATACAAATTCAGAGCAGAATTAAGATTTCAAGTCTACTCCCCTTTTTTTTGAAGCTGTAATTTTTATGCACGAATTGAAAAACGATTCTTCAAAATACAAGAAAATCATATTTAACAATATATCAAAGCACACAACAACCTTAATACGGATACAAGACCCTTGATTAATATTTTTCCTACAAAAAATCTAAAGAAATTAGTAGTTGCCCTACAAAAAAAAATGTTATTCCTCATTTCCACACACTGAATTAATTAATTATGCTTTGAAAAAAAATCATATAGCTTTTTAAAAGTTGTGTGTTATAAACATTAGCGGATCTGTGCCACTCCATCTATAAACGGCACATTCTATGACTTCAAATCGAACAATTCGAAATTCTAAAGTTGTCAAACGCGCGTGATAGTAGAAAGTAGCTCTACTCACGCGTCGCGTTGAGCTTTACGATATTTACGGTCTAAAGTCGGCTCAACGCCTGAAGCTGCATTTTGTGTGGCACCATATGAATGCTTTGTTTCTACATAATCTGTCAACGCACGCGCGCGTCAACGCGACATTGTGAATTGGGCATTAATGATATGCTAAAATTGACATATGGTAATGGTAACATTTCTCTGATGTGCTTCAGTCACTCACACTGCTTATTTTGGTTGATGATAATAGCAAGCGAACGCAAGACGATCGTGCTCATTCTCGCCTGAGCTGTGGGGCAGACTGGTTGTGATGCGAATTTCAGGAAATTTACAACAACAAAATTCTTTGGAATGCCAGTGGTTTCGTTATTATTTCAGTGGCAAATCTTGTGTTTGAGTGCCGTGAGAGTACTACAGGCACCACTGGTAGAAAAAAGAGCTTCCCATAAGGCCTGTACTGAAAATATAAATTGAACAGAGTATAGGTGGTTCGAGAGAAATGTGACGCCCGAAAGATTAAATAATGTTCTTAAAATAGATATAATTAATGAAGATGAAAGTTCATTTACAAATTTGGGCCAATCGTATCGCCCAATTTTTTGTTTTCGTTTTTAATTATTGTAGGCCTGTTTTTTTTAGCTTCGTTTTCAGCAAAGCAAAGTAAAGTAGGATTTTTAGCACGCAAATACAACAACTACTATGAGTTTCGAACTGTCAAGTAGAGCGTAGGTAGTTGTTGTAATTGCGTGCTGAAAATCCTATTGCTTTGCTGAGATCGAAGCTCAAAAAACACACCAAGTTCAAGTTCAAGTTTTTTATTGAGACTTATAAAACATTTTGTTACATATTTGAGACTTGTAAGTACGAATGTACTTTTGCGCTTAAGGAGTGTATATAACTGGAGGCTATAATGTATGGCTCTCTCTTATGATAAAAAGTTTACGTTGCCGACATGGCTCAAAGTGTCTAAAAGAGAAACTCTCGCTCAAGGAGTTATATCTAAGTTAATTTCGACGCGATTGTCACTAACACTACCAGAAATATAAAATACAATTAATTGGGGAAATAGGGTATGTACAAAAAATGGTATAAAACGAAAGAGGGGGGGAAGCCTGTAAGGTCCCCCGCTCCTAACCATGAATAGGTTTACAAAAAAAAAAAAAAACACCTTGTATCATAAATTTGACGTATCTTACAAGGGAAAGTATTAAGAATGTTACTTTAGAAATATAAATCAAGTAGTTTTAGTTTTTACTATAATATAGCAAAATTAATTTTTATGTTCTTTTGTCAGTTAAGAAACATTGTTGAGCGAGGAGCGAGGATACATTAAATAATAAATATACCTGATATATCTTTGGTAAGCTTTTGGTTATTGGTTATTTCAAGTGTTTTCTTATTTTTATATTATATTTATTATAAAAAAAACTCGTCATCCACTAGCACATTCATGATGATTTCAAAGAGACTACAGGGATTCAATAAACAAAAAGAACTTTCCGATATTGTTCTAATCGCAACTTTAGATAACACAAAAGTGCAAGCCCATCGGCTTGTGCTGTCTGCATCATGTGACTACTTTCTGGCAATGTTTCGCAGTACTCTTAAGGAAGCCACAGCGGACGAGGTCGAAATTAAGGAAATTGATGGCGTTTCTCTACAATTGATCATCGACTTTATGTATACTGGTTCAATTGAGCTGCACAATGAAATCGTAGAAAATGTATTGCGAGCAGCGGACTTATTTCAAATGCAGACGTTGATAACTGCTTGTTGTGATTTTATGGGTGAACAACTCGATGTCAGCAATTGTTTGGGTATTGCAATGTTTGCAGAACTTCACAGCTATCTAGCACTTGAAACCAAATCGCTTGCATTTGCGTACAAACACTTTGGAGAAGTTTGCAATAGTAAGGAGTTTTTACTGCTGAACAAGGAGCAGTTGACACAATTTATCACCACTGACGATCAATGTGTGCGGTCGGAGGATAAACTTTTTCTGAGTGTGGTAAAATGGATCGAATATGATAAGGATCGTGAAGAACACATTTTTGATCTCATCTCACTTCTTCGTTTCAAGTTTCTGGACCCAAGATTCATTATAGAGAACAGGCATTCCGTATGCAAAACGATGCAGCTCTACGAGTTGACTTGTACTTGGCTCCAATGGCACTTGTCTGTTAAAATCCGTGATCAACAGGCAACAACGAGGAAGATAGCCGTTGCAACCGAATTTATAAACCATAAAATGTTAATTTGGACTTTTGATCCAAAGGCAAATGTTTGGCTCGAAGATTATATTATTCGATCACAGCAAGACATACGAAGTAAATTTGTGATTGGCATAGATAAAGTATTGGTCATCGGTGGACACGGAAGCAATTATCACAACAGTGTACCCTATCCTTGTTGTTTTGACTTTGAAAGAAATAGTTGGTATGATATGCCTCCAATATCTCATCTGAATATTACATCAATGACTGAACTTAATGACGAATTGTATGCTTATGGCGAATACACAGGACAAATACCTTCCTCCGGCGAGCCTCACTATTACGAAATAGTATTACACAAATATAATTTCTACACACGAAAATGGAAAAGCGTAAAAAATTTGCTTCATCGTTTCGAAAAGTTCCAGTTAACTGCTCTTGGTGGATTCTTGTATCTCGTTGGCAATGGGAATCCGAGCATGCGATGTTATGATCCTGTTAAGGATACGTGGGTGCAGAAAGCATCTAAGAAGGTTGTAACGGAAAAGTTTGGACTTGCAGCGGTTTGCGGGCACCTGTATGCTGTTGGGGGGATATCTAATGAAAAGAATTGCGTAGAAGTTGAACGCTACAACCCTTTGGACGATACCTGGACTGTCATAGCTTTACAAGTCCTGGGAGGCGTTACACAATGTGTTTCCATAAACAATTTGCTCATCATTTTTTTTGAAGAGCAACCTACTGTAATGGAGTACAATCCTATTACCAACGAAACAAAGATCTTGGGTGAATGGCCCAAAAATTGCTTTAATAATAAGAGATTTTTATTAACTAAGTGTTAGAGCTAAGAACTTTCATATTATGCAAATAAAACTTTCATCTAATGTTCATTAAATTTGTAAGAACTAAAACAGACGGAAACCAAAGGCTGCCTTTTTTAGGAACTTCGGACCAACAATGAGATTTGTAACTTTTCAGAAAACCTTGAATTCGTATATACTTACTTACTTACTTACTTAGGTGGCGCTACAGTCCGGGGTGGACCTGGGCCTCAACCAATACGCCTCTCCAGTTAGCGCGATCTTTGGCTAACTGCCTCCAGTTGCGCACTCCAAGTTGGTTGAGGTCCCCTTCCACTTGCGCGCGCCACCTAAGGCGAGGTCTTCCTCTACTGCGTTGTCCCTCCGGGTTAGAATCGAAGACTCTTCGGGCCGGAGCGTTGGTGTCCATTCGCTCTACATGTCCCAGCCATCTTAGACGACTGATGCGTACTTTTCTGACTAGGTCGATGTCGCTGTACAGCTCGTAGAGTTCGCTGTTAAATCTTCTCCTCCAAAGCCCGTCAACGCAAACGGGACCAAAAATCACTCGAAGAATTTTGCGTTCGAAGCGACCAAGAAGATCCTCATCCGTTTTTGCTAGGGTCCATGCTTCTGCGCCATAGAGCAGGACAGGGATGATGAGAGTCTTATATAGAATCTCCTTAGTGCTTCTTGACAAGGCCTTACTAATCAATTGCCGTCTTAGGCCAAAGAAACAGCGGTTGGCAAGTGTGATTCTTCGTTTGATTTCTGATGTGATGTCGTTATCAGAGTTTATAGCGGAGCCGAGGTAGACAAAGTCCCTAACTACCTCAAAGTTATAGCTGTCTATCGTGACGTTCTGCCCGATTCGTCGATGTCGTGTGTCCCTTCTTGTTGACAGCATATATTTTGTTTTACCCTCATTCACCACTAAACCCATTTTTGCCGCTTCTGTACTAATAGTTGCAAACGCACCAGTGACAGCTCGCTGTGTTGTACCAACAATGTCAATGTCGTCAGCGTATGCAAGCAGTTGCACAGACTTATAGAAAATTGTGCCTCTGGTGTTGGCTTGTGAGTTTCGCACAATCTTCTCAAGAATGATGTTGAAGAAGTCACATGACAGCGCATCACCTTGTCTAAATCCTTTTTTGACATCAAAGGTCTCGGTGAGATTGTTTCCGACCTTTACGGAGCAGCGAGCGTTCTCCATCGTCATTCTGCACAATCTGACAAGTTTGGCAGGGATGCCAAAACTAGACATGGCTCTGTATAGCTCGTCTCTATAAACGCTGTCATATGCGGCCTTAAAATCGATAAAAAGATGGTGAGTATCGATCTGGTATTCTTGGGTTTTTTCCAGGATCTGCCGTAGTGTGAATATTTGATCGGTCGTGGACTTACCGGGCCTAAAACCGCACTGATAGGGACCTATCAGATCGTTGACGAATGGTTTCAGGCGTTCACACAATACAGCAGACATGATCTTATACGCAGTGTTCAGGAGACTGATGCCTCTGTAGTTGGCGCAGTTTAGAGGGTCTCCTTTCTTGTGGATCGGGCAAACAATATACTTAGGTTACCACAAAATCCAAGTACACACTACAACTACACAATACACATGCAAACACAACAATCTTATGGAGTTTTCGATTGAAGGAAAGAATTGGCCTTTCTATGAAAAGAGCTAGGTAGGTAATTTATGTGGTTTTCCATTGGGACAAAAAATCAATCTTTTTTTTGATCTAAATCACTTTTTGCGTTCCATTGGGACGAAAAATTAATCTTTTTTTCGATTCGGATCACTTTTCGCAGATCTCGATATTTTTTCAGATTTACGCATACCAATATACTTTGTACAGCTGTTTAACGTCAGTTTAAGAAGTTTCATTTCGAGGCAAATGCGCAAAGTTTCGTGAAAACCAAAATAACAAAATACATAAATAGCTATGGATACGATTTTGGAGGAATTATTATCTTCATTATCTCCCTCGTCATCTGGGGCCTAACTCTGTATTTCGATTCGAAAGTAAAAACTGTTCGAAAGCTGTTTCCGATTCTAATTTCAAATGTTACTCTGTATAACTTTCGAATCGAAAGGAAATGTTGTATAGAAACCTTTGCAACTTTCGAATAAATGTTCCGAGATTCGAGCTGTTTTTTGTCAGAAATGTAATTTTAAATTAAACAAAATGTCAAATAAATCGTTTTTGATTATTTAAATTTATTCGTTGATGGTTGAATTTCAATATAATATATAATATTTTAAAGGTATAAATGAAAAGAATTCTTAATCACGATTTTCAATTAAGTTTAATTTCATGGCTGTGTCTTCGTCTTCAACTCCATAATTTCCAATACTCCAAAACTCCAATTTGGTTTTCGACTTCATTATTTTTTAACTTTCTCCATTACGTAGTAAGAGAACTCGAGATGTTAATCAATTCTGACATTACGATGGTAGATGAACTCAAAAAAATTGGTCGCAAAATTCTGTCCGGTCTGTCTGTCCCACAGGCCTACAGCCTAAACGGCTGACCAGATTTCGTTGAAACTTTGGATTTGGAGTTTGTGGGCTTAGGGCTCGGGGCCGTTTTTTATTTTGGAAGGTAACCTCAATATTAATGGTACTTCCCATACAAAATGTTCGTACCAGTTTGATTTCCTCGAAAACGGCTCTAACGATTTCTACCAAAATTGATAGCTTACGTGGGTGAGGTTACCATGACTACATACCCAGTTTTTGGCTAAAAATTCGAGTACTGGTACTATTAAAATTTGGACATACATATCTCGAAAACGGTCCATACGATTGTAACAAAAATTAATTTATGAGTATGGTCATTTCCAACTTAATGGCAAACTCAGTTGTTCTCGGTATTATCGTAAAATGGATTTTTGAAAAAAAGTCATCTTAGTTTACCAGAAAACGGCAATAACGATTTTGACCAAAATGCAAAATTAGAGTAATATTGATGTTTTTAAAATTGTTGCGTCCTTAATTCTCAATTCGAAACACCAAATACGCTACTTTTAAAAACAGCTCATATCTCGAAAACCCCATTTTTGACTTCGATAAAACTTTAAAAACATATAACTCTCTAACAAGAACTGGCGACTGACTTTTAAAAACTCACATTGTTGTTATGTACCTACTGCCAGCTTTTACATAGCATTGATTCTCAGATCTTTACCTAAATATCTAATAAAATAAGAAAACAACCAACAAGTATTAATACTTTTGTTCGGGGTTTCCCTTTAAAACAAAATGAAATCATCAAAAATATCGTCATATCAATATTTATTATGTTTTCTTCAATTAATTTACAACATTGTGTCCATAAATATTATTTATGATTTTTTTTTTTTAAATATATATTTACATTTAAGGTTTCAGCGAAACTTTTCCGAATGGTAATTAGATATCGAATGAAATTTCAGAAATTCGAATGTATTTAGCAACGAAAATCGAGTTGCTAAGTACGAAATTTCCGATTTTCGAGCAAATGTATCTAGATAAATGAAATTCGGATTTCAATTTGTGATTTTCAAATAACGAAGTACATATTTTCCGAATTCGAACGATTTAACTTTAGAATCGAATTACAGAGTTAGGCCCCTGAAGACTACAAACCACCAATAATACTTCATTTGTATCTACAACAGGCGAAACATTTTTCAGGCCGATATCCATTTGTAATTTTGCCAAAAACGAATGCAATTTGAACAGCTGATATTGTTGCCAAGTAACGCACTAATCCATTTACAAAAGCAGATCAATTTCGTTGCATATTCCATGAGCAGCGTAAAATCTGAGATCTGAAAAAGATTTATGGTGGTCCCAATGGAAAACGACATAAAATACGACGCCTCAAAAAACGACAAACGTCGTGAAAGTAAAACCCCACTCGGAATAAGGGTGAATAATTCCATCAAATCAATGGGGACGTTCGGATTCATAGTTTATGTAAAACGTCAACTAGATTGGTCGTGACTAGGAATCCGAACGCGTTGACTGAGCAAGTTGAATTGTTTTTGTATTCTCGCGGTCAGCGTTGCCTTTGTTTGATTTGCCCTTTTTTATTCGGAAAAGACCCCTCATAATTTTTTCAAAAATTGATATTTTCAAATAAGTACATTTAAAATGTAACACCGTTTCCTATCACAACACTATTACACTGTTATGCGAACTATTGGTTGTTAAATATCGTGCGAAAATTCGAAATTTGCAGAATAGCTTTAGAAATGGCACCCTTTTTTCTCACTGGCCCTTTTTTCGACTCTTCAGAACTCTGCCACGGCCACTCTGTTTATTTTAATTCTGACTCTTCGAAATGTCAACTGAGTATGCAGGCAGGATTTTCCTGACTAGATTTGTCGGCTTCCCCTCCATAAACGTCAACTGCAAAAACTAATCACGTGACCACTCTGGGCCAATCAAAACTGAATGACATCTAGTCAGACAGCTTGTCAACTTACTAAACTATGAATCCGAACGTCCCCAATGCCAAAAACTCCGAAGTTCCTGAACTAAGAATCCTCTGGTTTATGTCAGTTTTGGCTCTTAAAATTTAACGAATATTCTAAGTTACGTAAAGTTTTATCTACCTACATAATCAGGGCTATCGGCAATTCCGAGGGGGAAAAAATTCTCCTCGAACATTTTTGGTTCCAAAATAAATATTCCTCCTATCGCGAATGTCCATGGGAATTTATTTCCCTGGGAATTTTTCGAAAATATATGTTCGAAAGCATTGACCGCAGCTGTCAGTTTTGATTTATTCAATTGTCAATTAAGCTCATATTTAGGAATATTTGGCAAATATTTATTTTAAACCAATTATTTTCGTTAATTTAACCAATTGCAAAGACGCGAATTGGATTTATACGTATTTTAGTGAAGAAAGTGTTCGAATCGGTAAAATAGAAAACGAATTATTTATGAAGTTTACAAAGTAGGTGCACAGCGCAGCGTTTAAGATTGCTGTCCGTGGAACAAATTCAAGAAAAGATTTTAGTGAAACTGAACAGAAGAACTTTAAGAGATAAATCCAATCCCTTAGAGTTACCACAGGCGTTGTAAGTAGAAATCAAAAAGAGTTGCAAAATAATTATTACATATTTGTTCTTTATTAGATTTCACCTGCACTACAGGCTCAATAAACAACTGTTCAAGTATCTATCTGCTGGATGGATTTTCTCTGAGACAAACTATCAACAATAAAAAAACCATTCAATCCGATCAAATTCCGTGGGGAATTTTTTTCACGATACCAATTTATTCCGGGGGAATTTTTTCCTTTTTTCGAAATTTATTGCAGATACCTATTTTTGAAAAATGGGAAATGTTTTGGGGGGAATTTTATTCACGATAACCTTGAATATGTACAAATTTCTTAACTCTAACACTTAGTTAATAAATATCTCTTATCGGAAGTGTGGGGCAATTCACCCAACATCTTTGTTTCGTCTGTGATAGGATTGTACTCCATTACAGTAGATTTTAACTCGAAAAAAATTATAAGCAGATTGTTTATCGAAACACATTGTGTAATGCCTCCCTGGACTTGTAAACCTATGACAGTCCAGGTATCGTCCAAAGGGTTGTAGCGTTCAACTGCTACGCAATTCTTTTCATTAGATATCCCCCCAACGGCATACAGGTGCCCGCAAACCGCTGCAAGTCCAGATTTTTCCGTTACAACCTTCTTAGATGCTTTCTGAACCCACGTATCCTTAACAGGATCGTAACATTGCATGCTCGGATGCCCATCGCCAACGAGATACAATAATCCACGAAGAGCAGTTAACTGGAACTTTTCAAAACGATGAGGCAGATTTTTAATGTCTTTCCATTGGCGCGTGTAAAAATTATATTTTTGTAACACTATTTCGTAATAGTAAGACTGTCCCGTTCCCGTGAGAGGTATTTGTCCTGTATATTCGCCAAAAGCATACAATTCGCCATTCAGTTCAGCCATTGATGTAACATTTAGCTGAGATATTGGAGGCATATCATAACAAATATTGCTTTCAAAGTCAAAACAAGGATAGGGTACACTACTGTAATAATCCCTTTTGTGCCCACCGACGACCAATATTTTATCTATGCCAATCACAAAATCACTTTGTATATCTTGATGCGATAGTATAATTTCATCTTTGAGCCAAATATTTGCGTTTGGATCAAAAGTCCAAATTGAAATTCGATTGCTTAAAAATTCGGGTTCGGTTGCAACGGCTATCTTCCTCGTTGTTGCCTGTTGATCACGAATTTTAGCAGACAAGTGCCATTGGAGCCAAGTACAAGTCAACTCGTACAGCTGCATCGTTTTACATACGGAATGCCTGTTCTCTATAATGAATCTTGGGTCCAGACACTTGAAACGAAGAAGTGAGATGAGATCAAAAATGTGTTCTTCACGATCCTTATCATATTCGATCCATTTTACCACACTCAGAAAAAGTTTATCCTCCGACCGCACACATTGATCGTCAGTGGTGATAAATTGTGTCAACTCCTCCTTGTTCAGCAGTAAAAACTCCTTACTATTGCAAACTTCTCCAAAGTGTTTGTACGCAAATGCAAGCGATTTGGTTTCAAGTGCTAGATAGCTGTGAAGTTCTGCAAACATTGCAATACCCAAACAATTGCTGACATCGAGTTGTTCACCCATAAAATCACAACAAGCAGTTATCAACGTCTGCATTTGAAATAAGTCCGCTGCTCGCAATACATTTTCTACGATTTCATTGCGCAGCTCAATTGAACCAGTATACATAAAGTCGATGATCAATTGGAGAGAAACGCCATCAATTTTCTTAATTTCGACCTCGTCCGCTGTTGCTTCCTTAAGAGTACTGCGAAACATTGCTAGAAAGTAGTCACATGATGCAGACAGCACAAGCCGATGGGCTTGCACTTTTGTGTTATCTAAAGTTGCGATTAGAACAATGTCAGAAAATTCTTTTTGTTCATAAAATCCTTGTAGTCTCTTTGAAATATTATTTAAATTATCAGCACATTGAAATACTTTGCTTTGGTTTGTTGGTAATAATTCCATTGATAGAGTCTGGCTTTGGTTTGACATCATGAATGTGCTAGTGGATGAAGAGGTTTTTTTTAATAATTTTCAGAATAAAATAAACACTTGAAATAAACAACCACCAAAAGCTTACCAAATTTTACCCTCTGCCTCTAGCCTCTACCGTCCACCGACTGCTTTTAAATTCAATTTAAAATCCTTTAAAATGTCAAACTTTAACAGCAAAATGCAGGTACTTTCCCGAAAGTGATATGAAGGTTTGTTCGTTGGGAAAATAATTAACGAAACATACTGAACGTTTGAAGCTCCATCTGGTAGAATAGTGTGGTATTCATTTGGGCCATTGACATACTATATATGGACTGCTAGTGAAATGGCATTTCCATAGACTTCTGCGAGAAAATATGTTCCAAAACAGCACAAGCGCTACTGTTTTACAGCGGATTAGCAACGAAACACAAGCCGCCGTCAAGTTTAAATTTCCATAGTAACATGTAAACAAAAGAGCGACATCTCTTGCGAAGCGATCCATTTCCATAGTAAAGTGTAAAAAAGAGCGTCATCTATTCGAAAGATGCAAAGCTTCAAAGGGTGATTTCAAATTAATTCTTTAATGTTTATTATTTTGAATTATAGAACGAATATAAAAATACATACCCTCTAGATTTTAACGAAATTAGGTCAGATTTCTCTGTTTTGCATGTAGTTAAGAAATGTTTGCACTTAGTACAAGATAATGTGCGAATTATTTTATATTCAACGAAGCCACTGATATAAACAATTATTTCTTCGTAAGGCGAGTGCAATATGTTGTCACTGGAAATATTATTTAAAAGTATAAAATCGTCTTCTAAATTTTCTTTTATGCTGTATTCTTCTTTTTCACAAATTGTAGAAGATGTCACCAGAATGTTGGTGGTGTCTAATGCAATACAGTTTGCTTCAGCACACGATCGAACTTCATTATGAATAAGAAGACGTTTGTAAGCTGAGGCAAACTGTTCAGTATTTGGGTTATTATTAAACCCTCCTCTTGATCGTATACTTGAGAAAAATAACTCTAAATGGTCTTGTGAAAGCTTATATGACAAGATATAGCTTAAATATTTATCTTTACTTGTGAAATGAGAGTATTTCTTTTGATGTGCCTAGTTGCCTATAATGGGAATTACAACCCACAACACACACTTTATTTAAAAATATTTAAATGTATTTTTTTTTAACTTTATAGAATATTTGCAAACACTTCCGATTATCGAATAAAGGCCCCAGTTATAGCTTTCATTGAAATGCATCATTGAAAATTTTGATTTCCGATTTTGAGACGATTAACCAAACAATATTGGCTTTACTTGGTATCAAAATAAAGCTAATCAATTGTGGAATTTTTTTACGAAAAAAACAACTTAATTCTGATTAAAACTTTTCTTTAAATCCACTTTTATTATTTCACTGATTGAAATTGATTTCAATGAACAGCTGACTTTCGTTCCTATAACTTGGAACCCAATCGTTTGTTCCAATGATGCATTTCAATGATAGCTATAACTGGGGCCAAATTCAGAGTGAATATGTCAATGAGAGTTACAGTTAACTTGGTCATATTAAGCTTACTCTGTTTTCCGCTGTAAAACAGTAGCGCGTCGAGCGCCTCAGCATTTTTGGAACATGCGTGAAGTTGGCTACTAGCAGTCCATATATAATAAGTCAATGGTTTGGGCGCTCTCAGATCACTTTTTTTGCTCTCAGATCAGTTCTTATGTTCGTTTGGTATAAAAAAAGCAATCTTTTTCAGATTTCAGAGCACTTTAGCGAATCTAGATATTTTCTCAAGTTTTAAGTTTTTAAGTTTTCAGTTATTATCTTAAAATAGGAGACTATACCGTAATTGAAAGTGAATAATTCTGCATTAAAGTAAATTATTATTCGCCCCAATCATTGAATCCGACGGATGCTCTGCGGAGGGAGTAGTACCTGTTTTGAACATTTATCCTATCATTGAAAACGCCGGTAGGTAAGTGAGCGGATGTCGGTAGCGAAGTTCACATTTCGTGCCTATCATTGAAAACGCAACCGATCCGCGGTTCATACAAATGTTGTTGTTTTCAATACGCATCAAAATCGATGCGGATCTCGAAGAGATAACACACATACACGCAATAAAAGTTTTATTTTTCGAAAAAAAAAAGGATAAATTTAAAAAGTTTACGAACAGGTAATTGATCTTTCCGATTTAGAAAACAAACAACCCGTCCTCAGTTCCAGGCAATGGTGAAAATGATGAAAAAACATCCAGACATCTTTTCCTCGCATTCTAACACATCTTCTAATGCTCCTAGAATCACTATTACTAGCAATTTCTTCTAAATTTAAGAAAAATACAATGCTATCCATGTTCGAACACTTTATAAAAACAAAATCGAATAAGAAAAGATTTTCATTTGACAGCTGACTCGCTGGACTACAAGCAATTGGTAATGCGGTTTTGCGGACCGATAATGTAGTCCATCCGCCGTTTTCAATGATAGGTTTTCACTTGTGAAGTGATCAACTGCGGATCGGATTGAATCCGTCCGCAGAGCATCCGGCGGATTCAATGATCGGCCTGAAATTTTTTTTTTTTTTTTGCAATCGTATAAAATGCAGTGTAATTGAACTATGTATTACAAACGAAAAAAACATAACGAGTAAGTACGAGTGTTATATGTACAAAGTGCAAGTACATACATACTTTTCTGAAGTGATTTACCCATTTGAAACCAAAGATAATGGAATATAGAGAGTTATCTATCTACATACAAGCTATTTTGCATAAAAATTCATGAATTAACGCACATTTGCTCATTTCTTTTGTAGTATATGTGTGGCCATGAATTTGACTTTAATGCAAGAGTTCGATATTTTCTATAGTGCATTTATCCAGGCTCCACAAAAACCAAACAAATTCAATACGAAACACTAAACATTTGAACACCGCAATGCCCATAAAAGCAAGATGATTGGCGGTCGGCCATTAGCAACATCTCTCCTGAATAGGTAAGGACCCCATGCAAATAAGGTCAATGCAGAGAAAAACTGGAGTTTTCCTACAGAAAGACATCTGAAGGCCTTCCTAGAACTTGCAATCTATTACAGGAACCATGATGAAATGTTGCCGGGTTGGCAAAGAACTTGACAGAAAAGGGAAAACAAAATCAAATGGCAAAGAGGTTAGAGGCAACTATGACTCCTGGGAGAACATCATTTACCCATTTACTGTGGATGCAGACGATAGCATGTTGTTGCCTATTTAAGCAAAATATTTTAAGATCAACAAAAGTAAAAATAGTGTAGGAAAGGAATTCACAAAAGAATTCGTTTTTAAAAAGATAAATGGATAGCAGTTGCTTTCAAATACAACGAGCCAATTGGAGCCAATAGTGTCAGCAGCTGGGCTTCATAACACTAACACTAGTCCTATCATGTAACTTTAATTACTTTTTAATCTTCTATGTATTTATATAAAATTCAATTGCTGTGCGTTAGTTGGGTAAAGGCTCCAGAACAGCTCGACCAATTTGAATAATATTTGTTTTGTTTTGTTCGTCTTGAATCAGGGATGGTTTAGGAAAAAATATAAATCGAAAAATGATCAATAGGTGGCGCTGAAGGCACACATTTCGTTTTTTAGTTCAATTCAATTACCTTCTATATATAGCTCCTTCGGGGTAAAACACGATGACGTTAACTCGATAACCGCTGGGCCGATTTTTATGATTATTTTTTGTTTTGTTCGTAGTACTGTATTTCAGGTTTAGACAGACTTAAAAGATAGGCTACTTTTGCACCCAATAGGTGGCGCTGTTGTCGATCTCCGAAACCACTCAACCGATTTCAATGAAATTTTGTGGATGTATATGTTTGGTTCCCGCTTGAAAAATAGGATACTTTTGGAGCCGATAGGTGGCGCTGTTATCAATCTCCGAAACCGCTCAACCGATTTCAATGAAATTTTGTGGCTCTGTATGGTTGGTTGAAGCTTAAAAGATAGGACTATTTTGCACACGATAGGTGGCGCTTTGTCGATCTCCGAAACCACTCAACCGATTTCATTGAAATTTTGTGGGTGTGCATGGTTTGTTGCATTGGCCCAAGGAAGGACATATGCTTTTGTCGTGAAAAGAAAATTTTATGGGGTTTAGTTGAATTTTTGAATTCTTTAAATGTTCCGGGCTTACCTCTACACAGTTTGAAATTGAAAGTCGGCTCAGTTATAATTTTGTTGCGCAACATAACACTCTCATTCCGCGGATTCCGCTTATTCAGAACGATTTTCCATTCATATTTAAGTGTCTTGAATTTCCCGTGCGTCTCGCTTTCACTATGACAAATAATTTGTTGCAAGGATATTCGCTGGATATTTGTTCATTTGTTGGATCAATCTTGAATTCCCATGTTTCTCACGTTGTCAATTTAGTGAAAAAGCGGAAGGTTGGCCGACACGTTAATCATTGCCGTTTGATTGAAACAAATCGGCATTGCTATACTTCAGTTATTTCTATTGTATTTAGTATAGCTTTTGAATAAAGAATTTGGATTGACCGAATTACATAAAGTAGCAAGTATGTACATTGTGCATGCTCGGAATTATTATTTTTATAACATTCGAGGTATCCATTCCGTTCGGAAAAAATTCCGATACGAAAGTCAAGTCCGATCGGAACTCAAATTGCGTTCGAAGTATCCCTTTCGGAACAAAATAAATGAAGCATATAAACGCGTTCATTTCACATGCAAATATTCCGCAGCAATTCGTTGTCGGAGAGCTTCGGAAAAAATGTGCCGTATGATTGTCAAAAGTAAGTGATATAACGCGGTTCCACGTAATGCGACGGTGCGCTATAAGTCATCGGAGAATTTTTCCGAAAGTTGTATCGGAACGGATACCTCAAATGGAATTTCTCCGACTTCATACAGATCGGAGAAAATTCCGTTCTGAGCGGATAGGGAACGAAGTTCGCCGGGTCAGCAAGTAAATTATAATAACAGGTGATTTTTTAAGAGTTACGTTTTTCAGGTTAGTAATGTCCAAACGTCATCTGTCAAAGTGAAGGGTTTTCATTAGACTCTGCCATTTTAATCATGGAAATACTTAAATACGAGCAACGATTGCCTCGTGATTATTTCTTGTGAGGTTATGTTAAGTCGTTAGTCTATGTGATTGAAGCCTTACAGGATAACATAACACGCGTAATTCGTGGAATACAGGCCGAAACGTCGAAAAACAGACGCAAAATTGGACCTTCTGAATGGACCATTTGAAACGGATCCTCAGACAACATTTACATGAAGTTGTCTTTAAAACTTAAATGGCGAAGGCCTATTTATCGATTACAATAAAATTTTTGAATATTTGATGCAAATTTGAGTGTTTTATTCTTTTTAAAAAAAAACTACGCTAACAAAATCACCCATTAATAATAATTTCAAATATGTACAAAGAAAGGAATCGATTATATTCAGTATCTATATACATACCTGTTCTCTTAGTAGTTTATTCCTATATCTCCAAAAATGTCCACGAGAATTACAAGACTGAACAAAATAAAATAAAATATGAACATACAATCGCGTTTGTTGTATCAAATTTTTATTTTTTTTTTATATATTTTTTGTATAAAATTATATACAAAGTTATTTTGTCACATTACTATTGTTCTTTTTGTTTAAATTAGATTACATAAAAAAATATTATATTACGTTATGTTGGGCTTATTTACTGGTACGATTCGAACAGTAATTTGTTTCTTTTGTGTAGATAATACCATTTTTATTTTTATTATTATATTTTTTTAGCAAGCGCAATCTTTAAATACGGAACAACTTTTGTTAAACAAAACGTCTCCAAAAGATCAAGCAAAATTGTATGTAGAAAATATTTAATAATTTCCACTTTAGCATTATAAACAAAAATTATTTTATAATGTTAATAATTATTGTTGTTAACCCTTCGCGCGTACTACAAAAAAATATACTCAAATTGAATTCGTTTGGAAAGTAACATAACAAAAATAAAAAAAAAAACAAATCATTAATAACAATGCATTTAGTAAGCATCAATAAAGAAACAATAGAAAAACGAGGAGAACAAACAAATTAGGTGGAGGGATTCCTTATATCCAAAAATACATTGTTAATATGGTGTCTTCTCGGCGGATTGTCTTATTCCGAGATGTCAATCGGAATTGACGTTGTGAATGTTGGTGTCTCCAGTTCTTCGTGTTTCTTCATTTTGAGCATCTGCAAAGGACAAAGAAACTGATTTAAAATTCACAAACACAGAGTGATAGAAAATGGACAATTCACATGCAGCAATAGCTTGCAATATTACAGCAAAATGGACGATGAGGTTAGTTTTATACAATGGAATGTGAGAAATTTAATTATTTGGTTAATGCGGCTTTGTAGGGTGGCGCAAAAGTAATCCTCCTATCAGAAAATGCTATAAATTTTGCGATGGCCCCTAATGTCAGTTCTGTTTTGACATTTGTGTAGTAAACACATGCGAAATACACGTTAATAAACAATGTTACGCTACACTGCTCCAGATCCACAATCCACAATCAATCCAGAACTGACATTAGGGGCCATCGCGAAACTTATAGCATTTTCTGATAGGAGGATTACTTTTGCGCCAGCCTGTATAATATTTAGTCAAAGTTATTTGAACATATTTATCAATGTGATACCGATAAGTAGCAACATAAGTTGAAGATAGTACAGTTGGCAGTTGCTTCCAAACAATGTTACCTTCGTGAACAATCTGTTATTTGAACGAACATATTTCAACAATTCAGTCGGTCCGGTAAAAAGATTCCTTAAACTTTAAGGAAGATATTTACAAATTGTACGTTCGTCGTTGAATAGACAACAAAAGAAGAATCTGGTCGTACTGCACCTTGCGTTCCACCCTACGAATAGTTATATCGCACATGGATCCCTTCATTTAAATTAAAATATAACATAAATAAGCAGAGTCTTGTGATTGAGACTCTATTAAATAGTTGACTACATGTTCCTAGTTATTATGATCTCCACCAGTTTATCTTCACGACTCTTTATAATTTCAAACATAAATATCAAAGACTTCATATCGTGCGATTCACGCCTTGGAATTTCTTTGTGGAGTTCTGAATTCGTTGGCTTAAAAAGCTAACCAATCAACTAGAACTGAAATTTTAGACTTCACCAGACCAAAAGCATTTCGAACGATAAAGTTCTTTGTTTGATGTATGGTCTTAGCCGCTCTGAGGACAAAATGGAATCAAGCTAGGTCAGGTAATGCTTCACCCACAGCCCAAATAATTGTGCCACTCTAGGGGAACTATGCAGAAGACGACAAGTCCATCTCATACCCCGACATTCTTCTCAATCGCTTTACTTCATTTCGAATAACATATTTTAAATCAGAAACGCTGATATCGGAAATACAAGAAAACCCCAGTACCACTAGTAGTTGCTTATGATGAAGTTAATTATTTACAAAATTAAATGCCTGATAGATATACCGTACCACAACCAAAAACTGTTAGTATTTTCGCAACACCAACAACAATAACAAATTCAAATGAACCCAAAAACTATTCAACTTCTCTCGATGTTGTTTCGTCATTAAACATACCTGTTTAATATCACCTTTAGCCTTTTGATATCAAAAGATTTATACAATTGTTTTTGGGTCAGTAGCAAAGAGAATAAATAGAAATATTTAACATTAGTAAGTTCAAAGGAGGGTGAACGAAGAGAATATTTATAATTTTCAGGAACTGGGTAAAGGTACAACATCTATATCATCATTGTCGAAACCAGTCTCTTACCTGTTGCAATTTGTAGTGATTGATAATATCCTGATCTGCCGGGCAGGATTGTGTGAAGGCATCCAACTGATACATATGATACATGTAGCCCCACAAGTGTGTCAGGTGAGTCTATAAAAAAAAAAAGAATAAACCAATCAAAACCATCATAATTAAAAATCAAAAGGATAAACAAACGTTTGTCAACTACTTACGGGTATTTCGAAATCAACAAAATACTTTCCAGCCACTCGAATGTGCTGTAACCTTGGCATCAGTTCGCAATCAAAGCAACACATTGTGTCACCCGTTAGGAAGCGTGTTGCGCGTGTGGCTAAATGATCGTTGATCTTCTTCAAATGTGACAACAAAGAGTTGTTTTTGTTTTCATCTTTTTTGACCAACATCAACTTAAGTTTAGAGTATAGGTTCTCAATTAGTGTGGCTACTTCCTTGTCCTATAAAGAGAATGCTGTTTATTCAAAATGTCTTGGACCCACGCTGGGCGCCGGTACAAATTCGTTTGCAAGCAGGAGCACAATGTGGGACTTTGAAGTTGACTGTCAACATTTACCTGCACGAAGAGATTATATCCACCGGGAATGTTCTTCATTATGTGCCTTTCGATCTTATCATTCTCTAGGATAGCCAGACCATTGTCAATCAAAATTGGAGGATGTGTCGCCTCAAAGTTTGTACGGAAGTCTGGTGGTGGTTTCTGCATATCAACTGTGGTGACCTAGGGAGATCCAAATTTAGATTTATCATCTTCAGAATATACTTCAGAGAATATTTATGAAAATATAACGCAATGACTAAAATTGTACTGCACATCAAATTGTCCTATTAAATTATTCCGACTTGTTGCTATCGATTTGATCATAAAATGCGGTCTCGTACTTCGTACATTTGAGAAATGTTTTCTTTTGCCGAAAAACTAGTAGTACAAGTCTGAAATATGGGAACTTTTCCAAAGTAAATATAAATAAAACGTTTGGTCTATTTTTATCGTGACTTTTGCACATGTTCTCCCCGTGTGCGTCGCGTTGTGTAGTTGTTCAACGGAGCAGCACATGGTAAGACATTTGCACTTTGGGATCAATCAGGATGTTTAATTAGAATTGAAAACAAATATAGCTCATTAGCATGGTGAAATATCTTTAGGATGTAAACATTTGCCTGGGAGCAGATGAATAAATTTAATGCATTTTACTTTGCAATGACGTCGGTTGTTTTACGCCTTTCAACAAAATTCCAAGACGCTTTTCAGTATGGAATTTGGAAGTGCTTTCTTCTTCTACAAAAACTCTACGACTTTTCTGTTTGTTGTTATAATCTCGCGAACCATTAACATATGACGGTGTTCCACAGGAGTCCGCTCTTGAGTCTATTGTTCTTTTTCCCATTAAATACGTACTTATTAATGACGTTCTCTGTTTCTCTTAGGTGGCTCAATTGTTTTCTTTCAAAATTGTCATCGATTGAAATAGTAAAATAGTAATTTTTACCATGAATGTTCGACCTTCTTCATTTCGAGACTGCAATGTCGCACATTGCTTTTATTAGATAATTTTATCTCACTTGAGTCTGGAGGTAATTCTGTCTTTAAGAATGAATAAATGAATTCATGCATATAACATAATTTCCGCGCAATTTCCTCCTATAGCTCTTTTTCGCGTTAAAATTACATCTCCGGTATTTCTATTCTAATTCCGACTTAAATTAAAATTATGAACAATACAAGACCGACTGACTGTAAATGTCTCTTACCTTTAAGCTTATTGTTTTCAATTCAGCCAACAGGTACAAGTCCATGAAGTATTCTTGGCAAAAAAGGCACGCTCCCTTACGTCTTCCATCGATTGTAGATGCCTATAAGACAAATAATAATAAATAATACGATTAAAGCAAGCAAGTAAAAAGCATGTTACCATAATCATCAGTAACAGCAGCGTACCTTGAATTTTGAGGCTCGTCTATTACCCTAGCCCATTTTGTACTTTTCATAAAAACCTCTTTACTTCTCCTTTACTGTTTGGGGGACTTAAAACTGCAGCAAGCTCTCTACAAACCTATTCAAATTAATGCTTTATATCTTTGTCCGTGAATTGTAAGTCACACGTAAGGGAAAAGTTCTCATTTCGCTATGGCAGTTGATGGAATTGGGCGCACGTATATAAAGGGGTAAAAAATATCGAACTGTGCGCCTAGTTCCATGCAACGTTTTAGTTGCCCAGCAACAATGCCATCTGCATGACATAAGTTTGCCAACAAAATCGAACATTACAACCGAAATTTTGTTTTGCTTGTCAAGTTGTGGAAAAAAAAAATTCTTCAAATAAAAACAAAACCCCCGAACAATCTCTCTACCGAACTAACTTTGGTTCAGTTTATTCCTACACAAAATCTTAATACAAAAAGAAAAAAATCATCTTAAAATGATAAAAAAAATCAGCACACGCCACAGTCTTCTAAATATTTTGCATCAGTCGAGCTCTCTCTTCACATACTGCTCGAAGGTTTCAAAGTCAAAACTGATCAAAAAGTCACCATCTTCACTGGCCGTCTTCTCTTGTTGGTCACAGTAGGCGTCCACATCGAAGTCATCAAGGTCCGCATCTTCTTGTCTAACCGATTGGTCTTCTGACAAGTCTTCGATTCCATCGGCGTTCTCACCCGCACTCGTGTGAATAGTACTTTCGCTTTCCTTATGTTGCTGCGAGGCTTTGAAACGTCGTATATGCTTCCATAGCGTTGACGGTGGTATTGAGAAGAACTTTGCGGCGAAACGTATCGACATGCCGTTTACACGGCAACCGCGAAATGCTTGCAGGATACGTTCTTTCATAGCAAGTCTTTCTAAAGGATCTGCAGGCGGTTTGAGCGTAACATTTGGTGGCAACTGACCACTCTGTGCCAGTCGAACCTTGTGCTGATGCAGTGTGGACTTGGCCACTTTTAGGGATCTCGAAATGCCTGAGAGAGATTCCCCAGCACAAATACGATCAGCGATCTTTTGGTTTAGCTCTTGATCGACCTTTTTCCGCCGATGATTCGTGTGTTTATTCACCTCCTTCCAGAGGGTGCTCTTTGCCACGTGAAAAACACTAGCAGCTTTGCTAATGGTGAACTGCTTATTGACTACCGCGTCTAGGGCTTCGGCTAGCTTTTTCCGGTTAGTAGCACGTCGACTCTTGGGCGCGTTCTCCTTTGCCTCTTCTTTGTCAGCTTCGACTGGTATTTGGACACTTATAATATACTGAGGATTAGTCAAATGTTCACCATCGGTTTGACCATCAACCGAATGGGCGGGGATCTTCGTACTGGGATCCCCATTGTCGGGCGGCGGTTTCTTCACTTGCGTAATCACATAATTGTACATTGGTTCTGTATCGGTTTTCAGCTCGAATATAATGTACTGATCATTTGTTGGTGCTGAGCCATCTTTCGGACAAACCGGCATCACTGGTGGGTTTGAATCTGTGTCGGACACGTCGACACTCTTTATTTCGTCCTGGAAATTGTAGAGTTAAAATAATAGGATAATTCATCGAGCACGTGTTGAAGAGAGAGAGAGAGAGAGAAAGAGAAAGATTTAAGTTTTCACAATATTGTCTAACATGCGGTGTTTACTCTACGTTTGCTAAGCTACCATTGCTGATTTAATTATTACATGTACCCCTCAAGTAGTACCACCCTGACAACAAAGCAGAGGCAATCGAAGGGCGCTGTTTCTGCATTTAAGGCTTCCTGCCAACGAAATGTCACAAAGGCGCAAAGGCTTCACACAGATTAAACAGGTGGACCTCTCCCCCAACACAATAGTAATAGATGTTCGAAATTGCTAAGCGATTAACTAACTGCGCACTCAAAGTGTAAATGACACTATCGTCTGCTCAAAAGACACAAGTTTTTAATGAAAACGCATGCGTGCAAGTTATGCAAAGTCTATGTGACTTCAATGTTCAATGTTCATTTGATTGCATCATAATATATGGTAATATGTACAGCTCCCAAGATAATTGGTAACACACGTGATTACATCTCAAAGTGCAACCGCACTGCTTTTGAAAATAAAAAACCTGGTTACTAGCACAAAGCTTCAGAGACACTTCGTTTTTAATGACTTTCCCCATTTGTATATAATTTATATAACCGATTGCCAGATCACAACACTTTTTGTGTTCGCAACGCTAGGCTCTGCTTAACAACACTTGAAAGCAATTTAGCACTTGTGTGAGAACGACACAGTTTCAATACTGTTTTTCCAACGCAATAGCTCAAGGCTGTGCCTCTGGTGGCGGAGGTTAACTGCCAGGACGTCGCGTCGTTTTTTCTACAATTGGCTAGCACAATGGACAAATTGTTGTGTTTGCGTGCTCAAGTTGGAAAGCAGGAACCGTCGAAAGAATTCGAAACAGTAGATGAAGCTTATGTGGTATTCGATTGGGATTCGTCAGATTCGCTTTCAGATTTCAAATTTTGTGTGTCTAAACAAATAAATAGTTGGCGCAACAGGTCCGGAGGGACCCTAGGCCTAGCTTCTCAAAACCATTCGTATTGTGTGAGTTTTTCATTTTTGGAACGAATAAAAGGGATCTACAATTTTATGCCGACTCCAAACGGCTAATTGAGAAACTCTTTCCAGAAAGTTGTACTCTCGGATGTTTGTCAGACGTTCGCGAGCGGTGCCGCAGTGGAAAAAACCCTAGGTTGGAATTTGGGGTTTTGCGGGATTTGATTCGAACCTCGAACCCTCACTTACGAGTCCAACACACTAACCACTAGGCCACTGCGCCTTTTGTGTCTCTAATCGAACATAAAAACGTCACTTGCTCTTTTTTGTGTTGATATTCGTGCGATTCGAATATAATAATTTAACCTTCGGTACCTTTCTACGCGTTTTCCATTCACTCTATATTTAATATTAAAACATTCTTCGAAACTTGTGTTCCTACTGATTTCTAAATATTTATACATATTTGCAGTAGAAAAACTTCACGAAAACGCTAACAAGCTAAACCAGTTTTAAAATTCAAACGCATTTTTATTATTAAATCTGAAGCAAATTTGAGAAAAAATCTAGATTCGCAAACGTGTTCTGAAATCTGAAAAATATTGCTTTTTTTCTCAAACGAACATTAAAAGTGCTCGGAAAGCAAACAAAAAAGTTCTCTGAGAGCGCCCAATTGAAAATAAATTCTTTCCCAATTCGAAACCAATCCTCAAAAACACGCCTTATCTGCCTGCTCCGCGAGGGTATTCGACTTACGATATAAATATAGTCACAATTCAGCGTTAAACGCGTTTAAACTTTGCAATTTTAAATGCCAAAGCGCGCGAGCAACAATTTTGTAAAACGGAATGATGCTTTGAAGCGAATACGCGTTTAGAGGGAAGAGTATGTCTGACAAAAAGTTCGGTTTGTTTTTTGGCTGAAAAATACAAATTCAGAGCAGAATTCAAATTTCAAGTCTTATCAACCCCCTTATTTCTGGTAGCTGATTGTTTATGAACGAATTGAAAAATGATCCTCCAAAATACAAGACAATCATGTATGACAATACATGAAAGTAAAAAACAAGACCCTTGATTAATATTTGTCCTCCAAAAGGCTGTAGTTGGTCCACAAAAAAAAAAAAAAATTGTATTCGCTTTCCACACACTGAATTAATTAATTTGAATTGAAAAAAAAAAAAAAAAAAAAAACATCATAAATAGCTTAAAACTTGTGTGCGATAAACATTAGTGGATCTGTGCCACTCCAAATATGAACACTCTATGACTTCAAATCGAACAATTTGAAATTCTAAAGTTAACAAACGCGCGTGATAGTAGAAAATCATGAAGTCAGTTTATGAAAAAAAAAAAAAAAAAATAAGCAATACTCGATCTCTAAATTTTCTAGAAAAGGAATTTATTATTTTTCCGTGATCGGATAGTTTTTCGTACGGAAAAATTTATAAGTTCTTGTTATTATAAAAATTCATACGGCAACATTTAAACACCAAGATTGAGTTCAACCATCAAGTTTAAGTGGTCAAAAAACGCAAAAGAACATTTTTACGCTTTCATTTTACGCCTTATTTCGGGAAACATTTTCTTAATAAAAAATGATGGAACCACCAAAATGGGCACATTCAAGAATCTATAGATAACAATAGATAAGATGTTACTTGAACGCAAAAACTAGATTGGCCGAGGACGTCACTTTTGTCTACGTCAACCACATATCCGAACTGTCAACTTAGTAGACAGTCACGAATTTCTTGACTAGATTCGTCGGCTACCCTACCATAAACGTTAACTGGAACAGCTGCTCATATGACCGATTTCAGCCAATTAAAATCGAGGTACACCTAGGCAGACAGCGGTCAGATTTACTAAACTAGGTAATTGAACGTCCCCAAATTACTTATGGCGTTTTCAATTCAAGAAAAGAATTGCCCCTTCTATGTTTTCTATGTTTCCTATCCCGGACAGAAGTGTTCGGGATATTTTTAAAAATTTGCCCTCAACTCACCAACGCACACTAGCAAAATGTCAGATTGAAATGTTTGTCGTGTTGTTCTAAACAAAATTTGCGCTATGTTATCCTAAATGTAAAATTTAAAAAATTAAATATATTTGAAAACAACAAAAAAAGTAGCAACAGAAAACCAAATCCCACATAAGGTGTCTGTCACCATTGCAAGTGTTCCAATGAATTTCATTGAAAAGATCAGTTCTGCGGCCGAATTGCCGCATCCGTGAGCGAGCCGTCACTGAATTTTGTTGATATAACAAGCAAAACAATAACAGATTCAGTCACATATTACTCGATCACGGATACCCCTGAATTTCGGGCAATTCTCTCGGATCTCAATGAAAAACTCCATTAAACTGCAGTGCCAAAACAATGTCCAAAATCGACTTATAAGTAAAGCGCCCTCTACGCGCTTATAGCATATTCGTTGGAATTAGCTCCACTTAAAGGGGGATGCAGCGTATGGCTGTAAATGCAGTTGAACAGCAGCTCTAATAACTACAAGGAATCAACAAAGTGTTTCGTTTACACACTTTGCAAAAAAAAACTTTTGTTGCAGGACTGTTACAATATTTAAAATACCACATATTTTGTACGTAGTAACTTTCAACTAGCCAAGTGCAAGTCAGCAGTTTCATTTTCATTTCCCGGTTCTCCAATCGCACTTGCACTTTTACCATTAACCTTAAGCTTCCAGGTCAGTGCGGATAAACGAATGACTAACAATTTGCAGCTAAAAAAAAAACATCGTGTGCGAACATTACCTCATATAATCAAAGAATGACTAATGCACTAACGCACAACTTGTCTGCCTTTTTCAGTTTGCATCCTTGATCGTAAGTGCAAGAAATTACATATCTACTCAATGCTGACCTAAAGGTCAGTCTGCAAAGAGCAATGAAACTACGCACGTACACATATTCAAACATAGTCTGACAGCGCGTATACGGCTATTATTAGCGAACATTTGCATTTTACCGCTGCTCGCTGGAGAGATACATTTTAAATAATTCAATGGAGTCATTTGTCCATATTTTTTTTTCTTGTGTGGCGGCCTGGTGGCGCTCCCCAGTTCTTCGTTTGCCCAACATCAAGTTTGGTTCATTGAGGTTAGAAACCGGGCTTGGTTTTGTTGCAGCACATTTTTTTTTAATGATTTTAAATGCAAGTCACCAGATAAATAGTATGGTACCTAATATATGGAAAGCATTGGGAGTGGCAGTGCCCATTTTAATGTTCACATTATGGTGGTAGGTGGAAACTCTGATGGAAATTCCAATTGTTGGAGTTGAATGAACCAGTTGAATTTCGAAACGAAAACAAAGCAAATGCAAATTCTGGATGCGAGTAAAACTGTGAATCGGTTTTGTTTTGATGAGCGTTCGAATATAAAGTTGAGTGTGATTGTGAGGCCTTCAGAATTTGTATAGCTGGTCGAGACCTCTAAATGGATATACCTACATGGTTAACGTGTAGGTGTCAATGGGTCTTACTAATAATAGGTCACAAAAGATAATTTTACATGCAAATTTTGGTGAGTTTGTAAAATTCAATCTGAACTCTAAAAATGATGTCAGTTGGGGTAAATGGAAACACTTTCTGCCTTTTTTTAAACCAAATTTTGAAAAAAATAAAAACAAAAATGTTTGGTACTTATTATTTTGAAAATCAAGGGGTAAATGGAAACAGTCCGTTTGATTCCTGTAGACACTAGGGACTTCGGTATGGGGTGAATGTAAACAAGTAAGAACTGAAATTGTTTTTTGTTGTTTCTTGGCCTATGACAATTAATTTTGAAAGTATAAAATAACCGCCGTTTACAATTACCCCGTTTTTACATATACCCCAACTGACCCTACTAGATACAGTTTCGAGGATCCATTTAACATTTTTAAAGAACGATTCAAGGCTTGATGGCGAAATTGCAACAGACTGAGTTTTAGCCATTGATCTCCTAGCCTAGCCAGTAGGCAGAGAAAAGTCGATCACACTGACAGCCTTATTATGGCTTACAAATATTAATTATTTTAATACTTGATAACATCCATTAATTCATCGATAATTTGGTATTATGAGTATCAATTGATAATTTTTACCCAATTGTGAATTTTTTTTTTCATCATAATCCCCTTCAAATAATGATGACATTTCGGTATAAAGTCGTTTTTTGAACAATAAAAACAAGGAAATAAATTTTATGATTTGATTTTGATAGATAATTTTAGCCGCGCAAGTATTTGATACGTATCAACAAGAAATTTGTGGTTGATAGAAAATTTGATGAGTATCAAATTTTTTGACAACCGTAATACCAAGTTTATCGTTAAAACTATTCACAATAGATCTTAAATCTTACATCATTCACAATTCATCAAAAATTTTGATAGATTGATAACCATAATGCCGATTCATTCATTTTGTTGATACGTATCAATTATTATCAAATATCGTGTTGATATTTGATAGCTATAATAGGGCTGTGAGACAGTTTGACGCACTAATTAAAAAAACAACCATTATTGGTCTTTCCCAGAGACGACATCATAAAAAGATTTGATTTCCAAAAGAACTTTGTTGCTAAGCTCAGCAATAAGAAGAACTGGAGCAGCGAATCCGCAATTCACAGACTGAGCAATCCACAACGAAGTGGTACACAGATGGATCAAGAACTGACGAGGGAACTGGAGCGGGAGTATTTGGGCCTGGAACCAAATCAACACTTAATTGATAATTGATCGTCGCAATAGGGGTGTATATATCTCTGTGAGGCGTAAACAGGGGGTACAACAGACCAAAAGGACAAAAAACCCTTTCACATAATAATAATTAGTTTTCGCATTCACACTAAATATTTTCTAGGTCACAATGGGTAATTTTATAAGGAAAATTTCGCCATTGCGAGTTCGTTAAATCTAAACAGGACACAAGCTACAACAATTTTAGCAACTATTTAGAGTTGTTGTACCTAAATCTTGTTTTGGGCTCATTGATCGTTACTTCTCAAATGCAAATACTAAAACTTATAGCTATTCTATTATTTTCCACACTACATTTCGTTACTTTCTTATTTCCTTTTTCTATTATCAACCAGCGACTGACATCATTTAACTGCATGAATCATATTGCTGTGTTCTAGAGCAAAACCTTTAAATCCACCAATTGGCTCATCAAAATTCAACTACCACGATGACAATAACCTTTTAAATAACCGTCAGAGAACGTACCTACTAATGAATATTCGAAATATGTAATTATAACAAATATTTGATCAATACATCACACTATGAGACAGCTAATTAAAAGTCGAAATACTCGACGACGACGACTCTTTTCTTATGTCGTATACCCCCCACCATAAAACGCCACAAACACACCTTGATCGTGGATGAGATATTATGAGGATTATGAGTATGGCTGTAGACTTATGACAACTTCTTATTTCGTATTTATTCACTTATATGACATTCACGTGGTTGGGGTAACTTATGCTATATTGCAGAGTACACTACTCAATTTTAACATGTGAAAGTGAATTCATAAAGTTGGTTTTGTTTTTATCAACCAACATTTCACTGACAGCGACTAAGCGAAATGTTTTGGTTGAGTATGTAATACAGAGGCAGAAGAAACACCACCAAAGACCAAACAACAAGACAACAAAACTCAAAGATAAACATCCCAATCCCAACCGAGTTTCCAATCCAATAGATGACCTCATCGTTCCAGTGTAATTTAACACTACTGCCGCTAGGGAATGTAAGATTCTGACAGTTTGCCGGTACTGAAATCTGAAACCGCCATTAACGATATTTTCTTGCAGCCAACTTATCCAACTTATATGCAATTGTCATTGTGTTTGTGGTCTGGATGAGATTGTAGTTGTGCATTCTTATTGTTGTATTGTGAGTTGTGACTTGTGAGTAACCAACTGCGGTCATAAGAACCTAAAAACAACAATTATTTTTTGATTTTGCTCTTTGTTTGGTTGGG
Organism: Cheilosia urbana; assembly: GCA_946477585.1. Taxonomy (NCBI): domain Eukaryota; kingdom Metazoa; phylum Arthropoda; class Insecta; order Diptera; family Syrphidae; genus Cheilosia; species Cheilosia urbana. The sequence goes on along the minus strand of OX297854.1, from coordinate 26,350,236 downwards.
TGACCAATCGGTTTCGATTTGCGGCGGTTACTTCTTTTCGCCGCCAACGTCTAAAATGCTATATATATGTAGTTGGCAAAGCTTTAGGAGAGAAAGAAACCTTAAAACATAAGTTCGAAGCGAATTTTGAGGAATTTTTTTGCGGTGAAGTAATGATTGACTGACACATTACTGTGGATGGGGGCTGGGGGGGCTGCCATGTTTGTTAGCGAAATGATGCTCTCATACATTTGGTTTTTGGTGCCTCATAATAATCGACTTATCGACACAGAGTCCGAGTGTCACATGATCGAGAAAATCATGAGAGGAAACTGCTTGATGGGATGTGACTGTAAATCGAAATGTGCTTTCATCGAAAAATAAGTTTCAGTTAGTGAGTTTTGTTTGTATTTTTTGGAATAAGTATGTATAGTGTGTAATAAAAAGATCTAAGCCATCATGGGCAGTTGTGTGCTTCAGGTTTTGAAATGTCGTTTCGAATGATTTCCCCAATATTCTTCCGGAAATGTGATGAGGTGCCAAAATTATAGATGTAGTATGATTATCGAAAATTTACACATGCAATTTATGTAAAAAGGACAAATGAACTAACATGCTTCTTTGTTCTCGATATTATACAATTTCTTTTTGAAGTGAAACTTCTTATGCGACTTCCAACTCAAGGTCGCGTTAAACGTTTAACGCTTATAATTGGATACTCAAAGGCGAGGGTGAGGGTAGCGCACATTGCACAGCACAAGCACGTTCATATGAAAAAGAAAAGAAAAGTGGTGGTTGTTTCTGAGGAAATGCGCACATGGCTGTTGACGTGCGCTGATGGACTTATGGTGGTGTATATAGAAATTGAGTTCAAGGGTTTTGTTTCAATGGTTGTAATAGTACATACCTACATACGTTGATATCTACAGTATAGAATTGAAGAATTCAAGAAGTAAAGACGATATAGGTGAATTATGTATGTTGTTTGATTTATTGAAGTGAAACTTCTTAAATGCTTAATGCTACTATAAGCATTGCATACTCAAAGGTGTGAGGGTACCGCTCACGCTTCAGAGTATGCAATGGTGAGTGAGTTTATTGGCACCAAATGCTGGGAGAAGAATATTCTGTGGTGAAGATTAATTTCCAAAAATAATGACTAAATTGGCAATTAATGTCTTATTGAAGTGAAACTTCTAATGCGACTTCCAACAAGGTTGCGTTAAACGTTCAACGCTCCTGGGGAGGGGGAATAGAAGGAGACAGAGCGAGAGTGAATGCGTGGCACTCGAACGCATGCGCGTAGTATACTAGTGATAATTAAAAGATGCGATCAATTGTGAATTGTAAGCAATGTTAATAAAGTTTGTCTTAAAGCTTAGTATTCTGCTCGCGCTAAATTTTATCTCTCATACAAAAATGGCTACAAAGATAAAATTGAGCGAGGCAGTTTAGCAAAGCATCAGTATCCTGTTCGCACGTTAAATCCTTAACTTCAAATAGATGGGCCGATGAAAAGTCTCCACTCATTTAGCTCGCGAAATAAATGTCCGGTGCATTAAATCGAAGATAAATTTTGACATAAAAAAAAACGGAGAAAAGTGTTTATGTTGTGTTTGCAAAGAATTTTTTGTGGCGGAAAACGCGGATAATGTTTGCGTGATAAATAAAAGAAAACGCAAAGCCAAATAACAGCTCCAAAACAGAGATACATATACATATAAATAAAGCGAATCAATTTTCAGGGGGACTTATGCTCTCATTTGGCTTCATCTTTTGGGTAATAACAAGTGTTCCACTATGGTAAGGAGATTGTGGAAAGTTTGAGGACACATGTTGAACTTCTTCTTATAATTTCTAGGTTTCTTACGTCTTTCAAGTTTGAAATTCGAAAATTCTATTAAAATTCCGTTTACTGATATCAGTCATGGTACTCATGGTTCATAAGCATATGGGTTTTGTCCCATCTATATCATGTTTAATAATAATTTAGCGACCATTTATCTTTGGTGTGGAGAAACGAAGTGGAGACTAGGGGCGCTAAAATTTAGCGCGAGCAGGATACTAGGCTTAAAGAAACAATATGATTTCACTAAAAATCAATTTCTACCCCTTCCTATTTTCATTTCCACATTACGAAGTTTCACTTCTTCCGCGCGGAGGGACTCCACGCACTATTTTTTTTCTAGGAGACACTTTTGAATCTTAATTTGACGTTTAACAAAATTTTACTGACTACGGGAACATAAACCTTATAAATTGAGTAGATATCTATACCAGCATAAGTTGCGGTTATGAACTCTTAATACTTTCGGCGTTAGTTTCTTACCCCACAACACTTGTTGATTAAATATGCATTTAAGTATTATTGTATTATATACTTTCTTTTGGTGCTTTCGTCACTTGTCGATTGACAACAGATCGTGCCTTTTCTTTTCTTAACTTGTCTCTTGTGATAAACATTTAAAAAACAAAAACTTAATGTTTATATTGAAAACAACATTATTATTTAATGTAATATTTATTAAATATATAATTGTTAAGTTATTTAGTCTTAATTTTTAAACTGTAAAAGAAGAAGAAAATAAAATGAAAAATGAATGAAATGAAGTTTAAACGGTACGTTCAATAATCTAGTTTATTAAGTCTGACAGCTGGCTGACTTGATGTGCTTCAGTTTTGATTAGCCTAGATCGGCCACGTTAACAGTTTTTTTTTTTTCAGTTGATGTCTCCATAGACTTAGCATTAGCCGACGAATCTATTCAAGAATTTCGTGACTGAGTAGGTACTAAGTTGACAGTTTTCATAGATATTTATATTCGGTTGACATAGAAAATGTGACATTACTGGCCAATCTAGTTGTTTCGTTCAGGTTACATCCAGTCCAGACCAATCTAGTCGACTTAACGATAGGTAACTAGAATTTTTGAAGGTCCTCAACCACTCGCTTTAGCCCTCAGTTATAGCCATACGTAAAAAAAGTTGGAACAGTGTGAAAATGCGTTTTTTTTTTTCGTTTAGGCGGTCATAGCGAAAAATCTGTCATAAAATGTTTGCCTACGAAAACAATTATGCGAGAAACAGATTAACACATAAGCGACATCAACAGCAACTTTGACAACTTTTTAGATTCAATGTACCTATTTTAATTACTTTGAACACATTAGCACAGCAACATCGACAGCGACATCAACGTTAGAGCTAATCCTTTTTTTTTTTCTGATGGAATGGAATCAGATTGATTGATGTTGCTGTCAAAGTCGCTGTGTTAACCTGTTTCTCGCATTACAACAATCTGATTCGATTCCATCAGAAAAAAAAATTCTGACAGATGGAACAGTAAAGAAATTAAATATTTCAGTGAAATGATTCGGTTTTCTTTTGTGGAATTGACTGAGAAGTTGATCAGAAAAAGTTTTTCGTACGGAAAGATGAATAAATTATTTTTCTAGAAAATTTAAAGATCATTTGCATTGTTTTGGTAATCTTACTTTATGATTCATAAGGAACATTGACATTGAACAAAGATTGAGTTCAGACATCAAGTTTAAGTGGTCAAAAAAAGCAAAAGAACATTTTTTTCGGTTTGGTTTTACGTACCTATTGGTATAACTGGGGCATATGCAATGAAGTTGGATGTGGTGAATATTTGTGCGTTTGGATATAGGTAGAGGCACTTAAAAGAATTGAAACTGAGCAAATTACTGATGTAAAAGTGTAAATAGAGGATACTTAAGGCGTTTTTCTTTTTTAGTTCAGAGCACAACCTGAACTGTTATACAAAAAGTTTGTGTTTCTTTTTTAGCTCAGATACATCAGAGCTCGAATTTGTGTTTCTTTTTTCGTTCAGAGCGTGATCAGAGCGCGCTCTATGAGCTCAGAATTAATTGACTGAGCAGGCTGAGTAAAATGCTGATTACACATATACATTCACACTTCCAGTCCTATTTGAGAGAAAAGAAAAACAGGAAAAACAGAAAATCATCAGAACGATCTGAGCACGCTCAGTTCAGAGCGCGCTCATATAGCTCGAGCTCAGTTCAGTGCTCAGCTCTGAACTAAAAAAGAAAAACGCCTTTAGCAGAGTAATGACACTGAAGTGATAAGTTATGACGACACATGTCATGAAATATGTCAATTTTTGATCCGAAAGCGTGTCAAGAACGATTGATACCCGATCACGCAAAACCAATTCTGGGGTCATGTGAAGTGATACTGTGCATGAAACACCAGTTTTGTTATGCTGCGACCGACCTTAATGACAAATACTGGTGACCGGCGTTTGTCACAAGATTTAATATTTTATTTGTGCGTTCGACGTGTTACCGATGCAGTATGAATGACTGTTGACAACCCGGATGACAGGAGGCCCTTATGGCGACCTCGACGACGCCGACGATGAGAAGACTTTTAAAAAATTTCTCTAAGGAGTCATAGACAAAACAAAAAAAAGTACAAACCTCAAATTGTGCGAAGAATAAGTTCCTCCGCACGATCATTAGCACTTTCCATCCCCATTTGGATCAAATCCATAAATTCAATGCCAATACAATCCGCCGTCTGCTGCTAATTGCGATTGGTATCAATCACATTATCGCATACTTCAATTAGTAGGTAACTCACATACACATTTGTGAGCAGTGTAATTCAATAATTCAATTAAAAAAAAAAACAGAACTCATTAAACGAATCTTTCTCGAATATATGCAACTTTTTTCGCGCTAATAAAGGACACTTCATATTCATAACATATAGCCGCAAGTGCCACTTCAGAGTAGAGGAAGACAACAAAAACCCTGCGGCAAGACACAACTTTCCTATGGCCAGCACAACAAAACCCCAACTAAGGGCCTAAACAACTTTACCGGTTAAGTATCTGGTGGCACTCCACAATATTATCTTCCTCATCGGTTCGAGGCAAAACGTCTATCGTTCATTACTCAATGACAAGTCATTGACAGGAGCCAATTGCGCGTTGCAGCCATCTCCCGCTGCAATCTTTGGAATTTTTCCCCTATACTGATTCCCACTCACAGATATAACACAATCCCCAGGTATGGTAAAAGCTAGATAATAAAGATGGCAGCATCTAGCCACCACTCACTTGCTCACTGGCTTGACTTGGCTGCCGCGCTCATTAAAGCGATTTGAACTTTTCCTTTCAATTTCAACACAGAAGTAATAGCACCATAGTATGTTACGATAGTACAGCAAATTGTAAATAGAAATGCCATTGCCTGAATGCTGAGGTGGCGCGCGTGGCTACACCATTGCATGCTGCATGTAATCAAAAACAATGTTGTCTTGTGGGGGAGTGTACCCAGTTTAATGTACTCATATACCCGTAGTTGCGCAAGGAGAAATAAATAAATAAAATTATAGTAAAACACGAAATAATTAGAAAAACACAATTTAACGGCCAAACAAGAGGTCATTTAGAAAAAAAAGTAAAAGTTTGTTTGTGGCCGTTGTGTCGTTCTTCTTGGTAATTATTTCTGCTGTTCATTCATCCATTCTGCGAACTTTGGTTAGGTACCTATGTTTCTGTCAATTTGTTTATAGCAGTAAAAGTGTTGGCAGTTTTCCGCTTCCAAAATATGAATAAAACTTTCGCTCAATGAAGTGATTTGCATGTCTGTGCCTCTTCAACTTTATTTATTCAGGAGCATCTTTAATTACTTGCCTAATTATATTTGCACGTTCGGTTCATGTCGTTTTTTTATGATGTTCAACTATGCTGTTAATGGGAAAAAGGTTTTAAACCGAAACATGTGCAGTTTATATTATCCGCTCGCATGCATATGCAAAGTCATAAACTTCATCGGTCTGATTTTTGGTGTACTCGTATTTTTTTGCCATAAATTGATTTACACTCAACAAATTGTGAAACCAGTCAACAGATCTTATATACCTAGATACTTTTAAAAAATAAATCACGTTCCAGTATCTAGTTTAGTAGGGCTGTCTGACTTGATCTTTGATGTATCTCAGTTTTGATTGGCTTAGATCGGTCATATGAACGGCTATATGGAGGGGTCGATGACGAATCTAGTCAAGAAATTCGTGATCGAGTACTAAGTTGACAGTTCGCATATTTGGCTGACGTAGGAAAAGTGACGTTCCCGACCAATCACGTTTTTGCGTTCTGGTTAATTTTTGAATGTGTCCATTGTACGTTTTTCCAGACTGATTTTGAGCACGACATGTTATGGCGGCATTTTTCAAATGACAGGCACTATCGTCTATTTATAGATTTTCGCAAGTTTTTTTTATGATAGAAGACATCTAAGCCGACCACGTACCTATCTTTTACCAAGTTCGAAAAGGGGTCGCAAGCAAGACCAGAGGACGTTCGAATATCTATTCCATTTATACCGTCAACTATAATAGTCTGGCCTATGAATACGAACGTGTTGACTAGTCAACTTTAATCGTTATTATCACAGGCATACTAAATATGGACTGCTAGTGAAATGTCATTTTCATATGCATCTGCGAGAAAATATGTTCTAAAATAGCACAGGCGCTACTATTTTACAGCGGATTAGCAAAGAAGCACATGCAGCCGTCAAGTTTATATTTCTGAAGAAGGGAGGCTAACCCTGGCGGAAAATTTTCGCATCGGTAGGTTGCTATAGATTTTGACAGCTGGTATATATTTCTACGAAAAACCAAAAGAAATTTTTTAATTAATTCGAAATATACATTTAATAAAAGAACACAACTCCTTTTATAACAGAAAAATAATATCTTAAAAGTGAGTGCGATAAGTGTTGATATAAAAGTGAATACTAAGCTTTTATTTTTGTAGAAAATGCAGAAAACAATCGGAGCTCAGCATTGTGGCGTTCCTCAATGCAATGCAATTCATATCGTAAAGAGGGAATTACATTGTACCATCTTCCAAAAAAAGTTCGGAAGTCTAAAGTAGGTAGGTAGGTACTTTGCAGTCTTCGCTTTAGAGATAAATACATTTTGCGATCGAATACACTGGATGATTTTTTCAGTAGAATCAAACTTGTGAAAGGATCCTTTCCCAGCCTAAACCTTCCGAAATCAGCAATTATACGTTTAAGGAGAAGACGGTACTAAAAGTTGCTACAATTCGTTTCCACTTTTATCTAATGATATACTTTTAATTTATCCTCTGGATCTACTCAAGAATATATGACACAGCAACACACAAGTTTGGCGGAGAATCCTACTGATACAGAAGAACCATCCAACAACTGTACTGAGAGTGTTCGTAGCATAGGGGGCAGGCATGCTTAAGCCCATTCACTAGCTTCACTGCATTATGGCATGATATGATTGATGATGTAGCTACCACCAGCGCAGTAATTTCATCTACGGATGGAGGTGGGGAGAGGCCAATCTTATGTATCCAGGCAGCTTTAACTATTTCTTCGCCTTCCCGGATATACCTTTTAACACAACTGAAGTATTCAATTATTTCACAGAGCGATGCTTGGAAACTTCTAAGCTGGCTGGATCCTCCATCATCAAAGCAAACAAATCTTTAAAAATCATTATTATAACACTTTTTATAAAATAAAAAGAAACCAAAATATATAAACAAAAGCAAATTCATTTTTTGTTTACATTACATTCATCATTACTTTGAACAGACTTTTGTGCTAGTTTCCCCCAATGAATTCACTCACACTACACAAATTTCGGACAAGTAGTACTTACGCCCGTTTGCTGATACCACTCATAGCGATTTAAGTTCCACTTAAAATATTATGTGACAGTTTATGACATAAAAAAAGTAGCCCATAATGTATTTAAGTAGAATTTAAATCGCTATGAGTAGTATCAGCAAACGGGCCTTACCTGCAAACTAAGTTTGTTTTCAATTATGTAGTTGGTTAGCTTTTTAATAGATAAATAATTAATTTTCTTACACAAAAACACACGTATTCCTAATCCAAGTCCTTTGCAAAACAAACAGACGTCAAAATTCTATAGGTCTCTACATATTCCTTCTTTATCCACCAGGTGTCGCAGGAAAACTTTTCCATTCGTCAATAACGTAAACAAAAAAGTACCAATTTAAAAAAATCGTTTCCACAACATCGTGTAAACAAAAGAGCGTCATCAATTCAAAAGACGCAAAACTACAAGGTGTGTCCATGTGTCGTTCAATCAAGCTAATACTTATATCGCGGGGGGTAAAGCTTCGGTGGAAATAAAATTAGTGCCGTAGCCAATCGTACCGAGGTATTTCTTTTTAACTGTACCCCACTGAATATGTTTCCTTATAGCCATTTTATTCATTATGAGATATGCGACTAGTTCCTTATTTTTTCTTTATTATGATGTGTGTGTTCAGATCTAATACCTACATCCAATTACTTATTAGTCAAACCTGTCGTCACTTCCACTTCACTTGCATCCGTAAGACCGCCCATAACTCGAGAACGGATCTTATGATTTCAGCTAAATGTTCTTTGTTTGTTTTTGTCTACGACGAAAAAATAGGAACATTTTAAAAGGAAATTGGAAAATTCGTAAAAATTAATTTTATATACATTTTGTTCGGGGAATTTATTTATTTATTTATTTTGTTTTTTATCGCAATGTGCAGTGAGAACGTACTTGTCAAAAATGCTAGTAGATTTTCTTTACTAGTAAATAAATCTATAATTAAATATTTAGCGCAACAGATTAATGTTGATAGATACCATAAGCCTAGCAGTCGTTTTGTATGTTATTTTTGCGACGAGATCGATTTTCTCTCGAAGCTCTTTCAGAACAGTAATCATTTGGACAGACATAAATGAATATAAAAATATGGATATCTTTCGTACGTTAATCCTCCCCAAAACCCATATGTTTACATAATTGTTTTTGTAATTTCATTCCCTGTCCGTAAATGCGCGTGAGCTACAAAACAGCATGTTGCTAACGGCCAGCCATCAATCATCTTGCTTGAAGACACAATGAATAGAAGACACAAATATCTATAAGTAAATAAATAAATCAAAAACACTAACAAATCCTTATCAGTTCTCACTCTCTCAACGCATAATACCACATACAAATTTGTAATGAAAGTAAACTTGGTCGTTTGAGTATTTTTGGAACATGCGCCAAGTTGGCTACTAGCAGTTCATTAATAATAAAATTCAATGGTTGTTATATTCGCGGTTTATTTTGAAGTTTGACACTTTGAAATGTCAACTGTGTATACAGGCAGGATTTTCGTGAGTAGACTTGTCGGTTACCCGACGTCAGCTAGTAAAACTTATTCACGTGACCAATCCAGGACAATGGAAACTGAAGTCAGTTAGTTGCCAGACTTACTAAACTAGAAATCCGAACGTCCCCACTGTCTTCCACTCAACAACAACACAAATCCACCTACAAATTTATTTCAGTATGGTTTAAAAATTTGACAGATGACAGCTAAAATGATTACATTTATATGTGTTTTTCCTGAGATGTTATAGGGGAGATTCTTTGTAAAATGTTTGGTTCATTTTGCGTTGACGACTTTTAAAGAAGGAAACATACAAGCACCATGGCTTGGACATGTACATTGGATGCACACAAATGTATCGGCTCGTTAGAATATTTCAGAGCCTTTCAGCTGCGGACACCAAGAAAGACCTTGCCGTAAAATTAGATAAAAGTGTACCTTAAACAACTTGAAGCTTAGTTTCATTTGATTGGTAAAATCACATAGACACTAAGTTCAAATTGACCGATAAAGGGCTGTCAATAAGTTAAAAAAAAACTTAATATTGATAATATTTATTAAGAAAAATTGCAATTAACAATGTGCTTAAGGACTTTTTCAAATAACTCTGCCACTGAGCCACAGTAAATAAGCCAAAAAAATAAGCGAGACGCAGAAACAAGGGGCAAAGCCATCCCTTAGTCTCTCTGCGAAGTAAATGAACTACTACTCGAATTTGAGTTAAATCAAGTCTTCAGAACCCGCGCTAATATGCAGCGGCACTGTTTCCACGTAGGTAATTCAAATCAAACTATGTATCTACATGCATCTGCTAAGCCCGACAATTCCGATTGTAACTTATGGAATTCGTGACAGCCTCTGACAAATGAAATCGTGATGGACAATCAAAAGCAATCCAATTTTAGAGAGAACAAAATCAGGTCGCTCTCAATCACATTCCTTTACTGTTACAGAAGAGCCCACGGGTTTTACAAACATTCAGCCAATCCGACATTCAAAAGGCAATAACGTCACTTCTTGACATGGCAAATCAATTCCATTCATTGTCATGAAACGCAGATACAAAATGCAACACTATTCCGCTGCCAATCAATTTTTTGAACTCTTTAGCGAAACCGAAAAGCTAAGGGAAACAGACAATTTACCTTCTGTGATCAATTCAGTTAAAAGCACTGTCTCTGTCTCTGTCTTTCTCTAACGAAAACACGACGAAAAACGTGAGAAATTTCCATACAACACTCGGCCGGCAACAACAACTATACGATGGCTTCTATTTTTCAGAATCTAAATTGAATAAACTTTGCGCTTTTAGAGAGTGTGAGTGCACCGCCACAATGTAGTTTTCCTCATCAAAATGGAAAAACGTGACTCAGCTGAACTCAAAATTATACCCACGACAAAGGAAAACAAAAATGAAATAGGCAACCAACGACAAAAACAAAAGAAGACAAAAAAAAAACAAAAACATTAGAAAGGAAACTGTTGTTGTTGCAGTTTGGAAAATGTCATTCAGACCGCGTTCGTTCCACATAACCACCAGGCCAGCAAATAACATGTGTGTATGGATATTTGTTGTTTCTGGTGTAGCCACATACAGTACCAGTCCCAGCATCTAATGACTGGTAAGTCTCTGCCCGTGACTCTCCCTCCCCCACCACCCCGTTAAAAATAATATTCAGACTCAATCACTAGGAAACGATTACAATCTACTTTCTAGAAACTCTTTACTATACATAGGCCAATTACGTCAGTTATTCTTTTAGTCTCTCGCTCTGCTGTTACTGTGATACTGATTCTGATTATACTAATCAATATTTTTGGGCTGGCATCCTCTAGATAAGAGGCAACACAATTTGCCCATGGCTGTGGTACATACCTGAAAAGAGAAGGAAAGAAACGATTAGTATAAATAGAATTTGTTAAATTGTTGTTTTTGAATATAAATTATATCTGCAGGCAAAGAAACAGCTCAAGAACGGTTCCGTTTAAATGCGCGTTCGTTAACCGATCCAAGTCCAGCCAAGTGGGAAGTGGGTCAAAGCCAATTCACGGAGGCATAAACATTTGTTACTCGGACACTAAGCTACCGGCTCGCAGGGCCTAAAGTGAAATTCAGTAAACAAATGACTGACCCTACATGATGTGCAAGCGGAGGGAGGTGTAAGTCTTGTGGCTTATGTCTTATCTGTGCACCAACAATGAACGATTGAACGTGACATTTTTCCATAATGTTGCATCTGGCTGAAGTGATTTATGCTGTGTGACCGTTTGCTGGCGAGAAGAAAACTCTCAGATAGATAACTTGACGTTTTGATCTAGGGTTTCAAAACTGTATGTGTACCATGGCTTTGTGTTCACTGCTTACGTGAGTCATGCACGTGACGGGTGTCAGTTTTTAATTTGTTAGAATAAAGTTCATTGGACTCGATTGTTTTGTTAATTCTAATTAATGAAATGTTTGCATTTTGATAGAGGAGGTCGTAGCCGTCGGTAAGAGCACGCAAATATAGGACTGTAGCGATAGGGAACTGTTTTTGGGGGAAATATAGTTTCAAAATGAAAAATCGTCGGCGCAGTTAGGACGGACAAACAAGAAAAAACTATACGGAATAAAAATGGAAAAAACTATAAGGAGGAACAAGTATTTTCAGATTGAATAAGTCGCGCAGGTGAAGAAAAGACGGGTATGACCCTTGAACGAATTGAAAAACAACAGAACCACACTCAGAATACTTTTTCAAAAACTGTCTTTAAGAAGTCACTTGCTATTCTTATGAAGGACCGAGATAATAATTTACATGAAGATTAATTAGCACATCCCTTAATTGTGCATTAAAGGGTCGAATTCTGGCACCACTCGTAACGATTCAAGATGTACATAAATGGTTACGAATTGGCTTTTCATACTGTGTAAAACCTTCTTTCTTTTTCTCAATTCCTTTTATCTTGCAATGTTTTGATTTTACAATTGTATGACAAGTATTACAAGTTTAATTAATTGGTAAGTATAAAATAGCAACGCAAGATACTTTAAATGATTTTCGGTCTAATTTTTAATGTCCAACTCTATCAGCTGTATTTCGAAATCTAAAATGTTTGAACTACATAGTTGGCCGAGTTCTGTGATGCATAGGACATGTAGACTGTAGAGTAAATGCGCACTTACGGTAGGGCCCCGAAAAGTCGTCGACTCCAACCTAAAATATCAATAGAGAAAGACTTGGTCTAAGGGGGCCGCACAAGTATAGAAAGAAAAACTCATCCAATTCGAGTGCGCAACTAGCGACAATTGGCTAATGCTCGGGGAAACTGAAAAAGCTTGTTAATTGATCCGGAGGGATCCTTCCTTACACCGAGCTGTAGCGATTTCTAAATATGTATAATAGTTTATAAGTAATTAGGTACAATCTTTTATCAAAATGACCAGACTTGGAACGTAGAGCGAGCTACCCACTTGGCCACCTCAGGTGCCAGTGCCATTGAAAGCCTCTTTAGTATCCCTTCTTTTTTGTAGCAACTATAATTTTTTATGGCCGAATACTCGAATCAGCTGAGCAGCTAACCCAACACTTATAACTACGACCGGGAGAAGCAGGATTACAGTTTTCGATACAACATATTGAGCATCTTGGCTGAAATTATCTGATATTCAAAATGTTGTCGAAAAAATCCTGCTCATTCTCTACAAATATTGACAAGTAATTGCCACAGTTTTTTGCAGTAGTCACTGGCTGTATTTCTGTATTTCATAACGGTGTTTCCCAATTCAACCCCCGAAAAGACCAGAAAATTACATTTGATGTCTTACGTTTTACGACCATATGAAAAACATCCGAGAGGTGCATCTCCTGCGGCAGCTTATCAATTTACCACTTTGGAGTGTGCTGTATTACAGAACGAAGTTTCCCGGTTCAACTTCCGATTTTTGTTTTACCTGTTTTAATTCTTGCAAATGTCTGATAACCATCCGAGAATGCATTTCCTACGGCAGCTTATCAATTTACCACTTTGGAATTTGGATACGCCACTTTTAATGTCTCACTCGTGACAGTTCAAATGGATTTGAAAATGCAAAATTTAATTCAATCGCCGGAAGCTCACAATTGCGAAATTTGTATGGAAAATATAGCCACCGTGAACTGCTAAAACTTCGAGTCGGAACTAAAAATGTTTATTGGTATGGTAAGGCCCAATATGTTCAACATTATTCATACAATTCTTGACATCGCATAAATCACTGACTACAACATCCTTTCGCAACCGAATCGCGTAACCGTTTCGTTGACATTAAACCGACATACTTCAGTTGAGCAACATAGTCTAGTCATGTTTCACTTATCATCACGGTCATGCAAATAATATTTTATTGAAAATGAAGACAAAAGGAAAATCAAATAAAAGATCAATAAGACGTTTTATGTTGACTTTTAATCAATGCGTTGTTCCCCCCCCAAATGGTTTGTTCAACAAAATTAAGACCGTTTCAACTTCAAATACTTGATATTCGATTGAATCAGCCGCCTGTGAGACCTTTCCCCATTTGGAATTGAATATCAGTTGGATAGTTTATCTTTTGAATTCTTATCTTATCTCGAAGCAGTAGTCTCTGCGGTTTTTCCAATACTACTACAATGTATAAATTTTAAACAAATTCCACGCAAGTTTGGTAGACTTTTGTAAGTTTGATTAGGTAAATTGGGCTAGATGATGAGCGCAGTGTTTCGAAAATGCGTACACAATTTGTCATAATAAGCTTAATTAAAGAAACGAAAAATGTTCCCGCTTCAAGCTGGTGGACGGGTGTACATAAGTTGAGTGATATTTCTTTTTTTGTTATCAAAAGTTATGTTGGTTCCACATGAAATGTAAATAAACTGTTTCTCCTTTGGAATTCTCATAGTGCATGTGCGATATCGTGATAAAGTTGGATAAGTTTTGCTGTAAAAATTAAATAGAGTGAGTCTTCATGCGTTCAAAGAATGAATGTATATGGGTAGCTGGTTGCGAAACTTGAAGTTTAATTAATACCCATAAATGACTAGTATCCAATTGCATAGTAACGATGACCAAATTTATTGCTTCAGGATGCAGGGTAGAGACGGCTTGAGCGGTACTTTTACAATAGCCGCCTCTTACGCAAATTTGGAAGGAGGATAGGAATATACTCATTGGTTTTTTTTTTTTTATTAAGTTTAGATAACCAAACTTAGGGGTCAACCAGTACAGAATTAAGTGGGCTTTGCGAAGCTCCAAATATGGACGAAAATCCACTTAAGTACTACTGTGAAACTCTTGATATTAGTCACTTATCGTCACTTCATATAATTGGCATGTTATCGGACATCGGCTCAACCTGGATGACTCCCATGTAATACTATTATCTTCCGGAGCGTTCGTTTGATGTTCGATGAAAAATTAAGATATGCAAAGCATGCGAAAGTGAGTAAACATTAAATAAAACATATAATAAAACTCTACGGAACTTTATGGATGTTTCCGGTTGACGTAAGAACTAATAAACAAATTTGGATTTTTTTATTTTAAATGTTTCTTAAGGGTGGGGGAAACAACGAGGAAAGGTTCATAGCCACGTTTACTTTTTGGCAGTATTTTTGACTGAAATCTATTTTTTTTTCTGTCTTTACTGCCTTTAACCTGGCATTCCTCAAATATTTCTTAATCAATACAAAATAAAGTGCACGACTGGGTTCAAGGGTTATACCCGTCTTTTCTTAACCTGCCCATATTCATATCTTCCTTTTGTTCTTCTTTTTGTCGGAGATTTTTGTCAACCCCAACTAAAAGTTTGAATCGTTGTAACTCCTCGCTTCCCCACTCAGTTGTTACTATCCGATGGAGCACTCAGACACAACTACTTGTCCATTGTACTGCCAAATAGACACCCTAGACTGTACTTTACTGTACTAGATTTTCCCGTCCTTCGAAGAAAGATGAGAAGGAGCTTCAGTGATGAACAGCTTAGATGTTCGACACTCACCACGTCAGCCCCAAAGATCCGCCACCTGATGCGAGCAAAGGCAGGACAGCTACAGAGGAAGTGTGCCGCTGTATCATTATACGCTCAAGTTTGGTGGAGTCAATTGGTAGGTAAAAAGTTCAGAAGCAACCGAACATAAAATGTACGAATAGGTAGTGTTAAATAAAATTCCCTTCTAGGTTACTCATTCGATATAGCAGAACGTACATATCAAATAACAATGTGAGTCTTTATAGATCTAGGTCTCTCAATAACAGGCAATTTTCGCAAGTTCAGGTTAGAGAGTTACAAGCGCCTGCTGTACTATTTTAGAAGTTCTTACACTTTACAAGATTTTCAAGTAGGTACGAGGACAAGCGTAGTAGGAGTTTCTGTTTTTTCTTCTGTTAGGGCATGATTTTATTTTGGAATGGAAAAATGCAGAGATTTGGTTTTGTATTTGACTTACAATTAGTGGGGGTGCAAATGAAGTGGGATTTTCTGATTGAGTACCTACCTACCTAAGTGGTTGGAATTATTTCAAGCTGCACATTCAAAATGGTTGAAAAAAAAGAAGAAGTGGGTAATATTGGCTAAACAAAATTTCTGTTGCTGTTATTGTATTTTTAATGGCTGTTGCAGTTTTAATTTTAAAGTGCGGTATTGAATTTTAAAATATATATGAACACAGATCGGCTTTGGGTGCCTTACCTAGTCATTTTCGAATAAATACCGAAAATACCCTAAATAAATGTTTAGTTTAAAAAATACTTTATATTTTAACTATACAGCTGAAAACCTATTATAATTTATTGTTATAGATGTAAGCGTTACTTGGTTTTTCAAGTTTTATCAAAGTCGAAAATGGGGTTTTCGAGATATGAGCAGTTGTTAAAATTTGCGTTTTCAGTGATTCCAATTGAAAATTAAAGACGCAGTAATTTTTAGAACATCAATTTTATTCTTTGTTTGTATTTTGCTCAAAATCGTTATTGCTGTTTTCAGGTAGACTAAAGAAAACAACATTTTTAAAAAATTGTTTTTTTCAAAAATCCATTTTACGATAATACAGAGAACAGCTGAGTTTATTTAGTTAGAACTGACCATATTAGCTTAGAAATGATCTTTTTTACAATCGTATGGACCGTTTTCGATATGACCGAATTTCAAAAGTACCTACCGTTTTTCGAATTTGTAGCAAAAAACTGGGTACGCAGTCATGGTAACCTCACCTACTTAAGCTTAAATATGTATCAATTTTGGTTGATATCATCGTTGGAGCCGTTTTCGAACAATCAAACTGGTCTAATTTTTTTATATGTGAAGTACTATTAATATTGAGGCTGCCATGAAAAGAAAAACGGCCCCGAACTGTAAGTCCACACACTTCAAATCCGAAGTTTGAACGAAATCCGTGCAGCCGTTTAGGCTGTAGGCCTGTGGAAAGATGGACCGAAATGTCAGAATTGATTAACATCTCGAGTTCGGAATTTTGTAGGTACGAAAACAATATTTCTCTTATTACGTAATGGAGAAAGTTAAAAAATAGAAGCAAAAACATTATTTCGACTCAAATCAAAACAAAAAACCAAACATAAAACCTTTTTATTTTTAATTTTTTTGCATTCTTTTTCGTTCAACGCTGAATAAAATCTTACTTAAAATGAAAAAGACCACGGGTCTTGAGGCTCAAAAGGAAGAGGCCAAACAGGTGTTGTTTTCTCTGTTGAGACGAAACGATGAACGAGGATGCATGCATGAGACTGCAATTTACAGCGAGAATGCTTTTCTAAGGAAATGCGGAAAGAGCGTTCTCGTTGAAGATCCAATCTAGTCTAGAGACTTGGGTTCATCATTTCAGAGAAGGTAAACGTATGTAAAATTGCGAACCAACCATCGCCGACTGTAAGTCTCCTATCCCCTGCTTATATTTAATGTTGTAAGTTAGATTTGTCAGCTCATTGACAAGAAACTACCCACAAAAAAGACCACCGTACCTGATATTACTGGCTTTTGAAAAAAATCATCTTTTCAATTGTCAAAAATGATTCAAAAACCCCACAGAACCTATAGCGCAGAAGCTACATCATAAATAATTTCCTAACTTAAAGTCAAATTTAGTGCTTTATTTTTTATAATTTAGACTAAGCGTTGAGTTTTTGCCAAAAGGCGTATATAAATAGAATTTTTTATTGCTAAGGGCTATTTTTTCTAACATTTCGCTAGCCTTGCAACCAAACCGCGATAATTGCTAGATTTAGATAAAGGGGGATGTGGTATAGTGTACCGCAGATCACTGCATGTATGGTCATGGGCATAGTGTGATATTTTCGATGATTGCTAATTGAAAAAACAACTTACCAGACCATCTCCATATATTAATTTAAGTACAAAACTTGTCGCTGTTCAAAAATGGAAACATTTTCTACTTGTCAATGTTTGCACACATCCCAGAGTCACAAGAGTACATAGCCATTTAGAAAAAAACATCCTGATACACAATTCTTTGGAAATACTTCCCCACAATCAAGTCCCGGCTTTTTTTTTTTTCTCAAGAACTTTAAACCGCAGAACTGAAATGTATCACAAAGAAACCCACAATTCGTTTAAATACAAATTCTGATTCCGAAGTCGAAAAACGAATAAGAAAAGAAATTTGCGGTTGAGATAATTTATAAACATGTGCTGCGCTTATTAATAGCATGACTAACGATTACAATAGCTGTCCAAGTACACCCACGCGTTTCAGAATTTTGTTTACACTTGTAAATGGCAAGGTTGTATTTGCGAAGGGTTACCATCCGCATGTTTATGTTCGCCACGAAGAAATACATAATTTTGATTTTGTAAAAATGTGACTGGACAATTCAGTCATAAGTAGCTGACAGCGAGCAAAAGTTGACGTGTAAGGGATGTATTTATAAAGAGCGTAACAAAAATGAATTTATTTCAGTTTCCCTGCAACACGTATGAACGCAATTAGGTTACGTTTATGAGTGTGGCTTCATTTGATTCGAGGTACGTAGAAGAATATTTCGTTCAATCTATTCGAGAATCCACAGATGGAGTCAGGGCGAATGTCGCAAAATGCAATAATCGTTCAAAATACCCGCGGAAGAACAAAACGCGACCATCTAGACGAATTTTATGCGAATGGGGAAACGATATGCAAATTTACGGAGGTAGTTCATGCCTCTTTCTGTTTACAAATCAAATGTCAAGACGTTCGTGATGCATTAGTTAAGAAGAACAGGCTCAGTGCGTTGTTGGGTTAACTAAGTTTGCCTGCAGTTTAATATTTATAGGACAAGGCTAGCAAAAGGTTAGAAACAATAGCCCTTAGCAATAAAATACCTTAGATACTACTCGGCAACAGCCACTTAACCAAATTTGCCCATAGAGGAACGCCACAGGGCGGCGTTATACCTCCCCTACTCTGGCTAATGGTTGTAAATAAAATTCCGGTTAAACTTGACAGGGAATAGGTTAAAGTTGTCGCGTATGCGGATGACGTGGCGATACTAGTGTTAGGGAAGTTTCCCTCCGTGGTTAGCGAAATTATGGGGGCGCTCTAGAAAAGGTAAACACCTGGGCTGCAAGCTGTGGCCTAGGCGTCAACCCGAGCAAATCTGAATTGATGCTATTCGCTACCAAATCTAAATGGTCAACCACTCACACTATCCTCCAGCGGTATGTATTTTGGCATCATGCTTGATACACATTTAACTGAAAACAAAACATCGAGCTCATGGTAAGGAAGGCGTGCATTGTCTTGTACGCCTGCAGCAAAACCTTTGGAAAGAAGTGGGGACTTCAACCAAAGATTACCTTGTGGATATACACGACCCTAGTGCGTTCAATTCTAACCTGTGGTTCACTCGTATGGTGGCCTGCGTTGAGTAAATGCTACAACCCTATAAAACTAAGAAGACTGCAAAGAACAGCCAGTATAGGCACCACGGGTGCAATTAGGTCGACCCCAACGGTTGCCCTTACTGTGCTCCTGCATCTCTTACCTCTCGATCTACACACCAAAGATACCGCACCATGCAGCTCTATAAGACTCAGGGAGTCTGGGTGCTGGAATGCAAGGCCGTAGGGCCACAGCAACATTTCCATCCGACTACACACCCCAACTTAAATTGAAAAAAGTTTTACAGGTAAGCTTCCCTTCCAGGGCTCAGTGGAAGGGGAACGAAGTACTGCAGGGTTTTGACACGGTCATATACACC
The DNA here is from genome assembly GCA_946477585.1 of Cheilosia urbana. NCBI lineage: Eukaryota > Metazoa > Arthropoda > Insecta > Diptera > Syrphidae > Cheilosia > Cheilosia urbana. The sequence continues at coordinate 26,330,841 of OX297854.1, read as the reverse complement.
GACGGATCTAAGATGAACTGTGGTGTGGGGGCCAGGCGCCAGGGTCTACTCAGAATCACCGAATATATCAGTATCATTGGCTAGATTTTGCCAGCGTTTTCCGGACTGAATTACTGGCTTTCCAAGAAGCCTGCATACATCTAGGGCGCGACACAACGCACAAACAAAACATTGCTACCCTCAAAGCCATCAATTCGGCTACCATATCCCCTAACCTGGTCTGCACCAGTGCAGATTGCCGGAAAGAGCTTGCCCGTCTGTGCGAACGTTTTAGTGTCACACTTCTCTGGGTACCAGGGCATAGTAACATAATAGCTAACGAGCGTGCAGATGAGCTGGCCAGGGGAGGCCCGCTCTACGCTCTACAAAGCTCACTCGCGGCAAGGGTCCACGTTGCACTAGGAGTGGTTAAGGGACGAATTTATTCATATTTCCTTCAGAAAGCAGATCTCCAATGGAGGGGGTTGACCAACTGCGTTATATCAAGAAAGATATGGCCTACATACGACCTAAATAGAACAAGAAACCTGCTAAACAGAACCCGCCCAGATATCTTACTTTTTCGAATATTTGCTAGGTGGAATTTTAAGATCAATAGCAAAAGTGGACTTTAGAATCGATTTTTTTCTCTATTTCTAAGGCAAATGCCTTTTACATTGGCGCCAATAACTTTATTTTTATATCTCAACAATCTAATCGTATATATTAATAGGCGAAGGAAAATAGTTAAGAACCACTTTAACTGCCTTAAACACAACATAATCGCTTGCTTTTGTTTTTGTTGAAAAGGTAGTGCAGAGATGCAATGATGCCTGTAATTCGTTTTCCAATATCTTATACCTTTAAACGAGCTAATCTTGTATGTATTTATTTATGTATTTATATAAATTTATTTCTGTGATCTCGGAAACGGCTCTAACGATTTCGCTGAAATTTGGTATATGGGGGTTTTCGGGGGTAAGCAATTGATCTAGATTAGTCTTATGTTTGGGAAAACGCGTGTTTTCGAGTTTTCATGCGTTTTGAGCTTATTTTTCTGACTTTACTGCCTTTTACTCGCCATTACACAAACAATTCTTAATCAATGCAAACAAAAAAAATACGTAGGAGAGCCAACACTTTAATAGTTATTTCAAGCCATCAATCAGCTTTCTATGTCCTCTAGAAGCTGAGCTACAACCTAAAATCTAACACGAAAAAAATAAATTTATTTTCTCAAATCGAATATTATCAGCAGCCGCGGTTCTTGATCGTTGTTCTGCTTTGGGGTGGTTTTGTGGCGCACATCGCACAAGCACGTTCATATGAAAAAAAAACAGCGACAATGTCTTTCTGAGGAAATGCGCAGATGGCTGATGACGTGTGGTGTGGTGTGGTGATGGACGGATGGTGGAGCAGCGTTGCCAACCAATTTTGACGAAAAAAAGCCTAACTTGAGAAAAAAAGATGCCTTTTTCAATAAAATAATGCCTAAACAATTTTTTTATGTAAATTGGAACAATAAATCAAAAATTAAACACAAATATAACAAAATTAACAACAACAATTTTTATTTCCAAAAAAAAAACTTAAATTATGTATAAATCACAGAAGAAATAGGAACAAAATTCATGACTTTAGTTTCATGAGTAGGTAGGTAAATAGCATTGAACAAAACAAACACAGTTTTAGTCCATCAGATCAAAAAATAAATAAATATTTGAAATAGAAAAAAGATGCGTTTTTGGAAACAAAAAAGCCTTAAAGCCTTAGCTAATGAAATAATGCCTAAAAGGCATAAAAAGCCTAGGTTGGCATCGCTGGGTGGAGGTGCTGTATATAGAAATTGAGTTCAAGGTTTTTGTTTTAATCTTATACCTTTAAACGAGCAATTCGTGTATGTATGTATGTATAATATATAAATTTATTTCTGTGATCTCGGAAACGGCTCTAACGATTTCGCTGAAATTTGGTATATGGGGGTTTTCGGGGGTAAACACTTATCTAGATTAGTCTTATGTTTGGGAAAACACGTGTTCTCGAGTTTTCATGCGTTTTTCTTTCTACGCAGAATATGGTCGCTAATTTCGTCCTTCCGGCCACTGTCCGTCTGGTTCATCGGTTTAAGACATCAGTACCTTGGCGATTATTAGTATTAATTGCAATTTCAAAAACAATACAAATTAAAAAAATATATCTAAACTTGAACATATAAAAAAAAACAAAAGTAAGTCACCGAGCGGGATTCGAACTTGTAACACTCGTTTCTTGCCGTCCGCGCCATAGTAAAAGGAAAAAAGTAAGACATCTACCGGCATTTAGGAGACTTAAATTTTTTTTAAATTTTTATTGTTTTTAAAATTACAATAAATAGTAATAACCGAGCAAAGCTCGGTCACCCAGATATTGTTTTGTATAAGCCCGGTCAATATAATGGTAGAATTTCTACCACTGGCCGACCTCTTGTATAATAATAATAAGTCAATGGTCAAAAACCAAAAGCAGGTACCCCTATCAATACATTAAAATAAAAATCAGTTATTATTAAACGTAATTTAAAATACAATTGCTTTTATTATTGTTGGTTTAATTTTTGGGCCAAAATAAATAAATAAATGCAACAAAAACATGAATTTCACATCAGGTTAAGTGCCTCAAGAATAAATGTAAAAAAGCAACAACCATGTCAACAAAATAACAGCAGTACGTGAGTTTAAGCTGCTTTTTATTTTTTAATCTGATGTTTTTCCAGATAAGACCACTAGCAACAGGTTGTTGAATGGCGAACGACACTTGCTTAATACGATGAAGTAATCCAAATTATTAACTGTCGATGTGTCAGAGTTAAGTAAATGTGGAGGATATTTGGTAATCGATTTGTAATGTTGCGACTCGTCGCTGTATACATAGAGGCAATTGGATGTGTACATAAACTGCGTTTTATGATATTCATTTCTTTCGACAAGTAACATGAATCAATACGGGAAGCAGATAACTAGGTACATGGACTGTGCCAGCAGAAACAACTTTAGCAGCCGAAGTCGTATTACACAGATTGAAAATATTGACGGCAACTTTATCAGGGCAAGAGTGGAAACAAAACTGTAATCTCATGTGGTATTCGATTGAGCGCTCTCAGAGCACTCTTTTTGCTCTCAAGACACTTTATGTTCGTCTGGGACCAAAAGAAAATCTTTTTCAGATTTCAAAGCACTTTTGCGAATTTGGATATTTTCTCAGATTTTGTTTAGATTGACCAATACAAGTGCGTTTCAGTTTGACAAATGGTGGAGTTAGTTTACAATTTCGTGAAGTTTTTGTACTGCAAATAAAGGCATTGCATCGGATGAATCTATTTTTGTAAATTATCTACATATATATATAAAACAAAGTTGCATTCGTAAGAACGCCCATCACTCGATAACGGATCGTCCGATTTGAGCTATCTTTTCTTTGTTGTGTCTGTCTACGCCTAAGGAAGGTTTATAAGACGAGAAAATTGGAAAATTAAAAAAAAAAATAATAATAATTGTCCATACCATTTTGTACTGAGATTTTTTTTTATTCCCAATATATAATGAGATCGTGTTTGTGAAAAATTCTACATGAATTTAATTACATATTTAGTAGATTTTCTTTATGGAAACTATTTTTGATGATAAACATCTGTAGGCGCGACTTGGGAGTTAAATCGACTGGACTGAGACGGAAATTTCGCGGCGACGGCGAAAATTGGCCTGTCGCCATCGACATCACTACGTCGCCGCTCTTGACTCCTAAACCACTCTACCGATTTCAATGAAATTTTGTGGGTGTGTATGGTTTTTTTTTTATCACGGGCGAAGCCGGGTGGGAACAGCTAGTTTATGTTTAAATATTTATAAATCAATCGGAACGCAAATTTTGAATGTTTTGATATAAAACCTAACTAGTGAAGGGAAACTCGTAGAAAAGTATCGAGGGCTACACATATTCGAAACGCACGAATATCAACACAACAAAGAAAACAAGTGATGTTTTTATGTTCGATTATGCTGCATTTAGACGATCACATTATTGCTTACACGAAAGATTAAAGGGATGCTAAATACTTAACAGCCGTGTGACTGAAAGGGGCAGCATTACCTAACACGCAAAAAAACGTAACACACATTTTGGTCGGCCATCTTGCTTACGTGGTAGGAATTATGGGAAAGCTATGCAATGGATGTTGGTATTTTTATAGCGATAGTTAACAAAATTCGGCGTTCATATAAAACAAACTGGCTTCCAGAAGTGATGAACATTTATTTCGTATAAATGATTGATAAATTGTTGGTTTAATTTACTAAAACTAATTAACGCTCTCATTTCAAATGTTTTAAATTGGAAATAGAGATATTTTCAAGTGATTGCAGAAATTTGGTCGTCGGAAATTGTGTATATATCCGCTTTACATATCTATAATTATGGGTAGAATATCCATGACACCTTAGGCGTCTGATTTGTGATCTCATTCTTACGCCTTTATCAGCATTGACTGCGGACAAACGGATCTCTCTGTCCCGTCTCATGCAAAACTGCGCGTGCTTTATAAGGCGTCTTTATTTTTTTAGTTCAAGGCACAACCTGAACTGTTAGATAAAAAAGAAAAACGCCTATAGTGTAAATGCAATTTTTCTTCAGATTCGCTCTCAGATTTCAGATTTCGTATGGCTAAAATCTGAAATCTGAGAGCGAATCTGAAGAAACCCAATCGAACACCACATCAGTTCAATTGACTGCAGCATGACGTTGCCAGATTATTTTTTGACCTACAACTATCAACCAATTTGTTCTGAAAAACGACAAAAGCATTATATTTAACTAATCTAACATCTTACCCAAAAAAAAAGAAAAAAAGTGAGTCTAAGTTGATTTAAATAGCGAAATTTACAATTACATACTGCAATTTTCCCATTCTTTCCACCAACTGTCACACTTTATTCACAATCCACATAGTACTAAAGCAGTCGCGATCCAAAAACACACGGATGTAAAATTCGTTCGAAACTAACCTTTACAAATGAAACTGAATCGCGGGTGTCTGTATCTGCGACTAAGAAAAGTTTTCATATCAGAAATATCAGAAAAACAACAGAAATTTGTTTGTTGACAGTTTGCAATTCTCTCTAGAGTGAATTGCGAACACTTGAATATTCGTTTCGTGCATTTTGACATATCTTCACATAAACGCGGTTTCTGGTTGCAGCACATGTTCGCGAATTCTAGCCATAGTTTCTATCAGCAACTTCTGATTTAAGGTAAAAGTTCAAACAGGTTCAGTCGATTTCGTCTCGGGGTGTGAACCCAGTAGCCAGACCAGTTTTTTTTTATCTCAAGACCAAAATTTTCCAATTAAAAAACAACATAACAGAGCTAGATCAATCAATAAAATAAAATCCTTAATAAATCGATCGAACCCGGAGTAATATTTTGTTGGTTTCTACTACAAATACCAAGGTTGGCAAATACCACAAATATCTTCCATTATCTGACACTCCAAAATTCTTGACGTTGTTTTATGGAAGTGAATGAAATGAGGTAACTATTGTTATCACTTATCAGAGTAGCAAGTTTGAAAATTCTTCAACTTTAACGATGATGTCAAACAGCAATTTGGTTTTAACATTCCATTATTCGCAAGGCGATTTGATAAGAATTGATAGGTTTTGTCAGGGCTCAAGATTAATTCCACCAAAAGTGTAATGGTTTTTGTACAGGGTGTCCGCCGGGAAGGTATACTACTTTGTTTGTTTATAATTTTTGATTAAATGAAAGAGAATGGATCTTATATTGATAAATGTTTTATTTAATTTCGGCAATTATGTATGGAATGCAATATCAGGTAAATGTCCGCCTCTGTTAGTCTCACAAATGCGAGTCCTTTTGAGCACATTTGTCATTACATTCTCACACATTTCACGCGGTATTTCATTAATTTCATCACGAATATTTTGTTTGAGTTGCTCAAGCGTTTCTGGTTTGTTTGCATAAACCTTGCTTTCCAGATAACACCACAAAAAGAAGTCCGGAGCAGTTAAATCAGGCGACCGTGGAGGCCAATCAACATCACCATTTCTTGAATTTACTTGTTGTGGAAAGAGGTCTTGCAGTAATTCCATTGTTATCCTGGCTGTATGCGATGTGGTGCCGTCTTGTTGATACCACAAGTTAATCAAGCCCAAAGCATGAAGTTGCGTTAAAAAGTTTTCAATCATATCACGATATCGCTCCCCATTCACAGTTACTGTTACGCAGTTCATTCATTCAAAGAAGTAAGGTCCAATGATTCCTCCTGACCAAATTGCACACAAGACTGTAACTTTTAATGGATGCAAAGGTGACGTGATGAATCACCTACAGACCCTTTTTCTTCGAAATCATTCACTACACGATAAATAGTGCGTTTTGTTGGCACGTTGTTTCTCCCAAAAATTTCACGAAACTTTCTCATCGTCACAGTAATTGATGATTGATTTTGATAAAATGATTTAACGATTAAAACACGTTGGTTTATCGAATATTTTTCCATAAATAAATTTGCCATGTGTTTACCAAAATGGCGGCAAAACAAAGTAGTATACTTTCCCGGCGGACACCCTGTATATTCCCAGTAAACCGCCTAAATCTTCACACTACGACAGACCCAAGACAAAATCCATTTTTTTTTATTAAGTTTAAGACAGCATTTATAAAGAATAGAACATTGGCATGCCTGCCTATTTAGGCACATTGTGCAGAATGACGATGGGGAACTCTTGGCGCCAGATTAAGGTTCGGATCCATCCTGGGATAGCCTTCAGAGAAGAGTAACATAATTTTGTTTTATTGCTCCACTTTAGATATAAAATGTTAGTTCCCTAACTGCAATAGTAACCCCAACTTACTCGAATGACGACAACTGATTTCGCACGTGCCTGTATAATGTGCACACAGGCAATCTTCCCAACCGAATATCGGCGGCACCTTTCAGATTTTATGGAATTATTTCCATTTAAGCAAATGTTTAGAAATCCACTTCAAAACCGGTTCTTTTCCGCACCTCACCTTCCCGTCGACTATGAATACAATCGCCGGCCAATCGTAAGCTGATTCTAATGAATCGAGATAATAAAAACCCAGCGCTACGACGTAAGCTGGTCGTGGATTTCGTTATGAATTAATAAACACAGCCTCTAACTTAAAAAAAGGAGGTGGCAGGCAGTGGGTAAGACCATAAATGGTTATTTCTCGTGATGCGCAAATAAGTTTTCTCATAATCTTACCATACATGCGCATTTGAATAAAGCTGTCGAATGCTGATAGTGCATATTATCCACAATGCGTTGCGTTGCGCACGCTCTCGAGTGAAAGAACAAAATAAATAAAAGTGAAAGCTATTAACTATGAAGCTTGTTTTTTGTTCACTCACTTTTTGCACTAGCGATGCACATTTATGTTGTACCCAAAAAAAAAACTATACAATGCTATATGGCATTCACTCGGTCAACTTTGGCCTTAGCAAAGTCAGATTGGAACGCGAAACGTTTGTCTTTCTCTTTAATTTTCGCGCAACTGGTTCCATTGAAAGAGACAGTGATTTGCACCGCGGGAAAGTTGTCGGCGCAATAGCAGATTTATTGACTACAATTAAATGTTTCTTTCTGCACAAGTAAATTGACATTTGATGCAATCTCTGGAACAACAACTAACGAGTCGTCAACATCCCATCAGTCTGCGTTTGAGTAATTTGTCCGCACATATAATGTTTCGCTACAATAGATAACGACACATACAAACATACAAAGATTAAAGTCAACGCCACCAAGAGAAAGGTCTTCCTGTCCCACACAGAGACAGGTGGTTTTTCTTTGCACGCACGCATGCAGAATCGCTATCTGTCGCCAGATGAAGATCTTGATCTTGTTCTTGAAAGCTGGCGTCCGTATTTACCGGCGTACCTACATCTCTTTCTCGCATTGGAATTCAATTAAATTAAATTAATTAGGAGACTAAAAATAAAACACCATTTTCGCGATAAGATAAGGTATAGCGTACGCGTACTCATTTGCTTTACGGCTACGTGGAGCGCAAATCATTAGAAGAGAAAACACGGGAACAGAAAAAGCGAAATTCCTTCGAAATGGGAAAACGTGTCGGATTACAGTTCTCCGCAAAATGTGTGATAGTAAACTTCCCGCCGCACCAACTCACACGATGCACATGTTTATTTTTGGATCGAGATAGGTTTAGATTAATAAATACGAGAAGGAAGGTAGTTCAGACTTAAGAGCTGGGCGGAAGTGCAGCTGCAATTAGCAATTTGCTGTTGCGGTGAAAACAATCGGCAAGAAAATCGAAACCACATAAGTCGGTAAATGCAACAGATTTTGTGCTATGTACATTTGTGTGGTTAGTAAGCAAAGCTACGGTTCAGTGTTAATGAAAAGGAAAGTATAAGTCAACTAAACAATACCGAGATTTGGGTAAGTTGCTTGCACAATGAAGCAAACGGCTACCAATGGAGATTCCATGAGAATGCATGTCTGAGGTTTTCCGTTGAGGTTAGGTTATAAAGACTTAGCTACGTTTCGTAGTTTGGTAATAGGGCCGGTGCAACACGATTACAAACGATGACATTTTTTGAAAAAAAGAATTGCGGAGATACCAACAGAAGTAACTAGTCAACGATTAATGATACATTCGGGAACTAAAGGGTGATTTTTTAGCTGGTTTGATTTTGGCAACACTGGTTTTGACAGCTGACGTGTGTTTAGTACCTTGTGTCACTGTCAAACAGCTTCAGTTTGGTTTGCAATTTAACCATGGATCGTCTTACAAATGAACAACGCTTGCAAATTATTGAATTTTACTATCAAAATTCGTGCTCGGTTCGAAATGTTCATCGCGCGCTGCTTCCATTTTATGATCGGCATTCTCGACCTTCTGAGCAGTCTATTCGGAAGATTGTGACCAAATTTCGCACCAAATTTACTTTGTTGGACATTAAACCACCAACACGTTTACGTACTGTGCGTAGTGAAGAAAATATTGCGGCCGTATCAGCTAGTGTGACAGAAGACCGCGAAATGTCGATTTGGCGCCGTTCCCAGCAGTTAGGTCTTTGTTACAGCACTACGTGGAAAATTTTGCGGAAGGATTTGTGCGTAAAGCCTTTTAAGATACAGCTTGTGCAAGAACTAAAGCCAGCCGACCTACCACAACGCCGAATTTTTGGTGAATGGGCTCTTGGAAAGCTTGCCGAGGATCCGCTTTTTTATCGAAAAATTGTGTTCAGCGATGAGGCTCATTTTTGGTTGAATGGGTACGTAAATAAGCAAAATTGCCGCATTTGGAGTGAAGATCAGCCAGAAGCATTGCAACAGCTACCAATGCATCCCGAAAAAGCCACTGTTTGGTGCGGTTTATGGGCCGGCGGCATTATTGGGCCATATTTCTTCAAAGATGATGCGAATCGCAGCGTTACTGTCAATGGTGAACGCTACCGAGCGATGATAACAAACTTTTTTTTGCCCGAAATGGAAGTTCTTGACTTGCATGATATGTGGTTTCAACAAGACGGTGCCACATGCCACACAGCACGCGAAACAATGGCGCAATTGCGAGGCGAGTTTGGTGAACAGTTAATTTCACGTTTCGGGCCGGTCAATTGGCCGCCTAGATCGTGCGATTTGACACCATTAGATTATTTTTTGTGGGGGTATGTCAAGGCTAATGTGTATAGGGACAAGCCCGCTTCGATTGACGCACTGGAAGCCAACATCCATGCATTCATTCGTGAGATACCGGCCGATATGTGTGAAAGAGTATGCCAAAATTTGACTCAGCGGATGGACTACCTGAGACGCAGCCGCGGTCAACATTTGCATGAAATTATCTTTAAACATTAAATTGCAAGGTTCAAACTATCGATTCAAATAAATATTTCATTCATTTTTTCGAATTTTTTGTGTTTTTTTTTTTTTTAAAGTTCTAAACCTCTTAAAAAATCACCCGTTACAACTAGGAGCATTAGCTAGCAGCCTAGTATTTGTGTCTAAAAATGTGCTGACAGCACAGCAAAGAGTAATTCATCGGCCACATCGGCCAAATGGAAAATAATGCTCTACCCAAAGGAATATTCGAATCTCAGCCTCCACATTCGAAAGGACAAGGAAGACCAAACCAAGTTTAAGCGCAGTACTGAAGCGCACCTAAAAATTGACCAAGGATCCCTCGAGAAACCGTGTTTTTAATTCAAACAGCGCTTTGTCTTACATTTCTACCCAAAGTGACTTGGGAACACAAGCTAAAATTGTCTGTGATTTTCTATCACTAAGCTCAAAAATCTTGCATAAGTATAAGGCGTTTTTAAACCTTCTTCAATTGAAACTGAAGTCGTTTTCTGTCCAAATTTCAGTCTATAAATAGGAATTTGTACCTAAACCTCGTATACTACTTCTTCAATCTAACATATTCCAGTACTGCCTCTCTTCTACATGTTAAACATAAAAACTGGTCCCCCAACTCGAAGTGGGACACCCGATCGCAGTAACAAAACCAAAACAAAAAAGTATTAACTTTCCTCTTTTCCATACTGCCTGGGCATATAAGACATAGCCCACTAAATTCTTGTTCTCTCTTTCCAATGGCCGCTGCCCTGCCACTCAATGCCAGCGAGCGACTCAACGAAATCAAAATCGGAATTTGAAAATAAAATTCAACGTTAGAGAGCGGCGGCAAAAAATCGGCAGCCAACAATCCAGCATCACTTGAGCGTTGAGCCCTCCAGTTCAAGTCCGCCGCTCTGCGCTCGCCCCAACTCAGTATAGATGACGCATCAGTGGCAGCAAAAAACTTGAACGAAACGAACTTGTTTTCTGGAGGAAATTTTCAATTCGTAGGTATTCTAGTTATCTCTTCGACTTGGAACCATTTTTTTTTTTTATTTTATTTGCAAGGCAGCAGATATGATTACATAGGTATAGTGCTCCATAAGTTGAAGTCGGTTCAAAAAACAATAGCTGGTTTAGGTTCTGACGGGGCAAACATCGCATGAAACAATATAGAACGTGACGCAGAAGCAATGCATACATAACATAATGCTCCGCCAATGTGGAGTAGAAAAACTCAATTTTTCTGCCTAATGAATTTCTAGTTGCAATTATGAAAAACAATTTCCCTTCCATATCTAATATTGGCCGACACTGCACGTCGAGAAAATTGCGTAATTAATTCTAAGCACTGTTGCACATTGCATGCTTGGGATTTGTTCGCTTCTAAAGGAAAATGGTACAAAAAAAAATAAAGAAAAAACATGGAAAAGGAAACCAACCACCAGGTGAAGCATTGGACATAGCGTTTCGGTTTTCGTCTATTCAAAATGCATATCCAACCACATTCAAGGTCGCATAATTTTGAAAACGTAATAAATTTAATTTATTTATAGTCTTTGATACTAAAAAAAAAATATATATATATAGCACCACTTGCTATGGATGATGTGGTCTGGGGCGGTTCTCGCGGTCTCACCTACCTTGATTATTAACTCAATTTCTGGGACGTCACCGTTGGCGGTTCCATTTTCTTGGTTATCTTCAGACATGATTGCTGTTTGAGGGGTTTCTTAAGATTTTATAACCCACTAGTGTCTTTCAGGTGAGTAAATCGGAAATATTTATTTTTGCGAATTGAAAACTTTCAAAGAATATTTTTTTTTTTCACTTTCAACAAAATACCGAAGCAGATCGCTATACAAATGACAACCGGACAAAACGACAGCTCAAAGTACACTGAGGGAGAAAAGCATTGTGGAACTGTGAATGGGGTTTTCGTTTTTGGCTCCAGTGGTAGGTTACAATGGATAAATCATTGATGGGAATAAATGAAATTGGAAAGGTAGTATGGTCAAAGTGATGCCAATCTCTTAACAATTTTATAGGAAAAAATGTAAAAGACCGCCATAAAATAATGTGCTGAAGTTCATACATTTTTTTTTTATAGTTTCAGTAGCGCTGTCCGTTAACGTATATCGAATATTTATGTGGTTTTCGATTGGGCGCTCTCAGAGCACTTTTTTTTGCTCTCAGAGCAGTTTTTATGTTCGTTTGGTACAAAAAAAGCAATATTTTTCAGATTCCAGAACACTTTTGCGAATCTAGATATTTTCTCAGATTTACAAACACAAGTGCGTTTGAGTTTGACAACTGATGGGGGACGTTTAGGTTTTCGTGAGTTTGTTCTACAGCAAAGAAAGGCATTGCATCGGGTGAATTTATTTTAGGAAATTGGTTATGTATAAATATATAAAAATCAATAGAGACGCAAATTTCGAATGTTTTAATTTAAAATTTAACCAGTGAATGGAAAACCTTTTGTAATAGTCTTGAAGGCTACACATATTCGAATTACACGAATATTATCGCAAAAAAGAGCAAGTGACGTTTTTATGTTCGATTAGCCACCCGAAATCTGAAATCTCAGAGCGAATCTGAAGAAGCCCAAACGAATACCACATTAGTATAATAGCATGATAGCCAACGGTGCCCTCAAATATTCATCGTTCCCCAATATCAAGACCACTGCAATTAGAGGTAAAAACAACGACTTTTTTTTAGTTTTTATATAACTTTTCTTTTATTTTAACCATCTAACGATGTAAAAATTTCTTTTTCCCACCCTAAGGAGGGATAACCCGTTCCTTAGAACATGGATCCCGTTGGTTATAACCTCTGTTATATTCTGCGCACGCTTTTGGTTGACGTAGAACCCTCCAGCCGTTATCACTCGGATGGCATCGCCTGTAAAAAAAATTTGTATTATTGACAAAAAAAAAAAAAAAACCTCTACTTACTCTCCGTTGAAAAGCATTTGGCTTTCATGGCCAATTGAAGGATCGACAGTCCAGGTTCGGGAAGGATATCAACGATAGATGCACCCGAGAATGTCTGTCGGATTTCGTTGTAGTTTAACTCACCAAGTCCCTCGACGCTTCCCTTGTAAAGCGCGTTAGTTACTTTCTCTGCCTGTTGCAGGCCGGCCTCTATTAAAAATGGAATCTATTTAGCTTATTTTATTGAAATTTACATCACATTACCTCCATGAACCAGCAGGGTCACATCCTCTGCTAGAATCGTCTGAGCTTTGCGCTTTTCTGGCTCCTTCTTGTGTTCCTCCATCAGAAACTCAATTTCATCCAGAGGAATAAATGTGAACAACTTGAGAAGTTTTTCCACCTCGGAATCTGGCATCCTCAAGAAGAACTGGTAAAGGGAGAATGGTGATGTTTTTTCTTCGTCCAGCCATACGGCATTGCCAGCGGATTTACCGAACTTGTTGCCTTCCTCTGTGGTTACAAGAGGTAGAGTCATGCCAAAGACTGTCGTTTTTGACACACGACTTATGAGTTCATGACCGGTCATCAAATTTCCCATTTGATCGCTGCCGCCCATTTGAAAACGACAATTGTATTCACGAAGCAAATGCAGCCAGTCGTAGGCTTGAAAGATTTGGTAGGTAAACTCAGTAAAACTCATTCCAGATTCGCTATCAAGACGACTCTGCACCGAAGTCCGGGAGAGCATAGATCCTATGCGGAAGTGACGTCCCATATTGGATATAAAGTCGACAAAATTAAGGTTTGCATACCAGTCCGCGTTGTTTACAACTCTAAATGGAAAACATTTCTAATTAAACCCCTTTCTCTGATCTCCGTTCTCCATTCTATATTACCTAATGTCTGACAGCCCTTCCTTATGTTTACTATCATTCCACAGCACATCCTGGTGATTTTTAAATATCCTCTTGAGCTGCTTCTCTATTGCAGTTAGATTTGAATCGATAACTGAGCCACCAAGTTGAGTTCTTTCAGTCTTCCTCCCGCTAGGATCTCCTATTTGTCCGGTTGCACCGCCAACTAACGCAATTGGATTGTGTCCTGCGCGTTGGCAGTGAAGAAGGCCCATGATGACCAATAGATTACCTACGTGCAAACTATCGGCGGTTGGGTCGAAGCCGGCATATATTGTTTGTTGTTTAGTTTTGAATAACTTCGACATTTCGGGGCTGGAATTTGTAGAATTATTAGCTGAAGCTTATTTGTCTGCTATTTAGCTACTCACCCAGATGTGTCAGGAAAGAAATCCTGAAAGAATCCTCTATCTGCAAGCGACAGAAGATTCTTGTAAGCAATATTTCGCCGAAAACTGTGAAGGCAGAATTTTGATTGGAGAAATAACTGTTTTCTCAACATTTTAGCTAGTATCTGCAAATGAAAAAGGATTAAAGTTGGATTTGATATTGAAACTAGTTAAAGCGATGGTGTTGTTATATTTATAATAACTAAAGTAAAAGGATTTAAGCATTGCAAACTTATACCCAGATTATTTAATAGTTCAACAGCTGATTACACGCTGACTTATGATAAAGTGAGATGTCAAGTTGTGGAATGTGGAGGAACTGAAACCTATGTGCACTATTCACAATTAACACTTCATTTTGTGTGGTGTAGTTGGTGGTAAGGAGCCGATTAGCCAGGGCTTTCACCATTTTCCTGTTGAATAAAATCAATTACCTACCTACCTACGTTAATTCGGAGTTTTTTTTTATTGGACGTTTTTTTCCACTTCGGTCCATGTAAAAATAAAGATTCCAACCGCTAAACCGACAAAAATATCAAATTCTGAAGATTGGTCCATTTCTATTTGCTTTTGTTGTAACAACTAGTGTCACCTCCTCCAAGTCAGTCTGACATTATGCAAACGTAGCGTTTGATAAGTGCTACTTGGATATCTCTGTTTTGCATTTTTTATCTCAATTGGGGGGAGAAATCTCGTGAATCGTGTCCTATGGGCCCGATTGATTCTGTGTCAAATTATCCGGGTTACTGGTGAATAAGACCATAAACTTTTTGTAGTAAAAAGTGAACTACTGTAATCTTACAAATTGGTTCGGGCATCCAAAAAATTTTGAGACTCATTGTGCCTCATTTTCGCTGTTTGTAACACAAAAAATTACTTACGAATAGTTTTTGAGCTGGCCCGGGTTTCGTTCAAACTTCGGATTTGGAGTTTGTGGGCTTACGTTTCCCAATACCAGTATCAATTTTAATTGATAAATTTTGTCAATCGTCAACCGATTGATAGTTGATCGCCCTTCGTATTGCTCAGGTACCTACATTAAAGGATCATTCACATGAGAGCGAATTGAGAATAGGCGAATTGCGAACATATCAATGTAACTGTATCTGAATTGCAAATTGCTGTTTGTTCATTTACAAAACCATTATATTTAGTTAATCTAACATCTAATCTAAAAAAAAACATGAATCTCAATTTTTTAAACAGTTAAATTAACAATTAAAGCAATTTTCCGCGAATTGAAAATTCTTGCCGCGATCTGTCACGCTTTATTCACAATCCACACAAAACTTAAAAATGAAACTGATACCTACGCGGGTATCTGCGACCAAAAAAAGTTTTCATGTGAATGAAGTGTCAGAAACTACGAATATTTGGGAGTTCGCAATTCGCTTAATTTTTAATTGGTCAAAAAAGCAAAGGAATTTTTTTACAGTTTAATTTTACGTATGAATAAATAACTAGGGCCTAACTTACTTTTTATGGTCGGTTAATACGAAAAAAATTTTTTTTTCCGATTTCAGAGCATTTTTGCTAATCTGTTGTGTTCACAGAGCTGCTTGAGCAAAGCTGTTTAATGCCATTTTAGGAAGTTGGCTTGTATTATTTTTGCCAAACTTTGCGAACGTACCGTATTCCATTCCCGCGAAAACCCTCCACGAAACTGACATAACGAACTGTCAGTTTTACAGTATTTAAACGACACTCTTCTCGCTCTCTCTTTCGTTCGTGCCCCAATCATCATCGCTTTTGTTTATTGTACTGTACTAGGACTGTGTGCTGAGCTGATGCTAAAATCGAATGCGGTTTGGACGGACACGTCGACAAAAGAAGGTTTTCTGGAGCGCTTTTTCCACAGCAGCAGAAAACTAATCATCTCCAGCATCCATCTTCCGATAAATATCCATTTGCAGAGCATTGTACTAGCCAATGCGTATTCCGTTGTGAAATTGTGTAAATCAAGTGTGTAAAGTGTACCGCGAAAAGTACAAGAACAAAAATGCGTCTGACCAACTTTCGTAGTGGACGGATCATCCGCTTGTCTATTTGCATTCTTATTATCTTGCCATTAATCTATCTCCTTGCTACATGGTCCGATGGTCATAAAAAGGTCCGAGATGTCTACAACAGTGCAAAGCATTCTGCTCTGCGAAAGAATCGCCAAACACCGATCTTAGTCACAGGTGAGTGCAAACCACACCGGTTAGACAAATTAAAATAGCCATGGGTCACTGGCCACTGTGGATGACCTTGACATTCTCATACATCTTTGAATCGAGTAAATTTGTTCCTTAGGTGAAAGCGGTCCTATTGAATTGCCAAAACATGATTCAAAAGAGTCGGTGAAATCTCTAGAAAAATCATTGTCTTTCAATTAGGAGAACTTGTCGTTGCGTCTCTGCCACTGCACTTGAAGCTTGCTGATGCGATAACGCGTCAAGGTGCGACAGAGGTGATGTTTGTATATTCTATCTCTATGGGCTCTTTGTGATAAGCCCAAAAGCAAGTCATTTTCGGTACAAATTAAAAATATAAACAAGTTTCGTATGTAAACATCTGCGAAAAGAAGACAAAATTATGACTGGAACTGCTTAAAAATGTTTTGAATGGGAAGCGCGGAAATGGGTTAAGAAAATGATTTATTACATCTTTCCTATTATGTATCATTAGTGAGACTTCTTTCCTAAAGTGTTGCGTTTTCACTTTCAATCTAGAGATAATTGGTATTTTCGTTTTGAGCTCGTTAAATGGTTCGGCATTCTAACGTAAATGTCTACCATGGAGGAGAGTCTTTTTGATCGTGGTGATTAAATCATGTTTAATATTACTGCGGCTAGAACTTGGGAAGAGTTCATGTCACATGCACAGTACACAGTTGCTGGCCGCTGCTTTTTATAATCAAACAACCATCAAGTTATTGGTGATGCAAGTAAGCATCTGCTAATTATAGAGTTGCCTAATGAATAAGCTCGTTACCGAAAGACAATATGCATGCAGTGTTGAAACAGCATGAAAAATGTTTGCCTAAAGGGATGTACGAGTGTCAGAGCCAGAGCTGTTTAAAATGTAGTACAGTTGTCCAGCATCCAACACAACGACTTGTTTATACTTTTCATTCTCCCTTCCGTGCTAATTACTGTGGCTTTCTCTTTTTTTATTGCACTTCCTGACTCCGCTTCTGCTTCGCTACTTTTTGCTACCATCTATACGAATTATCGAAGGTGATGTGAACATTTTTTTGGTTCATTGCACTACCGTCTCAGTAATAGGTCAACAGTCACGTCTATGGTATATACTGAAGTTGCACGTTTCCCTACCAAATCGAAAATGTTGAGACTTTCTAAGTGACCTTATGCGGGCGATAGCTTTCACCATTTTGCAAAACGTTCATTTATTTTATTCATGATCTATTGTCTCCGCATTTGCACTTTGAATAAAGTGACGCATACTTGATGTTGTCCTTGTGCTAAGCGAGATGCAAACATTTCGATATCCGCAAGCAACCAAAAACATCATTCCGCAACCAATACATCGGCATCAGCGAATTCTGCTTATGCTTTTATATCCAAACTGTTTCAACAGTTTACTTTTCCAACCCCCCTTCGATGTTTATTCGACTTTGATTGGATATATTTTCTGGTTGCTTCCCTGAGATAATGCTGTACAAATATCGCTTATCGGTGTTTCTATCTTGCAAAATCACTGCGACTTTAACCTTTAATTCGTTCCGAGCTGCCGCAAATGACTTACGATAAACTGCTGATCAAACACGCTATTGTTTATTCATTCGCATCTATGTATTCGCGTTTTTTGCTATGGGGTTTTGGGTTATGCTCACAAATACGGTTGCCAGTTCATTAATAACGAGTGTTCCTGAAGTGCGGGACCGAAAAAAGTCGAAAATTCTTAAGCATTGTCTTTAATTTGCTCACAACTTTCCGTTATTTGCACAGGAATTGTTTCGGTTTTGTGTATTTGGAGATATAATTTACTGCACTTTTAGGTATTGTGTATTCTCGCAACTGGTTATTCCCGGAAGCAGCTCATAAGTGTCTCTATTTTTTTAAGTACGATGCGCATCTAAGGCAAGTTTTGCCAGTTTAAAGTACTGGCTTATTACGTTATCAGAATGGTGAAATTGATATGTTCTTACTTGTTCTGTTTCATTTGGAACCATATTACTGGTTAAACAAATTTCCAAGCAGAATTTAATATCATTTCAGGCGGCCCCGCGGTCTTAAAATGGACGTGCGAACGAATGAATTGCGATCTCATCCCAGAAGTGGTGCAAGAACCCCCTTCACAGGACCTGAAACCTTTTGTAGCGGCCTTTTTGATGTGAAACGTCTATTGGAGTAAAAATTCCGGGGCGACGGCGGAAATTGGCCTGTCGCCATCACTACGTCGCAGCTCTCGGCTCATAAAGCCTAAACCACTCACCCGATTTGAATGATATTTGTGTCGGTGTGTTGCAACTTGAAATATAGGATAGTTCTGGACACGATAGGTGGCGCTGTTGCCGAGATATAAACTTTTTTTCATTTCTTTCAATTTTATTTTTAAAGTGAATACTTATGTGGGCAAGCTGAACCTGCTTAGTGAACTGATAAAGCTAGCTCTTACACAGACACTAGACTACTGAAGTAGTTGATTAAATGAAATCTTAGTAGTAACGATATGAGAACAAATTGCAATTAAAAACTCTAAAAATAGAAAACATTGGATTGGATTGCGTTATGATCAATTGACGTGAGTTAATTTTCTACGTCGGATTTTCAAACATCGTAATCAAAGCGTTGTTCTTGTTGCATTAAATAATTGTTGCAATTGTCAAATGACATTTTTTGTCACTCCTATTTGCCCTCTGTACAGCTTACCGACTTGATCATTGTCCGACAAAATGAAAATACACCTGCTGATATTGATGTACGGCTTCATTTACTGGCAAGAATGCACCCATGGTA